>JAZKJV010006413.1:12500-674573 GCA_037367405.1 Ottelia alismoides | reverse complement strand
TATCTTTATCCTTTTTCTTTTCATTGTTTTTCTTTTCGTTACTTATTACACAAGTGTTTGCTAGGGACTAGCAAAGGCAAGTATAGGGGGATGATGAATCTCCGTTTCATCATCTTCACTCTATCATTTTGGCTTAAAAACCCTCATAATTATGTGTAAATAGCCTTAATTCATGCATTTTAGCATTCATGCATAATTGTGTGAAAAGTGTATAAAATATGGTTTTTGAAGAAAAAATTATAGAAAAAAGAAGATAAAATAAAAATAATATAATATTAAAAATATTTTATGACCATAAACCCCAAGACATAGACATCTCGATGATTAGGTTGACCAGGAATAAAGTAGGGGAAGATACGGGACTAAATACATTGAAAATTCCTTTTATCTTATTCATCTTTATTTATTTTTTGGGACCTATTTATAGTTCCACTTTTTATACTTCAAATAAAGAAACTTTGAACAAAAGTTGTATATAATTAAATATAGAAAATATACAATTGATTTCATACAAAAATAATATATAGTCTATAAGATTCTAAAATCCCAACTTTCCAGACCCATATCTTTCAAATAAGAACTCAAAATATCAAAATCATCTAAATTTTATATAAATTTTAATAAGCTATTTAATGAAGGTAGTTTCGTATTATTTGGAGTTACAGTTGAAAGTTAGGTTTTGGACCACTATTGTGTACTTATACCGATTAAAATATTTATTTTATTTATTATTCATTATTTTTAGAATTTTATATTTTTATATCTTTATAAGTATTATTTAGAATATATGTACGTATTAAAAGTGGAATAAAAACATAAAAAACACAAAATACCTAATTAATTAATTATATATATAAATATAAAAAATAAAACGAATATATATTTAATTGTATAAAATTAAGTCATAAATTTATGAAATAAAAAAATAAATTAATAAAGTTAAATTATGAAAAATAAAAGTAAAACACTAAAATTTATAGATGAATATACCTATATATAACCATCAAAAAGGAATATGTAATTCTAGACCTCAAAAAAATCATAATAAAGTATCTTATAAAATAATAAATTATTTTATAAACAAAAATTAATAAAATCTTTTATTATTTTTAAATGAATTTCTAAATATTTTCTCCAGACTTTCTCCTGTTTGGTACATGTGGACCAACTAGGAGGCATAAGAGGTTGACCCGCAATCGACTCTCTGCCCAACGCCTATGCCTCTTGTCAGACCATCTTTTGTCCATTTTCTCGGATTTTTTGCGGTTGACTTTTGCACCATGTCGAGGTCTTCAAGACTTTTATCCCTCGATTTGTGATGATTCACACATGAAGCTTTCCTCGATCTGTGAACCATCGATTCGCTTCATCTTCACCGATTTTGGAGACCTCTCACCTACCCTATACAAAAGCACCCCTGATTCTCCATTCAAACTTTGATCCCTCTTCCACCTTCTCCACCACCTTTGAGCTTCGAGAAAGATTCATGTTGACAGCAGGAGCCTTCTCCGATCGAGAATGTAGGGTTTGGCGTCGAATTCGAGGTCGGTCCGTTGCTCCGCCGCCTTGCTCCGCCGCAGCTCCTCCCCTAGTGTGCACAACCGATGAGCTTCTATTTTCTTGCTCTTTCAATTATGTAGATTAGCGTTTAGTTAGTATCTTGCTTTGTTTCCATAGATTACGTCTCTCTTGGATCAAAATCCACATCCCATCTTGCCGGAGCTCCTAGCTCTGCTGTCCTGTTATAGCTACACCAACACCCCTCCGCTTCGATCTGCACCCTCTTGAACTTCCCCATAATCTGATCTTCGCCCCGCACCACTCCATCTAACATGCTCCTCTCTAGAGCTGGATCCCAACACTCCCTCCGTCGTTGTTCGCTGGAGAGCTCCGCCACGCCTCATCAGTCGTCCCCCCTCCCCAATAAGGGCTCCAAAACTCCATTTTTTTGTGCTTGAGCTTACTTGCAGGGACAAGAGCTAAAAGACCCACCCAGACACTATCTTGGTGGTGTCATTAGTCGTGCAACCTCGCCAGGAGTCTTTTGTGCCTCATCGCGAGGTGAACCATTACTGGAGGTGCACACGCTGACCTATTGAAGGAGCTCTAGGGGCGTGTTCTTCCCTGATCTTCTAATCGCCCTTGGAGTCGTTGGATCGTTGCTCAGCCCTAGATAATGCAGTAGCCATGGGATCCATCTACCGCATCACCTTCAGATCTATCGCCTAGATCTAATCTCAGCCGTCAAAACCGAACCATTATCGTGTGCTCAGGACACACCATACGTGTTAGTGAAAAGATCATCACCGTCCACCAGCGCCCGTGTTAGGGTATTTTGCATTTTCACCCTTGCACAATTTTGTAATTTATATTTCGTATTAAAACAATCATCATCGGTACAATTATTTCTTTATTATTTGCAATCCAACACCGTAACTTTTTAGTATTTGCGTTTGGGTCCTAACCATGTCATCCCGCATGCTTGTGCGTGTGAGGTGCGTGGCCATTTAGTAGGGAGACCCCTAGGGGTTTGGGTATTTTGAGTTAGTCCTTTATTTTTTGTAACGGGGTTATATATTTTTGGACAAATTGCATTTTAGCCAATGGCTTTTTTTGGAAATTACATTTTGATCCACGCTAGGAGTGCACGTGTTCATACACGTGATTTTCGGAGTTTTGCAGGGAAGCCCTTGGGGCCTATGTATTTTGTATTGGTCTTGTAATATTTTATTCCAATTATTTATTTTTGATGAATTTAAACTGTGGCCCCCAAACTTTTATCTATTTACAAAAATACCCTTGCAAGTAGTGTAGTTTCTTTTTGTTGTATCAATTTATTTCATGCATATAGAAAACTCAAAAAAAATCTCAAAAAATAGTCTTAAGTTTTTGTTACAAAACTCTTTCACATTAATATTTTTATTTAGTATTTTTAATCTTTTATCATTTATAAAAAAATCAAAAAGTGTCATTTTCATCCATGTTTTCATAAGTATATATTCCTAAAAATCATAAAACCTTTTTGAAAAATTCTAAAAAATATATATTTCATGTTTATTTAAGTATTTTACAACTTTAGGCCTAAAATCACTAAAAAGTATAAAAGAAAACTCAAAAAAATTAAAAACTAAAACCTTTTTTAAAAATATAAAAAATTCTTAAAAAATCCAAAAATTGTATATTTTATTGCATATTTTCTATATATATTATTATCTTTATATAAAAATTAAATTGGAAATTTTTTTTCTTTATTTACTATTTTTCATCTCCATTTTTGTTTCGAGTATGTATTCTATTCCCTATTTTAGGGTGTTTTGGATTTTAAAAATATATTAAAATTAGCAAACTTATATAAAAAATCACAAAAATAATAAAACATTATCAAAAACCAAAAATATTTTATTTCCTTTATTTTGGCTATTTTTACCTATATATATACTATCTATCTCTTACATATACTATATATATACATGTTATATAGCTTTATATATTTTTTAAAATATATATATAACATAAAATATAAGAAAATACAAAATAATTAAAAAATAAAAAAAATAAAAAATCCAATAAAAATGTAAAATTAAAAACCCACAAAAAAGTGTAACTTGGCTAAGTGTTTGAGAAGATATTTGGTGCTTTGATTTCTATCTTGCCTTCTCTACTCCTTTTCTTCCCATGTTCGACCACTACTTGCTTGCCATTATACAATCTTAGTAGGGTATAATAAATTTCAACTCTGGCTTTTAATCTCTTAATTACTTGTATGGGTTAATTGTTGAACAACAAGAGGATTTGAGTGGTCGTCTCAGCAAAAGATATCCTGAATTGTCAGACCATTACTTAGCGACTCCTATCTTATCGTTTTTCATGTTTGTAGGCCCCAATACAACGCGCATAAAGGAGGCTCCAAGACCATACCCTTTGGTTCCTCTCTAGGTGTTTAATATTTTGTTCTTCATCATAATAACAATTTCTGATTTAGGGTGATTGATGAATCCATGATTCATTAAGATTTTGTCTACATTTTGTCTTCAAACCCTTAACAAATACATGTAAATAGACATCAATTTCCATCTTTGTTATCAAAAACCTCATTCATGAATAAAATGTACTTTTATGCTTAAAAAGCATATAGATAAATAAAAGAATAAAAATAAAGAAAAGAAGGCAGTTTGCAGATATGTATATATGTACAATATGACTTACACAATATAAATATAGCAGAAATATATATTTATATAACCTAATCCAAGATACCAAGTCATCATGTATTGATCGACAAAAGAACAAGTAGGGAGAGATAAGGAAAGAAGACCACAAAAATAATTAATTATTCACTTCACACATTCTTTATTATTTATCAAATCTTTATTGATTTTTAATTAATTCATATATATATATATATATTCACCAAACACTTTTCCATATTATTTCCAAAAATGTATAGAAAAGTATAAAAATAAGCTAAAAATATTTTCTTGCTCATATGCTAAGAAATCCAACTTTTTCTCAAATTCTCAACTTCCGTACATCATAACTTTCTCATACGAACTCAAATTTCACTCTACTCACTTTTAAATTTCGTAAAATAATAGTTTTCCAAATAATGAAGGTGTTATTACTAAAATTTGAGTCCGTTTGCAAAAAGCCAATTTTTGGACCTAATGACAACAATGTTTCTGGGCTATTTATTTTATTTAGAACATATTATTTATATTATTAATGATTTTAAAATTTTAATTATTTTCTTGATATTGTATTTTAATATTGATTTATCTTAGAATTTTTTGACACTATTTGGTATTTTAAATATAAGCATTAATATATATATATATATGAAATCGTACCGTATAATTTATACTCATATTTATCAATATATTTAAATTAATTTATTACAAATCTGGAAAAATTTACTTGTATTCTATTTATTATCCTAATAACTAATAAAATATAAAAATGATATGTTATTATTTAAATTATTAAATTGAAAATCAAATGTCTATTTATCAAGTATTATTTATACCTAATTATTAATATAATATTTATAATTCTACAAATATTAACTATTTATCAAAATAAATTATTTTATAAATTATGTAATTATTTTTCTATCTTTTTTATACTTACTTTAAATAACACTATTTATTATTTAATACTTAATTATTAATGTAATTTTATCTCCTGGCCAACCAAGTGTTGACATGTGTTGGCACCTGATGCTTCTTCCTTAAAAAGTTGTTGTAGCTTTTATTGCAACTGGCCACTTTTATCCTGATTCTATTCGCACATTCATCATTTATTTCTCGATCTTAACACTCTATTATATCCTCCTAACTACCTAGATTCATGCCTACCATTGGATCATCCCTAACCTCCAATCGATTCACTTATTAAATGATCCTAACCTAGTCTATTTAAACCAACTCCATCTTCAACCTAAACAACCTGACTGAACCTCCATCTTCCTCACGCTGCTCCGGCCGTCCACGATGGTGATAGCAGTCCACATTAATCCCACGTTGAAGACGCACATAGGTGAAGAGTTCCAAGGCCGGAGCGTGGCCTTGCAGCGTCGCCATCGTGACATAGAGCTCAAGGTATACCAACCCTTCGAGCAAAGTCCCAGAGGATCTTACATCCTCTCTTCCTAGGTACTACCTTAATCCCCTTTTGATTTCATCATTTTTCGTGCAAAATTAGTGAGTTAATTACCCAATTAGATACTATAATCACCATCCTTTATTTAGATTCAAAATTCCATCTCAATTTTTTCAAACAGTCTTTCATTTTTTACTTGAAAACTCACAGTCTGGAACCTTCTTTTAAATTGCAAGAATACACTAATTACTTCGCTGATTCTGTTAGAATAGAGCATTCATCATCTTCTTCTGGGTATTACTATATCTGGAGTAGCCTATTTTATCATATGGAGCTTCTTCGATTCTCGCCGTCGAGTGAGTACATCGATGCAAGCAATTGAGTGCCAAACTTTCTATGGTTTGAAACAAAAGAAACTTCTTTAACATACATCGTCTTCTCTGTACATTTCTCGTTGTAGGTGAACTTGAAGGGTATAGGTGATCCCCTCCTTAACCTATAGGAGCCTCACCACCGCTCACCTCATGTCACTGGTGATCGGAGAAGGAGATTCACTAGCACCGCAACTCTAGAAAAGGAGAAGAATGCCAAAAACAAATGACGCACATTCTGTTGATATGTATCCCAAGTGAAAGACCACGATCGTTCTACATAATCTTATCTCAACCATTATTATCAAATTGGTGGAAAATTTGCAAAAGCAGCCCTTACGACTTCAAAATTTCACCCAGGCCTCCAAAGCTTTCACATATTTACATTTAGGTCCATGTGCAGCGACCTAAGTGTAACTCTTCAGAACTTTTCATTTATCTTTTTTATAGTTGTTCCCATGTATACATTGTGAACTTTGTGAAGGATATGGGAAAATCCTTAAGCGCATCACATAAGCACGAGGATCGCATCATATGCGATTTGGAGCGACTAGTCGCACTAGTCGCTTGAGGCAGCAGAATTTAAAATTTTTAATCTCGTGAAACCACATGATCCAAGAACACTTCATGGATCATTTCATATAAACCACAAACAAATATTCGGTTTAGCTCTTAAAGCATGGTTGCGATCGAGTCTCTAAATGAAGAGACCTCCTATCTCAAGTCTGATCTGATAGAGGAGACGCTTGCGAGCGTGTTGATGAAACATGTGCTTCTCGCAATCCGTGTTGATGATTCAATCATGAATCTCCTGATCTCATCATACAAGATCCGATGTCTTCTTCGTGAGTGAGGCATAATGAAGGAGACGGAGATTCACGAGAAAATAATCCAGCAGAATAACAGTGATGCTCCGGTGATGGCGACTCTCTCTAGGGCTCCACGGTGGATGGCCACAATGAGAGAAAAAGAGAGCTGGCATATAGAGAGAGAGAGAGGGAGAGAACCTTATGTTCTATATTATCTATGTTCCCTTCTATTTATAATATTTTGGGAATCCATGGATCGCAATCCTCGGACTACATAAAATCACTCGATGAGATTGATTTGTGCTTCTTCCAATGACCAAGATTTTGTTGTAAAAACACAATAATTAATTTCATTTAGATTATATATCAATAAAATTAAACCAAATTAAATCAATCAAGCATGGAGATACATGTAAGAAAGATTGCCATCTTCCATTAAGGGGTGGGGGGTGGACGTCCACCCTTTCCAATTGGGATTGGTGGTTGTCCACCCTCCTAATAGGAAGTTGAAATATCCATGTAATCTCATGAGATTACCTTATTCCATGGAAATATCCAATATTAACAACATCACTTGTTGTAAATTATTCCACAAAAATAATTCATATATATTTTGTGAATATTGCAATCATGCCATTGATAAATTGTGAATCACATTCACAAGCTAAAATAAAATATGATTTACATTTTCAATTAATTATCCAATGTGAATCAAATTCACACCAATAAGCAATCAACAAATATAAATCATAATATGCTCGCTATAATACATTACAAATCATATTTATAATATATATGAATAATAGAATAATACTATCCACATTATTCATATACATGATAATTAAATCACATTTAATCATCTTAAATCTCTATTCTCATGTTCAATTATCTAAGATAACTCTCCTTACAATATGAATCAAATTCATATTATTCATGTTAATTAAATCACATTTAATTATCAATTTTCTCAATATTCGGATATATAAATCAACAATGAAATTATCAAGAAATAATTCAAGGATAATGCGCTTTCTCCGTGGATACTTGGAGATAAGGACATGGTGATTGTATTGTTCCATGCATGTATAGTGACTTGGATATTGAGATCACATCTCAAATCCAGATCCTGTGGACCTCTCCCAGGTGCTTTATTAAATCAAGACTGCAAATCTAATCTTCTTATTACATCTGAATTACATTCAGGTTAATGTCCAACATTAGGACCAAGATCAGATCACTTCTCTATTGAGAGGAGTCACTAAAATCCAGATCACCCACTACGAATGGAAGCATCATGGCTATATAATCGTTAATGATCACATCACCCTCAGGTATTCCTAATATCTGTACATTCTGTATATTGGAAGATCAAGATTAAACCTGAGTTTATTAGATCTATTTTAAATGTCTCCTTCAAAGTTTTATCATTAAGTTTCTCATTTGATAATTAGGAATTTATTTTGATCATATACTTTCCAAAAGCATATACAATACCCAAGTGTTGATCATATACTTTCCAAAAGCATATATCAAACATACATTCAGTCAAACTTCCAAAGCGAGACCACCGTGCACAAAATTTGATTGCTCCCAATGTCTCATGAATGAGCTCATATCTTTCAGTTCGACAATGAACTTGTATGATCCATTGAGAGATCATGTTACTCATATGCCACTGCATGCGCACCAACACGCTGGTGTATAGACCTTGGTTAGGTCATCAACCTATTGGCCTGCCAAGTATACATACTCAGAGATATAGTAACATATCTGTCTCTAGACAGAGGATGTATGCCTATATTGTGACATCATATGATATAGGTCTTCGGTTATCTCGATCTCGATAAGTCAACTCTTTGATCTAACCAATGTAACACCTCTGAATCTCTATTCATATGTAGAGGCCTCATATCAAGATGTCAGTCTGATATCAACCTTTAGAGAAGGATTGCCATCTCCTTCTCATGCTGGAGATCGTCTCTTAATAATCATTTGACGGTGATTGATGAGTCATCAATCTAACTCTTTAAATATTCATCACCAGCCCCTATGATTCAATAATTGAATCAACATTTGTATGAACATTAATATGTGCATGGTACATAACCATAATTGTACTATGGGACCTATTATGCAAATAAATTATTCTTCATTTCAGATCAGGCAATAATATCTGTAATTACATTTAATGCATAATGGCTCGTTGTGGGCTCGCATATCCAACAGTTTGGATACTCATTATACATTATCTTTCATCGTGGCATTTTTTTATTTTTTTCTACATTCTATTTTGAATCGAATTTTGGGGATTAGTTGAGATTTTATCGATATTTATTCTTTGATTTTCAAATTGTTTTGAGTTTGTTTTGAGTACTTTTCAAGTCCTTTACTTGAGTGTTTTCTCTACTATATGGTATCAATTACATATTCTATTTTGTCACAAAATATATAGTAGAAAATCATTTGAAAAATATCACTTCAAAAATTTAAAAAAATTGGAAAATAAAATCGAATAAAAATTTCAAACCAAAAACTGATTTTCTCGCTTTCTTTGAGAAGAAAAAACATCACAAAAATATATTTCTTCCCAAAAATCGTAGTTTAGTTATTCTACCTTCTTGTGTTCGACCCATGCACACTTACCTAGTAAAATAAATAGTGTAGATGAAATAGGAGAGAGCCCACTTTTTCTCATCATTCTTCTTCTATCTCTCTCTCTCTCTCGTATTTTATTGATTTTTGTTTGATCAACCGGGGTTCTGTTCTAAGAGATACTTCTACACCGACAACTCGCATTTTATCACTCTCAAAACCCCAGTTATCAAAATGGAACTGTTGCTGGGGAGGAATTATCCATACTTAGGTTTTCGATCTTTATTTTGTGATTTCTCTTTCTTCTTGTTTCTCGAGCCTTCTTACAATTTGTACATTTTTTTCTCGAGTTTTCTCAAATTTCTTTCAAGCCATTTTACACTTTTTTTCGAATTTAGCGACTTTCTTGAATTTTCATCGATATTCTTGATTTTTACAGTTTTCTCGATTTTTACTATTTTCTTGTAGTTTTTGTTTGTGGTTGCTGACGAGTTTTGCAGGGCCTGCAGGATCAATCAGCTTCTTAGGAAGCCGAACTAGTTGAGAGTGCAGAGATCAACTCTTTCTCTACGAGTTTCTTACAGAGGAGTAGAGCAAGTTGGTAGAATTTTGTACTTACATTTTTCTGTTGTGATAGAGGAAGGGGCACCTGCCCATTTTGACCTTTGTAGAAAGGGGACCACTAAGGACATCCTGACTGTATCCATACTATGCTATTTTTCAGGGTCTGTTTCGCCAGGTGTCGATGCACTTGTTGGACCTCACCATGATTTTCAGTTTTCATTGAGTTTTCTTTGTTTCACACGTTTTATTAGAGCCTAGGGTTGCAAGCCTGTTTGATTAGATGACTGAAGTAAAAAAAATTCTCCCTAATCCACACTTAGGGATTCATTGATTTGAAAAGTTAATTCATTCTTAAACTAGAATTGTTCATTAGGACTCGATTTTTCTCAATTTTTCATGCTTTATCCCAGCGTTTATTATTTGTGTGTGGTCATTTTCATGTAGACTACTTGTGACATGTATGATTTCTATCTCTGCATGCGTCATTGTTTTCTTCTGCATTTCATGATTCTCCCTCTCTGAGACACATTTTTTAAAATTGAAAAGGAGTGAAATCCCATTAGATATTGTTGAAAATATCCAAAAAAGAGAAAACTATAAAAATAATAAAATAATTATGAAAAACTTCACAAAAAATACATGGATTTAACTTGTATTGGGAGAGCAATCCCTTCATTGTTTGGAGGTCTCTCTAAATAGAGTGAGGCAGGTACATAAAAGAAATAAAGCCCAAATCACCGGACTTGTGCCCCCAGCATTTGAACTGTCTCTCAAGTCCTGTTACTTGCTACAAGGACTTGCCTCATATGTTAGCAGAAGTAGTCTTGTTTAGGTTGGTGTGCACCACCAGCTTAAACACGAACTACCTTAGGAGACTAGACCTGTGAGCTTGCTAAATAACTGCTTTGCCACATAATTTAAAATTGAAAAGATAAAAGATCGAACTTTTATTATCATCATTGTGTGAAGTTGGTGAACTTGTGGTTGCATTGTGTTTGTATGCGAGGTGTACATTATTCTGCATCTTATACGCCTTCACACTCGTGTTTTTGACTTGATATCGTATTCTCTACCATATCCTTTTGACATCGAAGAGGACGACTAAACGTATTTTTTGCTCAGACTACGTCAGCTTTCAACAATCCACCGTCTTCCGTATGTCTTCACAAACTCAGGATGACCCTCTTCCCAAGTTGGTCCCACCTAGTCAAGAGGATAGTCAGACCCATACTCCCTCGCTTCCCAGCCCTTCAGTTGAGGTATATCCACTCCTTATGTTTTCATATATTTCTTCTACACATTTTCACTGAGTTTTTATGAGACTTTTTACCTTCCCAAAGGATTCGAATATTATGGCTAGAGGGAAGGCATCAATTGAAGACAAAGCTGTTGAGGAGAGATCGATTGAAGAGAGACATACATATGAGAGACTCGATACGATTTCAGATATACTACATGAATTCTAGACACACTGCAACAGATGAGCATACAGATCAGAGATCAGTGTAGAGTCCGACATGAGCTTAGAGCTGAGATCACTACGTTGCGAGCAGAGTCGGGAACCCACCACCACATGCCGTAGTTCTCACTACTTTGAGAGATGAGTATGACCCTAGAGACAAGACATTACACAATTGGATCTGATTACCACCGAATCGAGGGTCATACGAGTTGAGACCATCCTTCATTTCTTTGCTTCGAAGTACTATGGGAACACATCAGAGGAGTTTTTTACCTTTCTATAACATTTCTAGATGATTTGTGGTACAACTACTTATCAAGAGTTACGTCAGAGGATGTTCACCTCAAGGCCCTTCCCCTTTGCCTTAATAGATAAGGCACTTTACTGGTTGAGTCACTTAGGGACGGAGATTTCTACATGGGACGATCTAAAGTCCACATTCCTACGTAAAAATTCTCCTCTAGGACGGACGAACATGATGAGGATCCAGATCTCCACTTTTACATAGTTACCACAAGAATCATTCCATGAGGCATGAGATTGATTCAAGGATAGAGAGATGCCTGCATCATGAGATACCATTGAAGGGGCTTGTGTAGAATTACTTTAGAGGACTCCAGCTGGATATCGAGGGCCTAGTGAGTGTTTCATGTGGCGACAATTATTTGAATAAGGATGCCGAGTATGTTTGGTCCATCTTTGAGAGGATGATAGAAAATTCACGTGTTATTGATTCCACTAGGGCATTCCAGAAGGACCCACGACGACCACACTAGAGAGAGCATCAAAAGGTGGTGCATGTTTTAGATTCCAAGTAATGATCTCACATGGGATTCATTAGTGAGAAGTTGATATTAGTCGATATGATTCAGAAGCAAGTTCAGGATTTACAGTTGCTTCGAGAGTTGGAAAAACTTTCATCGCTTGCTCACTAATTGAGTGATTTGACGAAGAAGGTGACTGAGTTGCAGCTCCAGCACTAGCAGTCTTACACTCCTTGTTCCATGTCTCAGCCTGTTCTGAGATCTTTACCCGCTCCTCCCACCTGTCAGATACAGTTTTTTCAGAGCAGGCCAGTTTAGCTTACTGAGACTCAACATATTGATTGGCATGATTATCCGCCCAATGCCAACTCGAGTCGGATAACTAGATATGGAGATATTGATGTTGATTCTCATGACACTTTTCAGATCAATGGGATATGCTAAGCTCCTATTCAACCTTCACAACACTTTATTCCTCAGAGCATACATCACCGGTGGTAGCAACAATATAGTCATCCGTAACATGGACATCCACGTTTATAGCACCATCAGCACTTTACACAATAGTAGTCTCACCAGCACGTATATCAGAGACCACATTCACATTAATTTCCTGCTACTATTCACATCTATATCAGCACCAGCAACAACAACAATCTCAATTCACAGCATAGAGATCTCTTCAGCCTTACACATCACAACAGCACACTCCTAGACAGGAGACAATAGATAGCCAGGGACACCACACTGAGTCTGAGATTTCTTTACAAGCCCTAGCACTGAACCAGATCATGCATGTTGAGAAAGCTCCAGACAACACATAAGACAGCAAATGGAGCGGTTTAACCATCAATTGGATGAGTTAACCACGCCCAAGACCACTCTCCCAACCCTGCCTCAGATGAATACTAACAACAAGAGGAGGCACTCAGATCAGATAGACACCACTATAGGTATATCTCTTTTCCTAAATTTTTATCTAATTTCAGTCGTCTCAAGAGCGGTAGATCACCACCAGTACCTGATAGAGTAGAGGAGAGGATACATGATGAGGAGCGAGAGTTGATCACTAATGATACACATTTTGATGCTGAGGAGGAGGACCACCATGATAAGGAGGACCAATGTAATGTCTAGCCTGATGATCAGAGAGAAGGGAGCGATGTAGAGACAATAGATGTAGACAAAGGAAAGTCAGACGATGATACCACACCAGACCATGCGTACACTCCCGATGCATTTTTTTCTTCTCATGTTTTATAGAGATTAGTACACACTTTTGAGACTCTCGATGTACATGCAGATTCCGTTTCTGATGATTTCAATAAAGATGTTGAGTTTGTTGTTCCTAAGTTTGTTCCTTTCCTCGATGACTTGTATGGAAAGGGAAAGAAAAATGCCAAAAATAATGTTGTTATTCTAGAGACTGAGCGATTATTAAAAGATCACATCTTTATGAAAATTTTTGCAATTTAGGATCTTTTAATATTTTATAAAAGTCATTTTGAGCACATTTTGCCCTGTTTACAGCATAAAACCCATACAAAATATATAAAGTTTTTGACAAATTCAAAAAAAAAATTGTACATTTATTTAATTTTCAACCCCATAAACTAAAAACCCTTAAAATAGAAAAAGAAACATATAAAAATTAAAAAGATCCAAAATCTAATATAAAAAGAGTAAAAATTCCTAAAAATCCCAAAAATATTATTTTCGATTTATAATTTTATTTATATTATTATCTATCTATTAAATTTTATTTGAAGAACTTTTGGACCTATTTTACTATTTTTCCTCTTCATTTCAATTTCAATTATTTATTATATACTTGATTTGGTATATTTTTTACTTTAAAAATCCGTAAAAATTAACAAATTCCATAAGAAAATAAAAATAGTGAAAAAATAAAACCCAAAAACATTTTATTCTATGTATTTTGACTATTTTGATTACTATTTGTAATCATATTAACTTACATTGTATATACATAGTTACTTATTTTAAAAGGAAAGGAAATATAAAAATATAAAAGAAAATATAAAAATATAAAATTAAAAAATACACAATATAAAATAAAAATTAAATATTAAAAATAAAAAAATAAAAAAATCATAAATACATATAAGCAAGAATCACAAAATTGTATTTTTGCATTATTTGCCCAATTTATACATTTTACTCCCTTTATTCGAGACTCTGCACATGCTTACACCTATACACACATTTGTAGAGCTAAAAGGATTTTTAACTCCATAATTTATTTTGTATTGCCTTTATGTATGGGTTAATTGTTGATTGATTAGGTTTTATTGTGCAGTTAATACACCGACTGCGGTTTTTCCTTGTGAAATCGTAGGACCCTCGAAATTCCCTACTCATTCGGCACCGCACACCCTCCAATACTGGACATTAGACACCTATTTGTGATTGCTAACTATCATCTATCGGGAAAGAAATAGTTATTTTCAGCCAACAAAATGAACTTAAATTGTTATTAAGTTGTATAAAATCTTATCTACTTTCACAAATGTACAAACAACCATTCAAATTATACCAATAGATACATGACGACGCTTAAGTACTCTTGCAAAATTTTGATTCTATTTACAATAATCCTACACGTAGCTTGCAAATTAAAGAAGTGCAAAAAATCTGGACATAATCTATCATCTTTAGATATATGCTAGTGAGTTCTCCTACATCCTTGGGGCACTCCAAAATTCTTTTTCTTAATATCAACTTCTATACGCCATCGATCATTATGCAACTTGTAGTGTAACACCTACAGAAACAAAAAAAATTTGTTACCATGTCATTCTATATGATAAGATTCAAGGAGAAAAGGTGCAAGGAACACCAATCACTAATCATATAAAGCATTCACTTCATGTGAAATTCATACACTGAATCAAATTTGACCTAAAGCAACTAATGATTTTTATTTGTTAGCATATCATTTCTAGCTAAATATATAACAAGATATATTATCCCTTACGTCATTCTCTAAATTTCCAATGAACAATCATATTCGTTGCTATATTCCTAGGAATGAACAATATAGTAACAATAATCTATTAACTTTTTCTTCTAATCATTAATAAATTTAGCGACAACAAATGCATGAATAAGTAAACATATAAATTATAACTATATTAACCTTTAGCAACGACAATGGCATCCATTCCTAATTTTTAGAAGTTAATTTTACAACAAATAATACTCATTGGTAATTGGTATATATTTATCATCGCAAGATATGGAAACGAATATTCAAACTATTTGTTACCTTGGTCAATTTTCTTTTAGTGAAAGTCAAATAATTTTTTGCTAAAAATTCGATGTAAATGACATATGTGTTGAACCTTTTTCATATTTGCTTTCATGGCATACCTGAATAAGGGTGGAGAAGATGTCATCACCTATAACTTTGGCGGCTTCTATTGCCCATGCGGATTCATCATCGTGGAAATGCAAATCCTTCTGTCGTTCTGCCTCAAGAACAATTGCATGGAGATAGAAGAATCTTGGCCAAATCGATTGTACATTAGCCAGCATTGATCGTATCTTCTTCTCATCAATTTTCTAAGGAATAATAGAGTAACGAATAAATATCACACTTGATCAATATCGAATAATGGTAGAAATAAATGAGAAAAATAAGACTACAAATAAAAACATAATAATGTAATGTAATTACGGTATACTTCTTATCTTGAGAGAATTTCTCCAAGGATAAAGTTTTTTTGTCACGAGATAGCAAGCTCGTAAAGCATCCAAAAAAGTCAGATATTGATTAGCTACATATATCTTTATATTTTTCACATTATTTTGCTTATGTATTGTATTTGAAAAAAAAATGCATCCTCGTAAATGGTCTATTCTAGAAGTGCATCCTGTAGATGTCAGCCTTCTATAACAAATATTGTATACTGTGAAAAAATACAATTAGGTCACTTTGATGGAATATAATGCTAGAGTGATGTATTTCCACTAGGACAAAATGAGTTTATAGTCATATTTTTTAAAAGAATATATCACTATAATACCCAATGTTAAATGTATAGTGACGATTCCATTTATTATAAAATTATTATTTTTTACTTTAAAATAGAGAGAAATGCATTATCCATTTCTATATAATCAGCGGTGGTCTGTATAACATCAAATATATATATACTATTTTTCAAAATTTTAATCTTTACAAAATTTTAAATTGAAGAATTAGCAATGATTAGCTAAAAATTTAGAAAAATATAAAATGGATAATCGTTATGATGTCTACCATCGCCAATGATATAGCAATTAGTATAATATTTGCCACTAGTTTTACGTGTAAAAAATAATTGACAATGAATAATATCATTTAACAATAGATAATATAGTGACTGATTTTTAATTAAAAAAATATCACCATAAACATATTTTATTCTAATGGACAAAAATTTAAATTTTTATTTGACTTGGATGAAATTTCAAATAACTCCTACTTTGGTCCAAAAAATATAGACAGAATCACAAGATTTTTTGGCAAAAGAGGCATTACTCGAAGAATGGATATCACATTGGGAATGTCCTCCCCCTTGGCACGAACAGAAAAACTCTCGTAATCTAGAACATTTTCAAATGGCATCAAAGCTCCATCCTGCAAAACAACGAGACTTATATCAATAATTAAGCAAACAAGGATATAGACAATTAAAAAATAATTTAAAAATGAAAATAAACCTGGATTATAACAGGAATACATCCATGCAAAACACAATCCTCTACACGTACAGTACTCCATCCATCACCAGGAAGAACCCCACAAAATATGGACTTGCTGAGATTGTCGAGGTATGTTGGTGAGGAAAGGCCTTCCACGACCTCATCCTTTTGCCTAATACCAATACCATATCCAAATTATTTATATAGAAAAGCCAAGTTAGATTACAAATATATACACAAAGCCACAATGGGAATCATGACTTTTTAACGTTCCCTCCTCCAAAGTACTTGGATTCAAAATCACCACGGTAATAGAAGTTCTTTCGCTCCTCGAGAGGCCTAACAACATCAATCATGAGATACAGGAACAACATTTATGAATATCCATATAATAAAAAATAAATTTGCTTTCAACGATGGAATTTCCGTCCTTACAAGTTAGTAAAATATTATAGTAATAAACTTTTTCCTTTTTTGAAATAGGTAGAATATCGAATAAATTATTCTAATATATATGATATAACTACAGTCATATAAGACGATATCACTATACAGTCAAAAAAGAAAGTCATATAAAATAAAGAAAAGTTTATATAAAAATCCTAAAAATGCGTTGAAGTGAAGATCCGTGACAACAGATTTTGTACTTGTTGCGACAAAAATCACGATAGCTGAAGAATCAGGAACCATAATTTCAGTCACTACCACTACCACAATATACAGTGACATTATTTTAATAATCCGTCACTTATCGCCCATTATTAAATATATAATGATTGTCATATTTGTTGTTATATTTTTAGTTGTGGTGCATATAACCATGTTCTTTCATTGCTATATTTCAATTTTTGACTAATCATTATTGTCTTTTCGTACAAAATTTAGCAACGATTAGATAAGTTTTCGAAAAATAATTACATGTATGTGATCCTATATACAGTCACTAATAGCATAGCAAAGTATATGGCAGTCGTCGTTAATTTCGAGTAAAAAATAATTTCACGATGAGTAATATTGTTGTCATCACTTAACAAGTGACGATATAGTGATTGATTTTTTTTAAAAAAAAAGCATAACTAAAGAGCTACTTTATTTTATAACTCCAACAATGAAAATTTTGATGAACTTAATGCATAACGGTCCAGTAGCCAAAACGACTCCTACTTTATTATGACAATGAAAAGTTCATTAAAAAAATGTGTAGCTAAAATATTTTGTTTCTACAATTCATTAACACCAATGTAGTTTGTAGCAGTGAAACATGAGAGACTTGCATACCTCTTCCATTTTGCTTCACAAAGGTTCATGGGATCCGGTACCTTCCATGAAGGAGTGACAATATCTTTCTCAGGATCAAAGCATGATGCGTGATTTCCTCTCGTTTTCGGTGGGATTGCATTCGAAGTATCGATTTCGGCAGATGTAGTCGAGTAGTTGTGCTTCTCGTTTGCGTTACCCCCTGGCTCAATATTATGCCGTCACGGATCTCTTTCGGTGCACTGCAGCCACCTTCATCCCAATCTAAGAACTAAAGCAGTGAAAGGAAAATAAAACTTTTTTTAGATCACATGCATCTACACAAGAATGAAAATATATATACAATAAAGAGGACATGTTATGTTACCCATATGTGATCTTTCCCCGAGGAGCGGTTCCAATAGGGGTACGTCTCTACTATGTGTCATAAGCCTTCTTATAATACTCCATCAAAAAATTTGTTTCCTGCTGATTGCATTGGTGCAACATTCCTTAGAAAAATAAAGCATGAGTAGAGTAGGATGTATTAACAAAGGGTATCATACTCTACGAGATAAATACGCGGCGTCATCTGCTCTTATGGCAGCGCATTCATCGAAGAGGGGGACAAGGAAGTAGTCTGCTTCTTCACCATTGAGCGTTCTGTGTGGACTTCCTAGAAATCCCTCGTATAGTGCGAACTGATCGATGATCCCAACATCAGACTAATTAGGTTTCAGTCAGATATACAGAAGAAGTATCATATAACTTTTATCAACAATGATCATCATTGCCAGTGAAGCGATTACCTGTGTTGCATGAAGGAAATTCGACCAGACAGTCCTGTTGTTCTCATCATAATTCCTGTTCACGCAGAATTCTTTAGATTGTCGAACCTGTCAAGGATGTGTACATGTATTTGATCATACTCAAGATGAAATCCTTTAAAGTTTACAGTTGTTATCTCTCACCTCCAAGATTTGAACATTGAACTCAGACGGTAAATCATAGACATAAATTAGAGGCCTGCTCTTCCTGACATTAGCTCGAACAGCTGCGCCGTTTCTCTTGCCCACTTGAGCATCATACAGCATGTCGATCCTGAACAGATTGATCCAACTTGGCCACTCCTGTATCGAAGTTTCTACCGATGGGATGCTACAGTCTACACCTTGCCACCCATATTCACACTGCACATACAATTAATTTTAACGCATTGGATCGCAAACACCTCAGGCTAGCTTTGTTATTTCTTCAAAAAAAACACTTCGTTTTCAAGAACATTTTGTTGTTGTGATTATCATTAAAATAACGAAGAGTTGTGATTACCCAACAAAATCCATTGCGACTGAAACCATGTCCGGAGCACTAGTTGAGGCAGGTTGCGAGGGTCGGGATTTCACAGAATTTACCCGTGGCACCATCATACCTGCATCTGCATTCCTCTTTGTACAATTCCTTGGAAGCATAGCCTTCTTCAGGATCCACATTGCACCATCCAGGCTTGCTCTTGTTTGTCGTTAGAATATTCTCGAGATCGTCAGCTGTCCAATCTATCAACATTGCATTTCTAGTCCTGATAAGTTCAATCATAGTAAGGATATCTCCTTTTCCTTGTTGCATTCTTAAATTTTTTTTTCTAATTAATTTGTTGTTAGATGCATGTACATTGTCATAATTGAAGGAGTTATCATCCATGTTTATGTATGTAGCGAAAGAGTACTTAAAATCACATCGAATATTTTGTTGCAGTTTTAGTCTCAAATTCTATCTATCAACAACAAAAATTCAAATAAATGATATCATATGAACTAGGAGTTAGTAGTTTTAGGTTTACTGAAAGGATCCAACATGACAAAGGTGATCAACCCTTTACTTTTTTGTGTCAATTGTTTGCAATAAAGAATATTTATATTTCTATTCTCTTCCTTTTTCAATTAACTGTAAATAGGAAAATGAATGTTAGAAATGTAACTTGTATTTCAATGATATAACAATCGAGGATGGCCAACCATAGTTAACTGACTAGCCCTAAGGAAAGCATACAAATTAAATTGCACATACAAGGGCTTGAAGCCGCATTGCGCGGCAACCGGACGGTTCAGGTACTTTGTGCCATTTCCACAGAAGCAGAATGCCCTCATCGTGTCGCAGTTCGTCGCGCACATCGACAATACCCAAGGTCAATATGGTTCTTCAGGGGTTACAGGGAGATTGCACTCCATCTGCACTTTCTCTTGGCATGCATCCCCTGTTGCATTACAATGACCACTTTATATTAGTACATGTTTGCCATTCAAAATCATGATTATGCATATATCGACCCCATCAACAGTTTATTGTTCCATGTTCATCTGTTTCATCCAACAGAGAGTAGAGTGCAATTAATTGTATAATTGAAAGACATGTAAAGTATTACTGATCGCGATTACCAAGGGTGCAACAACATTTATCCAACTCCCTATTACAAATACCCATCGTGCTACAATCATTTTTGCATCTCCCTCGGAAGATACCCTGATGCATATATATATCATATAAGTTTACATCCCAACTTTACATTATCATATCTAATGAATTTTCATCTCTACATAATTTTTTTTACTTGGCATTACAAGAAAATTGGGATCTGCACTACAAATAAACTTATCTGGCAATCGAATATTTACTTGACAAAGTTGTCACATGCTATACAAATGTTGCGGTAAATATTTTGTTTTTTTTAAAAAGTAAGTAATAATCACATTTACGGAAGATAATATTTCCAATCAATAAATAAAATCTTTAAAACAAAATCAAGGAATTATAAGAATAATTGAAAAAAATTGGCCGCAGCAATAACTGTGGTATTATTTTTTGTAGTTATGATAAACAACAAAGCTAGTAACCTATGACAGTTTAATTATGTTTGTAATTATGATAATAAAGTAATTAACTTATGAAAGTTTATTTATTGCACAAAATCTATTACCACAAGTATTGGTAACTTCAAGTTTTTTTGTTTTTGCAGCTGATCGCAACTACAATAGTTTGTTCGTCGAGAGAGGAAATACATTTATAGTTTTGTGCTTCTATGTCTCAAATTAGATTAAAACATTATTGATTATGCACTTTCTAAAGGTTTACATTTTTTTTCTACCAAAGATAAGTTTTAGAGAGATTAGCACTCGTACAAAGTAATGGAAAGAAAAGCATAGAAAATAACTTTCTGTTTAGTCAACCATTTATTTGTAGGCATTAATTGATTTCTGTACATTAACGTGTTTCATTTTTCTAAGCATTAATGTTGGAAAATTGGTAACGAAAAATACAGTTATTTTACCCTTTTTTGCTTAACTTTCCTTATGATTTAAAAATGACTTCTCTTGCTTCGACCAAATAAATATGCGGACATCTTATCATTTCTCAATACATTTTATTTTGATTCCAAAATCATTAACACAAACTTCCAATTCTTTCCACTTCTCGATAGAAAATCGACATAATTGTTCTTAATTGTAACATGAGCGAAAGTTTCCCAAGAAATCTTCTTTAACATGAAAATAATTGGGCAGCGGGAATCAGATTGAAGGACGAAAATTATCCGATGCTTTATTACTATCTCGCATTTATTTATGACGGTCTCTTGATTTGATTACTATTCTAATTAATATCATGTTAATATTTTTTAGACAGGCCATGTTAAATCCTCAATGATGGCCTTGAAATTATTATTTTTCTTATTACCATCGATGTTGATGTTACGGCTTTCTAAAATCTAAAAACCATCTTGTGCGGAGGGTATCCATAGTTTCTTTATTTTTGCAAGCTCAATACCCTATGTTTGGTCTTAATTTTTTATGAATGAACGCTGATCTTTTTCTTAAAGAAAGGATCTATTTAAGGAAAATGAATTCCATTTGATAATGCAAATCAGTTTCCATAGGTTTTCAAAGCGCAAACAGTCTTACAGAAAAAACAAGAGAACCACAACATATAAGATTTACCTCTACAAGATGGACTTGCGACGAATTGGAACCGCAGCTCGAAAGCCATCGCCCGATCTTCGACCTCCAAGGTGCATTCCTGTAAACAACAGGAGCTAGACCATTTTCCATGGGAAATGCCTTACCTTCAAAATTTAGATTTAATCTATTGTTGAGTGCATGCTCGGTAAGGTGGGTGCAAGGAGACTTCTCAACATCGAGGAGAACACTCTTATTCATGTAATCATTAAAGGAAGGCAAAAATGGCAGAAAGGACGGACTAGCTATCCAAATCAAGAAAACTATAGATGCAAATGTTGAGAGCATTGGACATGATAATTTCCTTGCAACAGTTGGGCGCATCGTGATTACGTTGGGGGCAATAACAATATAACCACGTGATGAGAGATTTTTAAAGAGTCTTGCTGTAAAAATTTGTAATCAGTCAAGAAGAAATCACGTCAAAGCAACGGATTTGTACTTCGCTTTTCCATATATTAAAAATTTATAAGAGAAAAAGTAACCGAAGTCATGAGAGAGAACTGTTGTACAAAATGAAGCTCATTAAATCTGAACTGGTAACTGTAAGATTAATTTGTGAAACATTTCATTTATAAAGAATTGCGCACAATATTTTATGTGCATGGCCACAAATTCTTCATTATGACATCTCTTAATTAGGAAACAAAGAAGGAATACGTTTAATCTCATGCATTCTTTCAAGTTAATATATAAATGGAGGGATATTATTGACGATTTGAATATACTGCAACTAGATATGCAATGAAGAAATCGTAACGCTTTGAAAATCAAACACTTACGATATCAGAGGTAACTTAGCATGAAAAATCTAATTAAACTATATTGCAGAGAATATTTAATATTGATTTCTATTGCGATAAGATTTTTATACGAATGAATTTTCACTACAACAGACCTGATATAGGGCAACAAATAATTTAATATTCATTAGTATATATCTCTTAGTTACATGTACTATAACTAACTTTATTCTTTGCCAAAACATTTTGATTTGTTAAACTCACAATGAATATTGCAATTGTTATTATGTTGCTAACATTGAATCATGCAACAATGGTTATTCGTTGACTTTGTCTTCTAATAGTTGCTAAATTAACTACTATTAGTACAAATTTCAACAAAAACTTGATATATATATATATATATATATTTCATTATATTAACATATACTATCAAATTTAAGATTCTTTATCAATTACAAAAAAATAAAAGATAATTTTGCATTGAATAGTATATGTTATTGTAAATTTAACATCGAAGTGCATAGCAATATAACATAAATATTATAGTATTATAGTGTTTAAAGAAAAGAGACAGTTATAGGTTGATAAATGACAGAGGCATCTCCATTAGAAACTTTAGGACGCTAATCTCCTTTGATTGATAAAATTAGCAACTTAATTGTAGTTTTAGAATAAAGCCATTTTTATCTATAATGTTAGTTTCTACTATGAAGAATGGTAAAAAGAAAAGGAGGCATTATATATTTTCTTGCAATCTTTTTTAAAGATACCATAACCATTAATCTAGAAGATCATCAAACAAGTGTAAGCATAAAGGGTAAAGAAAAAAAATAGCAAACAATATTAAATAATAAGCTAGTCAGGGGGTGATGAATATCCATTTCATCTCCATTATTCTTTCATTTTGTCCTTTAAACCCTATCTAAATGCATATAAATATCATTACGTTGTATAAATTAAAATTTTTTATTTATTGTAGAAATACTGTATAAAATACATTGTTTAAATCTAAAATAAAAGAATAGAGAAAAGAAAAAAAAGAAAAAGAAATAAAATGTCAAAGTTATTTTATGACCCTAAACCTCGAGACCTATTCATCTCGATGACTGGGTCGACAACGAATTAAGTAGGGGGATATAAGTGTCAAGTATACAATTAAAATCCTAATTTTTAGTCTTCAATATCGCATTCTTGTGACCTATCTTATTCTTCATTATTTATACATATAATAATAAACTTTGTACATGAAAGTTGTAGTTAAATACATAGAAAAATACAAAATTGATTTCACACAAAGATAATACAAATTGTACATTTTATACTCGGAGTAAAAAAATCAAAATTGAATATCCATTTCATCTCCTTTATTCTTTCATTTTGGCCTTTAAACCCTATCTAAATGCATATAAATATCATTACGTTGTATAAATTAAAATTCTTTATTTATTGTAGAAATACTGTATAAAATACATTGTTTAAATCTGAAATAAAAGAATAAAGAAAAGAAAAGAAAAAGAAAAAGAAATAAAATGTCAAAGTTATTTTATGACCCTAAACCTCGAGACCTATTCATCTCGATGACTGGGTCGACGACGAATTAAGTAGGGGGATATAAGTGTCAAGTATACAATTAAAATCCTAATTTTTAGTCTCCAATATCGCATTCTTGTGACCTATCTTATTCTTCATTATTTATACATATAATAATAAACTTTGTACATGAAAGTTGTAGTTAAATACATAGAAAAATACAAAATTGATTTCACACAAAGATAATACAAATTGTACATTTTATACTCGGAGTAAGAAAAATCAAAACTCAAACTACCCAGATCCCCATCTTCTTCTTATGAACTCAAAATGTACCAAAATCACCTAAATAGTATAAGCTATTTATTCTCTATAAACTTTTATAATTTGAAGGTAGTTTAATTATAATTTGAAGTTAAGATGTAAAAGTTAGGTTTTGGACCCCTAATGTTTATTTTATCTAAGCAAAACCTTCATTTTATTTATTCTCTATACATTTATATTTTTTATAATTTTGTAAATATTATTTATAGTATGTAAGTATTTAGAATACAATAAAACCACAAAGAAAATACTATAATAAATTTGTATGAATATATAATACTTATACCTAAAAAGTAAGTATACATATTTATTTAAGGGTACAAATACATCAATAAAATATAATAGTTTTTTATGTAAATTAAATAAGTTAGATATACATATATATTATGAAAATAAAATAATAAAATAAACAAATATACAAAACATAGGTCAATAAACCTATAAATACATTTATAGAAAGTAACTTGCAATAAACTAACCTCTAAAAATAAATAAAAATCATATTAAAATATTATATAAAAGAATAAATATTTTTCAAATTTTAATAAAAATCAAATATATCATTTATTAATTTATTTTGAATTATTTTCGATTTTAATTACAGTTTTATCTTTTTGCGAGTGACATGGACCAATCAGGTTGCACTACTCATTGACCTGGGACAACTCCCTGGCCGAGGTCGCAGGTCTATCAGACGAGTGCAGACCCATTTTCCTTGGATTTTTCACGCTTGAATATTTCATCCATTTAGCTCGATGTCTTCTTGACTTTTGTTCCTCAATTGTCCACCTTACACATGCATATCATCTCTTGGACTATGAACCTATGAATTGAGCTCCACCGCCCGAGGAAGACAACATGTATATAATATCGCCTTCAACCTCCCTTAACCTCTTAATCCTCTTATGCTCCAACGAACGCTAAACCTAAACCGAATTGAGTAACCTGGTGTTGACACGTTTTTCTCGAGGATCGGAAATTAATGATAAATAATGTCGTTGTTATCCCCAAAAATCCAGTGACAAACAAACAAATGTTTTTTTATTTTTGCTACTTATTGACCTATATAGTGGATAAGGTTGAAATCAGGGAGGTTACAAATCCCGAGGGTTATTCAATTAATCAAAAAATCACTTAAGAGAAAAACAGGAATCTCAAAGGATAACTATCATTGATTTTTGTGATTTTTTCTCTTTTTAATTTTTTAAATATTTATTTATTTCTAATTTTTTTTATTTTCTGATTTTCAAATTGTTAATGATTTGATTTTTCAATTTTTTTATTTTTCAAATATAATACGAAGACAATATTCACAAGATCAAAAATAAGCACACCAATTATTTTTGTAATTTTTTAATTTATAAAAAATGCTCAGAAAAATTAAGAGAAAATATGTTTGCATTTTAAAAGTTTTGAAATATTTTTGAGAATTTTTGTGAAATTTTTAGATATTTTTGTATTTTTCTGAAAATCAAACAGTGAGAAAATGCACAATTGTGCACATCTTGGAGTAATTTGCCAATTAAAAGTATTTTAAGTACCCAAGATTCTTGGCAATTATTTTTATGATGGACTACATGCAAGTATCCACAAACGGGAATTGGAATCACTATTTTTGGATTTTTGTAAAGTTTTTTGTGATTTTTATAAGATTTTTAGTTTTTCATAATTTTTTTGGGTTCATTAAATGATTTACCCAAATTTTTTCATAATATTTTTATGATGGAATTACCCAAATTTTTTGGAATTTTTGAAGTTATTTTCGAATTTTTATGAATTTTTGAATTTGAAACAGGGAAAAATGATATGTTTTTGATTTTTTTAATAATATTAAATGATGACAAAATGCAATGAACTTTTTATATAATGAAGATGCACACTACAAGAGTCTAACTAAATTTTTTGAGAATATTTTGGCTAATAAAAACATTTATTTCAATAGAAAAATCAAGCAAAATCAAGGCTGGATAAACATGACTTAAATGCAAACAATGGACAGTTTTTTTGCATAAAAGGAGAAATAGAAATAAATAGAGGATGAAAAATTAAATTTACACAGGTGAAGGTCTGCGTTGCACGTGATGAACTGAGGTGGGGACCTTTCAATAATTAAGAAAACTTCTGAGGGGCTGAATGCGATTTTTTCAAATATTGTTTTTTTATCCTTTGGGTTCCCGGTCTCTTTTCTTCCTTCGTTCACAAGCCAAAGGGGGCGCGCTGCTGCCGGATTTTTTCTTCCAAGGGGCCGCGACGGAGATGGGCCAAGGTGGATATCGGAGTTGCCGCGCAGGGACCGCGACAGTGGTGCGCTCCGAGCACAGGTTGAGAAGCTTCAGAGGTGGCCTTAGGCATGCCATAGTAGTACCGGCGGAGGGGACTTCAGCGATCCCTGGTGGTACTGGCAGTGCGATAGTGCAGGTTGAAGGTTGGTGGTTGGGGTTGCTAGCTGCAATGGTGATCGCGGAGGATAAGTATCCCGCAAGCAGTGCTCGATGGAGAGGAGCGAGCGTGCAGAGGAGCGCAACATCTATACAGGATGCGGGGCAGGGAAGGTTTCACTTGCAATGGGGGCTTCGGCGGTTCTAGAGGTGCAGACCAGAGCGCCTGGGCTTTCGCCGAACGATGCGTTGTTGCGCACGAAATTTCGGAGGATGGAAAAATGATGATAAATTGGTCGTTGTTATTGCTATCCCCAAAATCCATGACAAACAAACAAATTTTTTTTATTTTTGCTCCTTATTAAATTGTAAAGCAGACATGATCGGATCGAACTCAGGGAGGCTACAATTCCCGAGGGTTATTCAATTAATCGAAATTCAATTAAGAGAAAAAAGGAATCTCAAAGGACAACTATCCTTGCTTTTTGTGATTTTTATCTTTTATTTTATTATTTTCTGATTTTCAATTTTTTTGTGATTTTTATTTTGCATTTTTTTAATTTTTAAAAACGAACAACATGCACAAGTACAAGAAATATGCACACCAACTGTTTTTGTAATTATTCAGTTTATCAAAAATATTCAGAAAATCTAGAGAAAATATTTTTGGGTTTTAAAAATTTTGAAATGTTTTTGAGAATTTTTGTGGAATTTTCAGAAGTTTTTGTATTTTTCAAAAAATCAAACAGTGAGAGAATACAAAAATTTCCGCAGTCTGGAGTAATTTGCAACTTAAAAATATTTTAATGCCCAAAACACTGTAAATTATTTTTAAGACAAACTAGAAGCAATTATCTACAAATAGGAACTGAAATTATTATTTTTGGATTTTTGTAGATTTTTCTGTGATTTTCACAAGATTTTTGATGTTTTTCAATTTTTTTGGGTTTTATAAATAATTAATGCATGAAAATTGGTCAGAAATTAAAGGACAATGAATCACAACTACTCTAATGTTTAGGAATTTTTCGAACAATATTTGAATTTTTACGAATTTTTTGAATTCAGTAAAACAAAATAACATTGTTTTTTATTTTTTTAAAAAATAATAAATGAAACCAAAATGCAAGATAAAATTTATTTCATTCAAAAGCATATCACAATTTTTGCAAGTTTTTTCGGTCACAAATAACATTTATTTCATTCAAAAGCACATGCAAGTTTTTGTTCTGTAGTTCAGGTACTAATATGTAATTACTCAAAGTCTTAGAGTCAAAGATTAACAATAAATAATATGAGGCATGAATTTTTAAATTACCCAGTGAAGGCGTGCTCTGCATGTGATGAACTAAGGCGAGGACCTTTCTGTAATTAAGAAAACTTCTGAAGGTATGAATGTAATTTTTCAAAATAATATTTTTTTAACCCCACCTAGGGTTCCTGGCTCTTTTCTTCCTTCGTTCACAAGACAAGCCAAGGGGGAAAGAATGGCCACCATCATCCCTTCTGCCCACGCGCGTGTGGGCGATTGCGCGATGCGTGGGCGGCGCCTGAGCGTCACGAAGGCGCACGGATGACTGTGTTGCGGAGGAGGGCGCGAGCGGCTGGAGGGGACACCTGGCGAAACGTCGACACGGGATGTGCTATAGGGGATCGGGCCGAGGACAAAGGAGTGCGGGCCTCTAGA
Source organism: Ottelia alismoides (assembly GCA_037367405.1). Classification (NCBI taxonomy): domain Eukaryota; kingdom Viridiplantae; phylum Streptophyta; class Magnoliopsida; order Alismatales; family Hydrocharitaceae; genus Ottelia; species Ottelia alismoides. The sequence continues at coordinate 645,798 of JAZKJV010006413.1, read as the reverse complement.
CAGGGTCATGGCAGTGGTGGCCGAGGCTGGGGGTGGTGCGGGACGGCACTACCGCCCGCGTGTTATTTTTTTATTATTTTATTATTGGTTATTGAAACTGTAAACAGTAAAAGAAAAATGCTTTTTTATTTTTTTTTGTAAATTCAAAAATAGGGAAAAAATATAGAAATTCCTTTTTTATATGTTTTTTATTTTATTTTTTGTTTCTTTTTTATATGATCCAGCAAAACAAACGTTAGAGAAATCGAAATTTTTTTTATTTATTTACAAATAGGAAAAATGAACGGGGATTCGGTAGAAATGAGGGATTCGAATATGATATCCGACCACCGTACGTGGCCGGAGTTGAGGGATCGTGGACGATAAAAATAGAACGTGTGGAGATCGAGAATGTGAGATGAAAAATCGAGTCTATGGTGGAATAAATCGTGGCGGATTTTAAGATCTAGATAAACAAAAATAACAACGAGATAAAAATGCGAGAAATAAACTACGATTAACCTAGATAAAAGTACTAAGAAATATGTGGATCTCACCTTTGGAGGGGAAAAGGACTGTGATCGCCTCGACAAGGCCATCTCGCTGTCACCGGACGGCTTGGAGGCTAGGCAACTTTCTCGACGAAATTTTCTCTCGGAGATCGGGCTCCTCTCTCTAAGATTGATCCAGTTGAAATGAGGGAGAAGGAGCCATATAAATAAAAAAATAATGGAGATGAAATTTTGAATTTTTGGCTTTTTGGATAAAGAGATAAGATGGATGCAAAAATTGAAATGAGATAAAGATGAAGAGATAAAACAAAATTATTTTTTTTAATTTCCGTCACTTTATTTATTTGAATTAAAAATTATTATTTTTTTTATTTTTTTATGGTGGTTAATTAAAATTAGGAACTATATACATATATTATATGCATATATGACATTATATACAAGGGTAAATGAGGAAATTAGCTTCTTCTTTTTTGTTTTAATTTTTTTTATTTTTATTTTAAATAATTAGTAAGAATAATTTACAAATATATACAAATACAATATTTTCAAAATACATGGAAAAATTGCACAAACCACCCCGGAAAATGAACTTTTTACTCATAACTCCAAAAATTATGAAATCACAGCCATTTTTAAGATAATTTAATTTAGAATCCAATAGAAGTGAGATTATTTCAATTTTAGATTATATGGAGCTGGGATTTATTTTTCAATTAGTGCTTAGTGGCTTCTTCCAAATGTGGCTACCTTTATTTTGTACATGATTTAATTGTACAATTATTTTTATTAATTGGGACACATTTCTATTTACAACTTTGGTTTTGAAAGTTATTTGATTTGAGGTCAATTAAGGCACAAAAAAATTAGTGTTAATTTTATATAGATATACACAAAATAAGTGAGAAGTATTTACAATAACAAACACACATTTTTTTTGATTTTCTGCTTAAGGACCCTTATCTCCCCAAACTTTATTCCTGGTCGATTAGGTCAAGTCTTGACCTTCTCTCGGGGTTCGGGTCAGCCTGTATACATTCTTCCTTTCTTTTTTTATTTTATTTTCTTTAATTTTCCTTCATTTATTTATTTATTTATTTTAGGTTAAATTTAGTAATAAGTGTACAATATTTACACAGATGCAGGTTAGTAAGAATATGGAGTTAGTGTTATATGCAGGTGTTTTATAAGGGATTTTAAGCTAAAATAAATGAATAAACATGACGAATCGCATATTCATCATCCCCGCATGCTTTAACTTTGCTAATCCCTTAGCAAACACTTATTTGAAAGAATAAGTGAAGAAAAAGAAAAAGAAAGGGAAAATAAAGAAAGTAGGACAATATCGAGTATTAAACTTATCTTCATAAAATTGTAGTTTGGAGCTCTGTCAGACCTTTGGATTATAAGTGTGTCGGAACTTCTGTGAGACTTAGAATTTTAAAATAGACAGCCTTCAAGTTCTACACATCATTGCACAGTTTCGACTCATAAGTCATCTTAGATCAATCCTCTTCCCAAAATATACCCTACGAACATTGAACAATCGATTCATGTGTGTGAAAATCTTTATCTCTTCCCATCCAGAATGCCGGACTACCATGCAAATCTCCTCTCCAGTAACTCGTCCTCGGGGAGTCAGGTATTTCCTTCTAAGGTCTGTCACGTTGTGTCCACAATCGAATTGGGGGAGAAGATAGAAGAAGGAGAAAAGGACTGGAGGGTGGCCAATGTAGTCACCTCTCCTTGTGAAGCTAACTAGTGTAACCGAGTCTCCACCAAGATCTGCAGGTTTTCTTGAAGCTTGGACCTTTTTAGTCAAATATTTATTTGGTAGTGGCTTCTTTGTATTTGGATTTTTGGTGGTTCAGCTTGGATCTTGTTGTGCCCCTACGGATATAGAATCTTTTGTTCCATACATGTTTTGGGGTCTTAGAAAAAATTATGCCCAACCGTTCATCCCTTTTCCGAAGCTTTATTTCAACTCGTACTCCGGTCTTTAGATTTCCATGCTACTAGAAAAGAAACTCACACAGTCTTCCAACATCCCGTTTGAGTTGAGCTAAGTGCATAGTGCGAGAGTACAAATTAATTCCCTATTCCAGAGTTGTACCCAGAATGAAGAGACCAGGTTAGACACTAAGAGTCAAACACTGCACATTGTCATTTGGAACTCAAAGATTTAAGTCAAAGACTTGAAGCTTCTAAAATCCTCTTTCTCGGTGAAGTTCCTCTAAGAATTAGGTGGATTAAGGTCTAACTAAGATCCATTCTTCCATTTTATTCCTGACATAGTTTAAATATCAATACTATCCTGAAAAATGCACATGCAAATGCAAAATATGAACAATGCAGAGAGTTTTTTTAAGAAATGATGCACATGTGAAAAGAACCTTTTTTTGAACTTTTTATGGATTTGTGGAGGAAAAATGTAGATGTGAAAGAAAGGTTTTTTTTTGAATTATGCAACTTTTTATAGATTTTTGTTTTTTTAGTTTTTTTAAAGGAAAAGAGCTAGTAAAATATATACAAGTATATACAAGAATATTTTGTTTGTTTTTGTGTGTGTGTGTTTTGTTTTTATCTTTGTTTTTTTGTTTTTCTGTTTTTTCTTTTGTTTTTGTTTTTATTTTTTAACACACGTGGATTTTACAAAATTGTACACATAACCCCCCAAATAAACATATTTAAAAGTACGAGTTATGTCTAAAGTATATATACAATATATACGACACCATCATGTAGTTAGCTCGAAATATGTCCTCATAGTGATCAGAGACCGACAAAGGAAGACATAACTCGTGCTATGTATAGAAAGGCGAAAAGACCCCTATGCTACAATGACTCAAAGAAAAGATAAAGAGAAGTTGGTGATCCCCCCTATACTTAGGATCAAGTAATCCTAAGTATAGTAGAATGTACAAAGGGGAAAACCGATGAAGAGAATGTACAGACTCACAAAGACACGATATAAACAACATCACCCCCCTATACTTAAGGTAGAGTATCACTAAGTATAGGCAACAACAACAAGAGTGATGAACAGAACGAATATGAACAACACAAATCATTCACCCCCTATACTTAGGATAAAGCACATCATAAGTATAGCATATATACACACGCACGGAAAAGAGGTGAATGATAAAACAGGAGAAGAAAGAGTGAAACGAAAGGATACACAAGAGGAGTGAATGTACAAAGGTTAAGAAGGTCGAAAACGAACCTTTTTGCGGGACTGCTGAGGTATGGATTTGACAAGGTGTAGGTCGATATTGGGATCATCATTAGACATAAACTGAGTAGGATCGACCAAGAATGTATCCTCAACGGTTTCAGATTGTGCAGGCCTAAACCAATTATTGGAAATAGTGTAGTCATGTCCTGCCTGGGAAGTCTCGCAAACATCAAAGTAAAATGGCTTGAAATCATTATCATAAAAAGTAGGATCAATTTCAGCCTGGCGAGCCTCTACCAGATCATATTCTTTATCAAAAGGCCCAAATTCCTTTATAAAAGCAATCAAATCAAATTTGGCTTGATCGGTCTCTTCTGAATCAGGGTGAATAGGAATAGACTCATCAGTGAAAGTAGTCGAATCATGTCTGTCATGTCTAGTCTCAAAGTATGCCTTCCGCTCTATGGTGTCTATCATGTAAATTCTGCAGATGTCATCAATGCATCGCCACATACCAGAAGGGGGAACTCCAAGGTCTATGCTTTCCGAGTCTTCCTCCTTAAAGAGGAATTATTGGGTTTCATTATCATCCAACATATAACAAGAATCTCTGATATTATCATCGAGGTCAAATTCTTTGGGGTTGGCTAACACGGGCGTGCTCTCATGGGATGCAGGTCTCTGGTCAGTCATGAGCGTAGTGATCAACATATCGCTCCCTACATCAGAACGGAAGCGAATCTCTCTTGAACCATAAACAATAACAGCTCCCGCAGAGGCGAGGAAGGGTCGTCCCAGGATGATTGGAGGGTGTTCCACAGGGGTGGAGGTCTCCGTGGGCATTACAACAAAATCCGAAGTAAAATTCATGTCCGGAATAATAATTACACCATTTTCTAAAATACCCTTCGGCCACTTAATAGATCCATCAGCAAATTGAACTATCATCCTGATTTTCTTGAGAGGCCTAAGATGAAGAGACTGTAACATAGAAAAGGGCATTATATTGAATGACAAACCACTGTCAAGGAGAGTGTTATCACAAGAATAGTTAGATATGGAGCAACTCACAAGAGGTGTGGCAGTGTTCCCTTTCTTAATATACAGACGATGAGAGATGGCGTAGGCAGTGGACACGGTCAAGATGTGACACTCAGATCTTCTCCTTCACTTTCTCTTCTTGTGTTGAGGAGTAGATAAATCTGTCATGGCTTGTTGAAGTGGGGCTTTAATGATCTCATGAAGGGTGGCCACCACTTCGGGTTTAGCCAACATTTTTTTGAATTTTTGGACCTCATCCATACAAGGGAGGAGGTCGTAATTAGCATATACACGAGGATTGCCAAGAGCAGTCTATACAGTGGCATCCTCGGGGTCAAGGTTGGGACATGGCTGTGTGGGTAATGATGGGGCATTTGGGTCCTCTCCTCACAAAATGAATCAATAATATGTCTCCCAGAATCTTTTTGTATTTTCAAAATTTTCTCTTTTTTTGTATTTTGGGTGATTTCAAGCTCTCATGATTATCCTCAAGTGAATCCATATCCTCAAATAGTGGAGCAACGTTCTGGCTCTCATTCATTTTAAATAGATTAGAAATCCTCGAATTCATATGCTCCATCATCTGGTTCAATGTCTTAAGTGTGGAAACCATGAAAGGTGACTCCAAAATCCCAGGATCGGGTGGGTTGAATGAGGGTGGGTGAGGATCAAAGTCCTCTGACTCCGGAAATAATGGGTTAGGCAGATATGCGCAAACATCAGGAGGAAGATCCTCCTAGAAAAGGGAAGGTGGATCGTCTGGAGAGTACGAGGTATCTGCGAAGATCGGATTAAAATAACTCCAATCGGCCATCTTCGAAACAAAACGTGAGAGAGCACGAGGGTCAAGTCAAAGATATAGAGAAAAAGGCGCAAATGCACAGCAAGATCTAGTATGCACACAAGCAATCAAACACAATGCAAATACCAATTCACCAACTCAACACAATGTGTAGATCGTGACGGTTCGGTCTCTTGTTTAGAGTTAGGTGATAATCACAAAGTTGTACAAACACTTAGGTTGAACTATGGGAATTGGGCACTAACTTTAGGGTCTACGCGAGCAAGTTAAAACGAATACAATGAGGTGGTTACTCTCCCTAAAACAATGTTTTTTCCTTGTGTTTATTTTAGGGTCGAGTTTTCTTATGCAAACCCAAATTTTAGGCAGTTATCACTTGGTTTAAGTATATTCAACAAATCGACTATCGAGTGTCCAATTTCCTTTTTAACTTATGTGAGTGAAAACAAGGAAGGAGATTAGAAATGCCAATGCACGATTAAAAACGGTGATGCATGCAGGGTTAAAGACGCGTACCTTATCGCCAACACTCTACATGCAAGTGATCCGCGCAGAATTTAAATACAAAAAAATAAACTAGCGTATATGATGTAAGTGAACCATCCTAGATGATAACTTCTATTAACGGGCAAGAACAAGTTAATTTGACTAAGTCCCAATTACGCTCTAATCTATAGGCACATAAATTCTTATTTAGGGTGTTTAGACCTAATTAATTACCTGGCTTAAGCAAATTAAATAAAGCAATCAATAGGTTGCTCATAAAATCCGCAGAAAACAAAGAAAAATAAAGGCGATAAAAACAAAACTGGCGAGGTCCCCCCAAGTGCACCGGCACTTGGCGAAACAGACCCCGCAACCAATGAATATCCGTTTACAAAGTTCAAATGCTAGAAAAGAAAAACTCTCTCTCTTTTTCTCCTTTTTTTCTCTCCTTCACTTCTTCTTCTCCACTTCTCACGCTATCATGTGGCTTGGTGAAGACTCAAGTCGCCTCCACATCGCTTGGGTGCTTCGGCTCTCCTAGGATCGCCCCCTTCGCTCCGCAGGCCTCGCAAGAAAAAGAAAAGAGAATGTGTAAGAATCACAATTATCAAATATGAGGAAATGATGAAATGAATGCAGTGGATATGAACAATGAATTGAATGGTAAGAATGTAAACAGATATTTACAACCAAGAATAGCAGGTCAAAAGAGAAACCTAACTACCCTCGTCGTGCCTCCCCGGCAATGGCGCTATTTTGTTGCGCACGAGATCTCAGAGGATGGAAAAATGATGATAAATTGGTTGTTGTTGTTGTTGTTGTTGTTGCTATCCCCAAAATCTGTGATAAACAAACAATTTTTTTTATTTTTGCTACTTATTAACCTGTATAGCAGACAGGGTCGAACTCAGGGAGGCTATAATTCTCGAGAGTTATTCTATTATTCGAAATTCAATTAAGAGAAAACATGAATCTCAAAGGACAACTATCCTTGATTTTCGTGATTTTTTTCTTTTATTTTTTTTTCTGATTTTCAAATTTTTAGTGATTTTGATTTTGCATTTTTTCAATTTTCAAAAAACAAATAACATGCACAAGCACAAGAAATATGCACACCAACTCTTTTTGTAATTTTTTAGCTTATCAAAAATATCCAGAAAAATCCAAAGAAAATATTTTTGGGTTTTAAAAGTTTTGAAATGTTTTTGAGAATTTTTATGGAATTTTCATATTTTTTGTATTTTTCTAAAAATTTGTGAGAAAATGCAAAAATGTGCACTATCTGGAGTAATTTGCAACTTAAAAATATTTTAAGTGCCCAAAACTCCTGGAAATTATTTTTAAGACAAACTAGAAGAAATTATCTACAAACATGAACTGAAATCAATATTTTTGTAGAATTTTCTGTGATTTTTACAAGGTTTTTGATGTTTTTCAAATTTTTTGGGTTTTATAAATAATTAATGCTTGAAAATTGGTCAGAAATTAAAGATAATGAATTACAACTTGGAACAATATTTGAATTTTTACAAATTTTTGAATTTCAGGAAGACAAAATAACATTGTTTTTTATTTTTTAAAAATAATAAATAAAACCAAAATGCAATGAAAATTTTATGCTAAGAAGATAATCACATCAGGAGCATAGCATAATTTTTGCACGATTTTTAGATCATAAATATCATTTATTTCATTCAAAAGCACATGCAAGTTTTTGTTCTGTAGTTCATGGACTAATCTGTAATTACTCAAAGTCTTAGAGTCAAAGATTAACAATAAATAAATAGGAGGTAGGAATTTGTAAATTACCCAGTGAACGCGTGCTCTACATGTGATGAACTAAGGTGGGGACGTTTCTATAATTAAGAAAACTTCTGAAGGTCTGAATGCAATTTTTCCAAATAATATTTTTTTAACCCCACCTAGCATTCCTCGCTCTTTTCTTCCTTTGTTCACAAGCCAAGCCAAGGGGGAATGATTGGTTGCCGCCGTCCCTTCTCCCCACGTGCTCCCCACGCGCACGCGCGCAGTTGCGTGGTACGCGGGCGGCGCCTCAGCGTCACGGAGGCGCGCGGACAACTGTGTTGTGGAGGAGGGAATGAGCGACTGGAGGGGACACCTGGCGAAACGCCGACGTGGGATATGATGTAGGGGGTCAAGATGAGGACAAAGGAGTGCGGGCCTCTGGACGGGTTCATGGCGGGCTGGAGTCTGGAGGTGGCGGGTGGCGGAGGGGCGCGACTGCGCGCGTGGCGCGGTGGGTCGCCGACTTTGGAACAGCGGGGCAGTGGTCGTGGCGTTGCTCGAGGCCTGTTGAGAAGGTGGACCGGAGAGGCGGCGTGGGCGAGTCTTGCTAGCGATGGGCAGTGCTGGCCCGCGAGGGCGGAGGAGGACGCAGGCTCGCGGTCTGGTGGGTGAGGGCTCAGCGGTTGTAGGTGGCGTCGGCTGAAGCGCGACCAATGGATGATGGCGGTGGTGGCCGAGGTTGTGGGCGGCATGGGACGGCACTGCCGCCTGCGTGTAGTATTTTTTTATTATTTTTTAATTGTTTATTTAGTCTGTAAACAGTAAAAGATTTTTTTTTAATTTTTTTGTAAATTCGAAAATAGGAAAAAAATATAGAAATTCTTTTTTATATGTTATTTTATTTTATTTTTTTATTTCTTTTTATATGATCCTGAAAAACAAACATTAGAGAAATCGATTTTTTTTATTTATTTACAAATCGTAAAAATGAACGGGGATTCGGCAGAAATAAGGGATTCGAATCCGATCTTCGGCCACCGTATGCGACTGGAGTTGAGAGATCGTGGACGATAGAAATAGAATAGAATGCGTGGAGATCGAGAAAGTGATGAAAAATCGAGTCGGTGGCGGAATAAATCGTGGCGGATTTTAAGATCTAGATAAACAAAAAATGACAACGAGATAACAATGTGAGAAATAAACTATGATTAACCTAGATAAAAGTATGAAGAAAAATGCGGATCTCACCTTAGGAGCGGAAAAGGACCGTGATCGCCTCGACAAGGCCGACTCGCTGTCACCAGACGGCTTGGAGGCTAGGCAACTTTCTCGATGAAATTTTCTCTCAGAGATCGGGCTCCTCTCTCGAAAGATTAATCCAGTTGGAATGAGGGAGAAGGAGCCATATAAATAAAAAATAATGGAGACGAAATTTTGAAGTTTTCGCTTTTTGGATAAAGAGATAAGATGGATGCAAAAATTGAAATGAAATAAAGATGAAGAGATAAAACTATTTATAAAATTATCTTATTTTTTTGAATTTCTGTCACTTTATTTATTTGAATTAAAAAATATTATTTTTTATTTTTTATGGTGTTTTATTAAAAATAGGAACTATATACATATACTATATGAATATATGACATTATATACAAGGGTAAATGAGGAAATTAGCTTCTTCTTTTTTTGTTTTAGTATCTGACATACGGGGCTCGTGCATCTGGCCTCTTGGCTGGCAGTCGTTTCGGTATCGCGAAACAAGTGACTTTAGTAAGCACATGGATCTCAGACTGATGGTTCCTCCTCTTCCTCCTAACTGTGGTCCTGTCTCTGAGTGATCTCTGTGAAGGATATTGAGAATCCTCAAGCGCATCACGGAAGCGTGTTGATCGCATCGTATGCAATCGGAGCAACTAGTCGTACTAGATGCTAGATGCAGCGGAAATTAAAATTTTAACTTTAAAGATGAAACCACATGATCACGAGAACACTTCTCGGATCGTTTCATCAAACCACAAAGTATAAGAAATACCTCTTGAAGCGTGGTTGTGATCGCGAGATCCCAAAGTAGAGATCCTCCTATCTTAAGTCCGACCCACGGAGAATGCGCTTGCGGGCACGATGATGAGTCGCGTCCTTCCCGCAATCCTTTGACGAAGATCCAAGCGTCGAGGCGTAGCAAAAATGATCTCCTTCCTAATACACAAAGTGGACGGCCACTTGAATATTAGGGAGACCCCACGAGAATGAGAGAGAGAGAGAGAGAGTAGAGTTCTTCAACTCAAGAATGTTGTTGTAACTTGGAAAGGCTACCCTAGCCCTCCTTTTATACTAGTTTAGGGTCCAATGGGTCTCAATCCATGGGACACATGGATCCAAGGGCTATGCTTGGTCCATGCTAAATCAATGGCTATGATTGTTGTTGGTTAAAACCAACAACATTAATTTAAATTAAAATATGTTGCAACATTATCAACATAATTTAATTTAACTAATTAAGAGATAATGTGACAACAAAAAGGGAGTCAACTAACCACCCTAAATTATAGGGTGTTATTTTGTCTCCTTTTATTTTATCTTATTATTTCTTAATAAATTGCAATAACTATTATTGCAATAATATCCACCAAATTAATTCCAAATTAATTTGTGAATATTTCAATCATGCCATTGATCATTATGTGAATCATATTCACAACCCAAACTAATTTGTAAATTACATTTCCAATTAATTAATTAATGTGAATCCAATCCACACAATTAATTAACAAATGCTATTTACATAGATTCTCTCTCTTATATATGTATATTATAAATCATATTTATAACACACATATATCATGGATAGTGTTATCCACATTCTCTTAATCTTTGATAATTAAATCCCATTTAATTATCTTAGATAATCATTTTCACAATATGAATTATATTCATATTAAGCTTGATAATTAAATCTCATTTAATCATCAAGTCCTTGCTTGGATATTTCATCAAAAGAATTATTCTTGAACCCTTTCATGAATAATGTGCTTTCTCCGCAGATACTTGGAGATAAGGACAGGGCGATTGTATTATTCCATGTATAGTGATTTGGATATTGAGATCTTATCTCAAATCCAGATCTTACGAACCTCCCACAGATGCTTGATTAAATCAAGACCGCAAATCCAATCTTCTCATTGAATCTGAATCTCATTCAGACCAATGTCCAACACTTGGACTAAGATCGGATCGCTTCTCTACTGAAAGGAGTCACTAAAATCCAGACCTGTTTCATCACTCCCTCGGAATGGAAGCGTCATGGATATACAATCATTTATGATCACATCACCCTTCAGGTATTCCCAATACCTGTACATCCTGCATACTGGAAGACCCATGGTCAACCTGAAGATCAAGATCTATTTTACACTGTCTTCTTCAAGGTTTGATCACAAAGTTTCTCATTTGATCATTGGGATTTGGTATCGATCATATACTTTCCGAAAGCATATATCATACCTAGGTCTTGATCATATACTTTCCAAAAGTATATATCAAACCTACAAATTCAGTCAAGCTTCCAAAGCAAGACGACCGTGCACGGAATTTGATTCCTCCCAATATCTCATGAGTGAGCTCATGTCTTCCGGTTCAGTAGTGAACCTGTATGATCCCTTTGAGAGATCGTATTACTCATATGCCCTTATATGCACACCAGCTCGCCGGTGTATAGACCTTGGTTAGGTCATCAACCTATTGGTCTGCCAAATGTACATACTCAGACATATAGCAATACATCTGTCTCCGGTCAGAGGATGCGTGCCTATGCTGTGACAGCATTCAACATAGGACTTTGGTTATCTCGATCTCGTTAAGTCAACTCTTTGACTTAACTAATCTGACACCTCCGAATCTCTATTCTTATGCAGAGGACTTGCATCAAGAGGTCGGTCAGATATCAACCTATGTGAGAAAGGATTGCCATCTCCTACTCAGGCTGGAGATCACATCTTAACAATCATTTGACGGTGCTTGATGAGTCCTCAATCTAACCCTTTAGATATTCATCCAAGCACCAGCCTCTATGATTCAATAATTGAATCAACAGCTGTATGAACATTAAGATAGCCATGGTACATAACCCTAATTGTACAGAGGGACCTATTATGCAAATTATTTATTCTTCATTTCAGATCAGGGAATGATATTTGCAATAACATTTATTGCATAATGGCTCGACGTGGGCTCACATGTCCAGCAATCTCCCACTAGCCCAAAGAGCCATTAATGGGCTAATCATTTAAACTCACACTCATGTGACAATCATAGGCTATTTAGAAATAGCTAGGTAAGCTGATCAGTCACTCTGTTCCCAAAAGACTATGCCAAGTCCTTTTACGGCACTTGCATATCCCTAGGTAACAGTGCTCGCATCCAATGCGAATGTTGCATCTAATGCAACCAATACTCAATCTAGTCAAAGCAGTTATAGTGTCCTTGACACTATTGCTCAATAACTATTATAACCAGTATTTCCATAATTCTTATCAGAATACCCTTATTCCGGGAGATCACTATCTCTCAAGGTATCCACAGTTAAGACCTTTTAGATCTCTATCTATAAAGTCTTAACTTCTTGAAAATAAGACATAGAGATCACCATCTCTAAAGCCTTGTCATCTTTGAAGATATTGTTATGTCTGCAATCAAGTGTTTTATCTCCATAATAGAATTAGTAACAGTTTACTACTCCCACTGCATGGCAGATATCTGGCTTTTATACACATTTAGTATACATTTAGCTTCTCGTAACTGATGCACAGGTGCAAGCAGTTCTAGCATTCACTTCCTCAACTCTTTGAGGTGTTATCCCTTTAGATAGGTCAGTACCAAATCTTAAGGGAAGGAAGCCTTTCTTGGAATTTCCAAAAAAATGGAACATATCCAAGGTGTACTACTAATGTGACAATCCTAATACCTTCTTTTCTTTGCTTCTGAACAACTTCAGAACTAAGATCTAAGAGGTATCCTTGAGATCATATCTTAAGGTATGGAATAGCCAGTCTATAAAACACTTATTATCGTCCTTATATCATTCCAAATGATTAGGATATTATCTACATTTAGCACGATGAACACAATGGCACTCCCACTAAGCTTCACATGGTTCATCAAGATTCTATTTGAAATCATAACATTTATAATTTCATCAAATCTTATGTTCCAACAACAAGAAGCTTATTTGGGTCCACAGATGGATTTCTTTAGCTTTCACACCTTACTTTCCAAAATCATGAAGCCCTGGGGCTACTTCATGTGAATATCCTCAGAGAGGTATTCTTAGAGGAATGCAATCTTGAATTACATCCTGAAGATGCAATAGTCAAGTTGTGTAGCTAAGTTTAGCAATATTCTGATGATTTTAAGAATGGTTACCGAAGAGCAAGTCTCATTGCAAGCAATGTCTTCTCTTCCGGTGTGTAGCTTATGGCTACGAACCGAGCTTTGAAGGTCTCTACCTTCTCATCAGGTTCCCTTTCTCTTGAAGATCCATTTACACCTTAATGGGTTTAACCCTTATAGGTGGATCCTCGAGGGTCCATATACAACACTTGTATATGAAGTCTACTTTAGACTTTATTGCTAATATCCATCATTCCATGTCATGATCCTTAGGAGCTTCATCACATGAAGTCTGATCATTGTCAGACTTGGCTGACACATGGAATACATCCTCAAACTCATTTGAAGAGGTATTAATGTTTCATCTTTAATTGTCCTTTTAGTTTCCGATTTCAGGAGTCTCATTATCTTCTCAAGATTAAATGAGTTCCTTTACTTCATTTTCATCTTGATTCTCAAGATTCTCAATCCTCCAAGAATCACATTCTCAGAGATGAGATCTTTTAAGAATCCCAAGGTCATAAAGTAGGTATCCAATACCATACTTTATTTTCCTAATGAAGTAGCACTCTCAAGTGCTAGATTCCAGCTTACATCCATGGAACCTTATTAAGGATATATATTGTAGTCTCTACCACACATATATACCAGGAAACTAAGAGGATAATTATGCTAAAATTCATCATTGATCAAATCATGTCACACATGATCCAATTGTATCTCCCTACAACTCCATTGAGTTTAGGTGTATTAGGAGGAGTGAGATAGAAATGATATTCATAACTCCATAAGGCATTCTTTGAATTTTATCTAATAGGTACAAGCTACCTAGGTTAGATCAAATTCATTTATTCTTCCTTCAAATTTTGGTTCTAAACCAAAATTGTGAAATCTTTGAACATTTCAAAGGTTTCTCAGGTGAAAAGAAGAAATCTCATATCATACATAATCATCAATAGATATCACATATCCATAATGTTTACTATGATATAGATGATCTACATACATCAATATGTATGAGACCTTGAATACCTCGGCATCTAACACCATTCTCTGAGAAGGGTGTATTGGACATTCTTACTTTGAATACAATATTCACAAGTATGTAAGATTTGAAATTTTTAGGCATTCTAAAGTTTCATATCTTACTAGTCTACTTATCAAATCAACAGACAAATGTCCAAGGCTTGATGCCAGATCATTATCAAATGATCTTCATCCTCCTATTGATCTTATGAGGTTTGATTTTCAGTGCTAGAAATCTTAATGAACCATTCATTAATTTTCTAATTTTGTGGAGTCCACTAGATGTTAGATTACTATCTGAAATATTCCCATCATAACTCTTTATGATATTTCTATCTCAGAATTCATGTTTATTTCCAACATTTAGAAACAAACAATGAGGGTATTCTAATATCTAGGTCATAGAGACATTCTCTAAGACTAAGGGCTCTCCCACTGAGAATATGAAGTCCATCTATCCAACAGAGATTGGTGCAACAATTACATCAATATCCATGTAGATGACTACTAAACCTTAAGATCAAATTTCTAATCTTCTAATATATATGCAACCAATTGCAAATGTCATTAGAAGATTGGGATACAATTGTCAGACTTTATCTTATGAAATAATAAAGTCAGAGTCAATGATTATATGTAGATTATTCTGATGCTCTATCTGAGTCCTTCACTAAGGATTTTAGACAGACTTGATAGTCATACTATCAACACATCAACATATTGCAGTATTGGCATTCATCCAACTCTTTGGATGTCATATGGAAGTCACAGAAGCAGGTCAACTTTTTGACTTTCCTTCTTACTCGGGTCCGACCCATGCTTCCACTGCACTCTCTTAATCTATAAACAACCATTGCTTAAGACTAAGGATGTCTTATGTTAAATTCAAAAGAATTCAATGTAAGAGCATTTCAACATTTATACATGCTTCATTAAATTCATACAATATGAATATCATAAAGCTTCATGAATGACTAGAGTATAGATAATAGAATGATGACACTCATCATATCTTCATACATCTTAACTCTTAGAGACTTAGGTTCAGGTAGGTATTCAAACATTTTGAATACATCATCTCTTTCGAGCCACCATTCTGCATAATGCAGAGAACCATGTCATTCATGATTAAATGTCTAGAGCACATTTGTATGCCAAAATATCTTCTTTTATTTTATAAGGATTATTCGACAATTACGATCACCATCGACATGTCACTTCCAAAGTACACTCGATGAAAGATCAAGACTATAGAGACATACAAACCCTAAGGTGATGTCTTATTGTCTTATTTAATTGCCCTTCCTCATTATGTTGAGGGGACTTGCACACTGCAACCACATACATTATGTGTCCAATTGCAAGTACAATATCTGGATCATGAGTCCAATCCAAGATATTTTTACTGGTTATCATTGAGTATAACATTGAGTGGGTTTAATGAAGGATTATCTGAAATAAGAAATTTGCATAAGGGTAAATATATTATATACATATTTTACTTTGATTTAGGAATTTTTATATCAAAGTTGTCTTGCATTGTCAACACTGAAAGTTCATTCCCTTAATCACTTTCAATGTAAGAGATATTCTTACCATTATATCTCTAGCAAGATCTGGGATCTCCTTTCCTATCTTTGTTGCATCCCAATAATATGAGAACCTACAACTCAGATAAAAAGAAGCGGGAACACATTCCGCCTTGCAAGTCCAACTTGCATTTCCCAATTCGGTCTTTAACACCCGGGCCCACCACCCCTAAGGCAATGTTGACCCGTCATTAATTGAACCAACCGTCAACAGGCTTAATACTCGCTATACGCAATCCAATATCGCCCCAATAATATGAGGACCCGATATTAGGGTCACTACGTATACGGCCTTACTCTTTCGAGAAGCAAAGAACCCGATCCAATTAAATCATGTACAGGATCTGTCACTTCGGACAGGCGTCTCTATACACAACAACTGGCGACGAAATCCTTTGCCTTGACGGGAGACCATGGATGTCACTTATGTGATCCTCCACCTCATATTCAAATTGTAATTAATTATCGTGAATCATATTCACATAATTAATTCTTCCAAGGGAAATACACATCTATTCATAATAGAGTGTTTATTGGATATAATTAATTTAATCATATTAAATTAATCGTTAATCCAATCATCAATCAACAAACATGTCTTTTACTTGAATAGTAGGTATATACTCAAAGTACGTATTATTCGAATTTTAATAATTAGAGAAATACACATTGTCTGTCTCCGGTATTATACAGTCCCTACCCGCTGTCATGGCCAGTACCGACGAGAGTGGGACGGACCACATACGTTGCAACCCGCTACCCCAATGCTCTCCGACTAGGCACCACATCCGCCTCGGGAAAGGATAATACCAGATAGACCATCATGTACTTTGAGATGTTCATCGGTTTTTCAACCGAAATTATACCATATAATATACATCAAAACATTTTTGATTATAAGGAGATTTGCTAGACAAATCCCCAATCCTATTCAAGCAAAAGAGTTTTCATGTAAAAGTTATCCTACAACAATTGTAGGATAAACTATAGTTTTCATGAAGGCAATGTTTGTTGATGAACCAATGATCAAGATCTAATATCTCATCATTGTGGTTTAGGCAAGTGTCATTCAATGAAATAATTATCTCTTTAAATATTTCACAAATATGTATCACTAATTATTCCAGAAAATTAACAATTAATTTTCATCATGATAATTGAATGACATATCACAAGGTTCAAGATCAAAATTGTTAATTTCCAGCAGTGACCCCCAATCACTAAAATTAACTTATCTTGATCAATTTAAATCCAAAAATTGCAAACTCAGTTTCCAAAGATTGCTTATTTGATTTATTAAAGAACCTAAGTGATAATTCACGCATTTCAAGGCAGATTAAAACCGTAATTATCTCATTAATCACGTTCAAATCCGCAGTTCCCGCAACAGTGAATATAGTCATATTCAAAAAGCGATATCTTGAGCAAATAAAGTACAAATTTAGTAAACTCAAGTCCTATGGTTTCCTTGTTTAATGGGGAACAAAAAACAATTGAAAATTTCGTGTTTAAACATTTTAAACAGTACAGAAAAATTCAATTAGACAGAGGTGCGAAAATTGAAATGCAGTAAAAATTTCGCAACCCTTTCAAGAACCAAATCGTCTAAGGTCTATGGATCATATCCAAAACCATATTCGACATATGGCTCTGATACCACTTGAAGGATATTGAGAATCCTCAAGCGCATCACGGAAGCGTGTTGATCGCATCGTATGCAATCGGAGCAACTAGTCGTACTAGATGCTAGATGCAGCGGAAATTAAAATTTTAACTTTAAAGATGAAACCACATGATCACGAGAACACTTCTCGGATCGTTTCATCAAACCACAAAGTATAAGGAATACCTCTTGAAGCGTGGTTGTGATCGCGAGATCCCAAAGTAGAGATCCTCCTATCTTAAGTCCGACCCACGGAGAATGCGCTTGCGGGCACGATGATGAGTCGCGTCCTTCCCGCAATCCTTTGACGAAGATCCAAGCGTCGAGGCGTAGCAAAAATGATCTCCTTCCTAATACACAAAGTGGACGGCCACTTGAATATTAGGGAGACCCCACGAGAATGAGAGAGAGAGAGAGAGAGAGAGAGTAGAGTTCTTCAACTCAAGAATGTTGTTGTAACTTGGAAAGGCTACCCTAGCCCTCCTTTTATACTAGTTTAGGGTCCAATGGATCTCAATCCATGGGACACATGGATCCAAGGGCTATGCTTGGTCCATGCTAAATCAATGGCTATGATTGTTGTTGGTTAAAACCAACAACATTAATTTAAATTAAAATATGTTGCAACATTATCAACATAATTTAATTTAACTAATTAAGAGATAATGTGACAACAAAAAGGGAGTCAACTAACCACCCTAAATTATAGGGTGTTATTTTGTCTCCTTTTATTTTATCTTATTATTTCTTAATAAATTGCAATAACTATTATTGCAATAATATCCACCAAATTAATTCCAAATTAATTTGTGAATATTTAAATCATGCCATTGATCATTATGTGAATCATATTCACAACCCAAACTAATTTGTAAATTACATTTCCAATTAATTAATTAATGTGAATCCAATCCACACAATTAATTAACAAATGCTATTTACATAGATTCTCTCTCTTATATATGTATATTATAAATCATATTTATAACACACATATATCATGGATAGTGTTATCCACATTCTCTTAATCTTTGACAATTAAATCCCATTTAATTATCTTAGATAATCATTTTCACAATATGAATTATATTCATATTAAGCTTGATAATTAAATCTCATTTAATCATCAAGTCCTTGCTTGGATATTTCATCAAAAGAATTATTCTTGAACCCTTTCATGAATAATGTGCTTTCTCCGCAGATACTTGGAGATAAGGACAGGGCGATTGTATTATTCCATGTATAGTGATTTGGATATTGAGATCTTATCTCAAATCCAGATCTTACGAACCTCCCACAGATGCTTGATTAAATCAAGACCGCAAATCCAATCTTCTCATTGAATCTGAATCTCATTCAGACCAATGTCCAACACTTGGACTAAGATCGGATCGCTTCTCTACTGAAAGGAGTCACTAAAATCCAGACCTGTTTCATCACTCCCTCGGAATGGAAGCGTCATGGATATACAATCATTTATGATCACATCACCCTTCAGGTATTCCCAATACCTGTACATCCTGCATACTGGAAGACCCATGGTCAACCTGAAGATCAAGATCTATTTTACACTGTCTTCTTCAAGGTTTGATCACAAAGTTTCTCATTTGATCATTGGGATTTGGTATCGATCATATACTTTCCGAAAGCATATATCATACCTAGGTCTTGATCATATACTTTCCAAAAGTATATATCAAACCTACAAATTCAGTCAAGCTTCCAAAGCAAGACGACCGTGCACGGAATTTGATTCCTCCCAATATCTCATGAGTGAGCTCATGTCTTCCGGTTCAGTAGTGAACCTGTATGATCCCTTTGAGAGATCGTATTACTCATATGCCCTTATATGCACACCAGCTCGCCGGTGTATAGACCTTGGTTAGGTCATCAACCTATTGGTCTGCCAAATGTACATACTCAGACATATAGCAATACATCTGTCTCCGGTCAGAGGATGCGTGCCTATGCTGTGACAGCATTCAACATAGGACTTTGGTTATCTCGATCTCGTTAAGTCAACTCTTTGACTTAACTAATCTGACACCTCCGAATCTCTATTCTTATGCAGAGGACTTGCATCAAGAGGTCGGTCAGATATCAACCTATGTGAGAAAGGATTGCCATCTCCTACTCAGGCTGGAGATCACATCTTAACAATCATTTGACGGTGCTTGATGAGTCATCAATCTAACCCTTTAGATATTCATCCAAGCACCAGCCTCTATGATTCAATAATTGAATCAACAGCTGTATGAACATTAAGATAGCCATGGTACATAACCCTAATTGTACAGAGGGACCTATTATGCAAATTATTTATTCTTCATTTCAGATCAGGGAATGATATTTGCAATAACATTTATTGCATAATGGCTTGCCGTGGGCTCACATGTCCAACACTCTGGAGTAGAGGGATGTGCTCTAAGGCCTCCTGAAGAGTCAGTTGGATATGGAATCGATCTATCATCTGCTGGCAGAACTCTATCTGGTGATTCTTTTTTGGATTTTCTATTTTCTTCCCCTTTGCCATGTAAAGTGCTCGTGGAAAGGGGATCACAGTGTCCTTCTCATATGAAGGACTAGGAGAGGGTCTGGCATGCTCATGAACAGCAAAATCCACATAAACATCATCAATCAACACATGTGGATCCGAAAATAACATACCCTTTCCTTTATTTCCAGAAACATCCTGAGATACATGTACAGACGGAAAGACAACAGGACTAGAAGAAGTAGAAATGGTGGCCTCAGCACCACCCTCGGCGTGTCGTCTTGCGGCATCAGTATCGCTTTCTGGCTCAGCAACTGGGGTGGCATCAGTACCACCTCCTCCATCTGGTGAAATGACGGCCTCAGTACCGTCGGCTGGATCAACGTCCATGGTGGCATCAGTACCACCCATCATCTCTCACGGCCTCATTACCACACTCCTCCTCGTCTGGCGCTCTTAGTGTAGTGTGGGATCGTCGCTCAGACGAGGCGCCGCCTGCTGGCATCCTACCTCTCCTAAGTGTGACAAAATCAGC
Source organism: Ottelia alismoides (assembly GCA_037367405.1). Taxonomy (NCBI): domain Eukaryota; kingdom Viridiplantae; phylum Streptophyta; class Magnoliopsida; order Alismatales; family Hydrocharitaceae; genus Ottelia; species Ottelia alismoides. Next base: position 625,362 of record JAZKJV010006413.1, on the reverse strand, counting down.
ATCAAACATGTATGTAGACAAATCACCAAAACAATCACTAGGAGTGGTAATCTCTGTGCACTCTACCTGCTCAGACTTCCTCTTCAGGTTGTTCGGATTCGGCTCAATCAGGGCAGGGATGGCAGCCTTCCCTCTCACGATCTCCCGCATCTCCTGACGGAACTCGTCCATTTCTCGTCTGAAGGTAGCCTGCTGCTCAGTCATGAGGCGGGCTGAGTCATCTAAGGTAGGGTTCTCATAGGCTTTCCCATGAAAACCTGACGGGTGGCCTTGCTGGTGGTGAGGCTGCTGATGTAGCTGGTGCGGGTGAGAGGGGTACTGCTGTAGATGTTGATGCTGCTGCTGCTAAGGAGGCTGATCATGCCTCCAAGAATGTCCCTACTGATAGGGACGAGGATCATACTGGGATGACTGCTGCTGTTGCTGTTGTATTGGGGTTCGGGTTGCTGGTGCTGCTCACGCTGATGGACGTACTGGCCACCTTGAAATGGAGACTGCTACTGGGAACTAGCACCTCCGGCCGACCAACGGAATCCGGGATGGTCTCGTCGGATACAGGGCTGGGGTCGGTCGTACCAAATCCCGTTGACATCCATCAACAACTCCGACTCATAAAGGGGTGGCGGGAGTACTACCAGAGGCTGATCCGGTTGGTAGACCACCATCTGAGTGTCTGGGGATTGTGGTGTCTGGTTGTACGGCTGCGGTTGCTGGTACGACTGTGCCTGTACAAGATGGACCTATCTAAGCTGAGTGGAGCGCTAGGACGAGCTTGTCCGCTGCTCGGATCTCCTCGTGACTGAAGACATGGATGAGAAGTCGCCTGTGCCTCGTGGAGACACATGACATGTGTTTTCAGATCACTTAACAACTGTGCCATCTTCTCCATCTGTGATATGCTCTAGCACTGCTTCTTCTCGATCAGCTCCATCCGGTCCAGCTTCTCGCTGATGATGCCCATGTTAGCGGCTATGGACTCGGCCTGTACGGCTGCCGCTGACGAAAGTGGAAGGACCGGCGTTGACCCGTTCTATCCTCTGGTACTGCACGGTCTGTGGCTGAGGGAATCCCTGAGTGTAGAGTCGGGTCTGGGACATCATTGTATAGTTCTCGGCCATCTCCTCGTAGATGGCCAAGACCTAATTCTTATCCTTGGCGAAGTAGGAACCGCCACAAGAAGCGTTCACCAGGCCCTGCAGCTCTGGTGTCAACCCGCAGAAGAAGCTCTGAACTAGGTTCGGCTTCGTGATATCGTGGTGCGGGCATCTGTCAGCCAGCTCTCTGAACATCTCCCATGCCTAATGGAAACTGCTGTTGGGGAGCATGGAGAAGTTGCTAATCAGGGCCCTTGTTGCATTCGTCCGCCCGAGTGGATAGTACTTGTGCAATACTCGGTGTAGAGATGCTCCCAGGTGTAAACAAACTTCCCCAAATGCTTCAGCCAGGTGGCTGCTCTATCTGCCTGTGAAAAGGGGAAGGCGATCATCCGGATGGTGTCCTCGTCACCTGTCAGTCGTGGACGGTGTGTAGATCATCAGAAACTCCTAGAGATGAAGATGAGGCTTCTCAGAGGCGAGCCCGTGAAGCAGGGGAGAAGCTAAAGTGTATTTGGGGGGAACTTGAAGTCCCCCACGATCGCAGGAAGTACCACCTAGCTGTGTGTCTGAGTCGATCCGGGGTTGTGCAACTCCCGCATCGGTCTCGGTTGCTCTGCTGCTACTGGCTGATCAGGGTCTCTCCGTCCCTCGTCTCACGGCTGATCTCTTTTGCTCTCGGAGCCGCTCCATCTCTCTCCTCATCTCCACCATGAATTCCCCTTGGTCTCGTATCTGTCTCTGCATCGTCTCAAGGGAAGCTAGTATGGTGGTGTTGATAGCACCCTGGTCCAGAACATAAGTAGTAGTCTCTGGCCTCTGTCCCTCGGTGTGATCCTCATTGATGTCCAGTGGTCTCTACAAAGGCAAAACACCCAAACTCAGGTGCCGAAATATCATATGTCTGTCGACTCACATCTGGCACTGGCATCTCAAGATAAGAAGAAGGGTGGTCAAGGGGGAACAGGGTGGAATCGAACTCGGGTTCGAAGAGCGCATCTGAGCTCTCGCGAACCAAACTAGATGAACGGGGGTGGAGTACGGTCAAGCAGTGCAGCCAGTGGCTGCCCAAGGGACCTCCTGCCCATCATCTTGATCTGGCGAGTCTAGCGGATGAGATCTGGAAACAAACAAGGATGAGCAATACAAACCCCGAATTCACCTACTCCACGCTGAGCTGAAGATCGTAAGAGTTCGGTCAATTATCTTGTCAATTTTATTTAGGTGATCATGTCAGGATATCAGAGCGATTATGTGACCTGGTTGGAATCCAATCCGCTAACCAGACTATCCCGTATAAAAGGTCGGTAGTCTGATCGGGGCTCGGATGTGGCTCTAGCCTAGTGTACGGGTCACTCTCTCGCGCAATCAAACCAGACAATGAGGAGGTTGCTCTCCCCAAGACAAATTTTAGGTGAGGTGTCTTTTAGGGTCAAGTTTGTTTAGCAGTCCTAATTTTATAGTTTTTGTTTTTTAAGTATTTTTCAAATCAAACAACACCTAACGAATTTTTCGGTTCTCCTGATTATTTTAAGTCCAAAAACCAGGGGAGAAGATGAAAAAGCTTATGCGCGGGAATCAATGATGCATGCAAAGTAAGAAATGTGTACCTGACTCCGGCAGTCTACATGCAGGGTGATCCGCGCATAAATAAAAGACTGAATATAAACTACCTATATGATGCACGTGGAAAACCGGCCCTAAACGAAGCAATTTCTACTCGAAAGTACAGTAGCCGGGTACTCGAGCCTAGGTCCGGAGTCCTATCTTGGGAGCCACTCGGTGTCTGCCACAATAGATCCTGCACGCATTGTATGTGACTCCTCAAGGTACGTGGACCAGAGCTCAAATAAGATGACTTTTTCTTTGTGATTTAATTAATTAGATCCAATTATTCGAGCTATAGGTACATGCAGATAATTAGGTGTTTGGATCCTAATTAATTACGTCACAGTCAATGAAAATCCTAAGCTAGGGCTAAAAACCGCATAAATCAAATAGCAGTAAATAAATAGTCAAAACCACGAAAAACGTGAAAACTCGGTGAGGTCCCCCGAGCACGCTGGTGCTCGGCGAAACAGACCCCGAAAACTGTCAAGTGTCCAAGTCTATCCCTGTATTATTACAATAAAATAATGCTGAAAAATAAACCTAAACTAAGCTAAATCTAAACTACGGCTAATCTACGGTTATTTCGCGGCTATTCTGTGCCTCTCGAACTTCGGCTCTACTCCTCGCGCTCTCCTGTGGCTTCATAAAGAAGGAAGCCGCCTCCAACTCCCGCGGTTGCTTCAGCTTCCGAAAAAGCCGCCTCGGTCCTCGGGCCCTCGCAAGAAACAGAAACAAAGTGTGTCAGTCCAAAAAATGTGTAAATAAAGCTGAGAAAATATATCTACTAAAAGCCGCGAAAAAGAAAAACCGCGGAAAACTCGAAGATGATTACTAAGCCGTGCCCCCCGACAACAGCACCATTCTGATGACCAAAAAATCCCACAAAATCTGGGTAAAGGTAAAAACAAGGGTCATTGCGATCAGGATCTCGTGGTTCGGTCAACCAGAAAAAGATAAGACCACCAAACAGAGAATCAAGCACTAAAATCAAGAAGCGGTCCTTGCTATTTTTATTAACCTGGTATAGCGACCAGGGTCGAACTCAGGGAGCACGTGATGGCCTTGCAGCCTACGAAGTAGTCAAAAATCGAAAATAAAAGGGGAAAATATTTTTGGTGGATTTTTAGGATTTTTAAATATTTTTGTGTTTTTAATTTTATAAGAAAAATGAGAAAACAAGCAAGCTCAACAAATTATTCAAGCACACAAAAATGATCCAAAATTCAAATAAAATTGTTTTTGTGTTTATTAGGGTTTTTATTGTTTTTGGTGAATTTTTTAGAATTTTTCAATTTTTATGTGATTTTCTAAAAATCACGAAAGAGGAAAAATAGAGGCTACTATGCAGCCAGATTTGAAAGATCAATTAAAAATATCAAATTGATTTATAAAAGTCTGGAGGTAATTTTTATGAGAAGTTTATGTAAAAACTAAACTACAGAAAAAGAGTTTGTATTTTTTGATTTTTAAAGAATTTTTTTAGAATTTTTATAAAATTTTTAGGGTTTTTCAATTTTTAAGGTCTTTATAAATCTAAATAGCACAAAAATTTGGCAGAAGCAAGAATACACTAAAAAAATTATTACTATTGTTTTTAGAATTTTTAAAGAAGTTTTATATTTTTCATTGATTTTCTTTTTCAAACAGTACCAAAAATCACTGTTTTTGAATTTTAAAAATAATAAAATGAACTCAAAAATGTCCCAAAATTTAGGGAAATTTTTACACAATGGGAGGAACCATGATTCCAAATTTCACCTAATTTGGATTTAATTTGCTATTTTATTCAATCAAAACAAGGCACACAGTACAAAAGGACCTAAATGTAAAGAAAAATATTTCTAGGGGTTTAATAGCAACACGTGCTAAAAGCTCAAGATAGAAAGTGCAAAAAGTCCAGATAAATCAGCACATGTTTAATAAAACCAGGTACAAGGGTATAAATGCAAATATCAAAAACTTAATTCCATTTCATAACAGAACATAAACCCCAAGCCCATACATGCAAATATCCCAGAATAGCACGTGACGAAGCACGTGTTCCATGTACACAGTGATGAAAATGCAAATAAAGTAAACACAAGGTCCTTAGTGCAAAATATCCAAAATGAAGACAACTAACTAAAATATTTACAGGACTAACTCGAAATATCAAAATAGAGGAGGGCCTAAGTGCAAATTACCTTCTTATCAACGATCGACGATCGAGGGTTCGCCACATGTAGGATCTGACGGTGCTGGATCGTGGGAAACCCTTCGCAGGATGGACGGTCTGGATCGAACCCTAAACAGATCGGGCGGTAGACGTGTCTCGCGAATGGACAACCACGATCACAACTGGCGATGGGGGCTGATCGAACGACAACTGGAGCTCCTCCAAGAACAAACCTCCGGCGAACTTCGCCGGCTCAATGCGTGCGGTGGAGCGCTCCTCTGGTGCTGCTGGAATGGTGGAAGTGATAGCCGAGGTGATCCGCAGCTGTTGGGCTCCTCCGATGAGACCGGGAAGCTCCGAGGAGCTCCGGCGACGAGGGAGGAGCTGAGCCTCTATGCTTGAACTGTTAGACCCTCAGACAGGGTCTTTTGACCTGCAAAATGGCACAGAGCAACTCCTGGGTCGAGGGCAAAGTGCCTCGACCCGTCAGGGGGTGGAATGGATGGTCGGGTGCGTCGAAGCGGAGACCTCCGGCGAGGCGACGGCGAGGGAGGTCTGACTCTTGGTTCCTGGGCGAACCAAGTTGAACGAATAGGTGCAGAAGGTGGGGAGAGGTCTCGTGAGCATGAAGGGAGAGTCGGATGAGCGAACAGATGACCGAATCGATGTGATTTGGGCGAAATCAGAAATTAGAGAATCCTAGGGGAAATCAAAGATACCTGATGGAGGATGTCGACTGTGGTTGAGATAAGGAAGCTCTAGGGGTCTTTGCCTCAAGGAATCGTCGGGGTCCGAGGCTCGACGCACCTCGCGGCGGCGCACGACGATGAGCTCGCCGGATCAGTGGTTGGAGGCACTTCCTCCTCAATGCGACATGGCCCTCAGCTAGCTGTCACTCTAGGGAAGGCAGTGGAGGTCCTAGGATGGGAAGGCAGAGCCAAAGATGGCCTGAATTGTACGGCGGAGGAGAAGCTTTATAGTGTCAGGGGTCTGGGAAGATGGGAGTCGGGCGTGCTTGGTGAAGCACGGACCCGTAGGCAGCTGATTGGGTAAGGATCTCGGATCAAAAAGGGTAGAATGGTGCCCGGGGTTTGGATAAACGGAGGTTGGATCGAGTCAGCAAAAATCGGAGAAATCGGGTCAAACCCGGATCCTCCTGGAAGGGGGTCCGCAGGGGAGAGTTGATCGGGGTCAACAATCCCCGGAGGACCAATCAGATAATTCCGCTTAATAATTATTTGGAAATTCGATTAAAATTATTTAATGATTTTATTTTGAAAAAGTTAAAACATGAAAAATGTTTATTATTTTTCAAATTATTTTTTGTGATTTTTATTTATTTTTTTGAAAAATAAATAACGTATTTACATTATATTATTATATATAGGTATATACGTGTATGTATTTTTTATTTTTATTTTTAATTGTTTATTTTTGTACATTTAGTCAAATTTTATATTTTATTTATTTATAACATAAAATTTGGAATAAGTATGTATTTTTATTTAGTTTTATGATGTATTTACATAGGTTAAATAAATATGTGTATATACATATGTACATGGTATGTATACAAGGTGGGAGATGATTTTTTTTTTGTTTTCTTTGTATTTTCCTGATTTTTATTTTATTTTATTTACATCATGAAATCTGGAATATAGAGATAATTTTATGGGATTTATATTAATTATTTACAAGGGGAAAATAAATAGGTATGTTATTTTATATACATGGTCTATATACACTAATGAGAGAGGTTTTATTTATTTTTATTTTTATTTAGTTTTTCTCATTTTTATTTTAATTTTTTTATGTACAAAATATAAGAAACACTTTTTAATTTTTATTTTGAGGAAAATAAATTTATTTAAATATATGGGGGTATGTATATGTATGAATGACCTTATCTCTCTCTACTTAGGTTCTTTTGCGGTCAGGCCCATGTTGAGCCCTCCCTTGGGATTAGGTCACTCAATATTTATTCTAAATATTTCCCTCTTTTTCTCGTGTTTCTTTATTCCTTTATTTTTGCACAAAAATATGTTAATTATGCATACTTACATGATGCATGTGTTTTGACCATTTATGATATTTACACATATTTACATGGTATTTTGCTCAAGTTTCTAGCTAAGATAAAGGTATAAAGAGTGATGAATTGGGATTCATCACCTTTCTTCCTCACGTAGGGCATGATGTTGATGTTGGGGGCAGAGATGGGGGGCGCTTGGCGACGGGCCACGGGCGGTGTCCCGCCTCTAGTGGAGGGGGTTGTGACTCGGGCGGTTGCGAGCAGGTGGCGTCGGAGGAGGGGAACTGTGAACGGTGCTGCGACTGCACACAGGAGTGGTGTCGACATTGCCAAACGGTGGCTACTGCACCGCAGGAGGCTGACGTAGGGGTGGAGGAGGAAGACGGGCGATGTGGTGCCATCGTGGTGCTGTCGAGCGTGGCCGGTTTGTGGAGCTGGCTGGGAGGGGCGGCGGTGGCCGACGACGGTCGACCACCTGCTGCATTATTTATTTTATTTTTATTTTTTGGTTATGTTGTGATTTTTTATTTTTGATTTTTTTTCAGTTTTCATAAATAGGGAATAAAATAAAATTAAATATAAGGATGTGGTGATGGATAGAGTATGATAAAGTAAGACAAATGGAGAAGGGTGGGTGGTGATATGATGTGATAAAGAGATGATGAAAATAAAGACGATGACTAATGATAGGAAGATAAATTACCTACAATTGAAGCGGTCACCTATGATGTGCTCTGGAGAAGCATGGTCTTGGATCGAATCGTTGGCGAGTGATGAGCTCGAGCAGCGTGCGGGTGTGCCTGCGATGTTGGCCAAGAGGCTAACGGATCTCACCAGAGAGAGGATAGTCATCTTTCGACCGCAGTTGCATCGCTGTAACCGATTCAACTCTGGGAACTAGGCTCTCCTCACATATACATGGATCAAGTGCAAAATGAGGAGGATGACGAGTACTAAAAGAGATGGAAAAATGTAGGTTAGAATGGAGATGGAGTGGAATGGGAGGTTAAATTAGTGGTGGAGTTGAATGGGAAGATGGATGCAGAATGGAGTTGAATGGAATTTGATGGAAGAAGAGAGGTTATTGTAGAGAATGTTTAAATAAAATACAATAAAAGCATGCTACTGAAAGGGAAGAACAAAATAAACAGAGAAAGAAAAATGGAGAAATTACAAAAGTACAACAATACAATATGTACATGAATTTTTTTATTTTTCTAATTTGAATTTTTTATATTTTTAATAAAATATATTTACAAAATATTTACACAAATAAAATTAAATGTAACAAACAACAATATGTGCACAAAAATATCAAAGTCAAATCTATTAAATTATGTATAATACACACTGAAGTCCCAAAACTCAAATTTTGCAAACAAGCTCTGATTTTAATAAAACCAATTTCATTGGATAGAAAATTTCCTATCTTAAACTTTTAAAGTGAGTTTGGTGAGTTTGGGAGCGGGAACTTGGTCGGGAAGTTAGACTTTACGACTTTTTCTCTTTGCGATCTAGGAATATTTATTCGAGGTGAAATTTATTTTATATTTTTGCATTTTTAAATATATTTTTATGAACAAGTCAAAGAAATAATTAACCAAAAAAGAGTTGAGATGAAATTATTAAAAATACATGAATTTTTGGGCTATTTACAAGTGAAAACTCCTTTATATTTGCGGCTTTTTGTTGTTAATTTATTTTATACAATCTAATATACAATAATTAGTGTGTTCTATTTACAATAGTCATTTCGTTAATTTATTGATTTGATGGACATTTATTTGATATTTTTCTCAGGGATCTTGCTAAGATCAAGATATTGAGATGATGAATCATGGATTCATCATGCACAGCGATGGTTTTGGGTCTTTCATCTGTAGTATGGCAAGCATTGACACTGTTTGCTTTGAGTGCAGTGCTGCACACAATTCTTCGATGATCGAATTTTGTTCACAAAAATCTATAATGTTGGCCTCTTTTTCTACCAAGGATAGGTGGTCATGAATACATTCATCAGGCAACTCAGCAAAAATCCCATCCTCAACGATACATGCGAATTCGATTATGATGTCCAAGCCTTTCTATATGTAGTGGAAAACATGGATTTCAATATAGGTTTATATCATCAATTTCGGACAAAAAGTCACAGTTTTCTGTCTGCTGCTCCGCAGGATTACTTTTGTCTAATGCAGATGCTGAAGGTTTTAGGCATTTGGATCGTCTCAATCTGCACTTTATCACTGTTCAAATGGGAGGTTATCTACCCAGTGCCATAGTTCACTACTGCTTCGATCGTTCAAAGGAACGACCATCCAAGGATTATCGGGGTTTGTAGAAGAGGAACTGAAGTGTCCATATCCAGAACTATGAAGTCTATAGGGAATTACATTCTTTGAATGGTGATGATGACATCTTTCAAAATTCCTCGAGGTTGCTTAATGGATGTATCTGCGAACTACAGGATTATTCTAGTAAACTTGAGCAGTCCCAACCTCAATTCATTGAGTAGTGAAGTAGGCATCATGTTGATTGGGTATCCACTATCAAGTAGTGTTCATTTGAACTCTTGATCAAACATCTAATATCTCACTAAAGGAGCTTCCATATCCTTCTTTTTTGTTGGGAGATTATTGATTGCATTCATTGTGGCTGCGGTGAGAATGTGCTTCACATTCTTTCATGATATTTACACGGCTGTCTCTTCAAGGTTCATGCTTCCTTGAGAACTTTCTTGATATTAGTGATGTACTAGATGGATTTGAGAAGAGGCATTTCAAGAATAATACTCTAATGATTTCCACCACATCAAGTTCAGACAAGGAAGTTTTCATATTTTTATTTTTTTGGATTTTCTCATTGCATCAAGATACAAAAAAAGTATAGAATCAAAAGCATCAGTAGAAATAGTGTTCTTATTTACAATAAAATATGTGCCCACATCAGGTTGTACATGTGGATGACTAAAATGAGCAGTGTCAACCAGGAAAGGCAAGCATCCAAAATCTCCAATGGAGGCTCCATCACCTGATGTCGGAACAACTACAGGTGCAATCTCCTCCAAGGTTGGCTGGCTGATGCTTCGGCTACTACTTCTAGTGCTATATTTTTGGCATTTTTTATTTTGCTGTTTTTTTTGGATTTTTGGTGGTGCTTCTCCTTCTTCTTCCTCACCCAGCCTGGCTGGTGGTTCGGCTGATGTAGAAGAAGATGACGACTTACCATGGTTGCTTTATTCTTCCCCTTGCAAGTGGTTGATAGATGCAAGATCCTACCGCACCTGAGAGTGACAACATTAGATAAAAACAATTCATTCATGTTTGACTCTATAAGATCAAGGGGAACTTCATAGACTACCCGCTCATTCTTCGTAAAATTATTGGGTTTTGCCTCCACTTGTGCTGGAATGGGGGTCTTGGCTACGGTGAAATCACCCAACTTCTGACTGAGATCTGTAAGGTCCTTGACAAGCTAGGTCAAACAGCCCAAGGTTGTGTTTACAAGAGATGTAGCCTCCGATGCTTCAGCGTGCTAACTACGCTAATGTTTCTTTTAGTGTTGAGACTACTGGTTGGAGTGCTGAGAATAATACTGAGGATAAGGGTGTTGTTGATGGTACCACTGAGGGTGTTGTTAATAGCGTACAAATGCATATTGTTGGTTCTGTTGATATTGTTGGTACTGTGGTTGCTGGTACTGGTTCACTCCAATTACCATGGAATTGTAGAGACTGCTGGTATTATTGGTGTTGAGGTTGGTTGTTCTGGACAAGCCTCCCTCCTTGCTGTTAAGGGAACTAGCGAGAGTTAGAATCTTGACCTTGTTGAGGTCCGTTTGGATGGGTCGGATGCACATCATTCGACCATACTCCATTCACCTACTGAATAAGAGATGGTGGAGGGGAGAATTGATCTGGAATATAATGTGGCTCCGGTTGGTAGACAACTAGTTGCTACTGTAGCAGTTGCGGAGTGGATGGCTCTGGGCTTGTTGGTAGTAGACGTGTTGAACCGCTTGTTGTTGTTGACTTGGCTAAGGAGGTTATGTCAGTGCTTGTTCCTTCATCTCAGCTGGAGTAGGAGCCTTTGCAGACATGGAGTTGCAGGAATTTATTTTGCTCACCAGCAGCTCCAGCTGCTTGGTGATTTAATCTAGCTTGTCCAAGTGTTGTAATCTCTATTCGATCATAGCAAGTTTTTCCAGGTCCTGTGATTGTTTTCGATTATGTCCACTTTGAATAGGTAGCTCCCAAAAATGCTCAGGTTGATGCTCTCATCTTTGTCTGTCTCCTGGGATGCTTCCATATGCACAAGCTTCTAAATATTCTGTGGCTGGGGTTGATAGGCACGGGACAACAATAAAGTAGCCTCTTATTCGAATGTTTCTTCAAAGATTTGCCAGACGACATCCTCATCTTTGTTTAAATGTGAGATAACACATAGGGCATTCATAAGCTTCTGACTTTCTATTATAAGTCCCTCGAAGAAATGTTGGACCAGGCTAGTCTTGGGAATCTAATGATGGGGACACTTTTCTTGCAACTCATTAGGCCTCTCCCAAGCCTCATGGATAGATTCGTGAGTGTCTTGGGTGAATTTTGCTATACGGGCGCACATTTGATTAAGTCTCCCAAGAGGATAATATTTGTACCAAAAGGCTGACTTCAATTCCTCCCAGGTAGTGACTACCTTCCCCAAGTGATTGATCTAATAAAGGGCCTTATCCTGAAGGCTAAAGGGAAACATCATCATCTTCACTACCCATAGAGGTATACCAGGGTAGTTAGTTGTGCCATAGATTCACCTAAACTGTTGTAGATGAATGTAAGGTTCTCCGTAGGCGTTTCCTTAGAAGGCGAGTAGGAGCACCAGCAGCTGAGACTTCAATTAAAAATGAGCATGTATTGCAAGAATCTGGACCCATTCAGTGACTTCTCCTTCCCCAAGATTGTATGTTTCTTTAAGAGTTGCCTTGGGCGAATCTACTCTATGCTCATCTAATGGCTTCTACTGCCTCCACCTTCGGGTTCCTCTTCAAATCCTCCTCGGTTTTCTCCCCTTCTCCTCAATTCATTGAGAATATCTTGGAAAGCAACCTATGCTAAAGCTTGACCCCTGAGTTGCTGCAGGATTGTCTGAATAGAGGTAAGGATGTAGCATTCACTACATTCTGATCCCGCTGCAGACTGTGATCTGGCTGAGGTGGTGGTTGTGGTCCCTTCCTTTTCCTCTAGGAGCCATCTCTCTCTCTTTGATCCTAAATCTGATTTTATTAAAATTTCCGACTCCAAAATAGTCTCTTGATCTGCAAATGGAATAATGGCCAGATCAGTCTATATGGAAGCATCAAATGTAAAAAATCGATATGTGTTTAGGTCAACACAGAACTTCATTAAGGATGGCAATGTGTAAGGAGTGAAATCAATATCCATCCAAAATGGGCAAAGTTTAGCATGAGCGTGATCCCAAATTATTAAAGAAGATAGGGAGTTTGGAGAACAGTCCACGGAGTCTAGACTGGGTTCTCGAGACTCACCCTAAATTATTGGAGGTGACAAGCATTATGGAATCAATGTTGGTGTCGGTGGGCCCAAACTAAGCCTTCCATGTGTCGCCATCTCGTAGGTGAAAAAGGGATCAAGAATAGAAGAATGTTACGAAGGTTAAACAAGAAATAAAAGGGAGTGTAAAATAGTAGAAGGCTCCAAATGAGCAGGGGGACAAATAGGGAATCAAAATAAAGTTCAAAAAGGCACACAATGTGTAGGACTGATCTTTGAACTTTAATATAATTCAAATAAATGCAAAACAAGGTTAGGTCCACCCACTCAACACATGTGAAACCGTAAAAGTTCGGTTATTTTTATCTTTTCAATTTTACTGTTATTTTCAGCCAATCTTATAACAAGTCCTTAAGTACGCTAAACCTAAAGGAGCATGTGTACTGCCAGGCAAGTGCCCCGTACTTATTCCACCTCTTTCGTAACATGTGATGTATGCACTGAAAGGTCCTTGATCTCGTGCCTAGGTGGCTATTCAGGCAAAGAAATAGAGATAGTATGCCAATAGGTGAAACCAATACTTCGAACCTCACTCGAAACAAAATCACCCGTGATCGTGCAAGGACCTGCTCAGATGCAAACCGATGAGACAGACACACCGGTAAGGGCATGGCCTAAGCTCAATACTTGACACCAAATCGTATGCTCCACACAAGGCAGGAACACCATGCTCGACTAGGCCCTACTTGGTCACATACTATAGAAGCACCAATACTTCGCCAACCCAGGTGATAATTAAGGTACCACAGATCGGGATTTGGGCTCTTGTCCTTAGTCGGATGTGCCTCACTCAGTCTGGAGTCTACCTGAAAATAATTTGGGCTTTATAAACCCCAAGCAATGAACGATTCATTACAAATTTTAATTAAGATCAAGTTTATTTTCTAGTCCCTATTATTTTTTGGGTTTTCAATTTTTTGAGTATTTTTCAGAGCAAGATGCCTAACAGATTTTTTTATTTTTCCTTTATGTCCTAAGTGATATAAACACAGGGGGAGAGGATGAAAAGCTGTGCAAGTTGTCACTAAGGTAGAAATATTACCTTAGTGACTAATGATGCATGCTAAGATAGAATTACTTACAATGCTTCCCAACACTCTCCACGCAGGATGCAAGACATGACTAAAATATTTACAATATATGGCGGAATGAATAAGCGAGAAAATTTCATAAACAATAGTTGCTATTATCGGGAAGAATCAGATACTAATCACTTAGAGATGGATCCTAAAGTCCTGTCTTGGAGACCTGTCGGTGCCTGCCACCACATGTCCTGTAAGTATTGCATGAGGTTTCTCACAGCTCGTGGTTCCAAGTCTATGTAATTAGCAATTAATTTTTAACTAAGTACAAACAAAATATATTATAGTTGCATGCATTTATTGTTAGGGATTTGGACCTAACTACCAAGTCAAGCAACCTAATTAAGGGCTCGCCGACATAAAAAATATAAACAAAGGCAGAAGGCCCAAATCATGGGAAATAAAATAAACAAAGGTGATAAAACACGAAAAATCTAGTACGAGGTCCCCAGGTGAACAGACACCCGTGCACAGGACCTCGTGTGGTGGAGAGAGTAGTGTCCAATTTAATTACAAGTTATTTTGCAAAAATTAAATCTCTCTCTCACAAAAAATAGAAAATGTCCTTCCCTGCTCTTCTCTCCTTCTCTCCCCTGGTTGGCTCACAAAGAGAAGGTCGGCCTCTGCTCACCTCGGATGTGCTACCTCCTAAGAGTAGGGATGGGCATTAGGTTGGGCCAGCCCGGCCCCGTTTGAAGCCCAACCCAAAAAGCCCGACTGGGTCCAAGCCCAAATAGATAATGGGTCAACTTGGGCCAAAGTATTGGGATCAAATTTTTTTTAGGCTTGGCTCGGGCTTGGCTCTGCCCAGCCCGATCCAGTCCAAGGGTCTGACGCGATAGTAGCCCGTTGCCCGGCCCGAGGGCCTAACCCGATTCTCAACCAAACAATCCTTCTCAATCAATTTTCGTAAGCTATGTGCCAATCTTTTAACCTAAAAGGGCTTCTCTTATTGTGATAGAGTTGAATTCATTAAGATAAATTTACACAATCTAAAACCATTCATGAACATATTATAATAAATCTCATTATCTGAATAAAATAACCAAGAAGTCTTTGAAAATTAAAACCAGCTGATCTCAACTCATCTATTTGATAACTGTTGCAGGACACAGAGTTATTATCAATAAAATCACATCTTATACAACATGAACTGTAAAGATTTGACGACTTAACTAATAGCTATAGATATAACAACTAGAGAGAGATGTTCAAGTTAAAACCATGCTTATCAGAAAAGAAATGTTCGAATTCAGATCAACTAAAACTAATGGTTCAATCACAAGAAAATCCATCTTACGAACTGAAAATCAAGACTCAAAAGAAGGAGATCCCATTCATACAAACATTGTCACCGATACGCTTTTACAAAAAAATATAACTTGTAGTTCAATAGCATAATAGTGAGTCAAAAACTAGCTAGAGAATACAAATTTGTAAACAACACTAACACTACATTAAACAACTAAGCTACTTGCAAACTACATATTACAAACAAAACAACAATGGTGGCCTAAGTTAATCTACTTCTACTGATTAAGCTACTGACATAAGTCAAAAAAATTCAAGTTCTTCCATGGTCAGGCCACATAGAATAATCCATGTAGTAAATCAATTCTTCTATGCACCTAACACCAATAGATGGGTTGTCCCGACCCAAGGGAATTTGGTTGGGCCTGGACTTGGGCCGAACAGAAAAAAATTCCAGGCCCGAGCCTAGCTCGAGGACCAAATTTTTTAAATGGGCTTAGTCATGGGCCCTTCAAGGCCCGTCCCAGCCCGACCCATGCCCATCCCTACCTAAGAGATAACCCTCGTTCAACGGTCCCTTGCAAGAAAGATTAACAAGAAAAATTGATTTGGAATGGTCAAATAATTATCAAGAATAAAGCAAAAAAATGCAAACAAATAATGGATAGTTATATATACAAAAATGTTCTACAATCCATTGCTCCTCAATAATGAAGCCATTTGTAAACAACCAATTCTCCTAGAGGGTCTTGCTAATCCATAAGGTCGATCAATAGTTGTAGGAGTGACCACTCAGGAATATCAACGATTTCAAAAATTAACCCACAATTAAAGATCACGCAGTAGAAATATAGTGTCGATCAAAATTTGTTATAAACCCTACAAAAATGGTTGTACAGTGATAAGCAGATTAGGATGTAAAACGTAGGGAACACATGATGTATCACTAATTATTTATAAATAAATAATATATTCATATGTATATGTATGCACAATATTAGTAAAATAATGTGAGTCTCTTTTAGATGTAATTATTTTATTTTATTTTTAATTTTATGTTTTTGTATTTGTTTTTAAGTTTCTAGATTTTTAATTTCTTTTCCTTTTTATAAAAGATATATAATAATATATAAGGTTATATATAAAATATAGAGTAGGATAATTATAAATAACACAAAAATAGTCAAAAACAGAAAAATGATTTTAGGTTTATAATAAATTTCTACTATTTTTGTGATTTTTTAGTGAATTTGCTAATTTTATATTTTTAAAATTGAAAATAGCTTAAAACATGGATTAAAAAGTAGATCAAAATTGAATGGAATAAAAAATAGAAAATTAAGTCAAAAATTTTCAAATCAGTTTTAATATATGGATAATACTACATAGAAAATAATAAAACAAAAAGCTATTCTTAGGATTTTTGAGAATTTTTTAGATTTTTATGAAATATTTTGGTGTTCTTCAATTTTTACGAGTTTTCTTTATCTATTTTTAGTGATTTTTGGTCTGAAGATTAACAGTACTTAAATAGGTAGAATATTTTTGTTTGAGAATTTCTGGATGATTTTATATTTTTTGGTTTTTTATAAGCTAAACACGGAATAAAAGTGTTATTTTTTATTTTTATGAAATAGGGAAAATCTGTAAAATGAAGATCCAAAAACTTGGCGTGAATCTATAACACATCAGAAGCAAAACCCTATTTTTTTGTGAATTTAGGAGCACGATAGCTATTTGAACTAAATAGAACAACTCATCAAAAATTCAATACCCTAGTAGGGGATAATTGCAAATATAATTAAAAGAGAGGGTGACAGTGCAATTTCACCCAAACTTTAAAACTAATATTCAGACCTTATATTTATTAAAAGACAATTACAAAAACCCACTAGGGCTTAATGAAATTTTCACGAGATAAACGTACGCATGCATGCTATTTCTGTAGGGACTAAATTGCAATATATACAAAATTCAGGGGGCTTAATTTTTTCAAAAATTTTTAAACTACATAAAATATTTACAAGACTTTAAAGAAATTACAAAAAGGTATGGAGGGGGTCTGTGTAATTTACCCACATAACGTTGGGTATCTTGTCGTCTTGGAGTTGCCACGTGTCTGATCGTGCGACTCAAAATCCGCACCGCTTCGTCAAGATTCTACGGTGCAAATTAGATCTGGACATGATCTTCAATCGGATGGTGCCTGGAGCTTCTTCAAGAACACTAGGAACTCTCGACTAGGTGAACTTCGATCACTGACTTCATGCAGATCCGAGGTCCAATATCTTCGATAAAATTAGAAGGTTTCATTCCTGCTGGACCTCCACGTCGAATAGCATCCTATAAATCAATCCAAATCTCAACGATTGGAATCTGGATCGTCCTCTGCCTAGAGATCCTACTGGGTTGCGTAGAAGGCTCAGATGACATCCTTTCTATGTTATACCTGCACGAGAAGAAACCCCAACTCGAGAGAGAGACTCAATCCAAAAGATGAGGTTTGGGACCTTGTGAATGTGCATGGATGCAGCTACAACAATGCGGTAGGAAGGATCTTCGATGCTATGATTTCATGAGATAATTAGAGATGTTTTATGGACAAAAAGTGAAGAAAACATAGGGGTTCAAGATGGGGTGAACAGATGGGTATAACTGTCAGATCATAGTGAGATCGACTTGGAGCTCGATCTCCATGTTAGTGAGTGATTTATCGATTACTCCTACTCCAAGCTATCAAAGAAGAAACTAAATGCCTAAATGAACATACGGATAAGGAAGTACCTAAAATGTGAAGAAAATAAGAGAACAACAAAGCTTGGCACTCCGGAGTAGAACCAACTGGAGGAGATGTAGCAGTGGGGTGGATACACCTCCTCCTTGCCTTTCCTCGATGAAAACACAAGCTCTACCTTGTCGTGACCATGGAGAAACTCCTAGAAGTGATTTGAGGGGTTAAAGACCAGTTAAGAGTGATAAAAAAACTAAAATGGAGCGATGGGGGAGTATTTATAGGCAAGGTTTTGAGTGAGTGTCGAAGATCAATTGCGTGCAATCGGTGGTTGGTGTGGATTCTAGGAAGGTCGTGGATGACGAACGACATGGCTACATTTAGGTCATGGTCTCGAGGGAAATGGATGAAGAGGGAGGTGTAGAGAAAATGGAGAATAGGAACCCTCATGAATTCTGACAGATGTCAGAGGGGGTGAGGTAGAGTGGACTTGAGTCAACAAAAGAAGGTGCCTGGTTGGTCCACATGGACCAACCAAGAAATTCCAAGGAAAAAATTCCTTGGAAAATAAATAAGAAATAGTAATTGATTAATATTTTTAAGTTATAAAAAAATATGTTTTTAATTTTTTGTAGTATTTTATAAAGATTTTATTTATTTTCTAGAGGTATTTAATTACAAATTACATTTTAGGGTTTCCGTTATAGGTATATTTACCTATGTTTTATATATTTTATTTTATATTTTGTATTTTTTAGTTTATTTGATTCTATTATTTTAAAAAAATAAATTATTTTTAGATGCTTAATTATATTTTTGTTATATTTTTGTTATAATATACACACTTAAATAAATAGGTATTTTTGATATAATATTTTTCTATTCACGTATTTTATTTTAATGTTTTATGAATGGTTTTATTTTAATTTTACTATGAATATATGATATAAATAATATTTATAAAATTATAAAAGATAAAACTATAAAAATAATAAAAAATGAATATTTTATTCAGATATATTGTACATTAAGGGTCCAAAACCTAACTTTCACACCTTAACATCAAAAAAATATGAAACCATCTTTATTAAATATCTTATTAAAAGGTATATATATTTTTGATTTTTATTTGGGAGATATGAGTCCGTGAGTCCGAGTTTTAAGATTTTATTTTATGTATAAAATGTAAACTGTATATTTTTCTGTGAAATAAATTTTGTATTTTCAAACATTTTTTGTTACAAATTTCACGTACAATGTGTCATTATTTAAGGTGTAAATAATAACCCAAGAAGTCATTATTGGCCTTTTTGTAGAATGATCTGACTGGGTTTTCTGTACAAATATAATCGCCCTATATCCCGCTACTTTCTTCCTTGTCGACTAAGTCATGATGATGATTGAGTCTCCGGGGCTAGGGTCACTTTAGTTTCCTTGAAACTTCGCTCTTTTTATTTTCTTCCCTTTATTCTTTTATTTTGGTAATAAATACAATAAATATGCAATATTTTATGCAGTATTTGGTACGAATTAGTGAGTGTTTGTTTTGACAAATAAAGAATATATTCATGCATTCAGTTAGGGTTTAAAGGCCAAGATGAAAAAAATAAAGGTGATGAAATGGAGATTCATCAGCCTTCGCCGAGCCCAATACCATCAGATCCCGTTAGCGCCAAGTGTTGCACACGCATGCCAGGAGTATATTTCCTTTTTACCCTCGCATTTTATGTTATTTCCATTTAGTCCAATAATTGTAATATATAGTTGAAAACAATTTGTAGTAAGAATCTCATAATTGTGTTATTTGCATTTCAGTCCAGCCGATTTGATTCACGTGCATCCTTAAGTGTATCTATGGGATATTTGCTTATTTGAATCCATGTTTTTAGTTCAATAAATAAGTTGCAAATTTTCTAGTAATAGCAAATATGCCCCCATGAATGTTAATCACATGTGTCCTTGCTTTTTCTTGATTACGTGTACTTAGGCCCTCATATTTTCATCAAATGTTATTATTTAGCCCCGAGACTTAAAATAATTGTATATTGGTACTCTTTTCCACGACATTTTATATTTTTTCTTTTATAAATTGTAGTAAATAACAAAATCGCTCCAAAAATTGCATAAAAATTACTTGTAGCTCCTACTAGTGTATTTTATTTGTGGTGATTTTTTGTTCTAAATTTCTTGTATTTACTATTGTTAAAAATTTCAAAACAGTAGAAAAGTCCCTGTTTGCCTTAGAAAATTAATAAAAAATCGAAATTGTTTTGTAAAGTCTAAAAAAATTTAGAGTAGTTGTATTTTGATTTGTTTGAATTTGTGTCCAATTCTCATCTTATTTGCATTTATAAAATAGTATCAAAAAATACAAAATCCTAAAAATATTATAAAAATCATATAAAATAAATTTAAAATCCAAAAATTGTGATTTCAGTTCTTTTTTATATATTTACATATATTTCCTGATAAAAGTAATTAGTATTTTTTCGCATATTTGATATTTCAAATTTGTTGAACATTGTTGGTTCTCTTTAGTTTCTATATTTCACTAATTTTAATCATTTTGAAAATCTTAATAACATCAAAAAAATCTCTAAAAATTACAAAACATTGAAAAATATCGAAAACCCAAAAATATTTTTAATTGAATTTTCTATATATTTTTATCCTATTTGAAAAATATAAAAAGAGTGTTTGTATCCCTTTTCTCCTTTATTTGCCTTATTTTCAAAAATTAAAATTTGTAAAATAAAAAAACATTAAAAATAAGATAATGACTCCTTGTTTTCATTGTGTTTGACCCTGATTCCTATTCCATGTTAATAAAAATAGCTAGATAGCTGCTTGACTTGCTTTATTTGTTGTGTGGTTAAAACATTTTCTCAATTTTCGACACGATTGATTTGGGTAACAACGACGCATTAATTAACTTAATGTTGGACATGCGAGACCAAAACAAGCCATTTTGCAATAAATGTTATTACAAATTGTTCCTTTATTTGAAACGAAGAAAAACTAATTTGCATAATATATTCTTTGCATAGGAATAGAGATTCAGAGGTGTCAAATTAGTTAGGCCAAAGAGTTAACTTAACGAGAACGAGATAACCAAAGACCTATTCATGATATAGGCACGCATCCTCTAATCGGAGACCGATGTGTTACTATATGGTTGAGTATGTACATTTGGCAGACCGATAGGTTGATAGCCTTATCAAGCTCTATACATCGGTGCACTAGTGTGCATACAAAGGCATATGTGTAATACGATCTCTCAAAGGGATCATACAGGTTCAATTACAAAACCAAAAGACATGATCTCACTCATGAGATATTGGGATCAAATCCGTGCACGGTCATCTTGCTTTGGAAGCTTGACTCAATTTATAAGGTTTGATGTATGATTTTGGAAAGTATATCATCAGCACCTAGGCATGATTTATGCTTTTAGAAAGTATATGATCTATACCGACTCCCAAAGATCAAATGAGAAAAGTAATGGTACAACCATGAAGGGGACGGTCTAAATGAGATCCAAAACTTCAGGTTTATTCTAGCTTTTCTAGTATACGAGATGTATGAGTAATAGGAAAACATGAGGGTGATGTGATCATAAATGATTGTTTAACTAAGACGCTTCTATTCCTAGGGAGAGATGAAATGGGTTTGGATTTTAGTGTTTCCTCTCAATAGAGAAGTAATCTGATATTTGTCTAAATATTGGACAATGATCTGAATGTGATTCAAATGCAATAAAAAGATTAGATTCACAACTTGGATTTAATGAAACATCTATGGGAGGTCCGCAAGATCTGGATTTGAGATATGATCTCAATATTCAAGTCACTATACATAGAACATACAATCGCCATATCCTTATCTCCAAGTATCTACAGAGATAGCACATTATTCTTGAAAGCATTAAAGAATAATTTGATTGTTGATATATGTCTAAGTAGTGAGAAAAATAGGTAATTAAATGTGATTTAATTATTGTGAATAATATGAACGTGATTTATATTATTTGGGCATATGAGAAATGGATAATTAAATGGATTTAATTATGAAGAATAATGTGAATGAGATTCATATAATTTGAGTGCATGAGATTTGATATCTTATATAATTAAATATGATTTAATTATCAAGAATACGAATAATGTGGATAACACTTTCCATGTAATTCATATATATATATATATATATATTAAATACAATTTATAATTATAATATATAAGATAGAGATATTTGTAAATAACATTTACAATTTAAATGTTAATCTAAATTGGATTCACATTGGACGATTAATTGAAAATGTAATTTACATTTTATTTTGGGTTGTGAATGTGATTCACAAATTTTCAATGGCGAATTTATTTTTGTGAAAAATTTACATGAAAATATGTTGCAAAATATTGGAGATTTTCATGGGATAATGCAATCTCATGGATTATGAGGATATAGCCACCTTCCTTGAAGGAAGGATGGACTACCATAAACTACTATTTGGAATGGGTGGATGTCCCCCATCTTTAAGGAAGGAGGTTAGCCTCCTTCCTATTATCTCCATAGATAATTGATTTAATTTGGATTATATTATATTTTTATTATTCAATATATATTTAATTAAATTAAATTAATTGTTTTTGTATTTTTACAATAAAAACATGGCACTTAAAAGAAACAGGCATCAATTTGAACCATTGGATTTGTATTGTCCATGGATTGGGATCCATGGATTCGCAAACTATTATATAAGAAGAGGCAGCCATTGATCCTATCTAGACAATGGAAAATTTGCTCTCTCTCTCTCTCTCTCTCTCTCTACACGGCATGTTTCTCTCTCTCTCATTGTGGTCGTATACCATAGAGCCCTAGAGAGAGTCGCCATTGTCGTTGTATCACCGTTATGATGCCAAATCGTTTGCTTATGGGTCTTAATATCCTTTGGTGCGCCTCCCTCATGAAGAAGATGCCAGATCTCATGTGACGAGATTAGGATATTCGCCACTTGGATCATCAACATGGATTGCGAGGAGCATGCATTTCATCAATGTGCTCGCAAGCATCTCCTCCATCAGGTCGGACTTGAGACAGGAGTTCTCTTTTTTTAGAGACTCGATCACAACAACTCTTTAAGAGGTAAATCTATACTTGTTTTTGGTTTATACAAAATGATCCGATAAGTGTTCTTGGATCACGTGGTTTCATCATTCAATTTTTTTTTCAAATTTTGCATCCTCGAGCAACTAGTACGAGAAGTCGCTCCTGATCACATACGATGTGATTCTCATGCTTCTATTCTGAACTTAAGGATTTTTCCATATCCTTTAATTGGTATCAGAGTCGTAGGTCGGAGTTTTAGGATATGATCTTTAAAACAAAAATGACTTGGGCATTTTTGGTTATGCGAACTTTCATCGCATTTTGTTTACGCAATCCTATTTTGTGTTATTTTTTCATCATGTTTAAATGTTTTTAAAAAAGAAATTAAAGATTATCTTCCCCATTAAATATGGAAACCATGGAACTTGAGTTTGTGTGATTTGGAACCATTTGCTCAAGTTATGATCGTTTTAGTGAACATATATCCACTATTTTTGGGATGGTAAATCTTAAAATAATTAAAGAGTTAATTACGGATTTTAAACACCTATAAATGCGTGTTTATCACTTGAATTCTATTATAAATCAAATTAGAAAACTTTGGAAACTTGTTTTGTGTGATATAGATTTAAACTGATTGAGATATGCTAATTTTAGTATGAAGGGGTCGCTGCTGAAAATTACTTTCCCAATCAAGAATTTTGTGATTTCCGTTTAATCAATTAGTGGAAATTAATTACTATTTTCCTAAAATAAATGTCGATAAATATTTTTTGAAATAATTAAATATTATTATTTCTTTGAATGGCATTACCTTAAAGAAGATTGATTAGATAAGATCTAGATCACAATTGGTTATATCAATCCCAACAAACATTATTATTTGACTAGGAATGGGAATCTGTTTACCAAATTTCCTTATACTATTATCAAAAAAGTTTTGATGAATATTATATATGGTATAACTTTGGTTGAAAAACCAATTATTATCTCAAATACAATATGGTTAAAACTCATTATCCTGATTATGGTTTCTAGTCAAGGAGTGTTGGGGTACCAGATTGCTCCGTGAGCAGTCTGTCCACTCTTGTAAGTACTGGCCATGACAACAGGTAAGGAAAGGATAATTCTTGAAGAGATCATGATGTATTTTTCAAATTATTAAAATTTTAATAATAGGCATTTTGAGATTATACCATCCTTCAAGTAATAATCAAAATTATTTATTTGTTGACTGATTGGATTTATAATTATTTAGATCCAATTATACACTCTCTTATGAATAGAGTTGTAATTCCCTTGGGAGAATTAATTATGTGAATATGATTCATAATAATAAATTATAATTTGAACATGATATGGAGGTTCACATGAGTGACAATGATGGTCTTTCATCAAGGCGAAGGGTTCTGTTGCTAGGGATTATATGTAGGAGATGCCTGTCTAAAATGACCGCTCATGCATACAAGTGCATCTGGATCTGGCTCTTTGCTTCTCGAAAGAGTAAGACCGTATGCGTAGTGACCCTAATATAGATTCCTCATATTATTGGGGCGTTATTGGATTGCTCATAACGAGTGCTATTCCTGTTGAGAGTTGGTTTAATTAACGATGGGTCAACATTGCCTTAGGGGTGGTGGGTCCGAGTGTTAAAAACCGAAATGAGAAATGCAAGTTGGATTGCAAGGCGGAATGAGTTCGTGCTTCTTTTAATCTGAGTTATAGTTTCTCATATTATTGGGATGTAACAAAGGTAAGAAAGGAGATCCCAGATCTTGGTAGATGTATAATGGTAAATATATCTCTTACATTGAAAGTGATTAAGGGAATGAAATTTCAGTGTTGACAAGGCAAGACAATTTTGATATAAAAATTCCTAAATTAAAGTAATATATGTTTATTTGTATATGTATATATATATATATGCAAATTATGTTATTTTAGATAACCTACATTAAACCACCTAAAACTTATACTCAATAATAACCAGTAATGCTCATGGATTGGATCCATGATCAATATATTGTATTTGCACTTTGACATATAATGTATGTGGTTGCAATGTGCAAGTTTCCTCATAATAATGATGAATGATAATTAAATAGACAAAACAATATAGGGTTTGTATGTCTCTATAGTATTGATCACTCATCAAGTGTGCTTTGGAAGTATCATGTCGATGATGATCATAATTATCAAATAATCCTTATAAAATCAAGAAGATGTTCTGGCATACATATGTGCTCTTGGTATTTAATCAAGAATGAAATGGTTCACTGCATCATGCAGAATGGTGGATTTATAAGAGATGATGTATTCAAAATATTTGAGTACCTATCTAAACCAAAAGTCTTTAGAGTTTAGATGGATGCATATACGATGAATGTCATCATTCTATTGTCTATACTCAAGTCATTCATAAAGCTTCGTAATACTCGTATTGTATGAATTGAATGAAGCATGTATAAATGTTGAAATATTCTTATATTGAAATCTTTTGAGTTCAACATAGGAGATCTTAAGAAATGGTTGTTCAAATATGAAGGGAGCACAGTGGAAGCGTAGGTCTAACCCAAGTAAGAAGTATAGTTAAAGGGTTGACTTCTGTGACTTCAATACATATGAAATCTAAAGAGTTAGATAAATGTCAATACTAAAATAAGCCTATGTATTGATAGTGTTACTATCGAGACTATCTAAGACCGTTAGATAAGCATCTAGATAGTGGATCATGATATTATACATCTACATATAGTCATTGAAATTGACTTGCTTATTGGATAAGATCAAAGTCTAAAATTATATCTCATTCTTCTAATAACACTTGCAATTGGTTGCATATGTTTTAGTAGATTAGAAAAATTGATCATAAGGTTTAATAGTTGTCCACGTGTATATTGATGCAATTGTTACAACAATCTCTATTGGATAGATAGACTTCATATTTTCAGTGGGAGAGCCCTTAGTCTTAGATAATGTCTCTAAGACCTAGATATTAGAATACATTCATTGTTTATTTCTAAATGTTGGAGATGAACAAGTATTCAGGAATAGATCTATCATAAAGATTTATGATGGATGTATTTTAGATAGTAATCTAACATCTAGAGGACTCTATTAAATTATAAAATTAATGAATAGTTCATTAATATTTCTAAATACAAGGACTATATTAAATTAGAAAATTAATGAATATTTCATTAATATTTCTAAATACTAAAAGTTAAACCTTAAAAGATCAATAGGAGGATAAATATCATTTATGAATGATTTGACATCAAGCCTTGGACATAAGTCCATTAATGAGATCAATAGACAAGTAAGAGATGAAACTTTAGAGTGTCTGAATTTCAAATCTTATATACTTGTGAATATTGTATTCCAAGTAGAAATTGGCCAATGCACCCTTCTCTAGAATGGTGCTAGATGCCAAGGTATTCAAAATTTCATACATATTGATGTATATGGATCATCTGTATCATAATAAATATTAATGATATGCAATATCAATTGATGATTTTTGTGATATAAAAATTCTTTTCTTCATATTATAAACTTTTAAAATGTTCAAAGATTTCTCAATTTGGTTTACAACCAAAGATTTAAGGAAATCTAATCTAGGTAGTCAATATCTATTGGATGAATTCATGGAAAACCTTTTAGAGAAAGGAATATCATTCCTATCTCAATCCTCCTAATGCACCTAGACTCAATAGAGTTGTAGGGAGATACAACTAGATCATGTGTGACATGATTTGATTAATGGTGAATATTAGCAAAACTACCTCTTATTTCTAGGTATATATGTAGTAGAGACTGCGCTATATATCCTTAATAATATTCCATGCAATTCCAAATTCGATCAGCCTCATAAGATATGGTTTGGAACCTAGCCTAGTGTTGGACACTTGAGAATTTAAGTTGCATGGATTCATAACTTTGTCATGGATGCAAATAAGCTGGAATCTAGCACCAGAGATTGCTGCTTCATTAGGAAAATAAAGGATGGTATTAGATACCTACTTCATGACCTTGAGATTATTAAAAGATATCATCTCTAATGATGTGATTCTTAGAGGATGAATTTCTTGAGAATCAAGATGAAAATGAAGTAAAGGAACTCATTGAGTCTTGAGAAAATAACGAGGCTCCGAAGATTGGAAACTAAAAGCACAATTAAAGATGAAACACTCATACCTCTTCAAATTGCTTTGAGGATGGATTCCATGATTCACTTTAGATCTGACATTGATCTTACTTCATATGATACAGATTCCAAGGATCATGACATTGAAAGCTGGATGTTAACAATAAAGTCTAAAGTAGACTTCATATACAAGTGTTGTACGAGGATCCACCTATATGGGTAAGACCCGTTAAGGTGTAAATCAATCTTAAAGAGAAAAGGAAACCTAATGAGAAGGTAGAGACCATAAAAACTCGGCTTGTATCCACAAAGATATACACGAAGAGAAGACATCACTTGCGGTGAGACTTTCTCTTCAGTGACCATGCTTAAACCCATCATGATACTGCTAACCATAGCTACACAACTTGATTATGACGTCTACAAGATGGAAGTCAATATTGCATTCCTCTGTGAATACCTAAACGAGGATATTCACATGAAGTAGACCCAGGGCTTCATGGTTGAGGAAAGCAAGGTGTGCAAGCTGAAGAACTCCATTTATGGACCCGAATAAGCTTTTGTAGTTTGAACATTACATTTTATGAAATTATAAATGTTATGATTTCAGATAGAATCTTGATGAACCATGTGAAGCTTAGTGGGATTGTCAATGTGTTCATTGTGCAAATGTGGATAATATCCTAATCATTTGTAATGATATAAGGATGATAGTAAGTGTTCTAAAATATGGTTATTCCATTCCTTGAGATGTGATCTCAAGGATACCACATTGATCATAGTTCTATAAATGTTCTGAAGCATAGAATAGATGGTATCGAGACCATCACATTTGCAGTACACCTTGGACATGTTCTATCATCATAGTGATCTCTAAGTTCTATCTTAAGAAACTTAAGACTTTATAGATAACATATAAAAGGTCTTAACTGTAGATACCTTAGGAGATAGAGATCACTAGGAATAAGAGTATCCTAATAAGGATAATAGAAATTACATGCTGGTTATAACGATTATTGAGTTATAGTTTCATAGACACTAGAACTGCTTCAACAAGATTGAGAATTAATTGCATAAGATGGAACATTCGCATTGGAAGCGAGCATTGTTACTAGGATATATGCAAGTACTGTAAAAGGACTTGGCGTAGTCTCTCAGGAACAGAGTGACTGATCATCTTACCTAGCTATATTAAATAGCTTATGATTGTCATAATAGTGTAGATTTAAAGATTAGTCCAATAATGGTTCTTTGGGCTAGTGGGAGATTGTTGGAAATACGAACTCACAATGAGACATTATACAATAAATGTTATTTCAATCATTCCTTGATCTTAAATGAAGAACAACTAATTGCATAATAGTTTCCTTAGTATAATTAGTGTTATGTACCATAGTATCTTAATAATCATACAATGTCGATTTAATTGTTGAATCATAAGGGCAGGTGCTTGGATGGATATCTA
Organism: Ottelia alismoides; assembly: GCA_037367405.1. Taxonomy (NCBI): domain Eukaryota; kingdom Viridiplantae; phylum Streptophyta; class Magnoliopsida; order Alismatales; family Hydrocharitaceae; genus Ottelia; species Ottelia alismoides. The sequence goes on along the minus strand of JAZKJV010006413.1, from coordinate 597,125 downwards.
AATAGTTAGATTGAGGACTCATCAAATACCATCAAATGATTGTTAACATGCCATCTCTAGCCTCAGTAAGAGATGGCAATCCTTTCTTTTTTGGCTGATATCTGACCGACCTCTTGATACAAGTCTTCTACATAGGAACAAAAATTCAAATGTGTCAAGTTAGTTAGGTAAAAGAGTTAACGAGATCGAGATAATCAAAGACCCATGTCGTATGCTATCATGATATAGGAATACATCCTTTGATTGGAGGCAGATGTGTTTCTATATGTCTGAGTATGTACATTGGCAGACCGATAGGTTGATGACATAATCAAGGCCTACACACCAGCGTGCTGGTGTGCATACAAGGGCATATGAGTAATAAGATCTCTCAAAGGGAACATACAAGTTCAATTACTGAACCAGAAGATATGAGCTCACTCATGAGATATTAGAATCAAATTCCATGCACGGTCGTCTCACTTTGGAAGTTTGACTAATTTTTGTAGGGTTAGATATATGCTTTTGGAAAGTATATGATCGACATCTAAGTATGATATGTGATTTTGTAAAGTATATGATCGATACTGACTCCCAATGATAAAATTAGATACTTAATGATAAAACCTTGAAAGAGATAGTCTAAATGAGATCTAAAACTTCAGGCTTATTTTAGGTTTTCCAATATGCAGGATGTACAGATATTAGGAATACATGAGGGTGATGTGATCATAAACAATTGTATAACCATGATGCTTCCATTCTTAGGGAGTGATGAAATGGGTTTGGATTTTAGTAACTCCTCTCAATAGAGAAGTAATCTGAATGTGATTCAGATGCAATAAAAAGAATAGATTTACAGTTTTGATTTAATCAAACATCTATGGGAGTTCCGCATGATATGGATTTGAGTTGTGATATCAATATCGAAGTCACTTTACGTGGAACGTACAATAACCTTGTCCTTATCTCCAAGTATCTTTGGAGAAGGCTCATTATTCTTAAAAGAGTTAAGAATAATTTCATTGTCTATATTATATTTAAGAATTGAGCAAAATCGATAATTAAATATATAGTTAAATTATCGTGAATAATATGAATGTGATTCATATTATTTGGGCACATGATAAATGGATAATTAAATGTGATTTAATTATCATGAATAATGTGAATGAGATTCATATTATTTTAGTGCATGAGATTTGAGATCTTAGATAATTAAATATCTTTTAATTATCAACAATATGAATAATGTAGATAGCACTATCCATGTTGTTCATATATACTATAAATATAATATATAATATATAAGAGAGAGATATTTGTAAATAACATTTACAATTTAAATGATGATGTGAATTGGATTCACATTGGATAATTAATTGAAAATGTAATTTACATTTTAATTTGGATTGTGAATGTGATTCATAAATTTCCAATGGAACGATTGCAATGTTCACAAAATAAATTAGATTTATTTCTGTGAAATACTTTACAATAAAAGTTGTTGCAAAATATTGGAGAATTTTAAGGTATAATACAATCTCATGGATTATGATGATATAACCACCTTCCTTAAAGGAAGGGTGGACGAACACCAACTCCTATTAGGAATGTGTGACCCCCCCCCCTTATAGAAGGAGGCTAGCCTCCCTCCTATAATCTCCATGGATAATTTATTTAATTTGAAATTTATTTATATTGATTATTATTCATTATATAATAAAATAAAATAAAATAAATATTATTGTATTTTTTACAACAAAATCATGGTCATTAAAAAGAAACATAAATCGATGGGAACCATTGGATTTGTGTTGTCCATGGCTTGGGATTCATGGACTCCCAAAATATTATATTAGAAGAGGCAACCCTATCTCTTCTCTAGATAATGGAAAATATGCTCTCTCTCTCTCTCTACATGCCAAGTCTCTTTCTCTCATTTTGGTTGTCCATCGTGGAGCCCTAGAGAGAGTCGTCATCGCCATTGTGTCGCGATTAAGTTGTTGGATCGTTAGCTCATGGATGTTTGTTCCTTCTGTATACCTCGCTCGTGAAGAAGATGTCAAATCTTGTAAGATGAGATCAGGAGATTCGCCGCTTGGATCATCAACATGAATTGTGAGGAGCATGCATTTCAACAACGCACTCAGAAGCATCTCCTCTGTTGGATCGAATTGGATCGAACTTGAGACAGGAGGTCTCTTCGTTTAGAGAATCGATCGCAACCACGCTTCGAAAGGTAAATATAATACTTGTTTGTGGTTTAGATGAAATGATCTAAGAAGTGTTCTTTGATCGTGTGGTTTCATCTTCAATTTTTTAAAAAAAACTTGTTGCCCTGAGCAACTAGTATGACTAGTCGCTCCCGATTGCATATGATGCAATTATCATGTTTCCAATGCACTAAAGGATTTCTTCATATCCTTCACTAACACCCGAGTCAGCCGGTCATTAATCAGAATGGCACTGTTGCCAGGGAGCAAGACAAGGTAGTTAGGATTTTTGTTTATTTCTTGTTTTCTTGTTCCTTTCTTTCTTTTCCTCCTTATTCTCTTTTTATTTGTATTTTTCATAAAATTTGTTCTAACACATTCTCTTGTCTCTCTTTGTTGCGAGGGCCCATGGAATAGGGGAGCCTTTTTAGGAGAGCTGATGCACTTGAGCAAGGCAGAGGTCGGGCATTCTACATCGACCATCAGGAGAGAGTAGCTTAGAAGGAGCAGGAGACTCTTTTAGATTAGATCTTATTTTCCTGCATTTTATCTCATTCTTGAATAAACTTGTAATAACTCTCAAAGACTTGGACATTTTTATTTGGGGTCTATTTCATTGATTGTCGGTGCACTTGAGGGACCTCACTGATTTTTCTTTGCCATTTGCACCGCTTTTTATTTACTTTTGTTTCACGTGGATTTGAGTTTTTCGACTTTATTTTGTTTTGTTTTCTATGTGAGACCTAGACTTAGACTTTTTTGATTGAGACAGGTAGTGATTAGGTCCAAACACCTAAAAGACTATATGTTCCTATAAAATTGATTGGACTTAGTCAAATAAATAAATGGTTAATTATTTGGATTTGAGACTGCACGCCAAGAGAGGTCGCATATAACACTAGCAGGACGGTTGTGATGGGCATCGAGCGACCTCCGAAACTGAACCTTGGTCTCGTTTCTGGATAATTAACACCTTGTTCTTCCTGTAATAGAAGTTACTATTTTGGGTGGTTTCTCCATGCATCATATAGGTAGTTTATATTCTCTCTTTACATTTATGCACGAATCATATTGCATGTAGATTGTTGGAGCAAGTTATGCCTTCTATCTCAAGCATGCACCATTGATTTCATCACACATCGACTTTTCCGTCTTCCTCACCTTGTTTTATTGGACTTAGGGATAAAAGGAAATAAAAAAATTGTAGACATGTCTTTATTCAAAAATGCCAAAAAAAGGTAATAACCCAATAAAATCAAGTCTGCTAAACAAACTTGACCTTAAAATAAAATCAAAGATCACATTCATTATTTTAGGAGAGTAACCCCCTCATTGTTTGAATTTACTTGCAATGGGAGATGAACACTAGGATAGAGGAAGCCGAGACTCTCATTTAGACTATTGATTCTATAAAAATGATTAGCTACTTCTTAGTGAAGGAACATGATTAGCTGGTTTAGTGGTACATATTTCCTTAGCATAGTAGGTGGTTTAAAGGACAATGCGTAAGGCTCCTTCCTTAAGTAACGGGTAGCCACTTTAAAGTCCGTCAATTTGTACTTGTAGCCATACTGACTGAAAGTGGATGCAACTAGTCGTAAGCATTCGGGCCTATCTTTAGGAAAATTCTGATACCTAACAACTCGCTAACTCTTTTCTTAGACTTCATTATATCCAAACTCTAAAACACAAAATATTAATGACTAAGACTTCATGATCTTCATTATGTGAGTTGGTGAATTGGTGGTTTGATTTTCATCATTGCTTTCAGTCCAGATCTACTCTTCCGTACACCCCACATCATGATGACGGGAAGGTGGTCTCTTAGGCTACCTTGGTAGAACTACTTCACAACACACATGTCCATACATCTAGGGAGGTTCCTGAGAGCTCAGACTAGCTCTCGAAACTTGAGTATTCCTCCTTCTTCTTCGACCTTCCCCAATGATCACCTAAGGTAGAACAACCAGAGCAGTCAGAGCAGATATTTGTAGACTTAGTTACACCTTATGTACTCTTTTTTTCCTTTTTTAGAGTTTGATGATATGTCCCAAGAGCATAGAGATGATGAGCAACCATATATTTACGATGTGTTTGATTAGGAGATGATCAACAACACTCTACTGGCATCCCTAGAGGCGATGCAACGACATATCCAGGACCAGGGGTTGGTCATGATAGAGGTGAGGTGGGAGTTGACTCAAATGAGTGATGGGAGAGCAGATGATAAAGATTGACAGACTAGTCGGTGATGTAGGAGAGATCCTTAGACCTGAGGACCGAGCAGATGTTAGGGCAGATGTGAGAACATTACGCACCATGAGAACGTTGTACAACCCTGGTGCGACTCACACCTACCGATGGATTAAGCTTCCTGTCATTCTAGAAGATTTTGTGCTACAACCTCAGACGATTCAATTTTCGTCCAAGTTCCATGGGCATGCCAACGAGGAGCCCCATATACATCTCTAAGAGTTTGATATAATTTGCAGAACAATCCATGATAGATTAGTGGACGAGGCATACAATCAAGCTGATAGCCTTCCTATTTTCCTTGGTTGATAGATTAGCCTACTTGCTGAAGCACTTAGGGAGGTTTGTCACCACTTGGGAACAGTTGAGCATCGAGTACCTCAACAAGTTTTTTCCACTTGGTCAGATGAATACAACACGAGCCATGATCATAAAATTTACCATGATTCCAAATGAGCAGTTTCATGAGGCTTAGGATCATTTTCGAGAGCTCAATGACAAGTGTCCACTTCATGACATTAAAAAGCCTAATTTAATCTAGAGTTTCTTTTCTGGGTTGACACCTGAGCTGTAGGGGCTAGTTAATGCCTCTTGTGGAGTGTCCTATTTTTCTAACGATGAGGACTAGGTCTAGGTCATCTATGAGGATATGGCTGATAACTGTAAATTGATGACCTAGGACCAAATCTATACTGAGAAGCCCTCCCCCCAAGCGTTGTCTCACCACAGAGTTGCACATATAAAGGTCGGTCCATCTTCATCTTCTACAACAGCAGCATTAGTAGAGTCATCAACTATAGACATGGGCCTCATTATCCAGAAGATGGATCGCGTGGAGATCATAGAGAAGAAGATGTTCCGGGGCCTAGATAAGCTAAACAGGGTTTAGGAGCTGGCCCAGACTTTTAGTGACCTCAAGATACAGATCATGTGCCTTGAAGAGGCATATACAACTTCTACGCCAGAGTCTAGGTCACATGCTGATAAGCAGAGCCGATCGTCACAACCAGCCTCATATAGACAGGTTCACCACATTTAGGCGGAGCACATTCAGCCACAACCGCAGTACCTTTTTCCACAACCTCCTTCACCAGACCCATAGTTGGTTGTGTACCAGAGTGATCAACCAATGGCATCCCTCCCCCCACCATCACACGAGGAGACGGACCTGTTGATGGAATTCAATAGGATTTAATATGGCCAGTACCAGCAGTAGCCTGGTATCCGTCAGTATCACCCAAGTTTTAGATGGTCTGTTGAAGGTGCTTAGTCTCGACAACAACCTCTATCAAATTCTGGGCAGGGTACCCAATCGCAACAACACAATATTCCCAGCACACAATCCCTTGACCTAGAATCTTGGTCAACATTGGAGGTAGCAGCATCATCATTCTTAGTTCCACCATCCTCCCCCTCACTCTTACCAGAAACAATAGCATAGTTGGTATCAACACTTCCAGAGAGGCAACCCATCTGGTTCTCAGGCACCCTCTTATGAGAACCCAGCTTTAGAGGATCTTGTCCGTATGCTTATAAAGTAGCATGCCACTTTCAGGCGGGAAATGAATGAGTTAAGGTAGGAGATGAGAGAGATCATAAAGGGCAAGATTGCCATACTTGCACAGATCGAGCCCAATCCGAACAACCTAAAGAGAAAATAGGAGCAAGTACGATCTACATAGTCCAAAACTCCAAGTGAGGCACTTGAAGATATGCATTATTTATTTGATGCCTATTTTGTGACACTTATGATGGGTAGGAAGCCACATGCGACGACTCATCTAATTGACAATGACAGATGAGAGAGAGAGAGTGGTGTTGATACTGTTAATATTAATATCCATGATGGTGCTAATGCCACCCATTTTGAGAATGATCCAATCGACGGTGCTGATGTCGTCCCTTCTCCAGATGCTGCAGATTGTGGTGTTGATGTCACCCAGATACCACATAATGGTCCAAGCACATTACCGATGTTGCTACTTCAGATGTCGTCAGTGGTATTGATGCCACCAAGAGTCCTTGTACATATACTACAATTGTTTTGACTCCTTTTCTTGCACTTGAGGATGATGATTTTAGAAAAATAAAAAATGTAAAAAAAATGAAAAACAAAAAAATAAATAAAGGAAAGGTTTATATATCTTCTCCTGGTTCATCTTTTGTGATTGATGATGCTTATATGGATTCCATATATTTTCATGTTTAGAGACCTATTCCTATTTTAGACCAGCTAGTTTTTGAGGATGGTACCTCTACCCCCTTCCCTTAAATACTCCACTTAGGGAAGGGTCAAAAAATAGAAAATCCCAATAAGAGACAACAACTAGAGTTCATCGAGCAGATGATAGATAGTTTCCATATCCGAATGACTCTTCAAGGCATTAGAGCACATCCTTCTATTCTAGAAGAACCTTAGAGACAAGTGAAGGATATGGTAAATCCTCAAGCGCATCATGTAAGCGTGAGCGTCGTATCGAATACGACAAAGAACGACTAGTCGCACTAGTTGTTCTATGCAGCGGAAATTAAAAAATTTTCATGCGACGAAACCACATAATCCAAGAACACTTCTCGGATCATTTCGTCTAAACCACAAACAAGTATTAGGGTTACCTCTTGAAGAGTGGCTGTGATCGAGTCTCTAAACGAAGAGACCTCCTGTCTCAAGTTCGATCCGACGGAGGAGACGCTTGCGAACACGGGGATGAACCGTGTGCTTCTCGCAATCCATGTTGATGATCCAAGCGGCGGATCTCCTGATCTCGACACACGAGATCCGACATCTTCTTCACGAGCAAGGCACGCTGAAGTAGACGGAGTTCCACAAGCAAACCATCAGGCAGCATAACAATGACGCTGCGGTGATGGAGGACCTCTCTAGGGCATCGATGGTGGACGGCCATGAGAGGGAGAGAGAGAGAGAAAGAGAGAGAGATGTGCATCTCAAGCATTGTGTGTCAAGAAGAGCAATGGTGTGCCTCTCCTTTTATAACACTTTGGGATCCATGGATCTCAATCCATGGGACAATACAAATCCAATGGTTCTCATTGATTGTGTTTCTTTCATGGCTAAGATTTATGTTGGTAAAAAACCAACAACAATTAATTTAATAAAAATCAAATGTATATAGAATATAATTTGATTTTTATCAAATCAATCTCAATTAGAGAAACAGGAAAGGAGACAAGCCTCCTTCCATAAGAAGGGTGGACGACCACCACATTCCTTATGGGAATTGTGGCCGTCCACTCTTCCTATATGGAAGGTGGATGCCTCTCCTATTATATGAGATTGCATTATCTCATAATTATCTCTAATATCTTCAACAACTTTTGTTGTATATTATTTCACAAAAATAAATCCAATTTATTTTGTGAACATTGCAATCATGCCATTGGAAATTTGTGAATCACATTCACAACCCAAAATAAAATGTAAATTACATTTTCAATTTAATGTCCAGTATGAATCCAATTCACATCAACATTTAACTAACAAATGTAAATTACCAATAGCACTCTCTTATATATTATAAATCATATTTATAATATATATGACTAATATGGATATTGCTATCCATATTATTCATATCCATGATAATTAAATCATATTTAATTATCTTGGATCTCTTATTCTCATGTGCCCAAATAATATGAATCACATTTTCGTTGTTTTTATCTTTGATAATCAAATCACATTTAATTATCTGAGATAGCTCTCTTTATAATATGAATCGAATTCATATTAATCATGATAATTAAATCACATTTAATTATCCATTTTCTCAATGCTCGGATACATATTATCAACAATGAAATTATCTTGAACTCTTTCAAGGATAATGCGCTTTCTCCGCGAATACTTGGAGATAAGGACATGGCGATTGTATTGTTCCACGTATAGTGACGTGGATATTGAGATCATATCTTAAATCCAGATCGCGGGCCTCCCATAGATGCTTGATTAAATCAAGACCGTAAATCTAATCTTCTCATTGCATACTGTCTACTTCATGGTTTTATCAGCAAGTTTCTCATTCGACCATTAGGAGTCGGTATCGATCATATACTTTCCAAAAGCATATATCATACCAAGGTCTTTATCATATACTTTCCAAAAGTATATATCAAACCTACAAATTCAGTCAAACTTCCAAAGCGAGACGACTATGCGCATGGAATTTGATTCTTCTCAATATCTCATGAGTGAGCTCATACCTTTCGGTTCAGTAACTGAACCTGTATGATTCCTTTGAGAGATCGTATTACTCATATGCCCTTATACACACACCAGCGCGCCAGTGTATAGACCTTGGTTAGGTCATCAACCTATTGGTCTGCCAAATGTACATACTCAGACATATAGTAACACATTCGTCTCCGGTCAGAGGATGCGTGCCTATATCATGACAGCATATGATATAGGACTTTGGTTATCTCGATCTCGTTAAGTCAACTCTTTGACCTAACTAATCTGAGACCTTCGAATCTCTATTCCCATGCAGAATACCTGCATCAAGAGGTCAGTCAGATATCAGCCTTTAGAGATAAGGATTGCCATCTCCTACTCAGGCTGAAGATCATCTCTTAACAATCATTTGACGGTGCTTGATGAGTCCTCAATCTAACCCCTTACATATTCATCTAAGCACCAGCCTCTATGATTCAACAGTTGAATCAACAGCTATATGATTATTAAGATAGCCATGGTACATAACCCTAATTGTACTAAGGGACTTATTATGCAAATTATTCATTCTTCATTTCAGATCAGGGAATGATATTCGCAATAACATTTATTGCATAATGGCTCGCCATGGGCTCACATGTCCAACAATCTCCCACTAGCTGAAAGAGTCATTAATGGGCAAATCATTTAAACCCATACTCATGTGACAATCATAGGCTATTTAGAAAATAGCTAGGTAAGCTGATCAGTCACTCTGTTCCCGCGAGACTACGCCAAGTCCTTTTACGGCACTTGCATATCCCCAGTAACAGTGTTCGCATCTAACGCGAATGTTGCATCTTATGCAACCAATGCTCAATCTTGTTAGTTACAGTGTCCTTAACACTACAGCTTAACAGTTATCATAACCAGTATTTCTATAACCCTTATCACAATACCCTTATTCCTGGAGATCACTATCTCTTAAGCTATCCACAATTAAGACCTTTTAGATCTCTATCTATAAAGTCTTAAGTTTTTGAAGATAAGACTTTGAGATCACTATCTCAAAAATCTTGTCATATATGAAGGTTTTCTTATTACTGCAGTCAAGTGTTTTCTCTCCATAGTAGGATTAGCAACACTTTACTACTCCTACTGCAAGGCAGATATCTAGCTTTTGTACACAACTAGCATACAATCAGCTTCTCGTAAATAAAGCACAAGTGCAAGTAGTTCTAGCATTTACTTCCTCAATTCTTTGAGGTGCTATCCCTTTGGATAGGTCAGTACCATATCTTAAGGGATGGAAGCCTTTCTTGGAATTTTCCATAAAATGGAATATGTCCAAGGTGTACTACTAATGTGACAGTCCCAATACCCTCTTCTCTTTGCTCCTGAACACCTTCAGAACTAAGATCCAAGAGGTATCCTTGAGATCATATCTCAAGTTATGGAACAACCAGATAATAAAACACTTATTATTGTCCTTATATCATTTTAACTGATTAGGATATCATCTACATTTAGCACGATGAACACAAAGGCACTCCCACTAAGCTTCACATAGCTCATCAAGATTCTATCTGAAATTATAACATTTATAATTTCATCAAATCTTATGGTCCAACTTCAAGAAGCTTATTTGAGTCCATAGAGGGATTCCTTATCTTGCACACCTTGCTTCTCTCAACCATGAATCCCTGGGGCTACTTCATGTGAATATCCTCAGAGAGGTATTCATAGAGGAATGCAATATTGTCTTACATCTTGAAGATGCAATAGTCAAGATGTGTAGCTAAGATTAGCAATATTCTGATGGTTTTAAGCATGGTTACCGAAGAGCAAGTCTCATCGCAAGTAATGTCTTCTCTTCCGGTGTGTAGCTCATGGCTATCAACTGTGCTTTGAAGGTCTCTACCTTCTTATCATGTGCCCTTTCTCTTGAAGATCCATTTACACCTTTACAGGTTTTACCCATATAGGTGGATCCTCAAGGGTCCATGTACAACATTTGTATATGAATTCTACAATTGACTTTTATTGCTAACATCCATCTATCCATGCTATGATCTTTAGAAGCTTCATCACATGAAGTTTGATTATCGTCAGATTTCTCTGACACATGGAATCCTTCCTCAAACGCATTTGAAGAGGTTTTAGTGTTTCATCTTTAATTGTCCATTTACTTTCCAATTTCAGGAGCCTCATTATCTTCTCAAGATCATATGAGTTCCTACACTTCATTTTTATATTGATTCTCAAGAGTCTCAACCTCAAAGAATCACATTCTCAGAGATGAGATATTTTAAGAATCTCAAGGTCATAAAACAGGTATCCAATACCATCCTTTATTTTCCTATTGAAGCAGCACTCTCAAGTGCTAGATTTCATCTTACATGGAACCTTATTAAGGATATACATTGTAGTCTCTACTACACATATATACCTGGAAACTAAGGGATAATGATTCTAAAATTCATCACTGATAAGATCATGTAACACATGATCCAATTGTATCTCCCTATAACTCTATTGAGTTAAAGTGTGTTAGGAGGATTGAGATAGAAATGATATTCATATCTCCATAAGGTATCCTTTGAGTTCATCTAACAGGTACAGGCTACCTAGATTAGATCAAATTCATTTTATCTTCCTTCAAACTTGGTTGTAAACCAAAATAATGAAATCTTTGAACATTTCAAAGGTTTGTTTAGGTGAAGAGAAGAAATCTCCTATCATACATAATCATCAATAGATACCACATATCCATAATGTTTACTATGATTTAGATGATCCGCATACATCAATATGTATGAGATCCTGAATACCTTGACATCTTACACCATTTTCTAAGAAGGGTGTATTGGTCATTTCACTTCGAATACAATATTCATAAGTATGTAAGTTTTGAAATTTTAGACATTCTAAAGTTTCATCTCTTACTAATCTATTGATCATATCAATAAACAAATGTCCAAGACTTGATGCTAGATCCTTGTCAAATGATCTTCATCCTCCTATTGATCTTAAGGTTCAATTTCAGTATTTAGAAATGTTAATGAACCATTCATCAATTTTCTAATTTAGTGGAGTCCAGTAGATTTTAGATTACTATCTGAAATATCTCCATCATAACTCTTTATGGTAGATTTATTACAGAATTCATGTTTATTTCAAACATTTAGAATTAAATAATGAGTGTATTCTAATATCTAGGTCATAGAGGCATTCTCTAAGACTAAGGGCTCTCCCACTGAAATTATGAAGCCTTTCAATCCAATAGAGATTGTTGCAATAATTGCATCAATATCTATGTGGATGACTATAAGCCTTAAGATCAAATTTTCTAGTCTTCTAAACATATGCAACTCATTGTAAGTGTAGTAGAAGATTGAGATACAATTACAAGACTTTATCTTATTCAATAAGAAAGTCAATATCAATGATTTATGTAGATTATTATGATGCTCCATCCGAGTCCTTCTCTAAGGATTCTAGACAGACTTGATAGTCATACTATAAACTTATTGCAGTATTGGCATTCATCCAACTCTTTGGATTTCATATGGAAGTCATAGAAGTAGGTCAACTCTTTGACTTTCCTTCTTACTCGGGTCCGACCCATGCTTCCACTGCGCTCCCTTTATCTATAAACAACCATTGCTTAAGACTAAGGATCTATTACGTTAAATTCAAAAGAATTCAATGTAGGATCATTTCAACATTTATACATGATTCAATAAATTCATACAATATGAATATTATGAAGCTTCATGAATGACTAGAGTATAGATAGTAGAATGATGACACTCATCATCTACATCCATCTAAACTCTTAAAATATTGGTTCAGGTAGGTATTCAAACAATTGAATACATCATCTCTTATAGAGCCACCATTCTGCACGATGCAGAGAACCATGTCATTCATGATTAAATGTCAAGAGCACATATGTATGCCAGAACATCTTCTTAGATTTTATAAGGATTAATTGACAATTGTGATCATCATCGACATGTCACTTCCAAAGTACATCCGATGAGATCAAGACTATATAGACATACAAACCCTAGGGTTGTAGTCCTATTGTCTATTTAATTGTCATTCCTCAATATTATGAGAAAACTTACACGTTGCAACCACATACATTATGTGTCCAATGCAAGTACAATATCTGGATCATGAGATAAATCCATGATATTTTATTGGTTATCGTTGAGTACAACATTGAGTGGGTTTAATGAAGGATTATCTGAAATAAGAAATTTGCATAAGTGTACATATTTATATATATATATATATACATACATATTTTACCTTGATTTAGGAATTGTTATATCAAAGTTGTCTTGCCTTGTCAACACTGAAACTTCATTCCCTTAATCACTTTCAATGTAAGACATATACTTACCATCATATCTCAGCAAGATCTGGGATCTCCTTCCTTATCTCTGTTACCCCCCAATAACATGAGAATCTGCAACTTGGATAAAAAAAAGCGGGAACACATTCCGCCTTCCAAGTCCAACTTGCATTCCCAATTCGGTCTTCAAACCCGGGCCCACCACCCCTATGGCGATGTTGACCCGTCATTAATTGAAGCAACCGTCAACAGGAATAGTACTCGCTATGCGCAATCCAGTAATATGAGGATCCGATATTGGGGTTACTACGCACACGGCCTTACTCTTTCGAGAATCAAAGAGCCCGATCCAGATGCGCTTGCATGCAGGAGGTGTCATTTCGGACAGGCGTCTCCTACATATAATCCCGGGCGACGGAACCCTTCGCCTTGACGGGAGACCATGGATGTCACTTATGTGATCCGCCTTAATCACTATGAATCATATTCATTGTGATTAATTCTTCCAAGGGAAATAACATCTCTATTCATAATAGAGTGTTTTTATTTTAATTGGATTCCAATTAATCTAATCATATTAAATTAATGATCTAATTAAAATTCAACAAACAATTTTTATTGTTACTTGAATTATGGTATTATCTCAAATATGTATTATTTCGAATTTTAATAATTAGAAATACATCATGATTTCTTAAGCATTATACTAACCCTACCCGTTGTCATGGCCAGTACCGACGAGAGTGGGACGGACCACATACGTTGCAACCCGTAACCACAATGCTCTCCGACTAGACACCATATCCACATCGGGAAAGGATAATGCAAAATAGATCACTTTGTACTTGAGATGATCATCGGTTCTTCAACCAAAATTACACCATATAATAATAATCAAAACAATTTTAGATTAACATTATAATGAGATTTGCTAAACAAATCCCAAGTCCTATTCAAGCAACATGTTTGTTAGAATGTTGATCATGTAGATCACGTAACCAATTAGTGATCTAGATCACATTTAATCAATTATTGATTAAGGCAATGTCATTTAAGGGAATAATTATCATCAAATATTTCACAAATATTTATGCACAATTATTCCAGGAAATTAAATAATTTAATTTCACTAATTGATTAAATGACAATCACTAGGTTCTTGATTAGGAAAGTATTTCCAGCAGTGACCCTCACATACTAAAAATACCATATCTCAATCAGTTTAAATCCAAATTAAGCAAAGTAAGTTCCTGAAGTTTGCTAATTTGATTTACAACAGAACCTAAGTGTTTTTCAGACATTTCAAGGCGTTTCAAATCCGCAATTACCATTTTAGTTACGTCATGATCCGCAGTCCCCGAAACAGTGGATACATGTTCACTAAAATGAGAATATCTTGAGCAAACGGAATCGAAATCACGTAAACTCAGATCCTACGGTTTCCTTATTTAATGGAGAGCAAAATTCAGTTATTATTTTTGTGTTTAAACAAATTAAACAGTGCCGAAAATAATCTCAAAAATGAGATGCGAAAATGAAATGCTAGAAAACTTTCGCAAACCCTAATGAACCCAAGTCATCCTCGATTTATGGATCGTATCCAAAACCACCGACCTAAGGCTCTGATACCACTTGAAGGATATGGTATAATCCTCAAGCGTATCATGGAAGTGTGAGCGTCGTATCGAATACGACGAAGAACGACTAGTCGCACTAGTTGTTCTATGCAGCGGAAATTAAAAACTTTTCATGCAATGAAAACACATGATCCAAGAACACTTCTCGGATCGTTTCGTCTAAACCACAAACAAGTATTAGGGTTACCTCTTGAAGCGTGGTTGTGATCGAGTCTCTAAACGAAGAGACCTCCTGTCTCAAGTCCGATCCGACGGAGGAGACGCTTGCGAGCGCGGGGATGAACCGCGTGCTTCTCGCAATCCATGTTGATGATCCAAGCGGCGGATCTCCTGATCTCGACACACGACATCCGACGTCTTATTCATGAGCAAGGCATGCCTAAGTAGATGGAGTTCCACGAGCAAACCATCGGGTAGCATAACGACGACGCTGCGGCGATGGAGGACCTCTCTAGGGCATCCATGGTGGACGACCATGAGAGGGAGAGAGAGAGAGAGAGAAAGAGAGAGAGAGAGAGAGAGAGAGAGAGAGAGAGAGAGATGTTCTTCTCAAGCATTGTGTGTCAAGAAGAGCAATGGGGTGCCTCTCCTTTTAAAACACATTGTGATCCATGGATCTCAATCCATGGGACAACACACATTCAATGGTTCTCATTGATTGTATTTCTTTCAATGGCTAAGATTTATGTTTGTAAAAAACCAACAACAATTAATTTAATAAAAATCAAATATATATAGAATATAATTTTATTTATATCAAATCAATCTCAATTAGAGAAATAGGAAAGGAGGCAAGTCTCCTTCCATAAGAAGGGTGGACGGCCACCACATTCCTTATGGGAATTGTGGCCGTCCACTCTTCCTATATGGAAGGTGGATGCCTCTCCTATTATATGAGATTGCATTATCTCATAATTATCTCTAATATCTTCAACACCTTTTGTTGTATATTATTTCACAAAAATAAATCCAATTTATTTTGTGAACATTGCAATCATGCCATTGGAAATTTGTGAATCACATTCACAACCCAAACTAAAATATAAATTACGTTTTCAATTTAATGTCCAATATGAAGCCAATTCACATCAACATTTAATTAACAAATGTAAATTACCAATAGCTCTCTCTTAATATTATAAATCATATTTATAATATGTATGACTAATATGGATATTGCTATCCATATTATTCATATCCATGATAATTAAATCATATTTAATTATCTTGGATCTCTTATTCTCATGTGCCCAAATAACATGAATCACATTCACATTATTTTTATCTTTGATAATCAAATCACATTTAATTATCTAAGATAGCTCTCTTTATAATATGAATCGAATTCATATTAATCATGATAATTAATCACATTTAGTTATCCATTTTCTCAATGCTCGGATACATATTATGAACAATGAAATTATCCTGAACCCTTTCAAGGATAATGCGCTTTCTCCGCGAATACTTGGAGATAAGGACAGGGCGATTGTATTGTTCCACGTATAGTGACTTAGATATTGAGATCATATCTAAAATCCAGATTGCGGGCCTCCCATAGATGCTTGATTAAATGAAGACCGTAAATCAAATCTTCTCATTGCATGTGAATCACATTCAGATCAATAACCAACATTTGCACTAAGATCAGATTACTTCTCTACCGAGAGGAGTCACTAAAATCCAGACCCGTTTCATCACTCCCTAGGAATGGAAGCATCATGGTTATACAATCGTTTATGATCACATCACCCTCAGGTATTCCCAATACCTGTACGTCCTGCATACTGGAAGACTAGGAATAAACCCAAAGTATTGGATCAACTTTATATTGTCTACTTCATGGTTTTATCAGCATGTTTCTCATTCGATCATTGGGAGTCGGTATCGATCATATACTTTCCAAAAGCATATATCATACCCAAGTCTTGATCATATACTTTCCAAAAGTATATATCAAACCTACAAATTCAGTCAAGCTTCCAAAGCGAGACGACCATGTGCATGGAATTTGATTCTTCCCAATATCTCATGAGTGAACTCATGTATTTCAGTTCGGTAACTGAACCTGTATGATTCCTTTGAGAGATTGTATTACTCATATGCCCTTATATGCACACCAGCACGTCGGTGTATAGACCTTGGTTAGGTCATCAACCTATTGGTCTTCCAAATGTACATACTCAGACATATAGTAACACATCTGTCTTCGGTCAGAGGATGCGTGCCTATATCATGACAGCATACGATATAGGACTTTGGTTATCTCGATCTCGTTAAGTCAAGTCTTTGACCTA
This sequence comes from Ottelia alismoides, assembly GCA_037367405.1. NCBI lineage: Eukaryota > Viridiplantae > Streptophyta > Magnoliopsida > Alismatales > Hydrocharitaceae > Ottelia > Ottelia alismoides. The sequence goes on along the minus strand of JAZKJV010006413.1, from coordinate 580,206 downwards.
ACTAATCTGACACCTCCAAATCTCTATTCCTATGTAGAGGACCTGCATCAAGAGGTCGGTCAGATATCGGCCTTTAGAGATAAGGATTGCCATCTCCTACTCATGCTGGAGATCATCTCTTAACAATCATTTGACGGTGCTTGATGAATCCTCAATCTAACCCCTTATATATTCATCCAATCACCAGCCTCTATGATTCAATAGTTGAATCAACAGATGTATGATTATTAAGATGGCCATGGTACATAACCCTAATTGTACTAAGGGACCTATTATGCAAATTATTCATTCTTCATTTCAGATCAGGGAATGATATTCGCAATAACATTTATTGCATAATGGCTCGTCGTGGGCTCGCATGTCCAACAAGAAGACCATAGTCCATATGAAGAAGAGGCTTAACCACAATGCAGAGATCCATGTGCTCACCCGTGTCATATGCTTTGCTATTCAGAACCAAATGCTAATGGATCATACTCAAATAGACAACAACTTTTTGATTAACCTTCTTCCGACAGCCTTAATTGACTGCTTCAAGTTTAGCCCTCTTTGACAGAGCAAGACAGTACTTTAATTTATCGATAGATCTGTCAAGAGATCAAAGGGGTTGCTGATTAATGTAGCCATCACCATTCAAGGCCTGAAATTCCCCGTGGACTTTGTTGTATAAGACATGTAGATCCCTGAGTGCGTTACCAATACCCCCATCATATTAGGCTGACCTTTCCTAAGGACAACGAAGGCCATGTCTGATCATGATAACAAGAAGGTATACTTTCCCATAGAGGGTGAGAGTATACAAATAGAGACGATTGAGGATATGAGTGCAAGGGATTTCTCTAGCTCAAAGAAGGGATTGGAGCAAACAGTAGAGTTAGAGCCATATATCCGCCAAGAGTGTGGTTTTGTGATTACAGATGATGAGGCAGTTTGGGTAGACCGGATTTCATGTGCTCTTGTCACACCTTCATACTCAGTAGAGTCATATATGCCAGGTGATGAGAGTTTGGAGAGCACACTTGTGGCACATGATACTTTAGAGGCTGATGATGCAGATTCTGGTGGCGAGGATGATTTCTTTTCATGTCATTCAAATTCAAATCTCTCAGACTCATATTTTGATTGGCAGGATTTTATTGAGTATTTGTCGTGTTTGACGTCTACACAACCTATAGCCATGGCGGAGATAGACCCAACTGAAAAATGAGAATATGGGAGTCATTAAGTAATGGCTTGGAAATTCAGGCTCACTGTCGTTGAGATGACTACTTGAATCTTCTCGTCGTTCAATAATTAACCCAGACAAGTAATAAAGCAATTAAGATCAAGAGTTAAAATTTATTATACCCTACTAAGGATATATAACGGCACGCAAGTAGGGGTAAAAAGTAGGAAGCAAAGGAATATAGCAGGCAAGATAAGAAATAAAGGCACACTTTATCTCTCAAACACTTAGCCAAGTTACAATTTTTGTGGGTCCTTAATTTTATATTTTTTATTTTAAATTTTATATTTTTGTATTTTGATTTTGAATTTCCTTATTTTATATTTTATTTCTTTATTTGTGTTTTCTTTTAATAGAAATATAACGTTATATAGAGTATATGTATACAAGATAGGTGAGAGAGAGATAAATATTTATAAATAGGTAAAAATAGTCAAAATGAAAGAAAAAACTTTTTGGGTTTTATAATATGTTTTCTCTATTTTTGTGTTTTTGTAGATAATTTTGTTAATTTTTATAGATTTCTAAATTCAAAAATATACCCAAAACAAGGTTTAAAATAAATATCCAAAATTAAATTTGAGATAGAATATATCAAATAGAGTAAAAAAATCTTCAAAACAATTTAATATATAGATAATAATATGTAGAAAATTTAAAGATAGAAAAAAATTTAATTTTTTTAAGAATTTTATATATTTTTATAAAGATTTTAGGGGTTTTCTATTTTTTAGAGTTTATTTTTTATTTTATAGTGATTTTTGTTCTGGAAGTTAAACCTACGTAAATATGCAAAATATATTTTTTGGGAATTTTTCAAAACATTTTATAATTTCTATGTATTTCCTTCTATAAACAGGGATAAAAATGGCATTTTTAATTTTTTTATAAATACTAAAGAGCTTCAAAATGCCAAATAAAAATATGCACGTGGAAGAACAATGCAACAACAAGATATGCTTATTTTTTAGTATTTTTATAGAATATAGATGCAAGAAATAAATACTAGGAGCAAAGAGAAAGTACACTACTAGCAAGGGCATAAGTGTAATTAGTAAGAAATCAAGAGCCAAAGTGTAAATTTCATAGAAATATATAACTGTATTTAAAAAATACAGGACCAATTACAAATGGATAAAGTCTTGAGGGTTTTCCTGCAAAAAATCCACAATCACATGTTTGATCACGTATGCAACTATCTGGGACTGAAATGTAATTATCAAATTGCAAAATATCCAAAAATATAATAACTTAATTAAGAATTTTGTGGATTGAATCAAAATAGGTAAAAAGTCTAGGGATTCACCGCAAAATACCCACCCCACGTGAAGCACCACGTGAGGTGACGTGTCGTGGACCCAACTGTAAATACCAAAAGCTAGGGAGTCGTTTTGTAAATTTTTTAGAAATATTTAAACGACAGATGAAAGTTTGTAGACTAACGATTAAATACAAAACTCATTAGGTGTAGTTGCAAAATACCCAGTGAAGAGGCGTGATCTGGCGGCTAGATTGCTTAGATTCGCTTTACTTAACATGTGACATGTCTATGTACACCGATGTCGGTTCGCTTCACGCAGCCCCGATTAGATGGTCTATTGGGGATCAATGGTGCTGGGTTGCGGAGATCTAACGGCAACTGAAGCATCTAGAAGAACTGGGGAAGATCCAATGGCACATAGATGATCTTTAAGAACACTTGAGGAACACAAGCCCGATGAATTTGAATCTTTGCGTACTCCTTCCTCCGACGTGTGTGGCTACTGCTAGGGGGTCCAAGAACCTGTCAGCGGCCTCCTCTACCGATTGGTGGCATTCAAAATCCCAAGGACCCACCAGAGTCCTCTAGTGAGGGTGGAGTATCAAGGCCACTCTAGGTGGTTCCGACGAAGCGTAAAACTCGCCACCATGTGTTGTAATGCTCCAAGTACCTGCAAAATAGGTGAAAGGATCGAGGGCATGTTGCCTCAACCCCATTATACTATTTAGATTTTGTGTTTAAACATTTTAAATATGGCCGAAATTTTATCATAAGACATGCTGCGAAAATTGAAATGTTAAAATTTTCACGAACCCAAACAAGCCCAAATCTTCGTAGGTTCATGGATCTTATCCAAAACCTTCGACAACTAGCTCTGATACCACTTGAAGGATACGGGAAAAATCCTCAAGTACATCATGGAAATGTGATAATCGCATCATATGTGATTGGGAGCGACTAGTCGCACTAGTTGCTCGATGCAATGGAAATTAAAAATTTCATGTGACGAAACTACATGATCCAACAACACTTCTCGGATCGTTTCGTCTAAACCACAAACAAGTAATAGGATTACCTCTTGAAGCGTGATTGCGATTAAGTCTCTAAATCAAAAGACCTCCTGTCTCAAGTCCGAACCGACGGAGGAGACGCTTGCGAGCACGAGGATGAATCACGTCCTCCTCGCAATCCATGTTGATGATCCAAGCGGCAGATCTCTTGATCTCTTTACACGAGATCCAACGTCTTCTTCACAAGAATGGCACGACTAAGTAGACTGAGATCCACAAGAAAACGATCGGGCAGCATAACGACGACGCTGCAGCGATAGAGAATCTCTCTAGGGCATCCATGATGGACGACCACACGAGAGATATAGAGAGTAGACGTGTAGAGAGAAAAGAGAGTGAGAGAAAGCATTCATTATTAATCATATTTATTGAAGAGCAAATGGATGCCTCTTCTTATATAAGGTTTTGAGAATCCATGGATCCCAATCCATGTACAACACACAATCAATGGTTGAGATTGATTTGTGTTTCTTTCAATGGCTATGATCTTGTTGTAAAAACACAACCATAATTAATTTAATTTAATATATATCGATAAACTAATATATTTAAATTCAAATCAAATCAATTAATTATCCTTGGAGATAAAGAGGAGATAAACCATATCCCCTAAAAAGGGGGGATGGCTACCAACATCTCATGAGATCTCATTATCTCATGAGATACATTATCTCATGATATCTCCAGGATTTACAACAATAACTATTGTAAATTATTTTACAAAAAAAATAATTCATAATTATCTTGTGAAATATTGCAATCATGCTATTGGAAAAATGTGAATCACATTCACATCCCACAACAAAATGTAAATTATATTTTAATTAATCATCCAATGTGAATCCAATTCACATCAATAATTAATCAACAAATATAAATCACAAGTAGCTCTCTTATATATTATAAATCACATTTATAATATATATGATTAATATGGATAGTGATATCCATATTATTCATATCTATGATAATTAGATCGTATTTAATCATCTTGGAACTCTATTCTCATGTGCCAAAATATATGAATCAGATTCACATTATTCACATCTTTGATAATTAAATCATATTTAATTATCCCAGATAACTCTCCTTATAATATGAATCAAATTCATATTATCCGCGATAATTAAATCACATTTAATTATCAATTTTCTCGATGCTTGGACACATATATCAACAATGAAATTATCCATGAACTCTTTCAAGGATAATGTGCTTTCTCCATGGATACTTGGAGATAAGGACAGGGCGATTGTATTGTTCCACGTATAGTGATTTGGATATTGGGATATTTGGATCTCGAGCCTCCCATAGATGCTTGATTAAATCAAGACCGCAAATCTAATCTTCTCATTGCATCTGAATCACATTCAGTTCAATGTCCAACATTTGGACCAAGATCAGATTACTTCTCTACTGAGAGGAGTCAATAAAATCCAGACCCGTTTCATCACTCCCTAGGAATGGAAGCGTCATGGTTATACAATCGTTTATGATCACATCACCCTCAGGTATTCCCAACACCTATACATCCTGCATACTAGAAGACCCAGACTAAACCCGAAGTATTAGATCAACTTTATACTGTCTACTTCAGGGTTTTATCAGTAAGTTTCTCATTTGATCATTGGGAGTTGGTATCTATCATATACTTTCCAAAAACATATATCATACCTAGGTCTTGATCATATACTTTCGAAAAGTATATATCAAACCTACAAATTCAGTCAAGCTTCCAAAGCGAGACGACCGTGCACGGAATTTGATTCTTCTCAATATCTCATGAGTGAGCTCATGTCTTCTGGTTCAGTAAATGAACCTGTATGATCCCTTTGAGAGATCGTATTACTCATATGCCCTTATATGCACACCAACGCGCTGGTGTATAGACCTTGGTTAGGTCATCAACCTATTGGTCAGCCAAATGTACATACTCAGAAATATAGTAAAACATCTGCCTCCGGTCAGAGAATGCGTGCCTATATCGTGACAGCATACGACATAGGACTTTCGTTATCTCGATCTCGTTAAGTCAACTCTTTGACTTAACTCATCTGACACCTCCGAATCTCTATTCCTATGCAGAGGACCTGCATCAACAAATCGGTCAGATATCAACCTATGTGAGAAAGGATTACCATCTCCTACTTAGGCTGGAGATCACATCTTAACAATCATTTGACGGTGCTTGAATAGTCCTCAATCGAACTCTTTAGATATTTATCCAAGCACCAGCCTCTATGATTCATTAATTGATTCAACAGCTGTATGATCATTAAGGTAGCCATGGTACATAACCCTAATTGTACTAAGGGACCTATTATGCAAATTAGTTATTCTTTATTTCAGATCAGGGAATGATATTTGCAATAACATTTGTTGCATAATGGCTCGTTGTGGGCTCGCATGTCCAACACTTTCCCCACGACCTTAAGCAAAGCAAAAATCCATGTCCCATGAATTCAAATCAAATTGAAAGACCTCATTATAGGGGGGCCAAGATCACCCCGGAACTTGAAGCTATAGTTTCATTTCAAGTTATAATCTAATTGAAGATAATTGTTTCTTATATTATCTAGTTGAGTTGTTTTATATCCTTTTCAATTAAGGAAATGTAGTTTTATGATTTTTGTTTGATTTTTTGAGTAAGCGATCAAAATTAGTGAAAAGAGACGACAGAATTCTTTTGGAATTTTTAAAGAAATTTTCAAAATTTTATGGATCTTTAAAGTGCAAATATAGAAAATTTCAATGTTTTTGTATTTTTAAAATAAAAGGTGAAAGAAATTTGTAAAACCAAAATTATCTAAATTAGACCTGATTATCATGAGTCTACTCTAATGTTTAGGGGATTTTGGGGCAAAAGGAACTAAGTAAACTAAGCAGTAAAAAGAACAAAATATAATGAGCAACATATGGATCTAAATATAGTTTACAAAAACTAAACAATCCATTATTAACCGAAGAAGAAGATTAAGATAAAATGTGTAAAAGTACTACGAAGCACGTGGTGATCCATGTGATTTGCTCTGAATAGGGACTAAATTGCAATTTACTTAACGATTCCAAGCATTTATTAACACAATGACAACTTCTTGGACAAGATTTGAAAATTAACCAAAACGACATGTGAATCACCACGTGAGCTCAACTCAGAAGGGCTAAAGTGCCTAAAGTGCAAATAAGAAAACTAAGATGGGAAACATACAATTATTTCAATACTTATGCAACAGAACGAGGATCAAATGTAATTACATAATAATAAAATAAAAATATGCAAATTCACCAAGAAGGTGCATCGGAACATGTGATGTTTAAAAGCGGTGAGCGATCGCAATGGAACTAACTCGATATAATCTGAATGTGAAACTTTGGGAGCGAACTAATGGATTATATTAAATCCAGAATGCCTCTCCTTGGATTGGACGGTCGTTGGAGGTCATGGAAGAACATAGGTGAAGGTGGCCTGTTGCGAACTTCAAACTCCCAGATCTCGATTGATCAGCGACGGACTCGTGATGTAATGGATTGAATCCATTCCAGCTACGATTCCGCATCGAATGGAGTGAGATTGGGATCCAAATCTTGCTGCAAAGAGACCTGGAACTGTTGCTTTGGATGCATGCACTGAGGGGGCTTGAAGGCTTCGATCTATCTCTCCTACACGCTCTTGGAACCTGCAAATCATTCAGAGGCTTGAAGGTGCAAATCCTCGACCAATCGTTATTAAAAACACACAAATTACGAAGGGGAAAGGGTGGATCGAGGTTCAGGTTTAATGATAAGGTTGTGAAAGTAGATGTGAAGAAGCAGAATGGATCTAAAGGTTAGGTGACGATTCGATGATAGGTGACATCAAACTGACGAGAATATATAGCCTCTGATCGAATAGATCTCATCTTCTTTTCACCTTATCTTCGCCCCATTCGCACGCTCCTGATAGGAGGTATGCTCCTCTCTCAATGGATCAGACTCTCTCACTCGATGTCGTGGGAATTGGGGAACAAAGATTGATCAGATTCCAATGGGAGGCACATGGAGCTATTTAAAAGGCGAGTGAAAAAGTTGAAAAGGGGGAGAAAAATAGGCACGCAAAGAGCTCAGATCAGAGAGGAAACAATCGGGCCTATGTGAGGATCCAGATGGGAAGAGATGGGAGAAGGAATCGATAAAATGGGGAATTGAATCGGTTGGGACAAATGGGCGAAGAGATGGGGGTTGGCGCTGAAAACGGGTTAGAAAAGAGGGAGCCAGTTGATCGAGTTGGTCAACATTTTGGTCTCGGCCCATCTGAGGATCAAACCATTTCTTCTGACTCTTTTTCAAATTCGATAAATGTCGGTTGATCGTATATTTCCTTATAGTTATATGATTCTGAGTCTGAGCTCAATCCAAATAAGGTCAACCACTAAAATATAAAAAAATAAAAAATAGAAAATAGAAAATGATTAGGAAATGACTTAAATTAAAATCTTATTAAAATAAAAAATGTATATACCTTAATAAATAATTCTTTATGTTTTTAATTTATTTATTTATTTAATTTACAGTCAGTAAATACATGTATTTAGAGCTATTAAATTACATATATACAATCAATATATATTATAATATATAATTTTTATTTTATTTTATTTTATTTTTTTAAATAATAATTTAAGGGTTATAAAAACATTTTTGTTTTATTTTGAAGTATTTATTTATTGGTACAAATAAATAGTGAAATGTACAATATAGGTACATTATACTTATATAATAAATATGCTTATTTATTTTGGGTTCTTTCATAGCTCTATTATTTTTTATTTGTATTTTATATAAATGATATAAATTACTTACAATACATTAGAAATATACTGTATACAAAAATACAAAGAATAAAATAAATGCAAGTGATATATAACTGTGCAGGTACAATAACACCCACAAAAGGTGATTTTCACATCTTAGCTCTTTATGAAACCACTTTCATATTAAATTTTATTTTATTTTAAGTATAATGAAAGTGAGTTTGATTCATTTGAGTTCTAATTGAGCGGATATTGAGCTTTCAGTTCTCATTTTATGGCTTTTTCATAAATGATGTACCTTTTATTTTTTACATGATTTATTCTTGCAAATATTTTTTATTTAAAGAACATTTTTATGTACAAGTTTCACGAAGAAAATTTTTTTATTTGAGATCGAATTAACTATAAATAAAAATAGTTAAGATATGTACATAATGTATATGATGAGTATATACAATTAAACTTTGTTTTATTAGATTTTTATAAGTTAAGGACCATATCTCCGCCGACTTCATTCCTTGTCAATTTGGTTAACTCTTGACCTACTCATGGGGTCAAGATTAGTCTGTATCTATTTTTCAAGTTCTTTTATTGTTTATTCATTTATTTTGAGTTAAAATAACAATAATAATACCATATTAACAGATGATGTTAGTTTATTAAGAGATGAGAATTAATAATATTTACATGTATTTTATAAGGGATTTTAAGCTAAAATATATGAATAAAGATGACGAATTGTTGATTTATTATCACCCTATATTTTAGCTTTGCTAGTCCATTAGCAAATACTATTAGAAGAATAAGTGACTAGATAGAAAAGGTAAAGAAAAAGAAACAACTTAGAATAATTTTGATTTTTAAACTATTCTTCATAAAGTCAAAGTATGAAGCTTGGTCAAATCTTTGAATTACTAGTTTGGCGGAACCTTATTGGGATCAGGATTTAAGACTCAACAACCCTTAAATTCCATAATTCTCTACTCAGTTCAACTCAATATTCAGGTCAGAAGAAGTCCTTCACACACAAACTCTTATGAGTATGAATCTTACTTGTATAGTGAGTGTGAAATGGTAGCTCTCCACATCTGAAACTGGTGAAGAAGCCAACTTCCCCAACAAGGTTACCCTAATTTCCTGATCTAGCTACTCTCTCCTCGAGGAGGGAGGTATTTCCTTCTAAGTTCAAGTTCAACCGGCCCAAGAAGGAGGAGTATAGAAGAGAATGGAATGTGATCAGTGTAGCAACATATCCCTTGGAGCTTGACCATTGTAGTCAAGTCTCCAGCTGCATGTTTCCTTACAAACTTTGACTTTGACACATATGCCTTGCTTATTGATGCATTTCTCCTATGAGAATGCTTTTTTATTTATTTACTTCTACCAGTCTAACTTTTTTGTGAATACTTTATTTCATATTTTTTTTCAACATACGCACATACATAATTACAACATTTACATAAGGAGTTTTCTATCTTGTGCTAGTAGACTATCCCTCTTTTGAAGCTTTATTTCAACCCATAGCTCATGTCTTTAGACATCGGAGCCACTAGACTAGGTTGGGATGCACTTTCCTCCATGTGGACTGTAGGTTTGTCATTAAGGATGTCTGACGAACCGCAAAAGCGGTCTTTTAAAAGTGCTGAATTAGCACTTGGAATTGTCGTAGTAGTCGGGCCAATTCGGGCTCATCAAAGACCATCTGATTTAAATATATATATCAATCAAAATGAGATGGTCGTGATTTATTTTATTTTACTTGATAAGAAACCAAGGTCGAACTCAGGGACACGAGCCTTTCTTTAATTATCTGGACTTCTATTTAATTAACTAAGTGATGAGTTGAAAGTCAATATAGGTCAATGTATGCGAGAAGAACACAACAATGCATCAAGAAGTAAACATGCATTTTTTTATCAATTTTTATCATGCAAATAAATGCCATGTAATGCAATGAAAATATGCCCTAGGTAAAAATGATGAGCAAAATTGAATAAGAGTTAATTTCAAGTTTAATTAAAGAGGCAGGTGTGATGAACAATTTTAAATAAGGCATCCGTTCAAGCTCGAATAGACACAAGGCTACTACAAAATACATAAAAATCATTGTGTCCAAAACAACAACTAAGCATGCCATTATATCAAACCAGCTTTAAAACGAAACTGAAATCAAGTTAATTGGACATACGTAGCTCAAGATATGCATAAAAGAAAGCAAGGGCATAACTGAAAGAAAACATGAAATGATAATTACAAAAAGGTCCCTGGGAAGGACTAAAATGAAAATAAAATAAGTATAGGGACCTTCCCTGAAAAAGTACCACATGCGTAGGGCCTTTCTGCAAATTGAAGTAACTTGGTAGACCTCGGTGTAATTTACCCAGATGGCACGTGCTGTGCACGCGCCATCTAGGTTCGGACGAAGGCTTGGGTACGGAAGAGGCTCGGAGTTGCTTCGGCTGGCTCGGGCGTTGGCTTGGGCTCGCTGCAGGCTCGGATGTGGTTCGGGAACTTCAAACCTCGTGGCTTGGACGCTGAGGCTCGGAGAGGTTTTGAGTCTGCCACGTGGTCGACGATGAACCATCTGATCATGGCGATCGGATGGCGGCTGTACACTCCAGGAGGGAATACGTGGATGGATCTTCGTCGTTGGATGAACTCGATAGAGATGATCCAACGACATCTACTGCGTCTTCCTCTTCCGCTGGTTGACGGCGAACTCAGGACTCCGGCGAAGGAGCCCGAGCTCCGCCACTCGTTCTAGGCTGCTATGGACCTCCCCGAAGCTTCTTAGAAGTAGGTCGATGTCGCTCGGAGCTCGGGGAGGACATCAGGACTCTTAGATCGGCCCATCGAAGCTCGGACATCGAGAGTGAAGGTGATGACATTAGCTCCGGCGGATATTCTATGCATTGACATACAGCAGACCTGCATCGTTAGTGCATAGCCGAAGCAAACGTGGGACGCGTGCGTGAATGGAGTGGAAGCTCGATTGGGCGAAGAAGGCGAGAGCTCTAAGCTCCTCCGTCGTGGGTGGCGGAGGAGGTGGGTCGACGGTGATCTGGGGTTATGGAGGAAAGGAGAGGAGTCGGAAGCGTGCGCGTGAGAGGGTGAGTGATGGCGAAGCTCGGAGGATGTTCTATGGAGGTCAAGGATGAGCGAAGTGGCCTAGTTAATTACGGGAAAGTAGAGGAAAAATACAAGAAAGAATCGAAAGCTTACCTGAGAGGTGGCGGAGCGATTTGGCTTGGGCTTGAGCTCCGTAGTTGAGCTCTTGTCGTCCTTGAACCCTGTCAGCCAATCAGGGCAGCTCAAGCGGGCGAAGTGCGCCGCAGCTCCGCCGTGAAGGTCGGAGGGTCTAAACCGGGGGAGCGGGTCATCTTCGCTCGATCCTTCCCCCCCCTTGTCACAGGGAGGCAGAGGAGGGCTGGGCCCCTCCCCGCGTAAAGGTGGACGGCTTGAATCGAGGGGGGAAGCGCGATATTTGAAGGACGAGCCGGTGGTGCAAGTGCTGGAAGTCGTGGGTTTCGTGAGGAACATGGAGCGAGTGGAGGAGGTTTGTGGGTTGGCAAAGCTCTCGCGAGGTAGAAGGATGATGGGGGATCGTCGTGGGGAAGTTGGCGATGTGCGAGGTTGTCGGAGATGATGGGGAAAATAGGAAGGGTGGACGGGTTGCGCGAGGTGGAGAACATGGGAAGAGCGGGGGGTCTGGAGGTTGACGATGAAGATCGAATGTTGGATCTGGAGATCCAACGGTTAGAATTTCGGCTCTAAGGAGCCGGTAGGATGCGATCCGAGGTGAAGTGATCGGAGGGCTGCGGAGGACGACACGTGTCGTTCTGGAGGTTCGGCGCGGACGTGCGGTGTAGATGAGAGATGGGGAACGATCAAACGGCTGTGAATAAGAGAAGATCTAGTGGCTTGGATGAGAGGATCGAGGGCGTGATCAAGCGGATCTCAATGCGCCATGTGGCGTGCTCTGCGAGAGGCGCTAACGTGTGGCGTGGATCATAGATGGAGGTTGATCGGATGGCCAGGAATAAGAGCGGGTGTGGAGCGCAGCTGGCCGTTGGATCAAGAGAAGATCCAACGGCTCGGAGCGAAGGCGGATAAGCCAATGAGAAGCGGGCCACGTGGTGCCCCCAGAGCGGGCCACGTAGCCCAATCAGATTATTCCGAAAGTAAAATTGATTTTTGAGGGTTATAATGGCCGAATTTGAGAAAACTTAAAACATGAAAGTTGTAGATCTTGATAAGATCTACAAGTTTTATGTTGACCAAAACTGGAGATGAGATCAAACAAAGACCCGAAATATTTTTAAGGGTAATTTTAAGTCTAAAAATACTACGAATTTTAACTTTGTCATTTTTTTGTGATTTTTAATTTATTTGAGACTCTGTTAATTACAGGACATTACCTGGGTTTTATTGACACAATTTTAAGCAAGGGGGTTAATAATGAGAAATTATGATGATGAAATCGAGTTTCATCACCCCCCTATGCTTAAATCATGCTCGTCCTCGAGCATCAAAGAGAATGACTAAGTTGGATTAACCCCCTTGTGCATGTGAATACAGGATCCAATCTTCTCAAGTTGGCTCAATTTTAGAAGTCCAAAATTCTCGTGTTCAGCCCAGCCTTAACCAAGAGGTACCCAATTCCTCTATTTCTCTAGACTCTCTCTGATGTACATATAAACTAAAGGATATGAAGTTTAGTGTTGACTGCAATTCTGAGAGTAGAGTCAAATCGTCACCCAAAGTCTTGATCCGAGAAAATCTCCTAAAGACCCAATCCTCAACACTAGGGAATAAATCCAATCCTGCATTCAGTCTACCGTCTCTTTAGTTGTCAGACTTAGAAAATGTAGATGGTAGGCCAGTCATGGAGGGCATGGGATTGTGTCATCTTCTCTCCCTCTCATTGGAACATGGATTCTCTCTAGTACCTTTTACGCAACACTTTTTTTTGGTGTTGATCAGTGCATCCGTCAAGAGAAATTGGAGCTGTCTGCACTTGTTTTCCTGGGAGTACACCGGGGTGTGTCTTTTTTGAGTACCTATCGTACCTTCGACACCCAGACTTGTAGCATTTACGATGCAGAGCCCTTTTTTGGTGCAAGCTCGACTCCTGGTCCTAATAGCGGTGGTCCAAGTGGACACTTTGAAAAGTTTGGGAGCGCTCGCCTTTGGTGGAAGCTCTTTGATATTTGACTTTGTGGAATGAGAGCTTTTCTTTGAATTTCATTGACTTGTATAATTTGTTGGCTAGCTCCACTGCTTTTACCAAGAGTTGGCGCACACTGATCAACAAATTTTTTTATTTATTTCATACCCTGGCACTTAGGTAAATATCAAGAGATTAGTATAAGAACCAAGTCCTCATACTGGCTAAATTGTTGGCACTCAGGTTTCCTGAAGCCTTCAAAGATTTTATCCCATCCTCGAGCATCATTAGATCAAATCCAAACTCGAATCCCTCATCCCAATCCCTCGAGTGAAAAGTCAACTCATCTTATCAAAACCGCAGTCGTGCATGTGATGTGCTGATCATATTCTTTTTGTCTGAGACTAAGCATGGAATATAGCATGCAAATCTAGAGACCTAGGGAAATGTGGATGATTAAGTCTGTGACCCTGATGATTAAGGCTGGTTAACCTAAAATCTCAAAGACCTCATAAAAATAAGTCTCCTTGAACATTTCAGATCCTGGGTTGAAGTGTAAGTGTAGAGGATTAATCCAACTCCTTCATTCAAAAAAAACATTTTTTTGGGTTTTATTTCTAAGGTTAGAACACTGGTTAGACTCAACTTTCCTTGAAAATAAAAAGATTTTCAAAACCATGTCACATAAAAATATATACAAAACATTTTCAAAAGATTTTTCAAAACAAGAAAATCTCATTTTTAAAATCATTTTTAAAAATACTTTTATCAAAAATAGTGTAACATAGTATATAAAAGCCGTGAAATCATTTAAGTTCTCTTAGTCCAAAGAATTTTACTTTAGCCAAAAAGTTTCAAATTTTTCAAATTTTTCAGATTATAGCTAAAGTAAGTATACTGTAGATACGGTATACCCCCCTATCCTTAAACTTTGTTATGTCCTCATAGAACTAGATGATACAAGTACATAGGTCCATTTAAGTATAGAGAAATATACGGTAGCTAAGAGGGGCTCCCCCTATATTAGGTTAGAAATAACCTAAGTATAAAGGCAAGGAAAGATGAGTAGAGAAATCACAGGGACTCGAGCCCCCCCTATACTTAGGCTGAGATTAGCCTAGGTATAAAGATGGAAATTGATGTTGGGAGGGACCCAAGGTGAACGAAGAAGAGGAATGGATTTACAAATGAGCGGTTTGAATCTGCGGAGATGAATGGAGTGACTAAGGTTTTGGGCGTGTAACGAAGCAACCATGGCTCAATCAAGCAAACAAGACCCTCAAATTCACCAACTCGCACATGAAACCAACCGAGGTTGGTTGATTATCTTGTCGATTTTATTTGTGATAACACATTAGATATTTACGCGGAGAAAAAATGTGAAGTGAAAACAATGCGTAAACGAGGTTGTTGCTCTCCCAAAACCAAAGTTTTACTCCATTTTTTTGGTTGACTTGCAATTAATAGTCCCAATTTTATTTTAAGTTATCATGAATTATGGTTAGCACAAAATCAAGCAATCATCGTCTACCGTTCATTCCCATTTTCCATTAATCCTAGGTGATCAAGCTAGGAAAAAGAAACCGAGAAAAGCCGCGTATTTGATAAAAACCGCGATCTAGGCTAAGCGATAAAACATGCAGTGATTTGAAGAGAATTACGTGAAAAACTTGGATTGTTTTAAAAACCGAAATAAATATGTATGCAAGTCAATAAAAGCCGCACCTAATCACCATCTATTAACGGTGAATGATTTTCATTAATTTTAGCTATGTGAGGTGAGATTATGTGCGTCTAAATTTAAAGTGTGTCCTACCTACAAACAAGCACGTAAAAGATAAAAATGAAAAACCGCTCGAAGAGCCGCGTGCCTGGTCCTAGGTCGACACTCAAGTGGGGGCGATCCCTACACAACCATGATCGTTCGATTACATTCGCGAGCCTTCAATCGAAGACCGCTGTAAAAGACGAATTATTACATGATAAGCAAAAATAAAAATGCGAGACACACATTTTTTTCTTTCTTCCCTATTTGCTCCATATCTGTTTTGTGGCTCCTCGCAGCGGGAAGCGTCCTCCTCCTCGCCTCCTTGAACCATCAAGGGCCCTGCCACAAAAACAATGGTTAGAGATCAAATAAAAAAGAAAAATTTTATAATGCAGAATATGTGAACATTTGACCTATAAAAAGGAACACTAAATTAAACAAAAAAAATCCAAAAAATATAAGAAATGAGCTGTGTCCCCGGCAATGGCGCCATTTGACGAACCGCAAAATCGACCCTTTAAGAGTGCTGAATTAGCACTTGGAATTGTCGTAGCAGTCGGGCCAATTCGGGCTCATCAAAGACCATCTGATTTAAATATATATCAATCAAAATGAGATGGTCGTGATTTATTTTATATTACTTGGCAAGAAACCAAGGTCGAACTCAGGGACACGAGCCTTTCTTTAATTATCTGGACTTCTATTTAATTAACTAAGTGATGAGTTGAAAGTCAATATAGGTCAATGTATGCGAGAAGAACACAACAATGCATCAAGAAGTAAACATGCATTTTTTATCAATTTTTATCATGCAAATAAATGCCATGTAATGCAATGAAAATATGCCCTAGGTAAAAATGATGAGCAAAATTGAATAAGAGTTAATTTCAAGTTTAATTAAAGAGGCAAGTGTGATGAACAATTTTAAGTAAGGCATCAGTTCAAGCTCGAATAGACACAAGGCTACTACATAATACATAAAAAATGTTGTGTCCAAAACAACAACTAAGCATGCCATTAGAAAGACCATCAAACCAGCTTTAAAACGAAACTGAAATCAACTTAATTGGACATACGTAGCTCAAGATATGCATAAAAGAAAGCAAGGGCATAACTGAAAGAAAACAAGAAATGATAATTACAAAAAGGTCCCTGGGAAGGACTAAAATGAAAATAAAATAAGTATAGGGACCTTCCCTGAAAAAGTACCACAAACGTAGGGGCCTTTCTGCAAATTGAAGAAACTTGGTGGACCTCGGTGTAATTTACCCACATGGCACGTGTTGTGCACGCGCCATCTAGGTTCGGACAAAGGCTCGGGTACGGAAGAGGCTCGGAGTTGTTTCGGCTGGCTCGGGCCTTGGCTTGGGCCCGCTGCAGGCTCGGATGTGGTTCGGGAACTTCAAACCTCGTGGCTTGGACACTGAGGCTCGGAGAGGTTCTGAGTCTGCCACGTGGTCGACGATGAACCATCCGATCATGGCGATCGGATGGCGGTTGTACGCTCCTGGAGGGAATACGTGGATGGATCTTCGCCGTTGGATGAACTCGATAGAGATGATCCAACGGCATCTGCTGCGTCTTCCTCTTCCGTTGGTTGACGGTGAACTCCGAAATCTGGCGATGGAGCCCGAGCTCCGCCACTCGTTCTCGGCTGCTATGGACCTCCCCAAAGCTTCTTAGAAGTAGGTCGATGTCGCTCGGAGCTCGGGGAGGACATCAGGCCTCTTAGATCGACCCATCGAAGCTCGGACATCGAGAGCGAAGGTGATGACATTAGCTCCGGCGGATATTCCGTGCATTGACATACAACAGACATGCATCATTAGTGCATAGCCGAAGAAAATGTGGGACGTGTGCGTGAATGGAGTGGAAGCTCGATTGGGCGAAGAAGGCGAGAGCTCTAAGCTCCTCCGCTCGATTGCGTGAATGGAGGAAAGGAGAGGAGTCGGAAGCGTGCGCGTGAGAGGGTGAGTGATGGCGAAGCTCGGAGGATGTTCTATGGAGGTCAAGGATGAGCGAAGTGACCTAGTTAATTACAGGAAAGTAGAGGAAAAATACAAGAAAAAATCGGAAGCTTACCTGAGAGGTGGCGGAGCGATTTGGCTTGGGCTTGAGCTCCAGAGTTGAGCTCTTGTCGTCGCTGAACCCTGTCAGCCAATCAGGGCAGCTCAAGTGGGCGAAGTGCGCCGCAGCTCCGCCGTGAAGGTCAGAGGGTCTACACCGGGGGAGCGGGTCGTCTTCGCTCGATCCTTTCGCCCCCCTGTCACAAGGAGGCGGAGGAGGGCTGGGCCCCTCCCCGCGTAAAGGTGGACAGCTTGAATCGAGGGGGGAAGCGCGATATTTGAAGGACAAGCCGGCGGTGCAAGTGCTGGAAGTCGTGGGTTTCGTGAGGAACATGGAGAGAGTGGAGGAGGTTTGTGGGTTGGCGAAGCTCTCGCGAGGTAGAAGGATGATGGGGGATCGTCGTGGGGAAGTTGGCGATGTGCGAGGTTGTCGGAGATGATGGGGAAAATTGGAAGGGTGGACGGTTTGCGCGAGGTGGAGAATGTGGGAAGAGCGGGGGGTCTGGAGCTTGACGATGAAGATCGACCGTTGGATCTGGAGATCCAACGGTTAGAATTTCGGCACTAAGGAGCGGGTAGGATGCGATCCGAGGTGAAGTGATGGGACGGCTGCGGAGGATGACACGTGTCGTTCTGGAGGTTCGGCGCAGACATGTGGTGCAGATGAGAGATGTGGAATGATCAAAAGGCTGTGAATAAGAGAAGATATAGCGGCTTGGATGAGAGGATCGAGGGCTTGATCAAGCGGATCTCAATGCGCAACGTGGCGCGCTCTGCGAGAGGCACTAACGTGTGGCGTGGATCATAGATGGAGGTTGATCGGATGGCCAGGAATAAGACCGAGTGTGGAGCGTAGCTGGCCGTTGGATCAAGAGAAGATCCAACGGCTCGGAGCCAAGGCGGATAAGCCAATGAGAAGCGGGCCACGTGGCGCCCCCAGAGCGGGCCACGTGGCCCAATTGGATTATTCCGAAAGTAAAATTGATTTTTGAGGGTTATAATGGCCGAATTTGAGAAAACTCAAAACATGAAAGTTGTAGATCTTGATGAGATCTACAAGTTTCATGTTGACCAAAACTGGAGATGAGATCAAACAAAGACCCGAAATATTTTTAAGGGTATTTTTATGTCTAAAAATACCACGAATTTTAACTTTGTCATTTTTTGTGATTTTTAATTTATTTGAGACTGTGTTAATTACAGGATATTAACTGGGTTTTATTGACACAATTTTAAGCAAAGGGGTTAATAATGGGAAATTATGATGATGAAATCGAGTTTCATCAATGACACAAATGCATGCTTTCCAGCTTAGAGAATTATGCCCTTCGCCTCCCCTTATGAGTTGTGTGCAAAGTGCTAGTCCAAGTTTGTCCACTATCTAAAAGGGTCATGTGTATGTCATGAAATATTCTACTTAGACCAATCAATATGACATGTGAACACAATCTTACAAAATCAAATAATTAAGTCACATCGACTTGAGAAGTCTCAATTCCTGTGAAATTAACTGGATTAAGTCTTAACTAAGCTCCATTCTTCAGACTTCATAACAGATTAGTTAGATTGTGAAAATCATTTTGAAAAATAAAAATGCAATAATTTTTAGTCAAGCAAATTTTTCGTTTAAACTTTTATGTAATTTTTAAAGAGGCATGCAAATTTTTATAAGTTTTAAAGTTTTTAAAATTTTTAAGTATTTTTGAAAGAGTTAATGTATTGAATATAATTACAAGTATTCACAAGGGTTATGTACATACAACGTATTTTATACAAAAATATATATGAGAATTATATAATTTTTACATACAAAATTTCTGAAATGATTTTGTTTACAAGTTTTAAATGTTTACAGCTTTTATTAAAGACTGCTATTTACACAAACTATAATTAATTAAGGATTTTATATACAAAAATTTACAATAAGTTTTATATGCAAATTTTACAACATGTTCATATACCAATTTTTTATTTACATATTTTACAAATATTTTTAACATTCTATAGAGAATAAATTTACAAAATAACTTTATAAAAGATTTTACAAAAAAAATACAAAAATTGTTCAAAATATTTTACAAAACCAAAAGTATTAACAAAACCTTTTAGAAATATTTTACAAACACTTTTCAAAATATTTTACAAAATATTTTTACAAATTATTTATAAACATTTTACAAATCAATTTTCAAAACATTTTCTTTTAAAAATATTTTACAAACACTTTATAAAATAATAATAATTTTTCTAAAATAGTTGATAAAACTTTACCAACAAAATGAATTCACAAACATTTAAAAAAACTCCGAATATTTTTACATAGATTTTTACAAAAAAAATTACAAAAGTTTTTACAAATATTTATACAAAGATTTACAATAGTTTTACAAATCAATTTACAAAAGATTCTACAAAATAATTTTGTAAAATATTTTTGCAAACTTTTTACTAATCGTTTTGCAAAGCATTTTTATTTACAATACATATATATACTATTTTCTTATTATTTTATAAACCTGAAATTTTTTAGAGTCGTATTATTAAAAATACAATAAAGTCATAGTTACGGCTTCTAAAGTATATATACAATATATACGACACCCCCTATACTTACTGTAAATTATATCCTCATAGTGACTAAGAAGCAACGAGGAAGACATAACTCATGCAAAGTATAGAAAAGTGAAAAGAATCTTATACTACAACATAAAGATTGAAATGAATAGAAGTCGGTCATCCCCCTCTATTTAGGACCAAATAATCCCAAGTCTAGAAGACTGTACAAATAGGGATGATTGGGGAAAAGATTGTACAAACTAAACGACTTTGCAAGTCCCGCCATATAGTTAAGGTAAAGGATCCCTAAGTATAAAAAAGAATATCAACATGTTGAGGGACAAGCGAGGGAACAAAAGAAACTAAAAAGAAAACAAACTAGATGAATTGAAAGGCGTTACTCGCCCTAGAGATTCCTAAGTATAAGCAACAATGAGAGTAATGAAACGAAACGAATACAATAATTCGGGTCATTCACCTCCCCTATACTTAGGATCTAGTCATCGTAAATATAGCACACACATAGAAAAGAGGTGAATGATCAACAATGTAAGTAAGAAAAAATGAAAGGAATATAAATGGTGAAAGAATATACAATCTTCAACAAGGTAGAATCTTGACCTTCTTTCACAACGGTTGAGTTATTGAGTCAATGAGATGAATGTCAATGTGGAGGTCGCCCTCATATATGTCCATGTCAAAATCTACAAACCCCTAATCAGGGCCGATGTAGTGAAAGTACTCAATGGAATTGTAACAACCGGGCACAGACATAAAAGGTAGGAGAGAATCAAAGTTGGCCTCAGAAATATCACCTACATAAACCATCATTTCTTTGATGTACTCTAGTGTCTCTGAATCTTGTTTAGGCACTATATGAGTACCATCAACACTACTCCCATCTTCAGCAAGTGGACTGCAAAAAAAATATGCTTTCCGAATTTCCTCTTTAGAGAGGAATTCTCGGATCTCAATATCATCCAAAGATAGTGGCTCCTGGCTAATTTCTGCTATAAAGTCGTAGTCTTCTATGTCGAATGAATCGGAAACACTCTCGTATGACGTGGCTTTGATTTTTGGCTCTAATATCATCTCTACAATAGCATTTTAATATGGAGAGTGAAAGGTTGTCTTCTCTAACCCAAAATTAATGATAGATTTCGTTGTACGCAGAAAGGGTCATCCAAGAATAATTGGGATGTGATGTAATGACGCTATAGATTCCATATCTACAATAACAAGTCCACGGGAAAGCTCATACCATGTTGATCAACTCGAGACTGACCTAGGCTTCCAAACAAGGCTGGAACCTAATCGCTACAACGACCAATCTCAAATTAATCAATAATTAAACCACAAATAAATTAAGCAAATAAATGTGAAGTGAGTTAAAATTATTATAACTCTACAATAGATGTGTATACGTGTAAGTAGTGTAGAGGATGAATACATGGAGCAAATGGGTATAAGTAATAATTATTAATAATTGTCTCTAATTTATAATTATTATTTTTGTATTTTTCTTGGTTTTCCTTGTTTAATGTGTATTTTAAATTACATTAAACTTTTATGGATGTTTAAATTGTTTTTTTATAATTTTAATTTTAATTTCTTAATTTCTTTTTTATTTTGTAAATATTTTATTTCTTTTTTATTTTTATAATAAAATATATTATTATAGAAAATAATGTATATATTATTCATATTATATGTACTATAAGTAATATACAGATAATAAGCATAATATACCAATTTTTATTTTTATTTAAGTTAAAATATTTTCAATTTGTAAGAAAGAAAATATTTTTGCGATGTTTATATTTTATCTATTTTATCTAATTTTTATCAAATTTTTCTATTTTTATGGATTTTTAAAGTAAATAAATGTACAAAACTGTGAGAATATTAATTATCAAAAAAATTTTTGGATTTAATAAATATAAAATATCTAAAATTTACTTAAAACTATTTTTAGCGTACACTATATATATCAAGGAAAGAATCACAAACCAAAAGATATATTTTTTGTTTTTCTTTAAATTTTACTAAATTTTATAAAGTTTTTAAGATTCTATGATTTTTAGATTTTATACTTTGTAGTTTTTGTTATTTTTAGATGTGTGTTAGAATGGATAATAATATAGAATATATTTTTTAGTTTTTTTAGAATGGTTTATTTTTTTTTACTTTTATATTTAGACAAGAAAAAAATACATTTTTTAGATTTTTAATAAATAAGAAAATGAGTTAAATGCCAAAATAAAAATTACTCATGGATAAGCATTATAGTAGGCATCTATATTATTTTCCTTTATTTTTAGAGCAATAAAAATAATTAATATGCATAAAATAAAAGAAAATAAATTCCAATAGTCATAGGGACTTGATTGCAATTTTAGCAAACTCTAAATCCATTTAATAGCAGATCCAACAACTACAAGATTATAGATGTAATATTTACATAGCCTCATATGTAGCTACATGTGAGATGGAAGACCTTCTCGTAATATTATAGAATTTCCAAGTCCTACATGCAACATTTACTCGAATATTATATTATACTTAATATTTATAGGACTAATATAAAATACAAAAAATACCAGAGGATTAGAGTGCAATATACCAAAGTAGAGGCATGTTGCGTACGTGATGGCGGAGATGAACGGTAGAGCTTGCTCCACGTAAGATCCACTTAAATCCCACGACCCATGATGAACATTGTTTTGCCTCTAATTGGACGGATGTGGTTGCTCCATGTCAAATCACTTAAAATCCAAGGGGAGGTTGAGTATTGCTTCATTTGGCTTCAATGGTCTAGATTAGATATAGGACGAGGCTCGATCGGATGATGACAATAGGGTCCGAAAGGACAGGGAAGAAAATTTTCTTCCCTGACCTTCAAACCTTGATTCCCGGCACCTCTAGCATTCTTCGGCCAAGCCAAGGTTCTCCTCTCCTTGCTGGGGCCACTCAGTAGTTGCAGGGTTCTTTAGATGAGGCTAGGCCTCACTGGTCAACGTCTGGAGGTTGATTTGCTCCGACAACCAGGGGAACCACTTCTTCCTTCAATCCGAGTTCCAGGAAAGGTCCCGCCTCTTGTCTCCTACACCAAAAGACTCAATGGCTCAAGGATTCTCTCCTCGAAATGAAGAAGAAGATGCAAGCACATGGGGTGAAGTGGTCAATGTGATCTCACGTGACGTGACTAATGGAAGACCTAATACCTCAATTCATGCAGAATCAAGGGTGGAATATGAAGGGATTTTATGGAGAAATGGACGGGGGAGATGGTTAAGGCATTTGCAAGTCGAGACAATGAGTGAAGCACATGGAACATATGATTTGAGTTGAAATTCTAGCGAACTACGAAATTGGAATTTAAGCTAAAACTATTGTATATTACACTGAACTAAGATTAAATCTACATTAAGAAATGAAAATGCAAGATAAAAGTCGAAATCTATCAACTCGAACATGGCTTGAGGCAGGGGCTAGAACACTTCACCCGAGATGACTGCTTGATGATGTTTGATCTCCTCCTGCAACTCTTTCTCCTCATTGAATTCTTGGTCGACCTCCTACTTTCACCAAGAAGCTCAAGTATCGATAGGTTTGGGGGTACAAAGGTCTAAAGGGAATCAAAAGGCAAAAATGGTGAAGATGGGGGATATATTCACAAAGACGAGGTGGTCTTGTGACGAGGATGGCATGTTGAGGAGAAGTAGTAGGTGGAGGCTATGGAGTGGGTGTGGAAGAGGTTTGACGGAGGAACAGGAAGGCGAGGTGCTCGAGGTGGAGGGAGGCATGGAGGAAGAGTATAAAATGGGAGAAGAAGGGCTCTTGTGAGTTTTGAGAGGGGTTTAGGATGAGGGCAGGACAATTGACAAACGGGTCAACTTTCCTAGGCTCCTGATTAGTCCATGTGGACCAATTCAGGATAAAGTAGGAATTAAATTCATTAATAATTCAATAAAAGTAATAAATTATTTTATTAATTAAAACTCAAAATATGAAAAATATTTCTTATTTTTCTAACTATTTTATCATGATTTTTATTTATTTTTGCAACTTAAGTTATTAGGTGTAAATTTTTGCATGTATATTTATATCTATAAATACACATATTCTATGTATGTTATTTTTATTTTTATTACTTATTTCTTATTTACATATTTTATAAATTTATAATATAATTAAATAATTATTTACATATTTTGTTATATTTTAATAATTTTATTTTCACACATGAATAATTGTATGTATATACAATATAGGTATAGTATACAACTATATTATAATGTATTATATATTCTAATGTATTTTTAATGATTTTATTTTGTCTTTATATTTAAATATATTTTAAATAATATATAAAATTATCTAAAAATATAAGAAGAACAAAATTTCAAATAATAAAATATATGAATATTATATACAGTTACACATTATAATGGTACCTGAGAAAGTTGGCTTTGGTATCTTAGCTCCATTTTTAATGAAACTACATTCATTAGATAGGGAGATTAATTGTGAATATAATGTAGGTGAGTTTGGTTCAATTTGACTTTGTTTGGAGGATATATTGATATGTGAAGTTTGGTTTGAGGTTTTTTCATATGTGTGTCTCAGTTGCACTGCACATTACATTTCTTGGCAATTATTTTTATAATTTTCTATATATTATTATGTACAAGATTCATGTTGAGAACTTTATTATTTGGAGTGTGTAAAATAAATAATAAATTAGTGGAAAAATGTGTATTTCCAGGGTTTAAAATTATTACTATATTCCTTGTTGACCAAATCAATATTGGCTCGGTCTCGGGGTTTAGGGTCACTCAATATCTTTGATACTTCCTTTATTTTTCTTTTTAGATTTAAATACATATAATTATGTGTTATTTACATATAAATAACGATTGTTAATTTGTACAAATTAGTATTATTTACAGGTGTTTAGTAGGGATAGATGCAAAATGGAAGAATAAAGGTACTTGAATGTCTATTCATCACTTGTATTATCACGACAACATTTTCAAGTATGCCCTTCAGCCTCTTGATAGATCGAACTGCAAATTGAATGGTCATTCCGCTCTTCTTAAGAGGTCCAAACTAGAGATGCTTAAGTAATGAGAAAGGCATTACGCTAATTGACGAACAACTATCCAAAAGAGTACGATCGAACTATAGATCTGAATAATGCAAATAAAAATTCCATAGAAAGAAAGCAATATAAAAGCATCATGAAAAATTCAAAAAGAGTAAAAGCATATCCACACTTAAAATCGAATATACATAACACCTCTACACCTAAGACTTTCCTACCTATCTGGTGCCTGCCTAAGTCGACACTCCTTAAGCTTATCACCATACATATTTTAAGGACTATAAATATAATTTTGTTTGAAAATTCTTGATTTCAAGTTACTTGAGAGTTCACTTATAGGCACACAATCTTACTTTTAAAAACTTGAGAAATTGATTATTTGACTAGTGCAACAATGACAAATATTACCAATGCATGTGGGTGTGTATCGATGCAATAGTACACCTTCTGACGTGTAAAAATTCTAAGAGTGGAAATATATATATCAAAGGCTTCGTATAATACAATCCTAAGCTACATTATTAACAAACGCAAGTATTTCCTACGTTTCATTAGATTTCATGCACATATAAAACAGTTATCATTTTTTTGAAGATTTAGGGTACACCTAAAGATCTGATTTTTGCAAAACCTAAGCTTCATTAGATTTCATCCACATATAAAATAAGTATTATTTTTTGAAGATTTAAGGTAGACTTAAAGATCAGATTTTTTGCAATAATGTTAGTATCAAATATAAAGAATTAATTCTTTTCCTATATAACAAAGTTGTTACTATCAACGCATCACACCAGTGACAGAGGGGGGACGGGTGCTAACTGCATATGTTTTTTTAGAGACGAGTATTCTTAATCCATGTTAAAAAGGGAAAAATAGAGGTGAAAAAAGACTATGGTAAATTTAGGTATTCAATGCTAATCTCCAAAAAGTTGGGAAATTGGGGGGGGGGGGGGGGGGGGGCTAGAAGCATGAGCATATGTTGTTAACTAAGATGAGGGAAGTGTAAATGTAATTAAAATAATCACGTGTTTAATTTGACTAATTGGAGGACAGAATTGGGAAAAAATCAAAATGGAATCTTTTTTTGACTCTGAACCTTTCTAATTATTATAGTTGGTATTCATAATTCCATTTTCAATTAATATATGTAATATATAATAAATTCAATACCACATGTGATACAATCACAACGTGTGACACCATTGACGTTAGGAGAATTAGAAAAATCTCGAGCTCAATTATTACAGGTTAGATCTCGATTCGACGAAAAGAAATGAGTCGAACCTTGATATAGGTTGGAATCATTTATTTAAACGAATCAAACATGGAAATGGTATGTTAACTCAAGTTCGGTTCGTTAAAAGTTTGATGCACAATATATATTATATATTTATATATGTATTTTTCCTCAAAAAATATATGAGAAATTTGCACCTCGATTCAAATAAGGTATCTACATAAAAGTTCACGGCCATTGATCAAGACATCCCGAAGGGTTGTGATCGTTCCACATTCCCAAAATACTTAGATTTCAAGGAGCTTCACGGCTAACCGAATCTTAAGTGAATCGAACCGAAACTTCATGAATCAAGGGCGATCCAAACAAAACTTGAACAACATCTTCATCTTATCGAACGAATCGAACCCAAGCCTCTAAAAATACTAACGAGCCGAACCTGGGTAGGTCCAGTTTGTTTACACCCCTAATTGTTGTATTTTTTATATTCTACTTCTAAGCCGTCATGCTCGTCAAACTAACTCGGCTACCTTCTTTCATTTAGACTCAGATAAGTATGGTGATATCTTCATTGCGTGATTGTATTCATCATTCAGATATTACTCGTATAGTTATATTTCTCTTTTTTAAATCTAATTAAAAATATTGCTACTTGTAAATAAGAAAAATACACTATATAATTAAATAAAAATCATATATTTGGATAGGATCAATTATTAATAGATTTGGTTTGAAGTGCGACTTGCGAATTGCGTAATTTAAATAATTTTAGAAATATACACTCAATGACCTTTTTGTTCAAATTTAATTCCGAGTCAAAATTTTAAAAAAATATTTTTCCTATCTTATGAAGTTCAAGTTATTTATTAATAATTTCATCGTATATTTTCTAAGACACGTTAAGAAAAATATAAAAAATAGCGTTTGTATAACAAGCATCCCAATTTAATCTAGTATTAGTATAACCCCCCACCCCCTCAGGTATAAAAGTCTGGCTTCATCTTTGCAAGTCACCACTGATGGTACTCAGAAAAACTAAGATTACTTTGACGCATCAAAATAATAAATATGGACATATTTGATAAAAGTGTTTCACATATAAATTATATAAACAGTTTAATGCTATATGAGATTGTACGATATACAATGCATTCATCATTGTAATAAAATATTAATATAAACACGTAATATTACTTTATTCAAGTAGAAAACAATAGTGCAGAATCGTATCAATTATAAAGAAATATATAACATCGAAAGAACACCAGGATGTTATGTGGAATTCTACTCCATAAGGAGATAGATGAAATTGAACGGAGACCGGTAACAATTGTTGATTATTCTATTCATTTTCTCAACTGATACAATGGGTGTGAGGCTTCTTATATGGCCCGTAGACAGACTGGAGTCCCACTAACAATAAATGTGGGACTAAACATGTGGATTTCAAAATTGGACCTTGGACGGTTCCGATTACCCATCTGTACATGTGACCCATACTCTAACACTCCTCCTCAAGACAGAGCTTGAAAAACTCAGCTTTGACGAATAGAAAAAAAATCGCACTCATAATATAAGACTACATACAATATCAACTCAATGCATAATCTATTGACTGCCTACTGAGAACATTGTTTCTCATGTCGTGTTAGAGGAGGAACTAAAGGGCTAGAGTGTAATCTGAATTGGGTATCCTCATCGGAGAACGTGTGCTATGTAATGTATCTATCCAAGTCACTAAAACTAAAATGAGCCTCCACATGGAGAACTATAGCCCAAAATTGTTGCACCTCTGCGAAAGGTTGAATTAGAAAATTTTGTGTAAACAACCTAATCGGAGTCCATGTTCGCTAGAAATTTGAATATGAAGTCTCCTTGTCAAGAAATGGGTCTCTCCCTAACTGGCTCAAAGAAAGGGTTCTCTACTTTGGAGTATGTATGAATCAACATGAAACCCCTAAACCCTCAATGACTCAGTGAATGGGAACCGTACTCTGAAGTCCCTATGGATCACATGAAAACTCTGAGTCCAAATCAAATATGAGGATCTCTCAAATAATGATCGCATGTGCACCAAACTAGTAGAGTTTGAAATCCAAACATTTGAATATGAACTGGAGAATATAAATTTATCCCGTAGAACTCTATAAAATACTCCCCTTTCTTTCATACTGGTCGAAATAGATGACATTGATCAACTTGAGAGAAGATATGAAGATGAGGAGAAACATAAAAATCACATAAGCAATTTTTTTTCGACTTTTCACTCTTCTTTCTGCGTAAGATTTTTTGGTGCAGCACGATCGAAATTGGGCTCATAAACACTGTGTTGCTCTCTTTTTTTATATTGTTGGGCCCAAAATTTTGAGGTGGATCACTTGGGCCGAAACAAAGCACTCATTCCTCACCAACTTTTCCAAAATAGAATAAGGGCCCACCCACACCCAATATATTAACAACCCTCTTCGTTGGGAACCCACATCACGAAAGCAACAAGTTCCCGATGGGGCTGCTGTCTTCCAGGTGGCGCATCGCATTGAAGACTGTGGAAGGAGTTGTCGCGGCCTGGAGAGCACGGGTCTTAAGGCGGCTGTCAATGGGGACTGACTTCAACCAGCTCAAGGAATGAAGATACGAAGATGAATTGGAGGCACGAACTGGTCGTTGGAATCGATGGTGCAAAGACGGTCTGATGGCTAGAGGGGGTTGTGCCAGTGGAAGGCAATGTCTGAAGTAGAGATGCACATTAGTTGGCATACAACAGAAGAAACGCAAAGAAGAAATTCTAAGGTTCCTTCAGGAACCCTCGGTCTTCAACTATGCTTCCAAGAGCATATGGAGGTGTGATGGCATGAAGATGGAATCTCACTACCGCAAATAGGTGTCTACACCACTTGGAGGAGAGAGTGCTCCACCACGCAAGATGAATTGGGACCTTGGGTTTGAAGATCTCAAGACGCGCTCCTGATTGTGGCTTGAAGCACGACTTTCTAGGGTTGAAGAAACACTAGATATTCTAGAAATCAACGACTTTCTTCTGAACCCCATCAAATTTCAAACATCAATCAAATCTTCAAGATCAAAACAAAACTATACCCTCTCTGATTGTTTAGCTGCGACAGACCTTCTGACAGTCGAATTTAGAACTAATAGAATGCCAGGCATCAAGGATGAGACTACACTGCGGACCTTTTTCAGTCAACAAAATCTGGAGAATATCAAATCGATGTTAGTGATGAAAATTAGTGTTTCAAGAAACCCGAGAACTGAATTTGAACTTGATCTCGAACATCAATACAAAATAATAATATTCAAACTCAAATCTTTAAGAATAAATGTCAAACATAAATAAATCCTTGAGAATCGAAGCTGCTCATGTAAAACGATAGTGCAAAACTGTATCAAAGATAAAGAAATATAGAACACGAAAAGAACATTGAGATTCCACAAGAACATTGAGACGTCTTGATTCTTCTATTCATTTTCTCAATAGATACAATGGATGTGAGACTTCTTATATAACCCCATAGGCACAGTCCCACTAACAATAGATATGAGACTAAACATGTGGGTGTTGAAATTGGACCCTAGAAGCATCCAACTATCCATCTATATATGTGGCATACTCTAACAATGAAAGTGACTGTTATATAAAAAATGTTGGTCACTCAATTCAATAGAGATGAAATGAGGAAACATGGATGAAAAATAGTAGCTTGTTTTTTGTATATAAGATCAGAATTAATGCTTCATTAATTCAATAGCTTCAAGATTAATATATGAAGTTTGTGTGATTTGAAAACAACAAACGAAATCATGATCCAAGATGGAGAGACCATGTCGAAATTGGCATATGCTGTCGACTTGTAAGTCTTTCCGGCGAGCAACCCTGGTAAAGCACCTATGGTATTTTAAAATAAAGCTTGGAATAAAAAGATAATCCCTTTAAGAAATAAATAACACACAATACCACTGACAGATCTACTCAAAAGAAATGCTACGCGTATAAAGAATTCCTTCATCCTCTACAACTATACAAGAGAGAATGCAGCTGCATTTGAGAAGTACCCAAATTACGAGTGAACGAGGCCTATCATGACTTTGCTGGCTGGCTTGTTTTGATTTAATCTGTGCTCGATTCCGCTACGCTTTACTCGTTGCAAACTCAAAAAAAATCAACAATACGAACAAAATTAATTTATAGCTATTATTAAATTAGTTGATGAGTGAAATCGAACAAAATATCAGCAAATGAGCAAACGCTGAAAATTGGAATTTATTTCTGTAATCATATTCACTACAAAGACATGGAAAATGTCGGATCATTATACCACCCATGCATCCCTTCACCCCAACTTCCTGGTTCGCCACAGGTCTGCCTGCGAAGAAAAAAAATCACCAGAGATCCTCAGAATGCACCAAATCTCCCTCAACACTAGTGATCTTTTGATGCAACTAGCAAGCCCAACATGTTGTGTATGCAGAGATGTCATTTTATGAATGCTCATCGTTTCCTTTCTTTAAGTGTAATTTTAAATTACCTCACCCATTCCAAGCACCCATCGTTTCATGCATCGGAAACACCATTTCATGCATCTCATGGAACAATCTCACCCAAATTCTGAAATATTGCTCAATGATTCCAGGTCTAAAGAAAAGCTATCCAAACAGAGGCCAGAAGAGAAACCTGGGTCATCATCATATAGTTCCTTTGTGGACACATCTAGAGGATCTGCATCCTCGAGAAGAAAGCGATCCTGCCCATTATTTGCAACATCTGAAGCTAAAGGGTCGTCAATCTTAAACTCTGAAAAGGTAAATGCCCAGGAAGGCCTCGTATCATCAGCTTCCATGTTCCTTGGGATCTTGGATTTCTGAGGTTTAGATAATTCTAATAAACACTTTTGCTTCCCTAAAGCCTGGGCTTTTGAACTCAAACGAGGTCTTCCAGTGCCACTGGAAGCAAAAGCTGCTGCCCAACCAGGTGTTTCACTGTCTAAGCAGGTTTCCCAAGCTTGCCTGCAAATAACAAATAGGACGTTGCAAAAAGACTTAACTAAAAGAAAATGTTACTTAATAATTAAAAGAAAATCTTAAACATCCTGTAAATATTAATGGACGCCAAATCGAACAATCACACGTTCATTGAAAAATGTGCAAAATCCATAGCGAAAAAATCACTTGAGTAAGCGGATTGATCAACCTGTTCGGGTAAACTCCATTTTCTTCGAAAATAGATTTTTGAAATACAACTTTGTGGATTGAGTCAACCGGTGTCGTGGTGTAGTTGGTTATCATGTCAGTCTAACACACTGAAGGTCTCCTGTTCGAGTCCGGGCGACGCCAATAATTTTTAACTCAGCCATGGCCGGTCCCAATCCCGGGTAAATGAAGAGGGTTGCGCGTTAGGTAGCCGACAGCCAGGAGAGATAAATTCATAAATAGTGTTCTTAAATTCTTCTAAGAACACTATTTATGAATTTATCTCGAAACCGTTCGGATCTTTTAAACATGGATTTAAGCAAACATACAGATTTCGTTGGGGCGTTTCCTATCGGTACTTTAACTGGAAAATTGATGGAGATAGTGGATACAATGGAAAGAAGGAAGATTCATATATTATGTCTTCAAGAGACTAAATGGGTTGGAGAGAAAGCAAGGGAGATCGAGAAGACAGGCTTTAAACTTTGGTATTCAGGTAAAGATAAGGGCAGAAACGGTGTTGGAGTGGTTGTTCATAAAGATTTGAAGGATTGTGTGGTTGAGGAGCAAAGATTTGGGGATCGGATTATTTTGCTAAAGTTGGTGCTTGAAGAAGAAATTCTGAATATCATCTCAGTTTATGCACCACAAATTGGTTTAGATGAAAGGACTAAACAAGCTTTTTTGGGAGGATATGGATAAGATTTTACAAGGAATCCCACAAAGAGAGATGGTTTGCATAGGTGGAGATCTTAATGGACATGTATGAAAAGATGTTTCAGGGTATGCAAGTGTGCATGGAGGACATGGTTTTGGGGATAGAAACGAAGAGGGAAAAGTCATTCTGGATTTTGTAACTGCATATGATCTTTTCATAGCAAACACTCTTTTCAAGAAGAGGGAGGAGCATTTAATTACGTATAAGAGTGGCTCAACTAGAACACAGATCAATTACTTTGCGTTGAGGAGAAGAGATCGGTTGTGTTGCAAAGATTGCAAAGTAATCCCTGGAGAGAGTTTGACAACCCAACATCGCTTGTTAGTCTTGGATTTACAAATAAAAGGGCTGGTAAAGAAAAGGAAGGTTCCTAAGATCACTAGAACTAGGTGGTGGAATCTTCCGCTGAAGCAATCAAGCTTCAGGGAGAAGGTTTTAGAAGACTTATCTTGGAATTGTAGCGGTAGTGCAAACGAGATGTGGGAGGCAGTAGCATCTTGTATCCGAAAGGTAGCCAAAGAGATGCTAGGCGAGTCAAAAGGAGGTGCTCCGGGTCAAAAGGAGGCTTGGTGGTGGAGTGAAGGGGTGCAAGAGAAGCTAAAAATTAAAAGAGCTTGCTTTAAAGCTATGTCTAAGGATAGAACAGAGGAAACTGTCACAGACTATAAAATAGCGAAGAAGGAAGTAAAGAAGGCTGTAAGCGAAGCTAAGTCAAAAGCTTATGAGGTTTTGTATAAAAATCTCAACTCTAAGGAGGGCCAGAAGGATATATTCAGGTGGGCCAAAGAAAGAGAAAGAAAGACCAAAGACCTTTCTCAAGTGAGATGCATTAAGGACGAGGAAGGTCACGTGCTTGTTACTCAGAAGGATATAGAGACTAGATGGGAGCAATATTTCCATAAACTTTTCGTTGGAGAAGGAAATAGAGAGATCACTTTGGGTGATCTAGCTAGTAGTGAAAGTTACTTGAATCGTGCATGCTATAGACGAATACAAAGAAAAGAAGTAGAGGAGGCTTTGAAGGTTATGAGACCTGGGAAAGGTGTTGGACCGGATGACATCCCTGTAGAAGTATGGAAAGTTTTAGGTGAGCGTGGTTTGACTTGGCTTACGAATCTATTCAATGTTATTTGGCGAAGCAAGAAAATGCCTGAAGATTGGAGGAGGAGTATCGTGGTGCCTCTTTATAAGAACAAAGGAGACATTCAAAATTGTTCAAATTACAGAGGTATCAAGCTGATGAGTCACACTATGAAAATTTGGGAACGTGTGATCGAAAGAAGGTTGAGACAAGTTTCCCAAATAAAAGAAAACCAATTCGGATTCATGCCAGATCGCTCAACTATTGAAGCCATCCATTTGTTGAGGAGAACAATGGAGATTTATAGAGCTAAAAGGAAGAATCTCCATATGATCTTTATTGATTTGGAGAAGGCTTATGATTCCGTCCCACGAGAGATACTGTGGAGAGTTTTGGAGAAGAGACATGTACCTGTCCTATACATTAATCTCATAAAAGATATGTATGATAGGGCTTTATCTTGTGTAAGGACCCCGACGGGGAAGACTGACTATTTTGATATCAACATTGGTTTACATCAAGGTTCAGCTTTGAGTCCATTTCTTTTTACTTTGATTATGGACGAGTTGACAAGTCACATTCAGGATGAGTTACCTTGGTGTATGTTATTTGCTGATGATATTGTGTTGATTGACGAGACTAGAGATGGAGTAAATGAGAAGCTTGAGGTTTGGAGACATGCATTGGAGACTAAAGGTTTTCGTATAAGTAGGGCTAAGACGGAATATATGGAATGCACCTTTGATGGAAGCAATGGTGAAGGAATCGAGGTGAAGATTGGTGACGATAACATTCAGAAGAGAGATTCTTTTAGATATCTGGGATCTATTTTGCAACATGATGGGGAAATTGATGGAGATGTTACTAATAGAATAAATGCAGGCTGGCTAAAGTGGAGAGGAGCCTCCGTTGTTCTCTGTGATAAGAAAATTCCTTTAAAAATTAAAGGAAAGTTTTACAAAGCAGCCGTGAGACATGTTATGCTTTATGGTTCTGAATGTTGGCCTGTGAACCATAGACATGTGCAGAGAATGGTTGTAGCAGAAATGAAAATGCTAAGATGGATGTGTGGACATACACGTAAAGATCGGATTCGGAATGATGCAATCAGAAAGAAAGTTGGCGTAGCTCCGATCGAGGATAAGATGCGAGAAAACTGCTTAAGATGGTTTGGTCATTTGCAAAGAAGGCCAACTGATGCACCGGTTAGGAGATGCGAGTGGTGGGATGTTGAGCCGGCTAAGAGAGGGCGAGGACGGCCCAAAAAGTGTTGGAAAGAGACTATACGAAGGGATCTTAGTTTTTTGGATATAAGTCCGAGATTGACCCAAGATAGATCTGAATGGAGGCGAAGAATCCATGTAGCCGACCCTACTTAATTGTGGGAAAAGGCTTTGTTGTTGTTGTTGTGTAACCTTGTGGATTGAACTCTTACTGTGGGGTGGGTTCCCTTTTAAGTGGAAACTAATGGATCTAAATTTGATATGGATTTAAATGGATCTATTTTCTTCCTTCGCATTTTTATCTTTTTTTTATTAGACGACTTTTTCACCTGATTCTTATTGGGCACTGGGGCTCTAGCCCCGTGTTTTGTACAACGTTAAATGCTATGGTCCTGTGGACTGTAGACTGCCCCGGTCATGTAGCAGTTGTCTTCTTCAGGGACACTCAATTTGATGGTGTTCTCTTGTTGCTTGATAAAAAAGAATAAGCTAGTAGATGGAACAGTCTCTTCTTATTTAAACCTCACAAAGTAAAAGTTAGATCTAAATAATCATATGCTTTTATGAAGCATACTCTATTGAAAATCTTCATATGATAAAAAAACAAAACAGCCATTTATCAACACAGCCACATCAATAACAATTGTCTTGCCATATGAAGTAAATAACCAATCTAATACCGTACACTCCTGTTAGATCAATAACAATCATGTTTGATAGTGTAGTTGGTATAAACTATAAAATCCTTCAAAAGTTTTACCAAAGGTAATTTTAGGAGGAGAATTGGAAGCCCACTCATCATGCAGTTTAACAGATCCATCTTTGTTTTCATCACTTGTCATTCAGTTCAATAACACTTCTTGCCCTAGTGAGCTTAGGTAAACACCTAATGCATTCTCGAACTGAAGAAAAGTATGGCATTGTCAAGCACATCAAAACCGAGACTTCTTCAAGTGCTCGTGCATATCTACCATGAGACCCACCTAAGTAAAACTCCGAAAACCTCTCGACAAAACAATACTAGAGAGCCATCGAGTCCAGACGAGTTTCCCCCTTCACAATTATTTCATTGGTTTGACATGGTTTGGTTGAGAAGCAGTTAGCAGTATTATGTAAGGAGTCTTGAACTCATTACTTCGGAGAAAAAATAGAAAGGCCTGAATCTTCTGATCCTACTGCGTGGAATCGCTTCACATCATCACAAATCCTAAAATCACGGCACTCTGGATAATGTGATTGTCAAATTTTATGTTCTGATGATTTCATTCAGTCCTTTATTAATTATTATGCTTAAATGCTGCATGCTTATAAAACCTAAAAGAAAATACTATGGACTGCATGCTTATAAAATCTAAAAGAAAATATTATCGATAGAAATATTCATAAAAGGGCATATTTCCTCACTACATTTGCTGCCATTTTTTCCAGAATAACTGTGCAACTCATTGAACATTATTCATTAGGAAGTGAAGTAATATAATGTCAAGAGGAAACAAAAGTCATATGCAATGAATAGATGAATGTAAAGTATCTTCTTACCTAAAGTTTTGCTCAGCTGACAAGTGACTAATATTTAAGGGTGAATATTCTCCTTGAGGTTCCCTTGATGTTTGTGACAAGTCCAAAGTGCAAGCAGACAAAGTAACTGCAGGTGGAAAGGACAACGCAGATTCAACAAGCTCTTTTGGGAATTCAAGTATCACTTCTGATGTGTCAACTTCAGGTAATATATTTGAATGACTGTGTGGAATCTGTCCCTCATTTTGACGTATTTCGGGTGTGCTTGCATCAGCTAAGGCAGTGGCAACTATCTTGCTGCATTTCCCTAATGTTTTGCTATGCATTTTATCGACAAACTTTCCAGGTTTATTTTTGGAATTAGGGGATATACCGCGACAAGGTGAAATCACACTTCGTGAAGATGATAAGTTGTGATGCTCTGAGAGGATTTTAAAATGCCAGACAGATGAAAGAAGGGCAATGAAGTGCTTTTGTAGAAGCAGTTCCATATCTGGCAAATCACTTGCAATGCAAAGCAGCACATGAACATTATCCTGGCAAAGATACAAATAATATTCTCAATGAATAACATACTCACACGTATACAACAAAATTTGCTCTTTTCGTCAGATAAAAATCCACTGGAATGAGCATGACTTATAAAGGTTATTCATTCCGACAAATGTACAATTCCATCAAAGGAAAATATAGAATTGTAAACACAATTGGGAATTAGAAAAAATATGCACATCAGGGAAAATGACAAAAAATTTCAGACACAAAAAGACATATTGAAAGTAAAATCTAACATAGTAACAAATAAATATATCCCCCTCCAGCTAAAGAATATAGATTTGTGAAGCCAGCTTGACAAGAATAATAAATGGTGAGATCCAGAAGTACATTTTGCAAGCACATCATTAGATGGCGTAAGGAGAACTTGTTAAATCCCGAGGACGGTAAAACATACAAATTGACAACAACTAACTGTTAGAAACTTGGTATAAGCATAAAAAGGCAGATTAAAGTAAGAAATCTGGCTAATTTACTGTTGCAGATATTGGATATATCCCACGACTTGTGCAGAAGTACAGCTATCAATTATTCTATCCAAAAAAGTTTATGTTATTCTCGGGTCATAGCTCTATAATGTAATTTTATAAAGAAAGTAAACGTGCCATTTTATGATAAAAAAATGGTGACTTGTAACAGATGTGCTCTTCACTCTAATTAACCATGCTCCGCATCTGAGATTCCATATCCCTTCAGATGCCCATGCTACGAAACATTAATCCGATCTCCTAGGATGCATTTTAGATATTTAACATATTTAGCATGCCACAAACATCCCAGTGGATCATAACGGCTAGTACTCAATATAGCCAGCACACCAGAAAAGGGAGATTAAAGTGCATGTCACCCAGAAAATATAGAAGCTTTTCAACCCCAACATGAAACCTTCAAGTAACAGAATTTAATTTATAACTAATATAACAGAAAAAGATCTTGGGAAGGAACGTATGCCGCTTATCTCCAAAAATCCTATTTAGCGGATATCTTCGGATCAGTCATTATCTTCAGGTATCCCATAGACTAGAATAAAAGCGAAGTAGTAGCCCCCCTTGTGGCTGTGTCTACTGTTCCCATAATTCCAGCGGTTCTCTTAGAGGATAAGGAAGCCGTCCAAGCAAACCAAAATCTGCACTGAGGTGAGAGGAGCGAGCAGGTCGAAGCGAAGAAGAGAGAATACTTCTGCTCTCCCGTGAATCATGCTAGTCCTGACATACCCCATGATATCTGCAGCTCCTCTTTCGCCCACCGAACTATAAATAAAGCACCCAAAATCCACTAGGTTCAAGCGCTTCCAATCTCTTTCAAAAGATCTAGAACATCTTCATCTGCTATGATATCATGCACACAGAAAAATGGCATGCCTCTATGCCAACCATGGGCATCGATCTTTAGGCTTGTAATGATCACAACTATGCCATGACCGATCTATAAATGGATATGCTTTAGCTATTCATGGAAATCTAGTTACTTAGCGTAACATGAAACAAAGTGGTTGCCAAATGTAGGGTTTGAGTACAAGGCTGTGGCTTATACTACTTGTAAAATTACTTGGCTTAGCTCATTTCTTAAGGAACCTGGTTTCTATGCTATAATTCTACTTCCAAATTACCGGGATAAATCAGCACATCACATTGCCTCCTAAAGATCTGCATCAGTGCATTAGACTTCAGGTAGATTGCCCCTAAAGATCTGCATTACATCCGGATCTACCCTGGATCCATCTTGCAGACCAACATGCGCACGCGCACACAGAGATGCAAGTGTACACGAATATGATCTACGCATTAACCCATGGATGGAAAAAGCCATTTGAAAAAGAAACCATTAACCCATAATAGAGGAGAAAGACGCCTTTTGTATAGAAGCACTCGACGTGGAACTAAAGTACCAACATCTTTGAGCAATGCAATGGCATCATGATCAAAATGCAATAACTTAATATTTCTTTGCTAAATAATGTGATTTATATCACAATTGAAGGAGCCATGCATGCTCTTTTGATTGGTGTCATCAATCGAGTCAAAGAAGTCCAATAGCTTAGTCCAATCATCACCTCGGATTTAATAATCCATAATGTGTTTTGTTTTTTAATTAGGATTTCAGGCTAAAAGGGTCCATTGATTGTATCTCTTGATCGAATGAACCTGATTGTTTCACTTAAGTTAAAAAGTAGTCTAATATGGGCCATTGATCTCATGATCAACGACCCCATATCCTCCTATCCCTTTTAATAAGTAAAATAAATGGATCTGAGGGAGAGTCTATCCCTGTTCATCTCCTCCACCTAATTGCCCATCAGAGCTGATGGCTGCAGGGTGATTTTAACTGACATGCCGTAAAAAACCTTTCCAGATTCTTCTCACCCTACAAATACGTCCCCTTTGCATTACAAACCTTTTCAAGTGGATAGTAAAACGGGATAAACACCATACGACTGTGGGGTATTCCCCCATTCATCACGCAAAATTTTGCTCGTATTTCATTTTTGTTGCTAGTTTCCCGTCTTTTAATTCAATTTTACATTGAATTTTATTTTGTGCTTCATTTTAAGTTCTTATTTTAATTTGCAATTTCAAATTCATGCTTTGCATTCTGCTTCATTTCACTTCAGCTTTAAATTTAATCGCATATGTTTTCATTACGACCGCGATTCAGTTTGTTATATTGCATTTCATTATGGTCTTCTCATTTAAGGATCCTCTTCTATAATCCTCTCTCCCTGCAAATACCCCTTTCACCCTACAAAACACCCCTCCAGAGTCCTCTCGCCCCACAAATGCCCCTCTCATCGGGCATGTGCTGGGTGGGATCCCCCTTCATAACCATTATAAACCTTTTAGAGCAAGGTATAAAGGGGGGAATCCATGACTTTTAGGTTTTGCCTAACTTTACCCCCAAAATTTTGCTCCTCGTGTTTTATATTAATTGTTTTTTCACGTCTTTTAATTCAATTTCCTTTGAGTTTTATTCAGTACTATGCTTTTAATCTATATTTCTATTTGCAATTTCGATTTTATTCTTTACATTTTACTTCATTTCAGTCATCGATTCAATCACATATGTTTATGTTCTGTTCTTAATTATGTTTGTTCAAATACCTTTAGTTCCGATCTTTTCATTTCCATGCATATAATTCATTAATCGTATTTTCTTTGCAAATTGGTTCATTCTTTTACTCT
The DNA here is from genome assembly GCA_037367405.1 of Ottelia alismoides. NCBI lineage: Eukaryota > Viridiplantae > Streptophyta > Magnoliopsida > Alismatales > Hydrocharitaceae > Ottelia > Ottelia alismoides. The sequence goes on along the minus strand of JAZKJV010006413.1, from coordinate 540,483 downwards.
ATTTCCAGTCCAGCTATTTACGGTGTTCTTGTTTCATTTTAATTACATTTTGTATTTTCCGTGTCCTCTTTCCAGCTCACTCGCATGTTGGTTCTTAATATCAGTTCCTCTGCAGCAACAACAAAGCCCTTTCACACATTAAGTAGGGTCCACTCAGATCAATCTTGAACATTCTCGGGCTTAGATCCAAATAACTGACATCCCATCGAATAGTCTCACATTCGAACACTTAATAAACCTTCCTCGCCCTTTTTAGCCGGCTCAACATCCCAAATCTCGCATCTTCTAACTAGTGCATCATCCGACCTCTTTTTGCAAATGGTCAAACCATCTTAAACGGATTCTCTCATCTTATCCTCTGTCAGAGGTACACCGACTTTCCTTCTGATCGCACCATTGCAAATCCAATCTTTTATTATCACACATCCATTTCTGCTTTTGTCATTCACTACAAGTCTATGGTTCACAGGGCAACATCCAGATCCATAATAGAGCACAACAAGTCTAGCGGCTCCTCTCCACATTTCCACACATTTCTGCTAATGTCATTCTTTGTAATACTTTCCTTTGAGTTTAAAAGGAATTTCTTATCACATAAAACAATAGAGGCTCCTCTCCACTTTAGCCAACTTGCACTTATTCTGAGCAATATATCTATAGATTTCCCCATCGTGTTACAAAATAGAACTCAAGAATCTAAAAGAATATTTTATTCTGAAAGTTATCGTCTCCCATCTTCACCTCGATTCCTTCACCATTGCTTCCATTAAGTGTGTGCTCAATATATTCGATCTTAGCCCTACTTATATAAAATTCCTTTAGTCTCCAAGACCTCCAAAAGTCAAGATTCTCATTTACTCAACATATAATCTCATCAATTAACATAATATCATCAACGAACATCGTACACCAAGACCTCTCATCCTAAATGTGAGTATTCATTCACCCATAATCAAACTAAAATGGAATGGATTCAGAGTTGAACATTGATGCAGACCGATATTAATGTCAAAATAGTCAATCTTCCCAGACTGGATCTTTACACAAGATGAAATGCAGACCGATATTAATGTCAAAATAGTCAGTCTTCCCAGACTGGATCTATACATATCCTTTATAAGGTTAATGTATAGAACATGTACCTCTCTTCTAAAAAACTCCACATAATATCTCCAGCGGAATTGAATCATAAGCCTTCTCGAAATCAATAAAAATCATATGGATTTTCATCATTTTAGCTCTATAAATCTCCATTGCTCTCCTCAATAAGTAGATAGCTTCAATAGTTGAGTGACATGTCATGAATCCGTATTGGTTTTCTCATACCTTGGAAACTTGCCACAACCTTCTTTTGATCACACATTCTCAAATTTTTATATTATGACTCATAAGTATGATATATCCATAATCCGAACAATTTTGAATGTCTATGTTATTCTTATATAGTATAAAGACGCACCACGATGCCTATATATTCTTCATGAAGTTTCTTGGTTCACCAAATTACATTGAATGAATTAGTGAGTCATGTCAAACCACGTTCACGTAAAGCTCTCCATACTTTTATAGGAATGTCATCAGGTTGTACACCTTTCCCATGTTTCATAACCTTCAAAGCCTCCTCTACTTCCTTCCACTGTATTTGTCTATAGCTTGCACAATTAAGGTACCTTTACTACAAGCTAGATCTCCCAAAGTTATCTCTTTATTCCCTTCCAAAGAAAAGTTTATCGAAATATTGCTTCAGCTGGTCTATATATCCTTCTACTTAACAAGCACATGTCTAGGGGTGCACATGGATCGAATAGAATCGGATTTTGTCTTAATTTGTGTCCAATCCATACTTAACGGATTTTTTCCTTTTACCAATCCAATCTACTTAGCATGCAAATCTAATCCAATCAAATCAACCGAATCACAAATTGGATCGGATTTTAATGCTCACATATTGTCACTTCATAAGCTATGATTAAGTTTGCAGCAAACTAGACCTCGACATGTGAATCATGGTTTTAAAATTAAGATGGATAAATGTAAAGAAAATGATAGTTAACTTTTAGGAAACAAAGAATATATACTTGTTGTGGATTTAGTACGAACAATCATTGTATACCTAAATATAAATAATATACACATAATATGTAGAAACTGTGGAAGCTAACATGAATAAATTTGCAAGTTTATGTATATCAAATAGGAACTACAACTAATATGCTTGATTGCATAGTGCGGGAAGGAAGGTTGTATGTGAGGGTGGCATGGGACAAGGAACGTGCAGGACTACGCTATGCGAGAGGGAGGCACTTGAGGTGCCTGGTTGCGCATGTATGAGGGAGGTCGGAGAGAGATGGAGATGAGGTATGGCTGCGCATGCACAAGGGAGGTCTACCTACTCATGTGCAAGGTTGAGGACGAGGAGTACTTGAAGACAGAAATGGGTATGATTCTTTGACCCATAAGTTAGCGGTTCTTGTTGCTCAACTTAGCTACAATTGAAGGAAGAGTGGCCCCACTTCACTGATTTCGATTAGGAACAGTGACTCTAAGGCTAAAAGCTAAAAACATGCTACAACTAGAGTTGGTTAAAAGAACCAGGGGCCCCAAATGCACATGTTTCCAACCGTTTATTAGTTCTACATTAGACTACTCTCTGTTTTTACAAATGATCCGTTACATTTTAATGGTTCAATAAATTGATTTTAAATTGCAAAAATTTACATTGATCCTTAAGTTTGATCCAGATTCCTTAATGTTCAGTGTTCGTATTAGAGGTTAATGGATCTTGAGAAAAGATCCATTTACTCATAGGTGGGTTGGACTCCTCTCCCCTCCTTACCTTCATATAAATAAAAAGAAAAAAAACATGCCTTGGTTGTCACTAATGAGCAGGGAGTTCTTTGCTCCGTGGTTTTCCTTCTTGTTGGAGGGTTTCCACGTTAAATCTCGTGTATTTTTGTGCTCGTTATGGTTCAATATGGGAAGGTGGTTAAGAGGTTTCGGTCCGATAATGCTTGTTAATATATGTCTAAACAATTGCAGAATTTCTTTAACAATAAAAGGATTGCTCATGAAACCTCTTGTGCATATTCTCCTCAACAAAATGGGGTTGCAGAAAGAAAAAACAAACATCTTTTAAAAGTTACCAAAGTTATTTTATTCCAGTGGAACCTCCCCAAGAGATTCTGGGGTGAGGTTGTTCCGACTAGCGCCTTTCTTATAAACATTATTCCTTCAAGCGGTTGAACATGGTTATTCCTCTTTCTATTATTCATCATGAAAATAAACCATTTATACTCCCTTCGACAACCTTTGGATTTGTTCGTTATTTTGACAATTATGCACCTAATGCTAAAAGGCATTTCGTAGGCAACTTACCTACTTGGAAAGGCTATAAATGTCTGCATCCTAGGGATGGAAAAATACATGTGAGTAAAGATGCCACCTTTATTGAGCATGGATCCTTTTTTCTTGAGCATTTTCTTCCAGGGGAGAGTAGAAGCATGGAAGGAAATATCGTGAAGGAAGTGCCCAAGATATCCTTTTCTTGGAAATTCACAAGCTTGCAAAAGTCGGCCAACTAGTCGAGTCGGGGGGGTAGCCGACTCGACTAGGCCTAGTCGGCCTTAGTTGGTCCACCCGACTAGTCTAGCCGACTTTTACAACAACCTTTCTTATTTTTTTTTGTTTTTCACTTTTTTTAAAGCAAACATATTCTAATATGCTTAATGTTATATTTAAAGTCAATTACTTCTTTTGTTTCATCATGATGTCATATAAAATGTACAAATATATGTATATACATACGAATATATGTATAAAAAACTGATTTATATATTTAAAATAATTAAAAATTCAAAACCGACTAATGACCGACTAATTCTGACTAGTCGCCTGATTGCCGACTAATCCTTAGTAGGTGACCCCGCTGACTGAATACCGACTACCGCTTTCTGCAACCTTGGAAATTCATTATGATTCTATAGGCTCTTAGGGTAATTCTACTCAAGTTGAAATAAAACAGAGTGGTGGAAATCTCACTCTCCTCATTGGCATGAAAAATTTTATGGCAACAAAATTCAGCAAAGGACTCTTATACACAGTCATTAAAAAGAATCAATCCCAATCTTGGTCAATCCCTGGATGAATCAAGCTCCCCCACTACTTCCCCTCTAGGGGAGAGTAGAAGTAATAGAGAAGAAAATGCCCAAGATATTCTTTTCTTAGAAATTCATGATGATTCTATAGGCTCATTGGATAATCCCACTAAGGTTGAAATAAAACATAGGGGTGGAAATCTCATTCTTCTCATTGGCATGAAAAAGTTTATGGAAAGAAAGATCAACAAAAGGTTCTCATACATAATCATTAAAAAGAAACCAATCCCAATCCTGGCCAATCCCATGATGAACCAAGCTCCCCCACTACCATTGATGAATCAAATTCTATTCCGTATAGTGATCTGCACCAGTGATATGCACATAGTGAAAATGACAATGGTGAAGATGTGAATGTGGATGGGGTGATTATCTGTGAAGGAGATTCGGTTACTCAAGGGAGTGGAAGAAGGGAGATACCCCCCCTCGAAATATGCAGAATGTAGCAGATATCCGATTAATATATATGTTGCATAATCTAAACTTGGTGAAAACTATAAACGCTTTATATCTTTACTTTCTTCTTTGTGATCCATAAGAACGTTGTGGAAGCAAGGGTTAATATTAGATGGGACCAAGCCATGTAGGAGTAGATGGAGGACCTTAAAAAAACTATACTTGAGATATTGTTGATGTTCCAGATGGTGCACATCTTATTGGGTCAAAATAGGTTTATACAACAAAATACAACCAAATGGACAAGACGAAAGATACAAGGATAGGGATGTTGCTAGAAGTTTCAGTCAAAAGTATGGTATGAAATACCAGGAAACCCTTGCTCCTATGGCAAAAATGAATACGGTACGAATTGTTATTTCTCTGGCCATTGCCAAGGAATGGAAACTTCATCAAATGGATGTGAAGAATGCCTTCTTGAATGGAGATCTCCTCGAGGATGTTTACATACATAGGCTACAGGGCCATGAGCAGATCGAAAATTGTTGTAAGTTGAAGAAAGCTTTATATGGATTGAAACAATCTCCCAGAACTTAGTTCGATAAGCTTAGAGTGATGATGATCAGATTAGGATATTATCAAAGAAATGGTGACCATGCATTATATTGTCAGGAGGAAATTTTTATAGCTCTTCTTGTGTATGTTTCTGACATGATCATCACATGGGACGATGATGCAAAAATCAGTCGCCTAAAATGTGATCTTGCTACAATTTTTGATCTGAAGGAGCTTAGAAATCTGAAGTACTTTCTAGACATTGAGTTTGCAAGGTCGAATGATGCTTGGGTCATTTACTAAAGGAAATATACACTGGATTTGTTGAAGAAACTAGAAAGCCGTGTTGTAAACCTGCTCCTACACCCATTGAGGGAAATCAAAAGTTGGGCATCAAGGATCGAAAACAACTTGATGAGAACCTCAAGAGTCAGCACCAAAGACTTGTAGGGAAACTGATATACCATACTCTTTCCAAACCTGATATCACTTATGCGGTAAATGTACTGAGCTAATTCATGCATGCCTCTACTGACATTCACATGAATGCAATTGAGTGTATCACATGCTACATAAAAAAGGACCTAGGAAAAAGCCTTATGTTTACCAAAAACGAAGAGGTTGTGATCGAAGGATACAATGATGTTAATTGGGTTGGATGCATTGATACAAGATCTACAACCGGATATCACGTATTTCCATGGGAAAACCTAGTGATTTGGAGAAGCAAACAGCATATGCATGTGCTAGGTCAAGCGTTGAGGCTGAATATAGAGCAGTTGTTATGGGGTTTACTAATATGTTGTGGCTAAGACTATCTTAACGGACATCGGAATTGATCTCGAGCAACCTATGAAGCTATTTTGTGACAACAAGGCTGCCATAAATTTGTCCAACAATCATGTGATGCATGATAGAATTAAGCAAGTGAAGATTGATTGACACTTTACCAGATAGAAGATTGTCCCCAAAGAGGTTGTGTTACCGTACATAAAAATGAAGATCAAGTGGTTAATGTTTTCGCCAAAGGCTTCCTGCGCATAATTTCAAGATGAATGTGGGCAAGTTGGGCACGTAAAATTTCTATGCCCAACTTGAGGGGGGTGTTGAGTGTTTGTATTAGAGGTAAATGGATCCTGAGTAAAGATCCATTTACTCATATGTGGGTTGTACTCCTTTCTTCTTCTTCTCTTCATATAAATAAAAAAGAAAAAACAACTACAAATACTTGTCGTTGACGAGTAGGGAGTTCTTTGCCCGTGGTTTTCCCTCTCCATTGGAGAGTTCCCATGTTAACTCTCTTGTGATTTTGTACTCATCATGGTTCATCAATTAATATTGTGCCCAGTTCACTTTATAGTTTATTTTGGTAATTGGCTTATAAATATTATTTGATAAAACCATATTTTGCAGGGCACCTTAATTATCATCGTTTAAAACATTGATTCTTGTGATTACCACTTAGTAGAGGGGCAAGTTATGTATTAACATCATATAGTAAAGTAATATGTTAGATTTGAACATGGTGCATCCATTGAGCTATGCCCCACTGCAAGCAAAGAGAATAATTAACATGTGATTCTTACGACAAAGAAGAAACCAACTAACTATGCATCCAATTAAAACGATATCTGATATATATATATATATATATATATATATATATATTACTTGTTGTGAGGATGGCGAGATCAACTTCTCTGACATGGACGGTAATGTATATGTTATTAACATCAAGATCTCAAGCGATAAAACAAGATGCGTGAGTTAGCCATAGGTGACTTAAAGCTAAGATTAAGCATGATAAATGAGGCTTAAGTTATTGTGGATTCAATGTAAAAAAAAGTTATGACCCAATTGGGTAAGTATAGGATATAAGAAGAAATGTGCTGCAAATCACCCTCAATAAAGAATAAATAGAAGACGTGGAGTTATTTTAGTAAGAATATTATATGGGAGTAGAGGAAAACAAATCCAAAAGAAATAGTGATGGCACCACTTGTCATTTTTCAAGGAATACAATGGTCTTAACAAGTCATGCTAGAACCTGAAATTTATCTGATTCTCGAGGACACTTGGCAGCCCAATTTCATGAAAGAAAGCCTATAATAAGACCCATGTCTCTTCTCATAGAAGCAAGCCTCAATTTCGATTCCGGTCACCATTTCGGTGACCGACCGAAATTGCGGTCATTTCGGTCAGTTTTTGAACTGGGGTCCCCAAATTTAAGTCCATATAGGGCATTTCGGACCAATTTCAGTCACCTACTGAAACTAAAATTCAACTGAAATTCCGCCAAATTTTGGCCATGCATTGAAGCATCTTCACAGCTCCACAAATCAGAAGAAACACCATATTTCCCCTTAAAATCCATCAAACTAATGCTGAACATTTCAGAATCTGCTCCTAATTAGGTTCCTTAGCAAGAACTGGAGTAGCTAAGAAGCCAATTGGGGTCTCCTTAAATTCATATCTTTAGTCACCCTTTATTATAATGGCATAGTTTATGGATAGTGTCTAGATGAATGAATGAGGATATCAGTCCAAAATTAAGAGTAGCCGGTTGGTTTTGTTATTTTGTTTCAGATTTGGGTTATGTGCATCTTACGAGTCACTAAGTGTACTTTGCTCTCGTCCAAAAGCAACAAAGCAAAGACCTCCTCCACCTTCCTTGGACATTTAGCTTTGAAAAATCATAATTGAATGAGCCATGATTTGAGAGCCCATCTATAGCTCTTTTTTATGTACCAAAATTTTCATGTTGTTTTAGAGGCTACTTGTTGAATATACGAAACTTAAAGCTGTAAATGCTCAAAGGCAAGCACGTGTGTGTTTTTCTTCTGTATATGTTTTAAGGAATGGAATGCTTATTGTTTCTTGAATCTTCTATCAAATTGTTTGAGAACGCATATGGATGGGTAATTAGATCTCTCCATGATCCAATTACCATGCTCTCATGTTTACTCTCATATTGACTATTAGTGGGACTTTAGTGTGTTCGCGGAGCCCCACATCCCATGTACGCACTGAATAACATATTAGAATAACTAGCCCTAGTGGCCTTCTCCTGAGGTTTCATCTTGCTCCATAGGAACCAGGGTTCCACATAAGTCTACATGTATCTATTCTTATTTTTTATTTCATTGTTCATCGAACTGTACCAGCAAATGCAATGTCATCTTATCAAGGATGGGTTCCCACCTTTTCATTAGAGGTGAGTAGGGAACCCTAAAAGGAGAAGAAAAAATGCCCAATCAATGAGATAAGAACCCTAGTTAGGCTCCGTTATTTACTTGCTAGTGGGCATACTGTTGGGATACATTGAAAAAAGGGTATTCCTTTGTTTTATTTGGGCTCTTGGATTCATCCAATGGGAACCATGTTCGTCTTATCTGTTTGTATATATTTTGGGCCTAAATGTGCTTGTTGTTGTGACTAAAAAGAGGAGAGGCAAAACATGTGGAAAGGCGAGGTTGAAAGAAAAAGAAAAGACAGCAAAAGAGGGGTCGAAGAATTAGAAAAATTGATGAGAAAGGGGGATTGGTTTGAACAAATGGCAAAATAAAAAAGGTTGAATTGAAAAATAGAGAGCATCCACCGGAAAAGAAAAGTGAGGGTTGAGCCGAAAAAGAACGTCAAAAAATCAGCGAAAAAAAAACAAGAGGTATTGTCTGAGAAAAAATCAGATGGAAAAAATAAAATGAAGTTTCTTGTAACCACCCACCCCCAATTTATTCTCCCAACTTGTTTCAGTATCCTCATGTTTCTGAGGCGTATGGGAGAAAAGGGAATTATTTGGTAGAGCTCTTCAGGCTCTGTTATTGTATAAAACACTATGTATTACAGCGACCATTTTCAGAGAAAGACTTATTAGAGGTTCCATCCTTCATTGACAGACTTATTAGAGGTTCCATCCTTCATTGATCATTGACTCCATTATGAAATTATTCGGAGATTCCTACGAGAGAGAACCTACTTCGAAATCCGTTTATGGATGTTCCCTAGCATTTCTTTGTTTAACCTTTAAAAGAGATGGAATAATCTTCAGTCTTATACATCCAGTTCCACCTCACCAGCATGGCATGAGAAGCAACATCGTCAACATCAACCAACGGAGAATGTGTTGAGTAAAGGTTGTCTATAGTGTCATATATTCAATGTGACAGTGAGTGCTTTTTTCTGTTAGTCCTCCCAATAGTTGGTATGTCGGTGGGACTATACAGAGACGTCCACTCCCCATGTACTCATTGAGAAACATAATTGAAATCCAGTGTTGTCAAAAGCCCTCCGGGCGCTCGCCTCGGCTCCCAGGCGAGGCGAGGCCCTAGCGCCTTGACTCCCTCCAGGCGAGGCGTTTTGCCTCAGGCGCCGCTCAGGCGAGCGCCTGGCTTGAGGCTCTAGGCGCTCGCCTTGAGCGCCTAAGGCAAAAGTAAGGCTTTTTTGTCGACTTTGTGTGATTTTTATCCGTGTTTAGATTTTTATATTAGATGTATATTAGTTCTAATTATCATTAATACACATACTTATACATATGAACACACATTTATATGCAATTTGCACACACTTCTATTTCATACAAGTATACATGTACATTCATGTTTTAGTTTTGAATATTACATATACTTTTGACTAAAAAGTATATATTCTTCTCTGCATATATGAGCTTGAAGTATTATAAATAGATATATATACACATATAAATAGACAAAACACACATGTATACATAGGCATGCACGCGCACTTATACATAAATACATACACATGTATGCAAATATATACGCATACAGATACGCATACATACAAATACACACATAAACACAAATTGTTAGAAAATAAACTTGCGGAAGCGATAATGATAAACAGAGCAATAACAGAAAGATGAAACATGGAACACAAGGTTTAACGTAGAACCCTACCCCGTGAGGTGCGGGATGAAACCACGGGAGAAGCCCTCAAAGGGGCGTGTTATGCATTGCACTTTCTCAATGGATACAGGAGGTCTGAGGCTCCTTATATAACCTTTTCAGAGCCTCCAAGTCCCACCACTGGACAATGTGGGACTAAACACTGGATGGGGTAAATGGATCTTCTCCAGGATCCATTTACCCTGCTACAACTCAATAGGCGCACAACCAAATATTCTAACACAAATAATTAATACATATCCATACATATGCAAGTACATGCATACATTATACATACACATGTTAATAAATAGTGGATTGATCGTAAAATAAAATTTGGTGATAGCATATACATATATATACAAATATATATAGACATGTACATGCACACATTTATATACATGCTTGTAAACACACCCACAAATATATTGGATTGGTTTTAGATTGAAATATAATCTATACATACATATATTTATAATTACACATACATACACATGTGTGTATGTGCATATATTTCATACTCATATATTACATAAACTCGTGCATAATTTATTTATTTTTATATATGACACATTGTTTTTCTCATGCGAGCGCCTAGGGGAGCGCCTAGCACCTCGGGCGTTTTGCACCCCCTAGCGCCTTGAAGCGCCCCTCGCTTTTAACAACATTGTTGAAAACTTACCCCCCAGGTAGATTTCTCACGTGGTTTCATCCCACTCCTTAGGGGGTAGAATTCTACGTAAATCTCAATGTTTATGTTCTTATTTTCGGATTCCATTGTTTTTATTTTTGTATTTCACATAAACGATATTGTGTTAAGCTTGTGAATGTATCAGCTAATACTGATCAAATATATTCCCTAAAATTAGGGAACTTTATTGTAGAAATATTTTCATATTCTATGTATCATTTCTGCTATTTTTATTTTCTTGTATCCATCTTATGTAATTTACCTATAGGATTTCTCTTTATAAGAGAGCCTAGGGTTCTCTGGAATAAAGAATTCATTCTCTTCTTCTAACACGGTATCAGAGCCAACCTAAACCCTAACCCAAACCCTAGCCGCCCACCGCCTCTCTCTCCTCTCCTACAGTCGCCACCTCTCCTCCCCTCGCTCACCCCCCCCCCTCTCACCGTCGTCGCCCCTCCCTCTCCTCTCTTGTCGTCGCAGCACCCCCCCCCCCATCCCCTCCCTTTCTCACCGCCCCCCTCCCCCCTCTCTCTCTCTCTCGACGTCTCTTCGCCTATGGGTTTGAGTGCATAAGTCTACCTATTCACTCAAATCCTATGATGTTTGTAAAGACATACATTTATTGGTCTACAAAACCCTAGTTCTACTTCTTCAGCAAGATGTCAGAAAACAAGATATACATACCCTCCACAGGTGCTTTCAAAGGATCAATGCTCATTGTCAAGATGGATGGGACGAACTATGAGCTCTGGGCTATGCAGCTCATGAGTCTCATGAAGTCAAATGGTAAGAAGCACATTCTTACAGAAGAAGAGCCAACGGAGAAAATTGTGTTTATGCCTAATGGAGGCCAATGATTTGTACGCCAAAATCTAGCTTTCAGATCCACTGATGATGGAGATTGTTGATGATGTCCTCCATCAGCCTACTGCTAAGACGATGAGGGACATCCTTGCTGCAACATACTCGTAGGTGCGGAACGAGACCAAGATCCTTCAATTCCAGCATGACATATTTACTGTCAAGTAGAACGGATGGCCTCTTCATTTGTTTTATACATCTTTGCTGGGGATGTTTGAGAAGCTCTATAGCATCATTCCCCTTACGACGACTCCCGAGCAGCAGAAGACTTTTCGGAATGCTACCATGGTGGGGGTCTTATTAGCAGCACTCGACCTTGAATATGATGCTGCTCGCTCGCAGATTCTTGTAGATGCTACTATTCCAGCAATAGAGGAAGTGTACCGCAGACTTAACCAGATGACAATCCCTCCTACTGCTACTACTCAACCTCCTTCAGCGATGGAGTTCTCCCGAGGCAGAGGAGCCTCTTCTTGGTTTCGTGGTTCTGGACCTCGTGGTAAAGGCATCCGCATCTGTCAGCCCTACACATTCTATCATAGCCTAGGTCACACGGAGGATACATGCTATTCTAAGCATGGTTTTCCGATATCAGCTTGTATAGCCGAGCACGCTACATCTCCTTCGACACCTATTTCAGACCAAAGGTTTAAGGAACTTGTCAGACTGCGAGATATCATGCCTCTCGTCTCTACAGCATCTTCGGGAGGCAACTCGATATAGCTTATTCAGCCTCTGCTTGTACGTCAGCAACTACTAGCACCTCAGGTAGTGCGTGTGCTTTTACTTCCTGTCATGGATCTGACGTTGCAGAATGGATTGTGGACTCCGGCGCGACACATCATCTTTGCGGAGAGAAAGATAAACTTACATCCTATAGAGCGATTCCACCAGGGAGGACTGTAGTTACAGCAGATGGGACCCATTCCCGTCATCGGACAGGGGGAAATCAGTTTGACGCCTTCTATGCGCCTATAGAATGTGTTGCCTGCCCCAGATTGTTCGATGAATTTATTATCTGTCAGTCACATTACGAAGGATTTGCATTGTGGTGCTATTTTTGATCCATTGTCTCTTGTTTTTCAGGAAATTCTTACGGGTAGCATGATTAATTGTGGCGGTGAGAAGGATGGTATTTATCGCATGGGTCGAACTCCCTATGTTGGCGTCTCGTCCCAGACAGGTGGATTAGTCTTTCCCTTTACATGGCATCGATGCTTTGGCCACCTTCCTCTTCAGAAGATGTGCCATATCTTGTCGCAGATTTCATCAGGTTCTTCTTTTAAATGTGAAGCATGTTAGTTGGGAAAGCATCATAGATCTGCTTTCCCTAGTTATCAGTGTCGGAGTAGTGGCTCCTCTTTTGATTTTTTCAAGTTGACATTTAGGGTCTGAATCGTGTCCCAGATCACCAGGGACACAGGTTTTACCTAGTTGTTGTTGATGACTTTTTTCGGTTGTCATGGGTGTTTTTGTTCAAGAATAAATCTGAAGCAGGAGATGTTATCAAAAATCTTATAAATGAAATGCAGAATGCTTTTTCTTCTACTATGAAATTTGTGAGAACGGATAAAGATTTGGAATTTTGTACCCGTGCTCTTTCACAATTCTTCTAATCTCGAGGCATTATCCATTAAACAACTTGTCCTTACACGTCTCAACAGAATGGCGTTACAGAGAGAAAGCATTGTCATCTTCTTGATATCACCCGGACTCTACTTATTTAGAGTCGTGCTCCACATTCCTTTTGGGGTGATGCAGTCCTTACGGCATGTAATCTGGTGAATCGTATGCCATCCTCTGTCTTAGGTGAGAAAGTTCCTCTTTCCATTGTTTTTCCTGACAAGGCGTTGTTCTCACTCACTCCTCATGTCTTTGGCTCTGTTGCTTTCGTCCACTAGCTGACTCCGTGACTTGACAAGCTCTCACCTAGGACTGTCAAATGTGTGTTTGTTGGGTACTCTCAGACTAAGAAGGGTTACCGATGCTATGATCCTTTGAGCAGGAAATATTACATCAGTACTAATGTCATTTTTTTTGAGTCTGTAATGTATTTCTCAAATACAGGTGACAGATTGGCTTCATCTATATTTGATGATGAGGTTTATGTGCCACCTCCTCTGAGTCCGTCCTCTACCATACCAGTTCCTGTTGTTTCACAACCACCACCACAACCACCAATTTCACATTTACCAAAATTCTATACCCATCGGCATGTCCCTGCTCATGCTACTCGTCAATCATCCAGTATGCCTCAGGTTTGTCCAGACAATATTACTAACGATGGGTCTGAAGATGTGCCAGTGCATGGATCTTTGTAGGAGATTAACATATCGGCGAGTACTATTTTCGATTATCTGAATGTACCTATTGCCTTACGAAAGCAGAAGCGTACATGTGCTTCATATCCACTTGCTTCACAGATTTCTTTTCACAGTCTCACAGTGGAGTTTCAAAGGTTTGTTGTTGCCCTATCTACTGTGGACATACCACAGAATTACAGGACGCCTTGAAGGATCGATGCTGGCGTTCAGCCATGGAAGAGGAAATGGGTGCTTTGCGGTCGCAGGGTACCTGGAGCTTGGTCTCTGCTCCCCCCAGGAGCATCTATTGTCAACTATAAATGGGTATTTACTGTCAAATATCATGCAAATGCAGCCTTGACCATTACAAGGCAAGGCTGGTGGCATGAGGGTGCACTCAAACATACGACGTGGATTATATGGGCACATTCTCTACAGTCGTGTGTCACTCGACTCTACGTGTCCTCTTTTCTGTTGTTGTGGTATGTGATTGGTCCTTGTTTCAGCTTGATGTTAAGAATGCCTTTTTGTATGGGGATCTGCAGGAAGAAGTCTACATGCAGCAGCCTACAGGGTTTACTGTTGAGGGGGAGAGTCAAATGGTGTGTAGACTTCACAAGGAAATATATGTCCTTAATCAAAGACTGTGGGCATGGCTTCAGAAGCTTTCTGACCTAATTGAAAGGCAAGGGTTCAAAAGATCAAATGCAGATCATTCTTTGTTTGTGCAGAAAACTCCCAGAGGTACTATTGTTATCATGGTTTATGTTGATGATATACTTGTTACGAGAGATGATATGAAGGGGATAAAAATGACAAAAGCAGTTCTGGGCCATCAGTTCATTACTAAGGATCTTGACACCCTATGATACTTTCTAGGGTTGGAGTTTGCTAGGAATGTGCAGGGTCTTGTGATGACCCAAAGAAAGTACATTACAAAAATGCTTGTTGAGACGGACATGACCGGGTGTCGACCCTCGGCTACTCCTATGAATCCCAGCATGAAGTTATATGATGATGATACAGATGAGGTTGACAGGAGAAGATATAGAGAGATGGTGGGAAAGCTTCTCTATATTACCATCACTAGACGTGAAATCTCTTTTGCAGTGAGTCGGGTGAGTCAGTTCATAGAACAACCCAGACAAATACATATGGATGCCACATACATGATATTGAGATATCTAAAGCCTTCTCCAGGTGCAAGGCTACAATTCAGGAAAGAAACAAACATTTTTGTTCATGCATGTGCAGATGTAGACTATGCAGGATGCCAAGTATCGAAAGTCTACTTCAGGTTTAACAGTGTTTGTTGGTAGTTCTTTAGTTTCTTGGAAAAGCAAGAAACAAACAGTAGTAGCTAGATCTAGTACAAAATCTAAGTATAGGACCATGGTACAAGCATGTACAGAGATGATGTGGGTCCGAGCTGTGTTAGAAGATTTGCATATAGATGTACATCCACCATGCAGTAACAATGTGATAATCAAGCAACGATATTCATTGCTAATAATCCTACATTCCATGAAAGAACAAAGCATATTGAGATAGACTGCCACTATACAAGAGATATGATTCAAACGGGCTTGATTTTTACTTCCCATGTCAACTCAGGAGAGCAGATTGCCGACAGTTTTACCAAGCCATTGCTCAGAGGGTCATTCCAGAAGTGTCCTTCCAAGCAGAGCATGATTGACATCTAAGCTCCATCTTGAGGGGGAGTGTAGAGAT
Source organism: Ottelia alismoides (assembly GCA_037367405.1). Classification (NCBI taxonomy): domain Eukaryota; kingdom Viridiplantae; phylum Streptophyta; class Magnoliopsida; order Alismatales; family Hydrocharitaceae; genus Ottelia; species Ottelia alismoides. The sequence goes on along the minus strand of JAZKJV010006413.1, from coordinate 524,888 downwards.
ATTTCTATATTCTATGTAAATTTTTTGCTATTTTTATTTTCTTCTATCCATCTTATGTAATTTACCCATAGGCCTTCTCTATATAAGAGAGTCTAGGGTTCTCTGGAATAAACAATTCATTCTCTTCATCCAACATTTAGTATATGAGAAAAGCATAAAATATCTATAAAGCTTACAATATTTTATATTTTTATTAATGTCATGTAACACTCCGGGGACATATATGTGTTAACGCATATAGTTGTTTCTGTATCTTTCTATTATTTTTATTTCCAGTTATATGTTTTGTGTAATTTACCCATAGGCTACTCTCCTATATAAGAGAGCCTAAGGCTTATGGAATAAACAACTTGCTCATTTTTCCCAACATGGTATCAGAGCGATGGTCCTAGACCGGAGTTCTCGAAAACGTAACCCTACCCCACCCGCCGGTCTCTCCTTCTTTCTCTCCCTTCTTCCGCCGCACGTATCCCGGCGCTCCCTTTCTCTGCACGAGCCTCTGCGCACCTCTCCGATCGGCTGTAGCATCTACGCGCCTCCTCTGCGCGTGCGATCTGCGCGCCTCCTCTGCGCACCCTCCCATCTCCTGCGCGGGCGTCACCCCGTGCTGTAGCGCTATAGCGCTGTAGCATCTCACGCGCAGCCGCATCGACCCAGCGTGCCACCAGTGCACGCTAAAGCGCGCTACCAGTGAGTGCATCGCGCACCAGTGCGCCAGTGACCGTGCGCTCTCCCGGTTGAGTTTGCGCGTGCGCGTGTGCCTCTTGTACGCGTGCGCGTGCTAAGCCCTAAAGCGCACAACATCATCTTCATGGGTTTAGTTGCTTGAGGTCTACACGTGCAACTAAACCCGTCAATGTCATTGTAGACAAAGTTCATCATTGGTCAATCGCTCCAGCCTTCAGTCTCCAGTATGTCAGAAAACAAGTCGGATATCCCATCTATTGGCGTTTTTCGTGGTCCAGCGCCTATAGTAAAGATGGATGGTACAAACTATGAACTGTGGGCAATGCAGTTCATGAGCATGATGAAGTCAACAGGCAAGAAGCACATCCTTACCGAACCAGAGCCTGCTGAGAAGACTGGAGCCAATGCCTCTTGGGAGGCTGATGATGCATATGCCAAGGTTTGGCTATCTGGTACGTTGGCAATTGAAATTGCCAATGACATCCTACATCAACCCACAGCCAAGGATATGTGGGACATTCTGGCGGCTACATACTCACAGGCAAAGAACGAGACAAAGATTCTGCAACTTCAGCATGATATATTCACAATAAAGCAGAATGGCCGCCCTCTACATTTTCTCTATACATCACTGAGAGGGATGTTCGAGAAGCTCTACAGCTTCATGCCCCTTACAGCCACGCCAGAACAACAGAAGACATACAGGAACGCGACTATGGTGGGCGTGTTCCTAGCTGCACTCGATCCAGAGTATGAGGCAGCACGATCACAGATTTTGGCCGACTCTACTATTCCTCCCATAGAGGAAGCTTTTCATAGATTGAGTCGGATCACAGTTCCTTCCACGGCTGCGAATCAGAATACTTCAGCCATGACAGCCAACAGGGGTCGCGGATTTCATCATCAGGGCTGTGGACGTGGACCCCGTGGAAGAGGTGGTCGTACTAGGCCAACATGTACATATTGTCATCGTGTAGGACACAATGAAGACACATGCTATTCGAAGCATGGATTTCCTGCATCTGCACGAGTCGCTGAGCAGATAGAGCCTCCATCTGCTGCTACTTTGGATCAGCGGTTTGATGATCTAGTTGCCCGTCTGAGGGGCATTATCCCCCCGTCTGGTCCAGCACCGACTACTGAGAGTCAATCTGATGCTGCTGCCTCTGCCTCTGCGTCGACCAGTGCTTCAGGTAGCATACTTGCATTCACCAGTACTAGATCAGATATATTACCATGGATTATGGACTCGGGCGCTACACATCACCTATGTGGCGACCAGAATTTACTTACAGGATACACTCAGCTTCCTCCAGGCCGAACAGTGGTAATCGCCAATGGTACACATTCCCCCATCACTGGTCAGGGGGAGATTCGATTGACATCTTCTATGCAGCTCAAAAATGTGCTACATGCACCTGTTTTTTCAATGAATTTATTGTCAATTAGTCAGATTACGAAGGACTTACATTGTCGGGCAATTTTTGATCCATCTTCTCTGATTTTTCAGGACATCCGTACGGGCAACGTGATTGGTCATGGCTATGAGCAAGGAGGCCTCTACCGCCTGAATCAGACCCCTTTCGCTGGCACCTCATCTATTCCCACCGAACCAGTATCTCCTTTATTGTGGCATCTGCGCCTTGGACATCTACCGCTTCAGAAGTTGCGTCGAATGTTACCTCATGGTCTTCCTCACACACCTATCCAATGTGAAGCGTGTCAGTTGGGAAAGCATCACAGGTCGACCTTTCCCAGTCATCCAGGTTGGAGTAGTACCTCCAAGTTCGAGTTATTTCATGTTGATGTCTGGGGTCCGAGTCGTGTACCTGATCAACAGGGACACAGATTTTATATAGTATTTGTGGATGATTTTTCTCGTATGTCATGGGTGTTTTTGATGAAAAATAAATCTGAAGCCGGAAATATCATTATCCATTTTCTGAATGAAATTCAAAATGTTTTCTCCACATCTGTGAAGTTTGTGAGAAGTGATAATGCTCTAGAACTGTGTACTAATGTCCTTGCCAATTATTACTCCTCAAAAGGGATTGTCCACCAAACATCCTGTGCTCATACATCTCAACAAAATGGAATTGTTGAAAGGAAACATCGCCACCTTCTTGATGTCACAAGATCACTTCTTATACAGAGTCATGTTCCCTACTCTTACTGGGGTGATGCAGTTCTCACTGCATGTTACCTAATCAATCGTATGCCGTCCTCTGTCTTGGATGAACAGATCCTGTTTTCCCTTATCTATCCTGGGAAGGATCTGTTCTCTCTTACCCCCCGTATGTTTGGTTCAGTTGCCTTTGTCCATCAGTTGTCTCCTGGTACTGACAAGCTCTCTCCTAGGGCTGTCAAATGTGTCTTCGTCGGGTACTCCAGAACACAAAAGGGGTACAAGTATTTTGATCCTCTGCGTCGGCGGTATATGGTCAGTGCAGATGTTACATTTTTGAATATGTGATGTATTTTTCAGACACCGGTGCTCAGCAGCTTCTTCCACTGCCTACTGATGTCATATACATGACACCACCATCTCTTGCAGAACAACCACCACCACCGTCACCACCACCACCACAGATCCCCGTCTCACCACTACCTTTCCATTATACCCGCAGGCATCCTCCCGCTCATACTCATGGCTCGTCTCCTAGCCCGCCTATGGTATGTACTGAAGATACTTCTATTGATGGATCTAATGATATTTCTGAGCAGGATATATTGCAGGGGCCAGATGAGGCTACAGACGATTTAGATGTTCCCATTGCTATACGAAAATCGAAGAGGAGCTGTGTTACATATCCCTTGTCAGCCTCTGTGTCTCTTGAGAGACTATCTGGGGTTTTCAGGACATTTGTGGTGGCTCTTTTAGCGGTAGATATTCCACGGAATTATCACGACGCACTGCAGGACTGTAGATGGCGGCTAGCAATGGAGGAAGAAATGGCGGCACTTCAGTCCAGAGGAACTTGGAGTCTAGTTCCTATACCTCCAGATGTGACCCCGGTGAGCTGTAAGTGGGTGTTTACAGTGAAGCACAATGCAGATGGTTCTATTGATAGATACAAGGCACGGCTTGTTGCACGTGGCTTTACACAGACATACGGGGTGGATTACCTTGATACATTCTCGCCAGTAGCCCGTCATTCCACTCTCTGGATCTTGTTGTCAGTTGCAGTTACTAGAGACTGGCCACTATATCAGCTGGATGTGAAGAACGCTTTCTTATATGGAGATTTGCAGGAGGAAGTCTACATGCAACAGCCACCTGGTTTTGCTGTTGAGGGGGAGTGTTCCAAGGTTTGCAGATTACATAAGGCTATCTATGGCCTTAAGCAGAGCCCCAGAGCATGGTTTCAGAAGCTCTCAGACCTCTTTGAAAAACAAGGATACAAACGCTCCAATGCTGATCATTCCTTGTTTGTACAGAAGACTGCTAGAGGTATTATTGCAATCATGGTTTATGTAGATGACATCTTGATTACAGGAGATGATGAGCAGGGCATAAAGCAGGCGAAAGAAAAGCTGGGAACCAAATTTGTCACTAAGGATCTTGGAGTCCTTAGATATTTTCTGGGGCTGGAATTTGCTAGAAATCTGTATGGATTAGTAATGCCGCAGAGGAAATATGTTACAGATCTGTTGAGTGAAACAGGTATGCTAGTGTGTCGGCCTGCTACGACACCAATGGACCCTAGCATGAAGCTCTATGATGATGACACAGAGGAGGTGGACAGGAGAAGATACAGAGAACTGGTAGGCAAACTGCAGTTGTCACGATCACCAGGCCCGATATATCATTTGCAGTGAGCCGTGTGAACCAGTTCATGGAGCAACCACGTCAGGTTCATATGGATGCAATACATATGATTCTTAGATATCTCAAATCAGGTCCAGGTGCAGGTTTGCTATTTAAGAAGGGAAAAGGATTTCCATCTCAGCATGTGCGGATGCAGACTATGCAGGATGTCCCAAGGACAGGAAGTCCACCTCAGGATTTGCAGTTTATGTTGGAGATGCTCTAGTCTCATGGAGGAGCAAGAAACAGACGGTGGTAGCTAGATCTAGTGCTGAATCCGAATATAGGACTATGGCTCAGGCTACCACAGAGATGATGTGGGTGAAAAGTGTACTTACAGACGTATGTCTACATGTACCACTTCCTATGACCTTGGAATGTGATAATCAGGCAGCTTTATTCATTGCAAACAACCCAGCATTCCATGAGCGGACCAAGCACACTGAAGTTGACTGTCACTTTATACGTGACATGATTCAGAAGGAGTTCATTGCTACATCTCATGTTGCCTCAGAAAATCAAACAGCGGATATATTCACCAAAGCATTACTACAAGGCCCATTCCAGAAGTGCGCATCCAAGCTGAGCATGATCGATATCTATGCTCCATCTTGAGGGGGAGTGTTAACGCATATAGTTGTTTCTGTATCTTTCTGTTATTTTTATTTCCAGTTATATGCTTTGTACCCATAGGCTACTCTCCTATATAAGAGAGCCTAGGGCTTATGGAAAAAAACAACTTGCTCATTTTTCCCAACAATATGTATTTTTCCATTTGTTAGTTCTTTAGGGTTCTCTATATATAAGAGACCCTAGACAAATGGAATAAACACAATGATTCATGCTTACTCCACATAGTATCAAAAAGACGATCCTAGACCAAAACCCATACCTAAAAACTCATTGCCACCGTTAGCCCTATCTCCTTGTGCGTGCCCTTCTCACTCGATGAAGAGTCATGCAAGAGGACCGTCAACTCCAACCATTGTCGTAGAAGGACCCAGTACGTCCCGCAAACCATGCGAGGCCCCAGTGATCCCTCCTCCAGGGTTGCACAGTACCACAATGGTACTAGTAGCAAAGGCTTGAAAAAAAGGCGAAATGATGTGTTTTCTTCGGAATCAAGGCAAGGCATAGTCTCGAAGCGGTTATGGTGTAAGCCTCATTTTATATAAAAAGAATGTATAAAACTATAACTATATATTTTTCAATGTAATTATATGTTCTCTGTCCAACATATAATACTTAATAAGGCCTTAAATGTCGGATTTCGGTTTCATTTCGATAGGCCTGGAAAGAGAAATTCAATAGAATTTCGATGGAATTTCGGTGAAATGGTCGGAAATTGGGGAAACTACTTGAAAACTCATTTTTTTATAAAATTAAGATTTCTAATATTCTTTAACTCAATAAATGAGATAGAAATACATAGTGTTTTTGCTAATACTAAGATATAGCATGATATGTTACATTAACTTTCTATCCAATTGCTCCAACAGTTGAAAAAGCAGTATACTACTCAGAATCATAATCAAATTTAGAACCAAAATTAGAAGCCATTAGTTTCACCGCTTGAATATGAAGAGAATGATGGCACATGCAATAATAACATAGAAAAACATTGGCCAATAAAGAATTAGCAAAATGCAATCTTATGTATGAAATTGAAAATTGAAATGATAGGTTAGAACTTGCATCTAAACAAACTACTTTCAACTTAGAAAATATTAATTTTAGAAATAAAGAAAGACACATACACAAAAACAAAAATCTTTCTGACGTGTATGTCTAATAGATGCATTGTATAGCATGTGAATGTAAAATATATGCCATACAAGACAAATAAATCAATTAACACCAAGAAACAATGTTGCATTCACAAGCACAATCTATATCCAACCTCATAGTAAGAAAATACTTACAGTAACAAGATTTGGAAGGATGCTAACAACATAGCACTCGCTCTTCGCATGTACTCTTTATAGTAGAGAGAAGTCACAAGAAAGCAAAACCTTAAATTTCATATTTTGATTTCATTTCGCAATAGTTTCGAAGAATTTTGGTGAAATCGTCGGAAATCTTGGAAATGGCTCTGAACTTAACTTTTTTCCAAAAAATAAGGTTTTTTAGTATTCCTAAGTTTGCTTAAATCCATGTTGAAAAAAATCAGATTGTCGTGAGGTAAATTTCTAAATAATTTTTTAATATTATTTAGGAATTTGTCTATGATTGTTTTATGCTGGTTGTCGGCTACCTAACGCAATCCTCCTCAATTTACTTGTGCTTGGGACCTGGCATGGCTGAGTTTTTAATATTATTAAGTCAATAAATAAAATAGAAATGTGCATTTGTTGTAATGGAGCAGGAAGTCTACACCCGACCTTTTTTCCATTATTTTTTGGTTTTTTGAAGAAAAACTTAGGCGAATTTGCCTAATACATAGAGAGGAATATGTATTCCAAGTTTCATGCAAAACAAATAATCCTAAACGCTCATCTAGGAGGGGTCGATTTTCAGCAATTCTAAGACAGTTAAAATTTGGTAGTCTTGATGGAGATGATACCCAAAGTTTCATTTCAAAAAAAAATTAATAATAATGAGAAAAAAGAGTTGGGTGTAGGCTCCCTTTTTCATTATTGTAAAATAGAATTGTAAATATAAGTTTTGAAGTAGTATTATAATCATAATCATCACATATTGATATGTAGAGCAACGTGTTGCCTAGAATCAAAATTGTATGCTAAAATGAAAACAAAGCCATGATAAGCACCCAGTCAATAAGAATGAGGTGACACATATAATAACTACTAATCAAAACATATATATGAAAAACATAAAGAACAAAAAATAAATCTCTTAAACTAAAACTTGAATTTAACTCTTAAATCTTGTGTCTAGATTATTTGTTTGCATTTAGATCTAAAATTTAGAAACTACTAAAGAAACTACTTAAATTTTTGTAAAGAACTCTAACAACTCAACATATCGAAGAATAATTAAGTGAAAATTCGCTAATATATGCAAATTTCGATGAAAGGTAGATCCCCTTATTTTTGTTGTTTCATTGAAACGGTATGCAATTTCGATGAAATTTTATTGATATTTTGATGATATTTTGTTGAAATCTTGGAAAAGAAATAAGGCAGCCTTTCGATTTCGGTGACCAAAAGAAATGGAAATTTCTGAGATATTCAATGGAATTTCGTTGTACTTATCACTATAAGATATGATGAAATAATAGAGATAAGATTCTAAAAAAAGATAGAACAACAATTCTTCACATTTCATCAAGGCAAAGAGGATTTCATTGTCTATAAATATTGTGAAAGAATTAAATAATACATATATATCTTTAAAATATTATTGTAATTAAATGTAATACATGTCGAAGCAATTTATGTTGTGTCTAACAAATAATATATGACCGCACGAGAAACCGTGAATCCTATCCATTTCGAGAAAATCTTTGAAATATTGCGGTAATTAAAAGTACAATTAAATATATGTCGAACAAATTTATATTATGTGCCTAATATATAATATATGGCAGCATGAGAAACCATGAACCATATCCATTTTGTTTTACTTAATATATTGCAAACATTGTTAAGTTTACCAATATTGTTTGATTTGATATTTATGAATTCATTCATTAAGAATGAAAAAGTAAGTTTGCCAAAATGGTTGGACACATTAATTGCAAATATGAAGTTATGAGCACGAAAGAAACATCATATTTATGCATTCATCTTGTATAATCATTATTTTAAACAAAACGAATATTTATAGGCTTCTCAAACCACCAAGTAAACCATTAGAATCATAAAACATGCTTCAAAAAATTAAAAATGCCTCATAAAATGCATTGATTGCCTCGAGGCATTTAGTCTCGAGGTTATGCCTCGACCACCTGATGTGTACGCCTCACAGTACTGGACTGAGGCGTACGATTAGAGGCTAAATAGGACCGCCTAGCCTCGAGGCTAGTTTTTTGAAACCATGCCAGTAACACCGCCAAAGGGATCATGTGGTCTCAGCAGCAATCTCTAGCGATGTTGGAGCCGCCCGAATCCCAACCTGGGCATTTTCCCAACGCCAATAGCGCACCTGGAGGATTGATCAGCTCCGCGTGTTGCGTTCTTCGTTATTCTAACTTCTAAGTCTCGATATGGCCCCCGAGGACCTCTGATCTACTGTGTAGCATTGTTGCAGGCCTTTTGCACATCAAAATTGAGTTCTAGTGCACTTCTCAGCCCTCATAGGCATACTTAGTCAATCACAAGATTCTCTTCATCTCTCTGACCACAATGACACCTATTTCTTTTACTGAGACAATGCCCTTAGCCACAAACGTGTAAGGAACTACTATCAAACTTAAGGGCACAAAAAATTACATGCTTTGGACTCGTTCTTTCAAGGTGTTCAATGACGGTCAAGAAAACTCTATATCATGACTAAAATTCCTCCATATGAGAAGGAGAAAGACTATGATAACTGACAGACATACAAATATCAGGTTATAAACTGGATGATCAACAGTGTTCAGGCATATATTGCCTCCAATCGTCTCTAAAAGGATATAGCCAAGGAGATGTGGGAGGATCTTGAGCAAACATACTCCCAGAAGACGACAAAGTCACATAATGTAGACATCTATACGTGTTGGAGTATTTAATTGTGTGCCATATGAGTTGTAGGAGGGTAATGAATCTCTCAAAGATCCATTTACCGCATCCATATGTTTAGTCCCACATCTACCAGTGGTAGGACATGGAGGCTCTGTGGAGGCTATATAAGGAGCCCTAGACCTCCTGTATCCATTGAGAAAAAGGAATGCAATATCTGCCCCTTTGAGGGCTTCACCCGCGGTTTCATCATGCTCCTTAGGGAGTAGGGTTCCACGTAAAAATCTTTGTGTTCTTCCAAATTTATTCTCTCTAGTTTATGCTATGTTTATCATTCGCTTCCGCATTCTCTATTTTCTAACATGGTATCAGAGCGGTTCGATTCGCGAGGAGTTATGTTTATTATTTTATTCGAGATTCTATTTGAGTTGTCATTTAGATTATTTTTGTTCAAGTTGGGAGATCATTATCAGTTATTATGTCGATTAATTATTCTGTTTTGATGATGATGTTGTTATCAAGTTCGAGAGAAACTAGGGTTTCTTTATGGAACCCTAATCTTGAATGTCTGATGCATATACGATTCTAGGTGGTTCTTCTCCTACTCCACCAAAGCGGCAACGCAGGCGGTTGTTCATGTTTGATCTCGAAACTGTCCGAGAGAAGCCATTAGGGTTTCTGATGGAACCCTAATCATGCCTCGAGCAACCGACTAGGCGACAATTCAAGTTCCAGATAACAAGGTGGCTACCTACGATGCCAAATTTGGCCTCAAATTTAAGAGAAATTCGGTCGAATTTCTGTTGAATATAGATATTCAGTCAAAATCGAAATTTAGTCGAAATAACCGAAATATGGGGGTCTTGGTACAAAAAATGACCGAAATGACCGAAATTTCGGTCGAAATTCGATCGAAATGATCGAAATTCTGTTTCGATCGGTCACCAAAATGGTGACCGAAACCGACATTTAGGGCCTTGCTTCAAGCGTCCAGGTCGCAAGCCCTCCGACGACCCCACCGTAGCGCACAACTCCAGGCCGTAGCCCTAGATACCCCATCGCCGCCAACATCTCCACATCTCTCCCTTGGCCCCAGCATCCCGAACTGATTCAAAGCCGCATGCGATGACCCCCTATCTCGAGCGCATCCAAGCAAAGCCCCACCGATTGATCTCCAGCAGTAACACCCTCGCGTGTCGCGCCTTCCCATCACATGGCGCAGGGAGCTCCAGGCGGAGCCCTTGGCTTCGCACAGACGGCACGTGAAGCAACTCCAGGCGTTGCCCCGCGCTTTCTCCAGATTTTCAAGGAGGCGGCGGTGCCACCATCTCCAGGCCGCAAGGAGCTCAGGATCCCCCTACGCAAGAAGCACCTCGATCTCAGCACGTGTGCTCCAGAAGGAGCCCTATCTCCTGGTGGCGGCTCCTAATGAAGAGGGCCCCTATCGGGGGGTGGGGGGAGGGGGGTAGAAGACCTCAAGAGAAAGGGTTCCCATCATGGGAACCCAAAGGGGAGGACCGACAACTTAAAAAACTACTTTTGTGGGCCTAGTTTGGGTCTGATTTGAAAAAAAAAGAGAAAAAATGAAAAGAAAGAGGCGCGTACAATTAAGAAAAGCCATACACAGTTAAAAAAAGTTGTAGAAAAGGGGAAAGTTTTAAAAAAGGAATGCTTCAAAAAAATATCTGTGACGGCTATAAAAAATGGAAATAGCCGAAAAAAAGAAGAAAAATTGAGAAAAAAAAGGCGAGAGAAAAAATTATGAGTTCAGCTTATTGTTAGTACCCCCATTTTATTGTCTTCTCCCAACTTGATCGACGATTGTGATTCCGACAGTATGGGAGAAAGGGGGAGTATTGGTAGAGTCACAGGTCGGATTTATATTCCAGATTCAGATTCTCTAGACTAGTCAGATTTTCAGACCCTACAGTTGATATTCAAACTCGGCGTCAATGTTCCGAGTCTTCAGTTTCAGACACGCACATGTATGCGGTCTTTTCAGATGTGCATGTTTTTGCCATCTTTTTGTCGTGGTCCCCATCATTCTTCTTGTTTTGTCAGCCAGAGTTTTCATGTGAGCCATAGGGACTCCAGAGTAGAGGATCATTCCCTATGCCATGTTGGCTAGGGTTTTCATGTGGTTTCATAGGGACTCCAGAGTAAAGCGCCATTCTTAGTGCCAGATGGGAGAGATCCAGTTCTCCGACGAGGAGACTTCTTTCAGACTACATTCTCCAGCGACCGTGGACTCCGACGAGGATTGCACTTCCACAGCCTTTTCAGTTCGACCCTTTTTCAGAGATGGAGCAGTTGTCCATATGTTGTGGCAGGCCAGAGTACTCCGATAAGGAGACTCATTTTAGTTGCAGTGACTCTGAAAAGTGTGATTCAGAGCACATGCTCTCCGACGAGGAGATTCAGCAGACTCACACGTCGGTCCGTTCGTCCTCCTCGCTTGCATGGCATGAGAAGCAACGTCCTCGACAGCAGCCGGAAGTTGTGTGCGTTGAGTTGATATTGTCTGCAGTGTCCTGTAGCGTGAGTTGAGTTTCTTTCTATTTATCCAAGCTGAAAATTGCATGCTCCAGCTTGAGGGAGAGTGTTGGAGTATTTAGTTGTGAGCCATATGAGTTGTAGCAGGGTAAATGGATCTCTCCAGGATTCATTTACCCCATCCATATGTTTAGTCCCACATCTATCAATGGTGGGACTTGGAGGCTCTGTCGAGGCTAAATAAGGAGCTCCAGACCTCCTGTATCTATTGAGAAAAAGGAATGCAATATCCACCCCTTTAAGGGCTTCTCTCGTGGTTTCATCACGCACCTTAGGGAGTAGGGTTCCACGTAAAAAACTTTGTGTTCTTCCATGTTTATTCTTTCTAGTTTATGCTTTGTTTACCATTCGCTTCCGCATTCTCTATTTTCTAATAATACGCCAATATGTTCTGTAACTCAGGGTAATTCCACCATAGTTGAGTACTACAGGCATCTCACTAGTATGTATGAGGAGTTTAAGATCTTTCAGCCTTCATGTTGTATCAAATAGGTACAAGAACGTCCGGAGTGGTAGGCGTATCATTTTCTTGATGGTATGCATTCCATATATCAGGCAGTGAATGAACAATTTCTGATATCAGATACATTGATAGCAGTGAAGGTCATATTTGGGCGTCTTGAGGAATTAGAGACATATGCATCACATCCTCCCACCTTACATCCAACAGAGAGTTTTGCACACATCGCATTGTCTGGGAGAGGAAGATGCTACATCTTTCGAGGAGGAGGTCGTGACTTTGGTTGTGGGCATGGACGAGAATTTGGATGTGGACATGACTTTGGTTGCAGTTATGAGCGAGATTCAATTGCTCCTCGGTTTCTATAGAGCACTCACTGTGGTCGCTAGAACCATCCATCAAGACGATGATGGAAGAAGTTTGGAGTACTTCTCATCACGCCAATGGTACCAATGAGGACGCCTATGATGTGGAAAAGGTGTCTACTACCAAGAACCCCAATGTCAAGACGGTACACCACAATGACGCAGATTACCCACATCTGATGTAGATTATACAAACTCCTGAATCCACTACCTCCAATTAGACTACCATTGCTACGTTGGCTACTCCTTCAGGTACAGTGGCCAACTATGTCATCACTCCTACTCCAACTTGGATCATTGACTCCAGATCCTCTACTCATATGATCTTCTCCATACCCACTTCCTCGGTGAAGTCGGTTCGAGTCGCTAATGGGACCCACTCACATGTTAACTCTATGAACAATTGAGTTCTCCACCAAGCTTCGACTTTCTGGGGTTCAATGTGTTCATGATTTCCCTCTTAGCTTATTGTCTGTTCATCAGAAGCTTTGTATTAAAATTAATTTTCATGTGATATTTGATGAATTCTATTGTTATTTTCAAGGCATCCAGAGGAGGTAAATTTTTTATCGGGGCCATAAGAAGAATATTGACATACAATCTCATTCCAAGTTTGCCGATGGTGTCCATCTCCGAAAGCCCACTCCTATGCATCTGCGCCATGGGCACCATTTTGCCAAGGCTCTCTCCATGATGTTTCCTGTACTCTCTACTCGGAAGCCCTTTTTAGTGCGAGGCGTATGAGTTTGGGAAACATCATCGAGTTTATTCTCTTGTTCATACCGGGTCCCGTAATGCCAACCTTTTTGGTCTTGTTCATTGCGATGTTTGGGGACCTTGTCCAATGAGAACATTGAGTGGTCATCGCTATTTTATTGTCTTTGTGGATGATTATAGTACATCCTCATCGGTGTATCTAATAAAGGAGCGTTCGAAGAAAAATTGTTATAAATTTCCTTCAAAATATTAAAACCCCTTTTCCTACGTGTATTCATATTAGTCAAACTGGCATGCCCTTAAGTTCATCCAACAAGAGTTGACATCTTTCTTTGCATCTCAGGGGACTGTTCACCAAACCTCATGTCCTTATACCTCGCAACAGAATGGGGTTGCAGAAAGGAAACTCTGACACTTTCACAATATTGTCAGATCTCTTCTTAATTAAATGAATGTTCCCAAGCACTATTGGTAGGATGCCATCCTTATTATTGTCTACCTCATCAACAGAGTTCCATCCTTTATTCTCAAAAGGAGGACTCTAGTCTATACAATACTAACTCTCCTTTTCCTTTTCCTCTAATAATTTTTGGTTGCATTGCATTAGTTCACAACTTCCATGCAACTGACAAATTGTCACCTAGGGCCATCAAGTGTGTCTTTCATGGGTACTCATGTACTCAAAAAGGCTATCAGTGTTATGATCATACTGAGTGTCGACAATATGTATCTGTCAATGTCACTTTCTTTAAGCAGAAAAGCTTCTTCGCACAAGTTGTCAGTGACAACCCTTTGGACCTTCCTCCACCAATTGTTTATACTCGCAGGTGCACCACTACACATGTCTTTGTTCCTTTGCATGTCCCTTTTATGCAGGATAATATGACATCTTCGAGTACTCCCACCATTGTTGCCTCGGATGTACCTGAGGCCCTTCCAATAGCTCTCCGAAGAAGGAGCAATGTACTTTTCACCCTATGTCACATTTTACTTCAACTAATGGTTTATCGAGATGTGACAAGAGGTTTGAAAATGCCTTGAATGATATTCCAATCAACAGAGATCATTACAATGCAATGCAGGAACAAGGTTGGTGACATGCTATGGATGAGGAGATAGATGTGCTTACCTCCCGGTACATGTGGGTTCTTGTATCATACCCCCCAGGAGTCCAACTTGTGGCTTGCAGATGGTCTTCATGACCAAGCAGTCACAAAGCCTTCACATAAACCTATGGGGTTGATTATTTTGAGACATCTCTGGTTGTTGGGATGGGGTCCATATATACCATTCTTTCTGTTGATGATAATAAAGCATGGCTCATTTTCCAACTTGATATGAAGAATGTCCTCCTTTATGGTGACCTTGAGGAGGAGGTTTATATGATGCAACCGTCGGGTTACATAGTCAAGGGGGAGTGTCTATGCCAGTTGTGAAAGGCCATCTATGTCTTGAAGCAGAACCCCGTGGAAGGTTTGACAGTTTTACTATTGAGATCACCACTTAAGGTTTCAGAAGATAACATCTAACTACTTTGTCTTTGTCATACGATGGTCTACTAGCACCTCATTCTTGATGTCTATGTTAATTGTTACGATATCTATGTTATTTTTGTTCTTTTTCATATTGTTTATTTCTATTGTCATGCTTATGTAATTTACCCTTAGAGTTTTTTTCCTATATAAGAGAGCTCTAGGGTTAGATGGAATATAACTTTTCTTTTTCCCTCAACATGGTATCAGAGCGACAATCCTAAACCGGAGCCTGTAACCAAACCCTAGCCCTTCCCTACCCACCGCCCCTCTCGCTGCCCCTCTCGAGGCAGTCGCCCCTCTCGAACGTCGCCCCGAGGCAACCTCCTCTCTTGTATCTATATCGCTCGTCCTCGGTTGCCTTGTTCGCTTCCGAGGTTGACGTCACGTCACCACCGTCGGGCATCTGCGCCCTAGCAGCTCTAGCATCATATGTGCCCTTGCAGGTACTCTCCTAGAGGGGCTAATTGCGCCCGATCGTGCATTATATTCTAGAAACGTCAACTGCAGCACACCGGCACTTGTGTTCTAGTGTGCCCTAGCGCGTTGTCGTATCATCGCAGGCTCCTTGCCCAGCTTGTCTCTTGTTCCTAAGGGTACAAAGGGATTATCTAGGAATACCCTAGTTACCCAAAGGACTCTCTAGAAGAATGGAAGATGTTGTCGTATAAGTCTATACCCACAATCATCTTCCTGTATGTCAGTGTAAACGCTGGTGACTCTTTTTGCTAACCCAGTCTTGAAGATAGTTGTTATCATGTCTGACAACAAAGTGGAAGTGCCATCCCTGGGAGCCTTCAAAGGTCCAGCACCGACTGCCAAAATGGATGGAACCAACTATGAACTGGGGACCATGCAATTCATGAGTTTGATGCAATGTAATGGCAAGAAGCACATCCTCACGATAGAAAAGCCACATGACAAGACAGGGACAAATGCCTCATGGGAGGCGGATGATGTGTATGCTCGCATATGGCTATATGGGACTTATCCACGGAATTAGCTAATGATATACTGAGTCAGGCTACTGTCAAAGCTATGTTGGACATTCTTGCCGCAACATGCTCTCCGGTAAAGAATGAGTCGAAGATACTCCTGCTCCAGCATGATATTTTCACATCAAAGTAGAATAGTCACCCTCTTCACGCCCTTTATACTTCTTTGAGGGGTATATTCGAGAAGTTACATGGTTACATACCCTTGATTGCTACTCCAGAGCAGCTAAAGGCATACAGAGACTCTGTGATGACTGGGGTATTCTAGCAGCCCTGGATCCGGAATATGATGCAACTCGTGCCCAGATCCTCACTGATGCTACCATACCTCCTATGGAGGAGGCGTATCGCAGATGGAGCAAACTTTCTATATCTTCTGGGAGTACTTTACAGTAGCAAACTTCTTCAGCTATGGCGGCAGAGGAGGGGGTGGTCGCGATCGATAGTGCACCTTCTGCCACAGGACAGGCCATTCTGAAGAAACTTGCTATTCTAAGCATGGGTTTCCTGCGTTAGCCAGGGTTGCAGAGCAGACACAGCAGATTGGGAGTTCATCTTCTGCATCTGATCAGAGGTTTGACGAGCTTGTAGAACGACTGAGAGAGATTATGCCTGACACGTCTGGATCCACTAGTTCTCCTTCAGGATCCTCTGAGGCTGCTACCTCAGTATCTGCTTCTATATCAGGTATCGAATATGCTTTTACTAGTTGTTATAGGGAAGATTTATCTGAATGGATCAAGGATTCCGGCGCATCTCATCATCTTTGTGGTGACAGAGTTCAATTTAGTGGTTTTCGTCCTACTCAGCCAGGATGATCAGTTGTGATAGCTGATGGAACACATTCCCCCATGATTGGTCAGGGGGAGGTGCAGTTGACTTCCACATTGTGGCTTCCGAATGTTCTCTATGCTCCTGGTTTTTCTATGAATAAATTATCAATTACTCAAATCACCAGAAATTTCCATTGTCATGTCATATTTGATCCATCGGCTCCTGTGTTTCAGGACATACTCATAGGCAGAGTGATTGAACTGGCCGTGAGCAAAGGGGTCTTTGCAAACTTGTGCAGTCTTCGTATGATGGTGTCTCTTCTTCTATCCGCATTGGATATGTTTCTCCATATATATGGCATCTGCGATTTAGTTATCTTCCTCTGCAAAAGTTGATTCATGTTTTTTCTCATATTTCTCCTCGCTCCACTTTTTAGAGCGAGGCCTGCCAGCTTGAGAAGCATCAGTCCACTTTCCAGAGTCGTCAGGGTCCAAGTAGCCATAGTCTCTTTGAGTTGCTCCATTTCGATATTTGGGGTCCTAGTTGTGTCCCAGATCATCAGGGACACAGATTTTATCTAGTTGTTGATGAGTTTTCTCGTTTGTCTTGGGTTTTTCTTTTTAAGAACAAGTCTGATGGCGGTCCTGTTATTCAGTCTTTTATTAATGAAATAAAGAACATTTTCTCTGCAAAAGTCATGTTCATACGTTTTGATAATGCATTAGAATTTTGCAGTACTCATCTTTCTCAATTTCTTAAGTCCAATGGTATTGTGCATCAGACTTCATGCGCATATACTTCCCAACAGAATGGGGTGGCTGAAAGGAAACACCGTCATCTTTTGGATGTTACCAGAACCCTTTTGATTCAGAGTCGTACTCCTCATTCCTATTGGGTAGATGCGGTTCTAACTGCTTGTTATCTGGTAAATCGTATGCCCTCTTCAGTGCTTGGGAGAAGATCCCGTTCTTCATTGTGTTTCCCGAGACGGATTTTATCTCGCTTACGCCTTGTGTTTTTGGTTTTGTTGCATTTGTTCATCAACTCTCTCCTGGTCTTGACAAGTTCTCTCCCCGAGCTGTTAAATGTGTGTTTGTTGGGTATTCCAAAACCCAAAAGGGATATCGTTGTTTTGACCCTGTTCGACGAAGATACTATGTTAGTGTTGATGCCATCTTCTTCGAGTCTATTATGTATTTTTCTCCCATAGGTGACAGGCTTACTCCTTCAGAGGATGGGGAAGAGATCTATATGCCTCCTCCTCTATCATTATCATGTTCTACTCCACCTCCACCACCACCACCATCAACACCACCACCATCACCACCTCCACCACCGTCCTCTGTTTTCTTTCCACAAGTCTACTAGCGAAGGCCTCATGCTCATGCACCTCCTCCACCATCCAGTACGCCCAAGGTATGTCCTGAGCATTTGTGTTCTTCTAATGGCACAGGTGATTCGCAAGTACAGATTGAGGTGCAGAGTGCAGATACTATCTCTACTACTCCTGTTGAGGATCTGGATATGCTTATTGTACTTCAGCGTCAGAAAAGAGCATGCACTATGCACCCTATTGGTTCTCATGTTTCCTTGTAGCGTATATCCCAGGATTTTCAGCACTTTGTTGTGGGGTTGTCTGCTATAGACATACCACGAACATATCAGGAAGCTCTACAAAGCAGTCAGTGGCATCTGGCTATGGAGGAGGAGATGGCACCTTTACAGTCATGAGGTACGTCGAGTGTGGTCCATGCTCCACCAGGTGCATCTGTTGTTGGCAGCAAGTGGGTATTTACTGTGAAGTATAGGGTTGATGGTACCGTAGACAGATACAAGGCCAGGCTAGTTGCTCGTGGGTTCACTCAGACCTATGGAATGGACTATCATGACAATTTTTTCCCTGTGGCGCATCATTCTACCTTGTGTATTCTTATTGATGTGGTGGTGGTACGTGATTGGCCTCTTTTCCAATTGGATGTCAAGAATGCTTTCTTGTATGGTGATTTGCAGGAAGAGGTTTACATGCAGCAACCACCTGAGATTGTTGCTGAGGGAGAGTCCAGTATGGTGTGCCGGCTTCATATGGCAATATATGGCCTTAAGTAGAGCCTGAGAGCTTGGCTTCAAAAGCTCTCACAATTGATTGAACAGAAGGGGTTTGTCAGATCTAATGCAGATCATACTCTCTTTGTAAAGAGAAACCATAGAGGTATTGTAGTCATTTTGGTTTATGTTGATGACATTGTTATCACTGGCAGTGATGAACATGGCATTCAAGCAGCTAACGATTTCCTTGGATAGCAGTTTGTTACCAAGGACCTTGGCACACTTCGTTACTTCATTGGCCTGGAGTTTGCACGAAATCAGCAGGGTATGGTTATGAAACAAAGGAAGTATGTTACTGGCATGGAAGGCCATATTGATATCGATATCGTTTCGATCCGCCCGAAAATGGATATATCGGGATATATCAACGATATCGGTGGAAATGTCGAAAATGGCTAAAAAAGCCAATTTTTGGCATTTTTTCAAAAATTAAGGTCATCCAAGATATTAAAACAACAAATAACGTACAAATGCACATTTATATCACATATCGGTCAATTTATAGACCATATATCGCGCATATCGATATCGCGCATATCGGTCATCTCGATGTTAATGACTTAATGTTGATTCTTGACTTATAATTATTGGAAATGGATTCCATTCAAGTTCTTATAAGTTTATAACATGAAATACTACAAATGTACACTTCATAACACACGAATAATTTATGAGGACTATGATCCTTAAAGGCTTAAACTGCACATATCGGTCATATCGATTGGAATATATAACGAGACAATCATTGTTTGGCATAAAGATTTATCTATATACAAGCTACAACAATAAATGAAAAATATTAAAATGAATTTAACATTGTAAAAGAGATGACCTAAAACCAAGAATTCCGCGACGGATCTAAATCACCCACCGCCTTGTTGTCTCTCATAGCGGATTGCGGACTCAATGAACTCGCAATAGTTTCCCATGTCATGTACGAGTACATGGCCTTATAATCCATGATATACTGCATGTATTGATGGTCACCAATCCCTATGAATATCCTGAGTCAAGGATAAGCATTACTAGATTCGGTGTCACGAGGTGCACGTCGAGGCTGCGAAGTACTAGCTTGAGATCCTCGGGATGACGACGACGGAGTAAGAAAAGATCTCTGCGAAGGAGGACCTGGAGGAGCGTAGTACTCAGGGAAGAAACTGAAACTGTCACCACCAAAGAAGTTGCCCTGGCTCTGCTCAGGTTGGCTACCTTGGTAGTTCTCACCGTTGTAGCTGTTATATCCTCCATACCCATTGTTGCTACCATATCCATAAGATGGAGGAGTATACGCCTGAGGAGAAGGAGAAGGTACAGGTGGAGGAGCAGGAAAATATTCAGGGAAGATACCAAATGATCTTTCATCGTGTGAGGTTCCATATCCGCCCATGAGACTGGGTGTTCCTCCACGGTATGGGCTGCCAATGTCCATACAACTCAACGAACCTACAGATGATATCAAATCGTCCATGCAGCTATCTGTAGGATGATGGCCACGTCAGCCATATGCATCGTAATCCATAGGTCCCAGACTCGGACTTGGGACAAACTGCCCATGTATGTTTCCACGTCGTTCCATGTATTCTCGCCCTGACTCGAATCTTATATAATCATGTGGTCCACGACCACCCCCTGCAGACCCTGACCCCCCTGAATATGTCTGTCCATCACCTGATCCACCACGACCACCAACAGCATCATCACCATCATCGCTCCCACTGTCATATTTTGATTTCAATTTGGATTTTGATTCAGTGGAGAGAATGTCGTCCACAATCGCATCAAGCTCCACCCCTCCAAAAGGGTATGTGATTCGCCCAGATTTAACCATGTAGTCACCAACATCTGCTCCATTTGTTAAATATATTCTGATTCAACATGCCTCCTGATTTATCGAGCAATAGAGCACCATTGGAATCCAACCAGCTCTGCAGAACATCTTTATCTCCATCGTCGTCATGCATCTTGAAAATATATGCAAGATCGATGGGGTCTGTGTAGTCCTCTTTGTAATGCCCCTCTCTTGCATGTTTCATCTTCAACCTCAAGTTGTAGTGCACAAAAACAAGATTGGGGAGCCGTTGTTCTCCCAACTTGTTCCGTCTCTTCGAATGGATCAAGTTGAATGTGCTCCAATTTCTCTCACAACCACCGGCAGATGTTGTTGGGACAATACTTTCACTGCCACCTTCCGTAGGTTGGGAGCTTCCATCCCATACAGTTACCACCATTCGGCTGCGGAAAATCCAAAAGAGAGAAATCAATAATAGTCAAATTGTTACACATCACAAATTCACAATCAGTAGACTTAGTCCTTACCAGGAAGAGTACTGCCGCGTCCATTAACCGCGGTTACTCTACCGAAAGAACCCAAGGCGTCCTTAAAGTATTTAATATGCACATTAATCAAAACTTTAAGTCATAACATGGTTTGTAACTTTGTGCCTTCAAATAATTTTAAACTTGTTGTAGGCGACTATAGATTGTATATTATACAATCAATATTACCTCATTCATGTACGAGGTTTGTGTCTTCTCGTCCTTGACGAGCTTCTCCACAAGTTGTACAGCTGCTAGAAGGTCAGCATTTGTACCAAGATTGTTCTTGTATAGGTACTTCGGATTCAAGTAATATGTTCGAAATGAACAACTCTCAAATTTTAATCTTTCTAAAATACCTACCAAAATGGATTAAAAATACTTATTAGATAATAATACATAGCAGCCTTGTGAAGAGGATGTGAGAGCATCTTGGACCATCATTCGTCTATGATGTCCAACCATGCTTTAAATCCTCTCCCAACTACTTCTCTAACGTTCTCCCTCATGCAACGTATTGCCTCGTAGATGACTCCCATAGTTGGCTTATTATCCCCATCTATGATATGCAATGCAGAAACAACAGGTTCCATTATCTTCGTGGCTCTTGTCACGTCATCCCAGAAATGGAGATCATTGATGATTGTCTCCACTCTCCGTCCTCCTTCGGTCCGAACTTCTAGGTTCTCGAACCATTCACCTTGGCAGCGCATGTTCTTCAACCCTGCCTTGTGTTGTCTGAGGCTTTGCAATACTATAAAATTGGTTGCAAAGCGCGTGATGCCGGGCCTTATCAACTCACCATTGCATGTCCGCCTAATCAAAGACAACACTTTGGAATGGTTGTAAATGAAAGTCGTGATCGCTCGTGCTTGTTCCATCACCTTCGCGACGAGCTTCCTATTGTCAAAGTCCTTCATAATCGGATCTATGCAATGCGCAGCACAAGGTGTCCAAAAAATATCGTATCTACTAGACTTAATTATTGTTTCACCTGCTTTCTTAAAGTTGTTGTCGTTGTCCATCACAATATGTACAATGTTCTCTTTCCCAACGTCTTTAATGACGTCCTTCATCAACTTCAGCAGGTACTTGTAGTCCTTGACTTGTTCCGATGCATCGACGGATTTAAGAAAAATGGTCCTACCGTTGCAGTAAACGAGGAAGTTGATGATATGCTTCCTCGTATAGCTTGTCCAACCATCACACATCAGCATCACGCCGTACTCTGACCATTTCTTCCTCAGGTCCGAGATGTACTCGTCCATCTCCTCCTCATGCGCAGGATATTTGTTCATCAACTCTTTGACAGTGGAAGTCTTCACTCCCGTTCCAGCTGTGGTGATCTCATCAATGGCATGTTGTAAGAAAGATCCACTAGCGACATGGGATGGGATGCTCTCCCCAAAGAAGGTCTTGCAGATGGCCTTGCCCACTCTCTCCCGTGCATTGGTGAACATCCCCTTCACCGTCTTTTGCTTCAGGTCCTTACTTGACTTGTACTGCATAGACCCACTCGTCGTCAAGATTTGTTCTAGTCCCTTCCCCTTGTGTTTCTTAGTAGGTGGTGGTACCGGTGCACCTCCAGAACCACTCCCACCGCCACCGACACTAGGGAAGTCGTCACATGCATCAGCGAGTTCTCTCCTCTCAAACTCACTCCTAATGGACTCTATTGTCGCCCTCCTGTACGTCCTCCTCTCCGCTTCAGTCTGAATGTCACCAAGGTAGACAAAGTCCTCGTCGTCTGAATCTGAGAGGGCATTGAACTCCCTCTCAAGCATTAACTCCTTGAACTGTTCATCCTACCTGGACCTCTCTACATCCTTCTCTTTTTTCCCCTCCATGCTGGCCTTCACCAAGTCCCTCACGCCTTCTTAACAGCGAGTGCACTTGACAACATTTTTATTGCTGCCAACAAGGAGATGCTTCAGTCTAGTAATACCCCCTCCTCCCAACCTCTTCCCACAGAAGTTGCACTTAAGGTTTGAAAAAACGAAAGGCGGAACGAGGCGTTTTCCCTGGAGACGAGGCGAGGCGTAGCCTCGAGGCGGTCGAGGCGTAAGCCTGAATTTGCATAGGAAAATACTTATAAAAACTATAATAAATATATTTACTGATGAAATTATCTTAACTTTTTTCTAGTTGGTATATTACGTTGTTCTCTATGTCGCCTCTCTTAACACTAACTTTTCTTTAAGCTTTATGGATTGTTTATTTAAAAGTGCAATATTAAGAATTTCTTGAAAACATTAGACAAGTTTAATGCTTAATATGAATATGAACAAACTTAAAATTCCAAGCATTCATCTTGTTAATATATATCCTAGACAACTATACATTTATAAGCATCTAAAACTACCAATAAGACAATTTAAATCCTTAAAAAATGCTTTAAATTCCAGAAAATGCCTCACAGACCGCCTCGACCTTCTGAGGCGTACGCCCCATCAATTCCATCCGAGGCATATGCCTCGAGGCTAAAAAGCACTGCCACGTTTCGCCTCGACCGCCTCGAGGCTAGCCTTTTAATACCATGGTTGCACTGCGGTTTCGCTTTGTTGCATCTGGAGCGGTGGCATACTTCCAATCAATCTCTCCACCGTCCAAATCTATCTGTCCACGAGAACCATCAGAGTCTGAACCGGAGTGTACCATGATCTTGAATCGTGAACAAGAAACACACAAAAATCAAAAGTCTTAAATTTCATCAACAAAAAAATCACTAAATTATGGATCTATTTTTAAAAATTTTCAGATTTATTTACTAAACACATTTTGTTAACAAAAAGCACCACCAAATCATATCTCCTAACTCCTAAACAAGATATCCAACTCCATCCATCCATAACATCTTCTTAGTTAACACACAAAAATCAAAAGCCTCAAATTTCATGAAAAAATCACTAAATTGTGGATCTATTTTTTAAAAATTTTCGGATTTATTTAATTTAGACATATTTTTAAACAAAAATCACCACCAAATCATGTTTCCTAACTCTTAAACAAGAGATCCAACTCTATCCATCCATAACATCTCTTAATAAACATACAAAAATCAAAAGCCCCAAATTTCATGAACAAAAACTTCAATAAATTGGGGATCTATTTTTGTTTAATTTTCGGATTTTTTAAAATACACACTTTGTAAACAAAATTCACTATAAATTATGTTTCCTAACTCCTAAACAATATATACAACTCCATTCAACCATAACATCTCTTAATAAATACACAAAAATCAAAAACACCTAATTTCATGAACCAAAAACTCAATAAATTGGGGATCTATTTTTGTTTAATTTTCGGATTTTTTTAAATACACACATTTTGTAAACAAAATTCACCATAAATTTTGTTTCCTAACTCCTAAACAATATATACAACTCCATTCAACCATAACATCTCTTAATGAACACACAAAAAACAAAAACCCATAATTTCATAAACCAGAAACTCAATAAATTGTTGATCTATTTTTTAAAATTTTCGGATTTACTTAAATACATACATTTTGTAAACAGAAATCACCACCAAATCATGTTTCCTAACTCCTAAACAAGAGATCCAAACCAAGTAATCCATAATATCTCCTAATTACTACACAAATATCAAAAGTCCCAAAATTTAGAGCCCAAATTACATGCAAAAGGAAATTATGCAATACTAATACATAACAAACATGAGAGCGAAATCACTAAGGAAGATGAAATCAAAAATTCACCTCAAAATGCAAAGGAAGAGAGGAAACCAAGGTTGGGATGCTGGAAATGGTTGTCGATATGCCTTAGATGGGCAAAAAAAGATCCTAAAACTTAGCAAGGAAGAAAAGAATATGCCATGTGTCGGCGATATAACGGCGATATATCGCCGACACCCGATATATTGTCGATATATCACCGACACCGTGTAAAAGGATATGCACCTGAATATCGAAATGTGGGGTGCAACGATACCGATATATCGGTGATATATTGCCAACATGGCCTTCCATGGTTACTGTTCTTCTGTTTGAGACGGGTATGACAGAATGTAGACAAGCTATTACTCAGATGGATCCTAATGTGAAGCTCTATGATGACGGATCTGAGAAGGTGGACAAGAGACGGTACAGAGAGTTGGTAGGGAAATTATTGTATTTTCCTATTACAAGGCCTGATATATCTTTTGCTGTGAGTAGAGTAAGTCAATTCATGGAGCAACCCAGGCAGGCGCACATGGATGCAGTATTCATAATCTTGAGATATCTGAAATCATCTCCAAGTGCAGGTCTTCTGTTTAGAAGAGATACATCTCTCTCAGTCCAAAGGTATGCAGAAGCAGATTATTTTAGATGTCCTAAGAACAGGAAGTCTACTTCAGGCTTCAATGTGTTTGTTGGCAGCTCTTTGGTTTCATGGAAGAGTAAGAAGCAAACAGTTGTTGCTCGATCTAGTACAGAATCATAATACATGGCAAATGGCCGAAGGTAGTACGAAGATGATGTGGGTCAAGTCTGTCTTGACAGATTTAACGATTGATGTGCCTCTTCCTATGCACCTCAAATGCGACAATCATGCAGCCTTGTTCATAACTAATAAACATGCATTTCATGATAGAATAAAGCATATTGAGGTGGATTGTTACTACACTCGTGATTTGATCCAAAAGGGGCTTATCATAACGTCTTATGTAGCGTCCGAAGACCAGATAGCGAACATGTTTACTAAAGCTCTTGTTAGAGGTCCTTTTCATCACTAATATTCCAAGCTGAGCATGATAGATATATATATGCTCCAGCTTGAGGGAGACTGCTACGATATCTATGTTATTTTTGTTTTTTTTCATATTGTTTATTTCTATTGTCCTGCTTATTTAATTTACCTTAGAGCTTGTCACCTATATAAGAGAGCTCTAGGATTAGATGGAATATAACTTTTTCTTTTCTCTCAACATTAATGATATCGTCGTCAATGGCGAGGACGAAGCTGGCATTTCAGATACTAACCTTCCTACAGAAAGTCTTTATCACGAAGGATCTTGGTCAACTTTGTTGCTTTCTTGGCACTGAGGTAATACACACTACAGAGGGACTTCATCACTCAGACGAAGTATTGCCTAGACATTCTCGTGGAGGCTAGACTACTTGTGTACAACCCACCTAGCATCCCTTAAATGTGAGGAAACATTCAACGACTATTGACCATGTCTTTGAGGATACTACATAGTATAGAAGCCTAATGGGTAAACTTCTCTCACTGTTACTAGGCCACATATATCATATACCATGAGCAGAATCAGCTAGCACATGGTGAGACATCTCTACAGTCATTGGCAAGGTGAACTTCTAATCCTTTGTTACTTGAAGGATTCACCCGGGTGTGGACTCCTCTATGAGATCAATAGCCACATTGATGCCTCCGCTTATATAAACGTTGACTATGCTAGTTTACCTGAGGATTGTCAATCTACTACAGGCTACGCCCATGCTTGTTAAAGGCGATTTGGTCACTTCTCGAAGCAAGAAGCATACAGTAGTCTCCAGATCAAGTACAAAGGCAGAATATTACGCAATGGTGAATGGGTCGAGCCACGTGTGAGATTACATGGCATGTCTCTTTCCTACATGAACTTGGACTTTCAATTGTTCCTCCAGTGGTTTTATACTGCGATAATACGCCTGCCACTTACATTACCACAAATCATGTTTTTCATGAGAGAACCAAACACATCAAGGTTGATTGTTACTTCATTCGTGATGTAATAGGAGGAAGAAATATCATTACCCAACACATCTCCACTAAACTTCAACTTGCAGATATCTTCAGAAAAGCATTGTCGAAGAAGCGCCTCTCATGTTTGATTTTCAAGTTAGGCATGATAGACAGATATGCTCCAACTTGAGGGGAAGTGTTAGAGTTGTCAAATTATTTATTTTACTTGCATCATGCAATGGTGAAGGAATCGAGGTGAAGATTGGTGACGATAACATTCAGAAGAGAGATTCCTTTAGATATCTGGGATCTATTCTGCAACATGATGGGGAAATTGATGGAGATGTTACTAATAGAATAAATACAGGCTGGCTAAAGTGGAGAAGAGCCTCTGTTGTTCTCTGTGATAAGAAAAATCCTTTAAAGATTAAAGGAATGTTTTACAAAGCAGCCGTGAGACCTGCTATGCTTTATGGATCTGAATCTTGGCCTGTGAACCATAGACATGTGCAGAGAATGAATGTAGCAGTAATGAAAATGCTAAGGTGGATGTCTGGACACACACGTAAAGATCGGATTCGGAATGATGCAATCAGAAAGAAAGTTGGTGTAGCTTCGATCAAGGATAAGATGCGAGAAAACCGCTTAAGATGGTTCGGACATTTGCAAAGAAGATCTGTTGATGCACCGGTTAGGAGATGCGAGTGTTGGGAAGTTGCGTCGGCTAAGAGAGGGCGAGGACGGCCCAAGAAGTGTTGGAAAGAGATCATACGAAAGGATCTTAGTTTTGGCCCAAAATAGATCTGAATGGAGGCGAAGAATCCATGTAGCCGACCCTACTTAATTGTGGGAAAAGACTTTGTTGTTGTTGTTGTTGCATCATATAATACTCCGAGGTCATATATGTCGTTTTCCCTTTGTTAGCTCTCTAAGATTTTCTCTCTATATTTGAGATGCTAGACTCGTAAAATAAACACAACGATTCATTCTTTCTCCACACCTTCGGTGAGGTAGAGACTTGGGATATGGATATATTGGGGACATATCACTGCTATATTAGGATACAAATCCAATGCCATAAGCTAGGCATATGTGCGTGGTGCAGTGATATCAATCCAGGCCACTCCGGGAGATGCCCTCCAGTATCAATGTTACTCAAGAAGGGAGTGCTAGCCGAGGCAGCAGAAAATAAAAGTAAACCATGGTAATCTAGTCAAAATAATTGAATAAAGCCATTTTTACGATAAGCATAACATGGTCGAGAACTCAATCTTATATTTTCATATATTATATTTCACCATGATCAACCTAATTCTAAGGTGACATAAAATTAGACGGTCAGAAGAGTATTGCATACCAACCTAAAAAAAGTAAAAAACAATCTTCTGAAAATGGACTTAAAACATAGATTTAGAAGTGTTGAGATGTATATATCTCACCGTATTATATTTATATTTTATGTTTTCTTTGGGTATCACTTATGTAATTTAACAATGGCTCTTCTCCTATATAAGAGAGCACTGGGATCTCTTTTATCATATGAATGAATTTTATTCCAACATGGTATCAGCGCAACGGTCCTAAACCGGGGTTCTTGTACCCTAACCCTAACCCTAGCCCCACCTGTCGACCTCTCTCTCTCTCACCACGCGTCGTCGCGCCTCCGCAACTCCGCGCCTCTATGCGACCTGCGGTATCTCCCAGCGCCTCCAGAGGCCCCTCCCAGCATCGCCTACGCCTCCAAGGGGCAGTTGCCGCCTCCCAGCACCCCGACGACGCCTCGGCCACCAGCCCGACGACGTCCATCGCCTCCTTAGGCGTTACGGCCTGATTCAGAAGAGGCCATGCGCACCATCGGTGGCCTCGGATTTCTTGTTTGAGTCAAATGGACCCCTGTTCACGTGGATCAAGGTCTGGACTGATCTGCGAGGGGTGATATAGTCTGATTTCTCCCTTCATCTGCGGCCTTCGACCTCAAACACAGCATTAGGGATGAGTGTATAAGTCTACAGATACACCTCATCCCTCATTCGATGATGTAGACAAGTCTATTCTTAAGAAATTCCCCTCGTGTTCCGCATTTTGGCCTATTAAAGAATGTCAGAAATCAAGGGTGACGTGTTCTCCTCTTCCGGTGCCTTCAAAGGACCAGCACCTATCGTGAAGATGGACGGGACCAACTACGAGTTATGGTCCATGCAGTTTTGTACCCTAATGCAATGCCACAACAAGGAGCATATTCTGACTAATTAAGAGTCAGCGGACAAGACTGGGGCCAATGCATCATGGAAGCAAGATGATGCATATGCCCATATATGGCTCTCTGGGACGTTTAGCACAGAGATTGCTAATGATATTGTCAATCAGCCAACTGCAAAGGCCATTTGGGACATATTGGCCGCTACCTACGGACAGGCAAAAAATGAAAGCAAGATACTCCAACTTCAGTTCGACATCTTCTCGACCAAGCAAAATGGTCGACCTCTCTCTACATGCACATTTTTCGCACCTGAGAGGTATGTTTGAACGACTCCATAGTTTCATGGCTATCACTACCAGCGTCGAACAACAGCAGGCGTATCGGAATGCTACTATGACTGGAGTTTTCCTGTCCTCCCTTGACTCGGAATATGATGCCGCCCGTACTCAACTTCTGACTGGTGAGACCATACCACCAATGGAGGAGGTCTACAAGCAGCTGAGCAAGATTACTACCACACCAACATCCACGCCACAGTCGACGTCCTCGGCTATGGCTGCTTCTCGTGGACGAGGCAATGCATCCCAGTTCCGTGGTCGTGGACCTCGTGGTAGAAGTGGAGAACGTCAGCGTGAACCATGTTCTTATTGTCGTCATCCTAACCACTCAGAGGAGACATGCTTTCACGAGCATGGATTTCCGGCGTCTGCACGTGTTGATGAGCAGACTGACTCTTCACCTGCACCTACTATTGATGCACGTTTTGATGATCTTGTCTCAAGACTCTGAGAAATGGTGACCACTCTTGTGACTCAGAATGCAGGACCATCAGAAGCAGCGGCCACCGCCAGAGCACTACCCAGTTCATCAGGTATTTCATATGTGCTTACCAGTAGCAACAGTTCCGATGTGACCGATTGGACTATGGATTCTAGAGCATCTGATCACATGTGTGGAGATCGAACACAGTTTTCCTCGTACAGGACTATTCCTCCTGGGCGACCCGTGATCGTAGTCAATGGAGTTCGACTACCCATTATTGTCTAGGGGGAGATTGTTTTAGCCCCTTCTATACGTCTTCAGAATGTTTTACATGCTCAAGACTTTCAAATGCATCTTTTGTCTATTAGTCAGATTACAAAAGATTTACACTATCATGTCATTTTTGACCCCTTTTCCCTTATGTTTCAGGACATACTGACTGGCAGGATGATTATTCATGGCCGTGAGCAGAGAGGATTATACAAACTTGCAGTTCCATCATGTGCTGGGGTGGCCTTTATACCCTCTGGATCGGTGTCGCCTTTTTTGTGGCATCTTCGCTTTCGCCACCTTCCTCTTCAAAAGATGGTACGTATCCTCCCACAAATATCTACTCGCACTACTCTGGACTGTAAAGCTTGTTAACTTGGGAAACACCATCTCTCCTCCTTTCCGAGTCGTCCCAGACATAGGAGTAGTCAGTCCTCTGAGTTGATTCATTTCGACATTTGGGGTCCAAGTCGTGTTCCTGATCATCAGGGGCATAGATTTTATATTGTCGTTGTGGATGATTATTCTAGACTTTCTTGGGTTTTCTTGCTTAAACATAAGTCTGAAGCAGGTGCTATAATTAAAACTTTTCTTATTGTGATTAACAACATATTTTCTGCTGAAGTCAAATACATTCGTACTGACAATGCTTTGGAATTTTTTACTCTTCATTAGGCAGAATTTCTCCAGCCTTTTGGTATAGTTCATCAGACTTCATGTACTTATACATCACAGCAAAATGGGGTTGCAGAACGCAAACATCGTCACCTCTTAGACATCACGAGGACCTTGTTGATTCACAGTAGTACACCTCACTCTTTCTGGGGGGGCGCGGTCTTAACCGCCTGTTACTTGGTAAATCGCATGCCATCCACTATTCTTGGAGAGAAGAGTCCCTTCTCGATTATGTTTCCCGAGAAAGAACTCCTCACGCTTACACCTCGTGTTTTTGGATCGGTGGCTTTTGTCCATGACTTTACTCCTGGCCATGACAAGCTCTCACCTAGAGCTGTCAAATGTATCTTCGTTGGTTATTCTCGTACCCAAAAAAGGTATAGATGTTTTGAACATGTTGGGAGAAAATACTATGTGAGCGTTGATGTTACATTTTTCGAATCTATTATGTATTTCTCTCCTACAGGTGACAGGTTATCTAGTACTGGATCCAGAGAGGATGTTGTGGTTCCTCCACCTCCATCTGTTCCTTGCGATGTACCTTGATCTTCATCACCCCCACCGCCACCTCCACCTCCACCTCTTCCCAAAGAATCTACATTCATACCCCGTGTTTATACTCGCGGGTCTTCTACTCGCCCCTCTGCTCATGCGCCTATAGCATCATCCACCATGCCTCAGGTATGTCAGGAACATATTATTTATACTGATGGCACTGGAGATTTTCATAATGAACAAGAAGAGTTGATTCCAGAGGACTGTGAGCTGATGATCTGGAGATACCGATTGCTTTAAGAAAACATCTTTGCCAATGTGCCACTTACCCAATGGATGCACATGTTTCCTTGGATCACATGTCAGAGAACTACAAGAAGTTTATAATGGGACTATCTGTTGTTACTACCTCGCGGATGTATCAGGAGGCGCTTCAGGATAGTAGGTGGTGTCTTGCTATGGAAGAGGAGATGGCGGCTCTACGATCACGTGGCACATGGAGCATTGTATCACCACTACCAGGAGCATCTATTGTGAGCTGCAAATGGATATTCACAGTCAAGCAAAGGGCCGATGGCAGTGTTGACCGTTTCAAAGCAAGGCTTGTGGCTCGAGGGTTGACCCAAACCTATGGGGTGGATTATCAGGACACCTTCTCTGCAGTAAAAAGACAATCAACAATACGCATTCTGCTATCTGTTGTCGTTTCCAGAAACTGACCTCTGTATCAACTTGATGTCAAGAATGCATTTCTCTATGGGGATCTCCAGGAGGAAGTCTATATGCTACATCCACCAGGATTTGCTGCTGAGGGGGAGTCTCAGAAGGTGTGCCGACTTCACAAGGCGATTTATGGCCTGAAGCAAAGTCCGAGAGCTTAGTATCAAAAGCTATCGGAGTTGATAGAGAAAAAGGGGTTCGTGCGGTCTATTGCGAACCACTCATTGTTTGTACAGAGGACACCAAGAGGTACAGTGGCTACTCTTGTTTATGTGGACGATTTGTCATTACAGGAGATGATGAGCAGGTTATTCTTACTGTCAAGGAGTTCCTTGGTCAGCAGTTTGTGACTAAGGAACTTGGCAATTTTCGCTACTTTCTTGGATTAGAGTTAGTGATGAATCAAAGGAAATTTGTTATGGACCTTCAATCTGAGACATGTATGACAGGGTGCAAACTTGACTCTACTCCTATGGATGCAAGCATGAGATTGTATAAAGAGGACACCGAAGAAATTGACAGGAGGAGATATAGAGAGATTGTTGGGAAGCTCCTATACACCACCATTACCAGGCTGGATATTGCTTTTGCAGTTAGCAAAGTCAGCCAGTTCATGGAGCAACCCAGGAAGGTGCATATGGATGTCGTCCACATGATCTTGTGGTATTTGAAGACTTCACCTGGTTCTGGCCTTATGTTCAGTAGGGATGCATCACTTGAGGTGACAGGAAGTGCAGATGCAGATTATATTGGTTGTCTCAAGACAGAAAGTCGACTTCTGGTTTTGCTATCTTTGTAGGCAGCTCACTTGTTTAATGGAAAAACAAGAAGCAGACTGTGGTGGCCAAATCTAGTGCTGAGTCTGAATACATGGCAATGGCACAATGATGTACAGAAATGATGTGGGTCAAATCAGTATTAACCGACCTTACTGTTGATGTTTCTCTTCCCATGAAGCTTTTATGTGATAATCAAGCAGCTCTATTTATTGCCAACAATCCCGCTTTTCATGAGCGGACAAAGCATATCGAGGTGGATTGTCACTACACAAGAGACATGATCCAAAAAGGCCTTATATCCACCTCTCATGTTTCCACAGGAGATCAGACGACAGATATCTTCACGAAGGCACTGGCCAGAGGTCTATTTCAGAAATGATGTACCAAACTGAGCATGATTGATATCTATGCTCCAGCTTGAGGGGGAGTGTTGAGATGTTTATATCTCACCGTATTATATTTATATTTTATGTTTTCTTTGGGTATCACTTATGTAATTAACCCATGGTTCTTCTCCTATATAAGAGAGCCCTGGGATCTTTTTTATCATATGAATGAATTTTATTCCAACAATAAGCACAAGATATTAATTTTATAGAGTTGAGAACACTACGCCCAGAAGTCCCTAAAATTGTTCACAAATAATGCTTGCTATAACCAACTTAAAGTCAACATCTTCAAATTAGGCCAATGGCTAGCACGTTTATATACATTGAATATCTGGCTATCACTAGCTAGTTCTAGAATTCAGTTTACGCATAGTCCACAAGTACCCAAATATTTTAAAGCTTACTACGGTGTAATACAATGACTAACAAGTTGCACGCCTAATATGAAAAAGAGGCTAGGTTCTTGTCCAAGCCTTTGTTTTGGTTGTTAAGTCAGCGATCCACCAATAAATCAACCTATTATATAAAATAATCAATTCTGAACAGTCAATATGATGATCTCAAAAAAATATAGATAATGTTCATGCTATAAAAAATCACCTTATGAATCTGATCATGATGCAAGAAAATAAGAAATTATTGCACTATCTAAGTACGGCCTGCAATAGTCAAGTTGGCCATGCTTATTGGGAGGCCTCAGCAGGCAGGAAAATTATGAAAACACATGATAGAAGATTTTCTTTGGTTTCACAAAAGATTGCACGTCTTAAATCAATCAATAGATCAGTTATGCCATGTCAACACGAGATGAACAAAAACTGGACCCAGTGGATAATACCAGGTCAGAAAGATGAAGTTCAATTCTAAAGAACAATAGCATTGTAGGAGGGAAAGTACCTCTGTTGCTTTAAGAAGAGCTTTACCAGAAGTATAGGCACTAATTTTTTCAGCATTAGGAATTTCATGTGCACTCAAAATATATCTGAAAAAGAGTTCTCTGAATCTGTCACAACAATGAACTGGATGACGAAATCTTCCTCTGTAAAATCCACCAGCAGTCATGCCATATAGGACATCGCTGACTAAGCTCCAATTTGCACCATATTCATGTACGACAGCACACAATATTGCATCTTCCTGAGATGTCCAAGCATCAGGAGTAGGTGCACAATATTTTGACCAAATATTTCCCTTCTTGAATTTTTCTCTTTTAATTACCATCACATGTTTCAAAGGCATGCTGGTGATGGAGAGTTTCCCCCCTAATTTGTTCCTGTTTGCTGATCTCTCATAATCTGATGTGCCCTCCGCATATTTGAAGTCATTAGTTTCCAAATGATGCCTGTTAGAAATGTCTGAATCTACCACCAAAATGCTTTCTGGAACTTTCTTTAACATCTTTGGTTTTTTCAATAACCTTTCTTCTTCGGAAGCAACTAATCTGTGTTTCTTTCTTTCGGAAGAAGGGAAAGATGAACAATGGTAGCTCCCCTCCAGGGAGTAAACATTATCATCATTTGTATCGAAATCCATTTCCAATTCTTCAGGTTCCTCATATGTTAATTCTTTCTCAAGAACCAAAGGTCCTTTTTTCAAGGATTTGAGCTTCATTTTCCTTAACTTCTTTGATTTAGGTCTACGATCCACCGTTCTTTCAACCCTGACAAAAGAATTCACAACATTTGGCACATTACAGCCTCATTGTATCACAGTACATTTAGAATAAATTAGCCTGTGTAACTTCAACAGGATGTAAAGTAGCCACAACAATGACTAATTTCTAATCGGTAACAAATTATGAGCACGTACAATGTCACCATAAAAAACCAAGTGATCTCTTCCATACCTGGCAGCATCAAGATATCCATCATCAGCCTCATCTCTCATACGAGCTTCATACTCAACTTCTTCCAGCAGCTTCCAAAAATGGCAGGATGCATATTGTTAAGATTAATTATAATGTACTGGAATACTAAAGAACTCAGATTGCGGGGTTAAACAAATTATACAAACCTGCTGCTGAGTTAATGCTTCAACATGTTGCTTGTATGCTTCGGTGGCCAAATCAGCGTCCCAAGCTGTTATTGGAGATCCCACAATTTAACCAGATCTGATGAGATATTTAGCAAAAAATGCAACGCAAGACGAAAAAGGTGGAAAGGCAAGTTATCCTTAATAGAATGTTATGGATTGCTAATTCAACTTATTCACATATGGGCAATGAACCATAGATATGCCAGTGGAAAATGACAATACATACGAGATTTAAATGATTAAAAAAATATGTATGATTAAACGTAGAGGTTAGCGTTTTATTTTCACCCTCTAGCCATGGTCTCTTTTTATATGTAGAGGGTTTGGATTCATTCATCAATACATAATTGGGATTTACACACACAAGCCCGTGTATACTTTCATGTTAACATTTATAACTTATATTTACATACAAATCAGTCGATATTCACTCCATCTTACACCCTAACCCCTACCTCTAATTTACTTCACTAATCTAGCCACTCCTTGAATTAATCTAACCAAAGTCTTAAAAATGTGAGGTGGATATGTTGGACTATTTGTTATAGGTGTCACTTATGTAGGACATGGGTAAATGGATCCCTACAGGATCCATTTACCACATCCAGTTGCTTAGTCCTACATCTACCGCATGTGTGATGTTGAGACTCAGTGGGGGCAATATATAGACTCCCGCACCCATTTTATCCAGTGAGAAAAGGAATAGATTATCATCCCTTTGAGGCGTTCTCCTGTGATTTCATCCCGCTCCTTAGGGAGTAGGGATCCACGTTAAAATCATGTGTTCTTCATTTCTTATATTTATTTTTCTGATACGCTTCCGCATTCTTATTTTCTAACATGGTATCATAGCAGGTTTGATTTTCGAGGAATGGTTCTTGAATTTTTTATTATTGTTCGAGATTCGATTTTGGTGTTGTTATTCTAGAAGATCATTCATGGTTCGAGATTTGGGATTCATGGTTCCAGTTCAAGATCATGTTATAGGGTTTTCTTTGAAACCCTAATTCGAGGTGGCAACCACAAATCCCAGAGATCGATTGCGTAGGAGGCACAAGATCCTGCACAGCACCAGGCAGCTGCACTACATCTCCTGGAGCACCTCCTCATCTCACGCAGGATCCCGGCAAGATGTTTCAAAAAATGTGTTGATGGAGGCGGCGCCACCCCCCTCAGATCTTGTTCGACCAATAAACCCGCTTACGGCGGCGCTATTCCTAGCAGCAAGCGCATCTCTCTCCAGGCGGAGCCCTTCTCCCAAAGTTGTCCATCTCCAGCTAAGGCTCCAAGCCCAGGTGACAAGCCTTCTCTCTCTCATGTCAGCCCTTCCCACGCGAACCATATGCGACAATGAAAGATCTCCATCGCAGGCAGCGAACCTCTGTCGCCCTTCTC
Organism: Ottelia alismoides; assembly: GCA_037367405.1. Lineage (NCBI taxonomy): Eukaryota > Viridiplantae > Streptophyta > Magnoliopsida > Alismatales > Hydrocharitaceae > Ottelia > Ottelia alismoides. The sequence continues at coordinate 488,538 of JAZKJV010006413.1, read as the reverse complement.
AGGTCCCAACCGGATCTTCCCGTAGACAGAGCTCGAAGAAGCTAGGTCCCTTCTAGGCAGCAGAGCCCATCGCAACAAAGGAGGTGCCCCAATCTTCCAGAAGTTCATGCGCATCACGCGCAGAAGGTGTCTCTTCGGGCGGCTCGTCCTTATGCTCCTTCGATCACAAGTCTTGTCGGCAGCAACTCTCTCCTCTTCTCTCGTGCAGGCCATGCGAAGCAATTCCCCCTGTAGGTGGTGGTGGCGACAGAAGCCCTTTCACTAAGGGGTGGCGACCCATCGCAGCTCCGCTTGCGATTCCCGGTGGTGGCAGCAGCTGGGGATCCCCCCATCTGGGGCGACTTGCGTTGGAAGGGAGTTCCCATATGGAACCCTAAATAAGACCCAAAGATGGGCTCCTGCGTTCGGCCTGAAAAAAAGAGAGTTTTTTTATTGTAAGGGTTGTGTATAAAAAAAACAAAAAAACAAGCAAAAAATGATGAGGCCAAGAAAAACATGAATGGGCAACATGCTGAAAAAAAAGAATCGTAAAAAAATACGTACGAAGAAAAAAAGAAAAATAATGAAAAGCCGAAAAAAGAGAGAGAAATGGCTTTAAAAAATGTTTCAAAAAATATGATTTGAAAAGTCAAAAAAAATGAGGATCGGCTTATTGTTTTGTTTCTCCCCATTATCTTGTCTTCTCCCAACTTTGTCGATGTCATTTTCCGACCAGTATGGGAGAAAGGAGTATTGTGTAGAGTCACATGCTACAGATTCAGATTCTCTAGTCCAGAAGTCAGTCGGATTTTCAGACTCTACATATGTTCAAATATTCATACTCGACGTCAGATTGGTTCCGAGTCTTCATGTCAAACACGCACATGCATGCGGTCTTTTCAGATGTGCATGTTGGAGTACTATGTTGTGCGCCTCTTATGATGTAGATGGGTAAATGGATACCTCCAAGATCTATTTACACCATCCATATGTTTAGTCCCACATCTACCAGTGGTGGGACTTGGAGGCTCTGTGGAGGCTGTATAAGGAGCCCCAAACCTCCTATATTGATTGAGAAAAAGGAATGGAATATCCGCCCCTTTGAGGGCTTCTCCCGTGGTTTCATCCCGCTCCTTAGGGAGTAGGGTTCCACGTAAAATTCTTTGAGTTCATGTTTCATATTTCTAGTTTCTATGCTCGGTTTATTACTCACTTCCGCATTCTCTATTTTCTAACATGGTATCAAAGCGGGTCGATTCTTGAGGATTTTGTCTTTTATATTATTCGAGACTCGATTGTTCTTATTTGTTCAAGTTTTGTAAGTTCTAGGGTTTCTATTGAACCCCAATTTCTGGAGATTTGTTCATGATCAAGCTAGTTCAAGATTCGTTGGCATCTTATTCACATGTTCGGAGATCTGTTCTTGAAAGATTATTGCTGCAAATCACATTCATTTTCGAAGATTGTTAATGTTCCAGGGTTTGAACCCTATATCGGTCATTCTCCATGCAGCAGTGGCACTGGCGGGGCTCCCTCTCCGTCACTGCATTGTCTTCTCCTTCGAGGTCTTCATGTAGCCCTCGCACAGTCGCATCCATCTTCTACGGCATGAAGCAAGCATGTGCCCATCCTGCATCTCCGTGCGGTCCAAGACGCAGACGCATCCTCAAACCTAGATTTTTTCTCCAAGCTGAGCATTCTGGCATTCCATCAGCTGCCAGGGCATCGTAGATCCCAGATCTTCTCAGGTGGTGCGGTCATTAATCAAAGGTGGTGCTCCTCTCGGATCTCGCGTCACCTCCGCTTCATCGCAGTAGGACACCCTGGTCGTAACACTTCGCAGGCTCTAGGAGGAACCCCTCCATCCTCACGCAACTCCCTGGCGCCAGCATGGTCGCTCGCCTCTCCTCGCGCATCCTCGAGAAATACTCCTCGTGATACCCGAAGACTTCAGGGGCGAGGTCCAACACGAGCTACAGGAGCTCGAGCCCCTGTGCGCTCCATCTCCTCCATGTGCTGCAGGCGATGGCGAAGCACACCCCTTGGCGCAGCATCCAACACACATCGGCACACCATCCTCCTTTTTTGGCGGAGCACCTATGGCGTTGCATCTTCATGGAGGAGCTCTTCCTGGCAGAGCCTCAGCACAATCCCTAGCGCCCCTTCTCCTCCTTGTAGATGATGGAGCTCCCGGCGATGATGGAGCTCCAGGCGACGTGCAGCAATTTAAGCAGGGCTCTATCGAGCGACGCCAATTTGAAGGGGTTTCCCCGTTTGGAACTCTAGTTGCGGGTGGGGGGTTTATTGACCCAACAGTGCCCCGTGCCTATTAAAAAAAGGTAAAGGCTAAGTCTTTGGGCCTAGTTTGGTCATAAATTTAAAAACATCTGTTGCGTTTGGCCCGAGTGGGCTGTTGATAAAAAGAATTGCAGAAGGGGCACGTTAAAAAATTTTAGGCTGATATATTTTGTAAAAAAAGGGAGAAGGGGGAGGCATCTGTTTCGAGAAAAAGGCAAGTACATTTGAAAAGTTGTACGCATAGTTAAAAAAATAGGTAAAAAAACCGTAAAAAAATTGAGACAGATTGAAAAAATGATGATATGAAAAGCCGAAAAAAATGAAGTGAAACGGCTTTAAAAAAATCATTGAAGAAGCCGAAAATGTGCCAGATTATTTGGTTTTGTTCGTCCCATTTTATTGTCTTCTCCCAGCTTTGTCGATGCCCATGTTTTCCGATAAATATCGGAGAAAGGGGGAGTACTGTGTAGAGTCACATGTCTTCTTCAGATGACAGATACTCAAGACCGGGTGGTTGTTCAGACTCTACAAGTTATCAGATTCTCCATGCGCAAGTTTCAGACTCGACATTCAGATTCCGAGTTCACAGTTTGATGCGTTGTTTCAGACTCGACGATTGGTTCCGGGTCTTCAGTTTCAGACACGCACTTTTTTGCAGTCTTTTCAAATGAGCATGCGTTTTCCATCATTTGTTCGTGGTCCCCATCATTCCTCTTGTTGTTTCGGATAGAGTTTTCATGTGAGCCATAGGGACTCCAGAGTAGAGGACCATTCCCTATGCCATGTGGGCAAGGGTCTTCATGTGGTATCATAAGGACTCCAGAGTAAAGTACCATTATCCGAGCTAAATGGGAGAGACCCAATTCTCCGAAGAGGAGACTCTAGGATCTAGGTGCAGTTTCAGACTCGATGGTCAGATTCCGAGTCCTCAGTTTGACTAACACTCCAGTACGTTCGTCCTCCTCACCTGTACGGCATGAGAAGCAACGTCCTCGACAGCAGCCGACAATTGTGTGCGTTGAGTTGATATTGTTTGTAGTGTCATATATTGTGAGTTGAGTTTCTTTCTGTTTGTACAAGCTGAGCATTTCATGCTCCAGCTTGAGGGGGAGTGTTGCAGTATTATGGTGTGCGCCTCTTATGATGTAGATGGGTAAATGGATACTTCAAGATCCATTTACCCCATCCATATGTTTAGTCTCACATCTACTATTGGTGGGACTTGGAGGCCCTGTGGAGACTATATAGGAGCCACAGACCTCCTATATCCATTGAAAAAAAGGAATGCAATATCTGGCCCTTTGAGGGTTTCTCCTGTGGTTTCATCCCGCTCCTTAGGGTGTAGGGTTCCACGTAAATTTCTTTGAGTTCATGTTTCATATTTCTACTTTATGTGCTCTATTTATCATTCACTTCCGCATTCTCTATTATCTAACAGTGCACATGTTTGCCATCTTTTGGTATGATTCCCATCATTTTTGTTTTGTCGGCCAGAGTTTCATGTGTGCCATAGAGACTCCAAAGTAGAGATATCATTCCATATGCCATGATTGTCTAGGGTTTTCATGTGGTTCATAGGGACTCCATAGTAGAGTACCATTCTCTATGCCAGATGGGAGAGACCCAGTTATCCGACGAGGAGACTTCTTCAGACTCTACTCTCCAGCGACCGTGGACTCCGACGAGGATTGCACTCTACGACTTTTTTAGTTCGACCATTTCAGAAATGGAGCGATTGTCCACATGTTGTGGCAGGCCAGAGTTCTCCATGTAGAGACTCATTTTAGTTGCAGTGACACTGACATACGCAGTACAGAGCACAAGCTCTCTGACAAGGAGATTTAGTTTGACTTACACTACAGCCCATTCTTCCTCCTCACCCGCATGGCATGACAAGCAACATCCTCGACAGCCACCGACAGTTGTGCGCATTGAGTTGATATTGTCTGGAGTGTTATGTAACATTAGTTGAGATTTCTTTCTGTTTATCCAAGATGAGCATTGCATGCTCCATTTTGAGGGGGAGTGTTGGAATATTTGTTATATGCGTCACTTATGTGGGAGATGGGTAAATAGATCCCTTCAGGATACATTTACCACATCTAGTTGTTTAGTCCCACATCTACCATCTGTGGGATGTGAAGACTCAATGGGGACTATATATAGACACCCATACGAATTGTATCTAGTGAGAAAAGCAACAGATTATCAGCCCTTTGAGGTGTTCTCCCGTGGTTTCATCCCGCTCCTTAAGGAGTAGGGTTCCACTTAAAATACAGCATTCTTCATTTCTTTATATTTATTTTCTAATACGCTTCTGCATTCCTATTTTCAAATAGGATCGATGTGGTTTCTAGGCATTCAATCAAGACTTCGAGATAGTCGAGGCATAAGCCTTGGTCTACAAAGAAATACAAACATAAAATATAAGCATAAAGACTACAATTAAACATAACCATAATATCATGAAATTCTTAAATTAAGAACTTGTATTAAAGTAGCCGAACTGACGTAATTGTGGGAAAAGGCTTTGTTGTTGTGAAGAAGTCATATTAAACAACCACCCTATTATCATATTAACCTACATATATGACCCATTTACAATATGTTATATAGGTTATGTTATGTGACTAACATATATGACTAGCATACAATATATCATATAAATATCATGTGACATTATAATTTGACATAAAAAAAATTTTAAGGAAAAAGGCGACCAACGTATAGGTGTGGATCTCAAAAACTTCATCATTAATTCACAAAGTTGGAAGTACTAGACTATTAACTCTAAATTAAGTACAATACCCAATTATCAACTATTGCTTCAGCAAGAACAATTACATTTTTACCATAATATCTTTCAGCATGAACAATTACATGTTTACCATAATATCTTTCTTGTCATAAGATCGCTCTATATCTCGCACGCAACATGGCCCAAACAACAACCACGCCCCTAGCTTTGTCTTCCTATAGGACTGCCAACTGTATCCAATAGACTCCTAAAAGTTCCCCATGCAGTTTGTCTTAGTCAATGTGTTTCTAAAGCTCATTCAAACACCTACAGTGCACGTGCGGGTGAAAAAGAGGCGATCTACATGTTCATTGGCCTCCAAGCAATGAGTATAAGTAGGGTCTGCGCCTTAGAAAAGGCACACAAGCATGTCTCTTGTCATCAGCCGCATGTCCTAGAAGGCAAAGAAACACCTTAACTCCCGTAGGTACCGTAGATTGTCGGTTTCCCCTATAATAAACACTACAACCACATTGATCTAAAGGCACCGACCTTATCAGGGTCTTATGTGCTTTCCGAACAGAGAATCTTCCTTCGGACAATTCTAGCAGTCAATCCCCTTATGAAGGCCCCTTGTGGTCTTTAAGATCTCCAACATCTCCATAAGATCTCTCGTCTATTGATCCGAAATCTCATATCCAAAAGACGAGAAAAACAAGGACATTCGCGAACATAATCGGAAGGGTGAATCTTTCCCCCAAATACTCATCTTTTATCCAATCATCACGCCAGGACCAAAAACCTCTCCAACCCCAAAATCGACTACAACAACAAGCGAGCATCCTATAGCACCAAACATATCCCTTTCCAGAAGTAAGACAATGCACTACCAAACTCCTAGATCCAAGCAAAGAAGAGGATGTCTCGTAGATCTTTCAAATCAAAGAGCATAACAGACTGCCACAATACTCCAAATGTGAGAGATCAACTTGCACAACAAGGCCTTATTGATCTCTACCAAACTATGGACACCACAGCCCCCATAAGCATTGGACAAAGTAACTTTCCTCGAGCCAACCAAGGTTAAGCTTGTGGAATCACCAGAAGAAAACCAAAAGATTCGTCTCATGATGGGTTCAAGTCTCTTTCGAACGCTCATAGGGAGAATTCTAGCAAAGAGGAAAAAGATGGAATAGCTAAACAGACCGATTTCAACAACATCAAGTTGTCGCCTCTACAAAGGCATGTGGATTTCCAACCAACGAACCGCTTCTCCATCTTTTCAATCAAAGGTAACCAATTAGTTTGTTGCATCCTCCCACCAATCTAAGCCAAACCAAGACACTGCAAAGGTGTAGCTATCTATAACACCCTCCAGAAAAATTATAGTATCGTGACCACACTAAAGATGCACAATGATGCATCATCCTTCGAATAACCATAAAAAAAACCACCAATCACTACATGATCCACCATAACTGACAAAGCTTCGACAACCAGAACAGAAAGTAGTGGATCAGATAGCATCCATGATGGACCCCTCCTTGAGGCTAGAAAAATCCCTCCCTAGGTTAACCATTGACTAGAACATCAAGGGATAACATCATAGCACACCTCTTCATTCAGGAAATTCAGGTATCTAGAAATATCTCTGATGCATCGATGCCCAAAGGAAGCACTAGTCAAAGCAATCATACACATCAGAGAAATACACCTTCCACATAACTCCCCTGGTCTTATGCCTCCCCCAATCTGCCACAACCTTCGAGGCCAAAATCATATTTTTCATCATATGCATCCTTAATAAAAAAGGCACTATGAATAGGAAAGATGACTCCATCCAGTGTTCCACATAAATGGTTGGCCAACAACTTCGTAACGATCAAGTACACAATGTCAAATAGTGTAACATGCCGAAAGCCCTTCACTCTAAAGGCAGACTCCTTGGGGAACAAAAATAAGAATGAGTGATCCAAGTTGTCAGATCCAGAATTCCCAGCAACTCACTAACCATGGCTTCACCTCCTCAAAAACCAAGTCCAAAAACTCATTGAAAAAGAAAAATGGAGAACCATAGGTCGAGGACATCCATCATGGTTGAGCAAAAACATTGCCTTTCAAATCTCCTGAAAATCAAAAGAGTCAATAAGCTTCACGGCATCATAATCTGAAATCCGGTGAGCCTCAGCTCGAGTCACCAAGATCCACTAGGTCGTACACGACGACTAGCATCCCCATAGTAACTGAGGCCTACGATGACACATATGACTAAGATACAATTTGTTAAACATAAAATATGTATATAAGGGTAAACCATATTAAGTTGTTACTCCTAAATATAACACTAAAGACATTATTACATATCAATTCATAGAAATACATATTTAAGTTCATAACCAATAGAGCTCAAGGCAATGCTTCATCGCATCGAGGAGTGCCTTAGGTAGGTATAGTGTGCCCCTCTCCTGGGCAACCGAAAGCTATATCCTGGAGGCATTTTTTATTCGAAAATTGTGCAAGGTGAACATCAAGGTGCATCGAGGCATGTTTTTTACTTTTATTGTTCTCACAACTCCCCAAATTCTTCCTCTCGCCCATTCTTCACTCCCTCATCTTCTCTTTACCCATGCCTCCCCCAACTACAACATCATCACCACTTCCTCCACCTGCAACTACCACCTCCTCCTTATCGTCAAGTTAATGGGATAAGGCAATGATATAGCTGCACAGGTGAGCGCCTAGAACAAAGGGATGCAGATAAGAGGGTTAAGGTCAGTTTAGAGGTGTTGTAACTAGGTACCTCTATTGGCAAATGGTCCTCAGATTGATGACTCGGAGGCAGTTGCTCTGCCACAATGTGGTGGGGAGCGGGAGCATAGTATGGGGATATTGCTCAAAGGAGCACAACATTGAGACAGAGAAGTAACGCCGAATACCACGGTGGTGGTCCTAGGGCCCAAGTAAGGTAGGAGGTTGGCATCTCTAAAGGGGCAATACATACCTATGATAGAGTTTCTTCTTCCCAATGAGGGAAGATAGAGTCATGACAATAAATGGCAATGGTGGATGGCGCAAGGTAGAATACACATTAAAAATGCTACGTTAGTGGGAGGGAGGGTTGGCATGGTCCAAGGATGCTACAATGAGAAGATGGCTCAAGGGAGGTAGCCAAATAGGAGGAAGGGGTTGCAGAGGAGGGTGGAGTGTTAAAGGAGATGGTAGCGGACTGGAGTCGAAGGAGATGGTAAGAGAGGGAGGGTGAAGGTTTGGGTAGGTGTTAAGGAAAGAAGTGGGAGGTTAAGACGGTACGGGTCAAGGGAAGTGGCAAAAGAATCGTTGTCATCGTAGTTGGCCACAGCAGTAGGGACACCGTAGTAGGCCACCACCACCAACACCAGGAAAACATTTTGCAGGTGTATGGAGGTGTTGAATGAACCTCTCCAAGTCCAATAATTGGCATTGAGCCCATCAGCAATCATTATCGACCTACCTGGTTGTGATGGATTATATGTACCAAATTGTAATCTATCTCCGCAAAGATGGTGTGATGCTTCGGAATCCATTATCCACTCTGAAGGATCTAATCGAGAGAGACCAGTAAATGCATGAGTAATACATTAACTACTAGCAAAGGTCGAGGCTGCAGCGTCTGATGGACCGTTATTACAAGATCCAACAGCATGAGGCATGATATCTCTCATGTGAGCAACAAAATCGTCGTAGTCAAGGTTCAGAAATGTGGTATGCGCTATCCATTCGATCATGCGGTCTAAAGCGAGTAAGCGGATATGCAGAGGATTATACGAAAGTATATGCGGTTTATAATATTTTAATTTAAAATATTATAAAATAAATAATAAAACATGATTATATAAAAAAGTTGATGATCTAACAAAATCCAAAATCAAAAATTTTAAATAAGATAATATAATCAATAAGATATATAAACATGACATTATAGATTTATTCGTTTTTAATATGTATTTCGAATTTAATGCATATACATACATATACAAATTTAGATTCAACACATGGATTCTATAAGAAAACCTTTAATGTATATATAAATCCTATAGATAACAAAAGCTAAAGAATAATCATACGTATACAAATGGTACACCCAAAATTACACATATATGTATCTCCAACAGACAAAATATGTTGACACAAAATATGGGGAAGATTGTATTCGCATATAAAATTTATTAGAAGCACAAAATGTAAAGTGTCAAACTGTTAGTCAATTATTTCATGTTTTGTTTGAAGAATTAAATTTCATTAGATAGAAAATTTAAAAAGCAGTAAACATGTCATTAATAAGTATGAGAACAATGGGAAAATGGATATCAGAAAAAATATCCTACATTATATTCCCAAATGCAACATATACGAGAATAATGAAAAGATGCATTAATGTAAATGTTGATATAAGAGTTACTCAAAAAAAAATCAAGTTAATATGTCATCAACATGTCATGGGTTAACATGAATCCTATCAGATATGTGGTCGCATATGCAGAACGCATATGCGTTTTGACCGCATATTGCCGCATATATATAAACCAGTCATATTCTAGGTTGAGAAGCTGAGAGTGACCCGAATCATATTCTAGGTTGAGGGCAGCCATATATAAACCAGTCATGACAGAATCTTTATAAGCCTTATGCTGCTCTGGAGAGGCTGTTAGGGCTATGTAGCTGTAAAGTCGCTCAAACATACCCATCAGAGATGTAGACAGGGCGTAAAGGGGACAATCACCATGTTTGGTCATGAAGATATCGTGTTGGAGGTGCAGTATCTTCGAATTATTCTTTTCATGAGAGTGCCCCTACGACAATGTCCCTCATTGCCTTTGTTGTAGGGTTGATTAAGGATATTGTTGTCTATATCCACAGACACAGTACCAAATAAAATAGCCACACCTTGGCATATGCATCACCAGCCTCCCATTACGCGTCAATCCCAGTCTTGTCTACCGGCTCATCCTGCGTCAGAATATGCTTCTTGTCATGGCATTGCATAAGATTCATGAACCGCATTGCCCACAACTCATAGATGGTACCGTCCATATTGACAATAGGTGTGGGATCCGTGGAGGCACCCGTAGATGAGGTATCAACTCTGCTTTGTGACATCATGAACGATCACTGGGATCTTAGACTCATATCACAACCATCCATACACAAATCATGGTCTCATTTTGATATAAAATTGGGTAAATCAAACAAAAAACTCTGGAATCAGACCAGTAAATACCAAATCAGAGCATCGTTGAGGTGGGAGAGTTGATTAGGCAGCGCTGGGGCCGCTAGGCACAGCTAGGCAACAGCGCGGGTGTTGTTGGGCGATGTCGTAGGAGCGTTGGGCAGCAGTGCAGGTGCTATTGGGTGACGTCATAAGGCCTGGTGGCACTGCAGGTTGCGGCTAGGAGCGGCTAGGCCCCCATAGGGCCTATGTAGTGTTGTAAGTTGCTGCTAGGGGCGACGCACGACCCCTCTAAGGGTGTTTAGCGGCAGACGACGCTACTAAGGGCAGCGCAAGACCGCTGAGAGGCAGGGGTTGCTCCCACAAGAAGAGAGGAGGCGTGCGAAGAAGAATTGGAGGTAGGGTTAGGGTTTCTTCGGCTCAGTGCTCCAGTTTAGGATCATCGCTCCGATACCATGTGGAGAAAGAATACTTGTTGTGTTTATTTATAGAACCGAAGGTTTCTCTTATATAGAAGAGAGAAACCCTAATGAGTAAAGTACATATTACAGATAAAATAAATAAATAGATGTAAGACAATGATATAGCCTAAAACTCTAAGAATGACCTATAGGTGTGAAGCTTATGGGGTGCAAATGGTTATTTACGACCATACAGTCTCCGGATGGTTCTACTAACAAGCTGAAGGTGGGACTTGCGGCAAAGGGCTTCAGACTTATGGATGTACTACTTTGAGATTTTTTTCTCTTGAGGCTAGGATAGGCTCAATTCGCATTATTTTCTCTGTTGCATCTAATAAGATTGCCACATCTTTTAGCTTAATGTGAACATTGTCTTCTTGTACGAAGATCTTGAGGAGGTCTACATAATGCAGCTACCATGTTACTCCGTCTAGGGGGAGAATGTTTGATCACTCTGTAGAGCCATATATGGTAAAAAGTAGAGCCCACGAGTTTGGTTTGATAGGCTTATCATTAAAAGTCTGAGATCAGCTATCTTAGCTTCTATGGGACATCTGATTATTCTGTATATGTTACACGACGATCCATCAGCAACGTAACAGTGGTTGTCTATCTTAAAAGTGTTTAGAAAGGCGGGACAGGAGGTCGCATATGCGTAAACGGTGACTGGACTGAACCGCATATATAGTATTCGGAGTATATGGGATTTGGGCGTGATCGACTAAACTGCATATGTGGCCGCATACTCAAATGCATATTGGAAAGACCCCCTTCATCTTCAGTTGATGTTGCTTCCCTTCAGGCTCTAGCTCAGTTGTTGCTTCCACCTTTCAAAGTTTAGCTAGTTGATGCCCTCTATGTTACTGATGCGGTAAAGAACGATATCTAATATTTAGGGTTTTTATCAGTTGTGTCCCTCTGAGATATTGCAATATCAGTTATGCCCCTCCCTTTTTTGTAATATCAATTGTGCCCTCGACTTCTTGCCTTTCTATCACTTGTACCATTCCGATACTTTAACCGTCAATAAATTGAACTTAACCATGGTTTTTTCAAACCATTGTGAGTATAGAGGGGCATAACCGTCCAAACCTCTCCCCCCAACTTTCCTCCTCCGACCCGTCCAAATCCCTCCCCCCACCTTCTCGCGGCTCTACTGCTCACCACCGGTCTTCGACGGAGTCCAAGAGGGACTCCTAACCGTCAGCCCGCCGCCAAAGCCACGTGAAGACCCTAGGGAATGCTTCCAGCGACTGATGGTGCCCAAGTGGGCATCCATCACCGTCGCGGGCAATTTGAGAGGGTCTTTGGACACATCGCAAGTCCCGGGCGGAGCCCAGGGGTGCTGCCACCAGCAGTGAAGCCCCTCATCGAGCCTCCTAGGCCTGTCGAGGTCCTAGGACCCACTGTTACTGCCCAGGTGGACCCCAGATCGCCACCGAGCTTGAGAGGGTCTTACGACCCACCACAAGCCCCAAGCGGTGCCAGGGGTGCTGCCACTCCTCAGGTCTCCTACAACCATCAAACAACCTCATGACCGTCTACAAGCTCATTCTGTGCAAAACGAACAGGGTGAGTTGCAGCTACATGTTGAGTTACAAGGAAGGGTCCTACAGCTGGGGGGAGCTCGCACGCGAGCTGCTCAATCTTGCAGGCAACACGGTGAAAGGATTCGTCTTCGGCTGTAGCAGAAGCAACCATGAACTCTTCGGTGGCACCTCCGGATTGATGGACCTCGGGAGGAGCCAGATTTCACTAATCTTGCAGACCACGGTTCAATTTGGAGGCACATTCTCCTACTGCCTCACATCGAGGGAATTTGACGCGTCGGGGTCACTTATTCTTGGTGGGCAAAGGGTAGGTCGGAGGAAGGAGAGGTGATGGGTGGCGGAGGAGGAGGTTGTGGGCGGAGGATGGCAGAGGAGGAGGAGGAGGTTGTGGGCGAAGGAGAGGGAGGGTTGGGGCAAATTAAGGAGGAGGAGGCTATGAGCGGAGGAGGAGGCTGTGGGCGGAGGAGGGGGCTATAGGTGGAGGAGGAGGAGGAGGAGGGGAGGAGGAGGTGGTGGTGGCTAGGGCAAAGGAGGAGGGGAGAGGAGGGAGAGGATGAGGGGTAGATGGAATGACCTTTCAGTCCTTTGTTTTAAATTTAATTCTCATTGTATCTTAAAATTTAAAGTCTGTTGGCATTGGAAGTGGACGGCAACTAACCTGAGGGGCACAAGTGATAGAAAGGCAAGAAGTCGAGGGCACAATTGATATTACAAAAAAGGGAGGGGTGTAACTGATATTGCAATATCTCAGAGGGGCACAAATGATAAAAACCCTAATATTTATTAAATTATTGATGGATATAGTAAATGTTTTTTATTTAATCGTTTCAAATGATATATGTCGTATGTTCTCTGCATTTATTTGATTTGATTTTAATATACTTTAGGTTTAGAATATGTTACATCTTCTTCCTTGAAAAATATATTTATAAATATATTTATGAATTGTCTACAATTTTTTCATTCAATAAATTTCGTATCAGTTCATATATTTTGCAACATATTTTAGGACATATTCTACAATAGTAATTTATGTGAAATCCCCTAGTTAGTTGTCTTATCATTAACAATTGATAAAAGGTATAAGATTTTTTCTTATATTTTTCATTTTAACCACAAATATGCCAACTAACTTCACCTCTCAAATGCCTGAAGATTTTTTTGTTCTGTTCAAAGTTATTTGGAGAAGCAAGAAAATGCATGAAGATTGGAGGAGGAGTATCGTGGTGCCTCTTTATAAGAATAAAGGAGACATTCAAAATTGTTCAAATTACAGAGGTATCAAGCTAATGAGTCACACTATGAAAATTTGGGAATGTGTGATCGAAAGAAGGTTGAGGCAAGTTTCCAACGTAAAAGAAAACCAATTCGGATTCATGCCAGGTTGCTCAACTATTGAAGCCATCCATTTGTTGAGGAGAACAATGGAGATTTATAGAGCTAAAAGGAAGAACCTCCATATGATCTTTATTGATTTGGAGAAAGCTTATGATTCTGTCCCACGAGAGACATTGTGGAGAGTTTTAGAGAAAAGACAAGTACCTGTCCTATACATTAACCTCATAAAGGACATGTATGATAGGGCTTTATCTTGTATAAGGGCCCCGTCTGGGAAGACTGCCTATTTTGACATCAACATTGGTTTACATCATGGTTCAGCTTTGAGTCCATTTCTTTTTACTTTAATTATGGACGAATTGACAAGTCACATTCATGATGAGTTACTTTGGTGCATGTTATTTTCTGATGATATAGTGTTGATTGACGAGACTAAAGATGGAGTAAATGAGAAGCTTGAGGTCTGGAGACATGAGCTGGAGACTAAAGAATTTCGTATAAGTAGGGCTAAGACAGAATATATGGAGTGCACCTTTGATGGAAGCAATGGCGAAGGAATCGATGGGAAGATTGGTGACAATAACATTCAGAAGAGAGATTCTTTCAGTTATCTAGGATCTATTATGCAACATGATGGGGAAATTGATGGAGAATGTTACTAATAGAATAAATGCAGGCTGGTTAAATTGGAGAGGAGCCTCTGTCGTTCTCTATGATAAGAAAATTCCTTTAAAAATTAAAGGAAAGTTTTACAAAGCAGTTGTGAGACCTGATATGCTCTATGGATCTGAATGTTGGCCTGTAAACCATAGACATGTGCAGAGAATGGACGTAGCATAAATGAAAATGCTAAAGTGGATGTGTGGACACACATGTAAAGATCGGATTCGGAATGATGCAATCAGAAAGAAAGTTGGTGTAGCTTCGATCGAGGATAAGATGCGAGAAAACCTCTTAAGATGGTTTGGTCATTTGCGAAGAAGATCGGTTGAAGCACCAGTTAGGAGATGCGAGTGTTGGGATGTTGAGCCGGCTAAGAGAGGGCGAGGACGGCCCAAGAAGTGTCGGAAAGAGACTATACAAAGGGATCTTAGTTTTTTGGATATAAGCCCTAGATTAACCCAAAATAGATCTAAATGGAGGCGAAGAATCCATGTAACCGGCCCTACTTAATTGTGGGAAAAGGCTTTGTTGTTGTTGTTGTGTGAACTTCACCTTTCAAAGCTTTTTACGATCAACTCTTTCATCTAAATGGAGGTTTCTTCGAAATGCTTTGACTAAAATCATGTCGTACTAAATAGTATATGCATTATATTTTGCCTATTGTTATTTTTTGAATCATAAATCCCTAATACATGAATTTATTATTATATTTTTAATTAATGTTAATTAAAATAATACAAACCGCATAATCCGCATACTCATTTCGAACCACCTGACCGAACGAATATCACATACTGACTTTCTGATCCTTATATGTTGATAGTATGGTATTTAATGGTAATGATGGAGGCATTATAGAAACCAAGGCCTTCCTCCAAAAGGTTTTTGTCACCAAGGACCATTGTCAACTCCAAAACTTCCTTGGCATTGAGGTGCTACGTATTGTAGAGGGATTACATCTATTACAGCGGAAGTATAGCCTAGATATTTTTACAAAGGATAGCATATATGGATGCAAACCATGTGGTATCCCAGCAGAAATACGAAAAAAGCCACGTCCATGGATCCCGAGTTTGATGATAATATATGATATAGAAGCCTAGCATGTAAATTTCCCTACTTCACTGTTTCAAGGCCAGATATATCGTATGTGGTGAGAAGAGCTACATAACATATGGAGAGACCTCTTTATAGGCATTCGCGGGATGTTCTTCTGATCCTTTGATATCTGAAGGAATCTCAAGAGAGCAGCCTCTTCTACGGGGTTAATGGCCACACAAACGTCACCGCTAACGCAGATGCTAATTATGCCAATTCTTCATAGGAAAGACGATTGACTACAGGCTATGTTACGTTTGTTGCTAGCAACCCGGTTACATGGCGAAGCAAGAAGCAGACAATAGTTTCTAGATCCAGTACAAAGGATGAATACATGGCGATGGCTCAAGCCATTTACGAGATTACATGGTTGGTCTGATTTCTACAGGGGCATGGACTTCCTACTAATCATGTCCCTTTGTACGGTGACAACATGTATGTTACATACATTGCAACCAATCACGTTTTCCATTAACGAATAAAGCATATGAAGTTGATTGTCATATTATTCGAGACATGGCCTCAAATTTCAGCGAAATTCGATCGAATTTCTTTCGAATATCGATATCCAGTAGATATCGAAGTTCGACCGAAATGACCGAAATAGGAGGGCCCCGGTACAAAAAATGACTGAAATGGCCGAAATTTCAATCGAAATTCAACCGAAATTCCGTTTCGATCGATAACCGAAATGATGATCGAAACCGACATTTAGGGCCTTGATTTGAGATGCACTACGAGGAGGGAGAATCACTACCCATATCTCTACATATCATCAAGTTATGGACATGCTTACATAGGCACAACCGAAGAAACGCATCTCTTGGTTGAATTCTAAGGTGGCCACGATCGATAGATATGCTCCAACTTAAGGGGGTGAGTGTTAGCTCCTTTTATCTCTTTTCTTTCTTGAGTGTTATAACCCATTTGGTTCCTTAAATAATTTTTCCCTTTTGAGCTCTCTAGGGTCTCACACTATATAAGAATCCCTAGACCTCGTGGATAAGACATGTCACTCACTCTCAATTTTCCTTCCACATGTGACAATATTCCGGTATTCTTTGCAAAGTCTCTTGTTTCCTCTTATCCTATGCCATCATGCCTCTACTAAAAGGATGCCCAAGCATGATCCTTTCGAGATTTCACTTTAAATAGCATATCACGAAACTTATGTTTAGCAACAAAGTCTAAGGCACGCATCCACCTTTGCATGGCTCTATTGCATAACATAAAAGACATGAGTGGAAAGGGGAATTGAAGAACTCACGCATGTGGTTTTACGTAAGGCAAAAACTAAGTTTTCCAATGCCATCTAGTATCACCATCATAGTGGAACACTAATGAAAATGAACATATTTCCCTATTGGACCAACATGTGCTTCCCATGATAGGTTGCTAGAACGGAAACTAAATGTAGGAGTCGATACACCACCACACAGGTCCACATAAGAGCAACAACCTTCCACTGAAGCTTGTAGATCCATTGTTGGAGCCTTGTACACAAAAAAGAAACGAAAATGGCACCCAATACCCAACTAAAGCCTCAGAGAATTGACTATAAGTTGTAACCCCTGGACAAACACCATAATAATAAAATGAGACTATAAGGGAACCTTGTGCGTTCTGCCAAGTGCAGGGTCTAACCATGACAACAAAACAAGACACTTTCCAAAATAACTCTTTCTCAATCTTGAGCAACTGCAGCAACCACTTAAAAAGAAGAGCCAAATTCCATGTTCCAAAAATCCTTCAGCCTAAGCCCCCCATCAATCATTTGTAGGCAAACCTCGGTGTTATGCATAGGGGAAACTGTGCACGGATACAACAAAAAGACATGCAAGCACAAAACCGCGGCACTGGATAAACAAAGATTATGCTTAGCTTTACACAAGTTACGATGTGGCAGCGAGATACCCATCGTAGGATGACTGGCTCGCTACCCATTTCGGGATGGTCGGTTCGCCCATCAACGATGAGGGGGGTGTCCCATGATGTGGTTTAGTATGCGGTTGAACAGATGGGGTTTCAAGGCATCTCAACACTAAGGCTATTTTATAAGAGGCAAACCCCTACCTCATGCACTAAATCCCACCAAACAATTCTCTGTTGCACCACATCCATCTTCCAAGCAATGACGACAAGGATCATGACGGCTAAAAGAAAATTGATAAGTACAATGATACCTAACTCAAAAGAACCAAGCAACACCTGTCAAAAAGACCTTGAAAAACTACCATCCAACTGACTCTCCATCTGCTCATAAATTCAAAACCTAATCCATTGACTTAAGCCCTCAACTGACTAAACAAACACCCATGTAGTGGGCAAGTTCGTGCATGAGGTAGAAAACACCACAATGCAGTTCAAGGAAGTATTCTTGTCCTATCAATATAATGATGCATAGTGCAATTTAATAAATCAGAAATAAGATAATACAATAGGATTCATGTCCTGTCATCATAATGATGTATAGTGCAATTAATACGTTGAGTTAAAAAACAAAGCTCAAAATTGGTATAAAAGGAAATATATCGGACCAAAACTAATTAAAATAATAATTTCAAGATTACCATGCAAAAATACAACAAAGAAACTGTATTTATTCAGGTTTCGGAGTCACTTACTTTCATATACAAGGGGCTCTTCATCTTCATCAATTTCCGCCTCCATTTCCTCCTTGAACTTATGGATACGGTCAAGCTCCCATTCTCTTTCCTCAACGTCCACTTCATTCTCAATTTTAGATTTATCAATTATTGGATCCCAAAAATCCAAAAAACGCATGGCATATCTATCTACAGGTCGAAGTTGACTTTCAAAGGAAGAACTTGCTTGTCCGGCTGCTGCAGCTGCAGCAGCCATTTGCTTGACATCAGCCAACATGTCAATATCCTCTTCTGGTTCCACTACAGTTAGAACTTTGTCCTCACTCATATTGTTCTCATACAAATTTGGGTTGGATGAAACAGAATTAAAGCCTCCTTGTTCACCAATAACTATGTCCTCTGGCTTGTTATCTTCGTCATTTGCAATATCCTCTTCTTCAGTTCTTCCAAGGGCCTCCTCAGTGAATTCTTGATTTTCAACAGCTTCTTCTTGCTCGACCTTCTTGAGAGCCATGTAATCTGCCTCATCTTCTGCCTGCTTCAGTGCAGCTTCGACGTCATCATTAGACAAAACAAGTACACCATCATCAGAACCTTCAAAAGCAACTGAAGAACCTTTTTTCAAGCCTCCTGCATGGAGGGACCTATGCCCAGAGAAGAGTTCCATGGGATCAAGCTTTTTAAAAAACTCAGTGTTGTAACTCCCACTTTGTATCACCAGATCATCAAGCGCGCGTTTCTGGTTTGCCTTCTTTAAGATGTTTTCTTCAATTGTACTCGCACTTATTAATCTATAAATATGAACCTCTCGAGTTTGACCAATCCTATGGCATCTATCCTGTGCTTGCTGATCCATAGCAGGATTCCAATCACTATCGTAAAAAATAACAGTATCCGCCCCAACTAAGTTGATTCCCACGCCTCCGCTCCGGGTCGACAGAATAAATAGAAAGTATCTTGGATTTGTATTAAACCGCTGCATCAAGGTCTGTCTTTCTTCGGGCTGTGTTGATCCATCTAAACGCATGTACGTATAACCATACAAATTAATGAACGCTTCCAAGATATCTAGCATCTTAGTCATTTGGGTGAAAATTAAGGCCCGGTGGCCTTCTGATTTTAAGCGTCTCAAAAGCACTGCAAGTTCCTGAAGCTTCCCACAGTCGAATTGTATAAGACGTCTGTCAGGAAAGTATACCTGCCTCCGGACCACTGCTGGCCTAAGTGGAGTCAAGAGTGGGCTAAAGGCATTTGTGCACTCTTCTGTGAATGACGGATGCAAGAAAACAGGTGAATTCAATTTTCTGCACCAACAAAATGGTGCAGGAGCCCGAGCTGCAGGAATTGCAAACATGAAGTGCTCGATGACATCAAGCATCATCTGCAGGCGTTCCACTGGTGAAAGTACAGCATCGGCAAGCTTAGAAGAGAATTTCATGTAGCTCAAAGGATTATTCTTCAGTTCAGTAATATTAAAAGTGGGATGCTTGAGGGAGACAAGCTTCCTAAGATCTGTGCCATAGACAGGTCTCTTCTCGCATCTGAGTGAATTCCACCAAGCAATTGCATTAGCACGTTCTTCTGCCCGTCGTCTCCTCTCTTCACAAAGAGCTTTTTGAATATCTGCAAAAATGCTATTAACCAAGGTCCTCCCCTTACAAAGAGTTTGTTTACTAGAGTTTGAACTATCTAATTTATCACCAATCCCTCGATTTTTTTCTTCGACAGACCTAGGCAAAGGAATAATTTTTTGAACTTCACCAACTTCCCACGAAGTCATGCTGAAATCAGACTGAGTGAATACAATATTTAACTCTCTTAGGTCAACTGTAGAGAAGACATCACTGTTTAGGACATTGCAAGCAGCAGAGCTCAACTGAATATCAATGCCAGACAAATCAAAAGAACTTATAATGGGCCTACCCTCAAAGAGATCTGGATGGTTGCATACCTTACGAAGCTGCATTATAACACTGATCATTCCAAAAAAACTTCCACTTGCCAATGTCGCCTGGGTTTCTGAGCTTGCAATAAAATCCTCATAAAGATTCCGTTGCCTTCTGGAAAGCCTGCACGATAGAACATGTTCATGTTTAGTAGGAAGCTGCTTTTCAACATCCCTTTTTAACCGACGCAAGATAAAAGGGCGAAGAACATTGTGCAAACGATCAACTACATCTTTGTTTACTTTCTCTTGGCCTTCCACCATACCAGTAATGGGATTACTAAACCAATCCTTAAACTCCTGGTGAGACTGAAAGATATGTGGCATTAGGAAATGCATCAAAGACCAAAGTTCCATTAGATCATTCTGCAGTGGTGTGCCTGTCAGTAAAATACGACGCTTGGAGTTGAAATTAAGAAGGGTTTGCCACCTCTGAGATTTCCAATTCTTTATGAGATGGGCTTCATCCAAGATCAGATACTTCCACTTTTTTCTCTTAAAAACTTTTGAATCTTGTATAACAAGCCTATAAGTGGTTATGCAGATATGAAAAGAACCAGGCTTTAGCCATCCCTGTCTCTTGTTTTTCCGTTCTTTCGCGCTTCCGAAATAAGTCAAAATTTTAAAAGCAGGGCACCACTTTAAAAATTCTGTTTCCCAGTTGAGCATGACACTAGTTGGAACTACTATGAGATGAGGCCCCCAAATACCTTTCTCACATGCTAAATGTGCCAAAAGTGAAATTGTCATGATGGTCTTTCCCAAGCCCATTTCATCAGCTAGGATTCCATTAAGCCTCTTTTCGTACATTGTAACAAGCCAATCCAATCCAATGTGCTGGTACTCTCGAAGAGAGAATTTAAGAAGAAAAGGAAATTTGGTGCGTACTTGAGTTGTGGAGAAAGTGTTTCCAGTAGGTTGTGCAGACCTTGCAGCAGCAGCTGCATCAGCAATAATGTTCTCCGTGCCCATTTCCTTAGCTAGGTCGCCATCAATATCCATGTCAGTGCCCACTTGAATGTCAGAACAATTAACCTCAGAATTGATCAGTGGTTTACTAGGTTCATGTTCAACTGCAACATAGGGACTTGCCATATTCATGTCATCAGAACTTAAGGAACCACATTCTAACTCACCTTCGGAATCATTATCGTTAGACTGAGCGTCCTGGAGAATGCAGCAGAGTTACTATGCAGACGACAATCAAAAATAAAATAGAGACGAAAATCTACACATACCTTTTCATACCTAGCAAGAACATCTTCTAGTGGAATTTCACTTTCATATTGGAGAAACTTAATCTGCAAAAGACAGATATTTGTGATATTTAAGCATCAAAACTAAAGAAGGCCAGATAACGAAATCATTTACATCAACTTCATAAAATTTCCATTTCTATTGTCTATTTTTTGATATTCAGAGTGTCAGGCAACGTATATACTATATGCTCGTCTCAACGCTGGATAGCTCTTCCATCCTATTCTACAATTCCAGAGAAAGAAAACACCATCCCTGCTTGAGACAAGAGGGAAATGAAAGACATCATCTGTCTGAAAGGTAAGTTGACCGAATAACAGAAGACTAGAGGGAATATCTTTTTAAGTCCATTGAAGGAACTTAATGAGGTGAAGATCGAAGGTGATGGCAGATAACTCGTAGACATTCTGTGACAACCTAGCTTTTAACTTTTCTTGGACGGGAATGCAAATATTATATCCAGTGAGGATCCATATGTCTGATCCATCAAGAACTCATACAAATCATTGGCATTTAGAATATGTTAATTGGTAGGTCGAGCCTGTCGAGGTTGATAGAGAGAGAGAGAGAGAGATTGGAGGCAACAGCTACATATCTAGCTGCATAGAATTGTTCGCTTGAGACCATCATTCGAAACATTTATTATTCTGATGTTGGTCAGAGTGTGCAAAGAATCTGGAAACAAACAAACTGCCAATTTGGTACAGATAGCATACATAATTATTGATATTGCTCAAGTAGGTATTTTGCTGATATTTCAATGAAATTGCATCGCATTGTCTGCTCAATTATCAAGAAAAAAATCATTGGCTGCTCCCAATGCCAATTTTTTATGATTGTGATGTAGATAGCAGAAATGAAAGAGCTAGGGTGGATGTGTGGTCATAAACGAAAAGATCGGATTTGAAATGATATAATCACAAGGAATGTTGTTGCAGCCCCAATAGAGGATTAGATGAGAGAGAACCACTTAAAGTAGATTGGTCATTTGCAAAGGAGGTCGACTGATGTACCGGTTAGAAGGTTGGTCACTTTGGAGTAGTCTAAGGAAGGGTACAGGTCGTACGAGAGGTTGAAAAACGAGATGAAGGTGCATATTTCCAAATGCTTGGAGGCCACCGACGAAGGTACATCCAAGGTGAAGGAATCATGATCATTCTATAGATTATGAAACCTTCAAAATGAAAAATGGGGAAAGCATAAAGGACATGATTGTTCGGTTCACTGCAATAGTGAAACCAACTAAGAAACTTGGGAAGAAACTTTCCACGTGGAAAACCCTCAAGCAGAATCATCACCTTTATACTGCTAGAATGGGAGTACAGGTTGACAACAACAGTGTAACATCCGGGAATTCGCGTAAAACCAAAGTCGTCCGATTTTTGGTCTAATGAACCCAAAAATGTTGTCGGTCAATACTAAACAACCTAAAACGACCAATTGATCATAAATCAAAAGTCGTTCGGGCGAAATCGACCGAAAATCGGTCACACCGTAATACGCGCCGTGAAAAGCCGCGACGCAAATTCGGAACCGTAAAACGAACCGAGACCGTCATTAGATCCAATTCGACGAAACAAGACCAACAGGATTGACCGTTCGTCAATCGGAAGTCGTTTGGTATTTTTAAATTACAAAATGTAACCTTAATCTGAAACCGTATCCGAAAATTTCGGGTATTCAAAACTCGATCGGAAGTATATCAATATTATACTCATTTTGATCGTCGTTGAAAGACGATCAAATCGAGATATTTCACGTCAAAAACGGAAGCTCGAGGTGCGCATACGGTATATTTTAAGTAATTCGAACAAGGAGAATTTTGTAAAAAAAATAATAAAAATAAAAAAACTACAGCCACAGTCTGTACGGTTAAAAAAAAAGAGTAAATATTTTTTTATTCTAAATTTGCAGCTGCTACAGTGTTACAGTCTTCAAATGTAAAAAAAAATTATATTCAGGTGTGCAGCAAACAGCCACTTGGGTTGTCCTCTTAACTCCATATGGCGTTTGCTTCTCCATTTGGCATCACCTCTTGAGAATCCCCTTATTTATAACCATCAAAGGCGTTACATCTCCACGGATTCCTCTCTCTATTTCTCTCCCTAATTCCCTATGCATATCAGCCGAGACCTTCTCTTCCCCCAATTCCTTCTATATTTTTTTTTCCTTTCATCTTCGTCCCAAAGAGAGATCCATCATCTCTTCTTGCTGCTGCAAACTCAAGTCCAGTAATCTCTACCTATCCAAAAATTGTCGTAAGTTCCTATTACAACTGCTGGAAGTTTTTTTCCCTGTTTCTTCTCCAATTGACTGTGCATGCAGCCATAGACGTTGCTTCTCCATCGCCAAGGCTGCATCCAAACTACTGCAAGCTAAAGGATCAGGTGCTGCGGCTCATTTTTTTATTTTGGAGTTGTTGCATGCAGCAGACTTGATCTCTCAAATAAGAAATGTTAGGTACCTCCTTCTCCATCCTTTGTTGCCATGCATGTGCACACTAAACCTCTTATTTGCTACCTTTCATGAAATTTTTATCATCTTACTCGTATGTAAGGGTGTTTGCATGCATGAGATTTCATGGATACTAGGAAATCTTTCTCATAATTGCTACAGTAATTATTGTGATTTCTAGTTCTGGAAAAAAGTCGAAATCTTGTAATATGATTTAATACGAACTTGAATAAAAAAATTATATATATATATATATACATACATATATGTAGCAATAATATTTGAACTCCTTAATACAGCATGATTTTTTTTCTTGCCTTGGTGTTTTGAAAAATAAATAATGACTTAAATTAATATAGAACTTTTTGAGTGGGTCCAATGGACTGTCAATGGGTTATAGAAGGTTATGTCTTTCAAATGAATCTTCATAATCAGTTACAGTCCAAAACTTCAATTATGAAAATTTGACTCAGTGGTTCAGCAAATTCAAAAATTTTGAAAGTGATAGTCAGAGTCAATCTCACAGGACTATGCTCTACAACTCAAGGTCGAGAGCTTGTAGTCTGGAACGACAGTCTTGGGTATAACTTGATAGCTACTAAATTATTCCACACTTCAATTATACTTTTCTAAAAATATTTAAGTTAGAATTTGAGATCTATGATTCTGGGGTTTTCATGTACCTTTCCAAGTTCAAATTATACTAATTTTGATCTATAAAATCTTGAAATTATCCCAATATTCATTGGTCTGAGTTTTGTTGAAAACCTTAATATAGTAAAAGTATATTTAGGGATGATAACATTTCAATGGGATTGCTTATGTTTAAGTTTTAAATTATTGCTAGGAAAGACAACTGAGAGGGTGTTGTATGTAATGGGATAAATGTAGTAGGTATGTGAATTGTTGGTTATCTGCACATAATTAGAAGTAAAAGTTGTGTTATGAATCATAAAGTTGATTACAATTCTACTACTCAAGCATAAATTGGTAAGAATGCAAGGAATTGAGAATATCATACAATTATGACCAATATAGTATAAATTTTGGTGTACTATATATTCTATGATCACGTTTCTCTGTATCCGTATCTCGAGCAACAAATGTTATAAGAATCAACAATGCTTCTAATATCAACTTCTGTAGGGAGTTTGACTCTGTTTGAAAATCCTTGATTTGACGATCTCCCCTATCACATAGTCTATTTCACGAATATTCAACTAATCTAAGTTGTGGTCAGAAAGTGTAGCAACTTTGTATAATACTTTCATTCAGAATTCTACATCAATCCCTACAAGTATATTCGTTATAGAACTTATACTTGTTCAATGATCATCGGTGTATTACAGTAGGTACTAATTGATCTGGTTATGGCATATTGTTGGAGTTCTTAACATACACAATCGTAAGTAGAAATTTGGTTATAAACCATTATCCAAGAATTATCTCAGATATTATTACATCAGCAACAATGGTAACCGATGACATAAAGTTAGATCATCTGCAAAAAATCAAATCACCCTTTAGGTATACTATGCAATCTATGGATCACTATCAATAGGATGGATGATCGAGAGATCTAGATCTGTATGATTATTCACAGAAAGAAGTGAGAAAGAGATGAATTGACAAGCAAGTGATGATATCATGGATCAGTAATGATTATACATTTGAGTGCCGGTCACAGTGAACCTTACACTTGGTCGTGCGAGGGCGCGGTGACCCTCAACTGGGCGGAAGAAAGGAAGCCCAGATTGGGCAGCGGCCGCCAAGTGCGCGGGTCTAGGATCCCAATCCCTTTTCGGTTTTTACGCGAGCTCGCAGTGTTTTTACGCCTCGTTGGGATCCAGACTTTAGACCAGTTCCGCTGACCCGGTTTTAGGATGCCCAGGCGGGGGATCCTGGTTTTTCAGTTTTACGTACGAGCTCGGTTGCCCGTTACCGGTCGGGTTGTTTTCTAGAGTGACTTTTCCCGGGAAGTCCCTCTCACCCGTCTCAGTGGCGTAGTTTGGGAGTAGACCTATCCCTCTATTGGACCGTCCTTCCAATTAGAGGGCGAGACGGAAGAGCCCTTTTGTTGGCTTCTTCACCGCTTGAGTTTTTCTTTCGCCAACAGACTTGGCGATTCTACATCCAGATCATCCATATCTACATCTATATCTACATCATCGAGAGTTACATCAGAGAGAGAGTTACAGTCATGGTTTGGAGGAAATCACAATTTAAAATTGAGATAATTAGAAGTGACTATAATCAGTTTTGAAATCCCCATAAAGATCATAGTTAAGTTAAGTAAATGGAAGTAACTATAGTCTAATTCGAAATCTAATTAAGCTAGTGGACGTGTTGGGAACTTAGTTAGGATGCATTATACAACACCGCATGCCTACGGAGGCACCCCCAACCCTAAGACTTTTCCCAAGTCTTAGAGTCATAGTGTGAGGTTTCACACGAACCAAGACCACAGACTATCCACTAGACTTAAGAATTTAATAAATCATTATATCTTCTCATCTCATCTTTTCCATCATCAAAATCCACAAATATGATCTCTAAGTAATATGAGAATGAAATATACTTATTATGATCAATGAGTTACCGTAGACATATGCTTATGTGGGAAATGTGGGGATAAGGGCTGATCAGGAGATGTTCTTACTAAAAATTTGGAAACCTTTTACATTTGCAAGTAGAAATGAAGTTTAAATTGAGTTGCTCATGCCTCTCTACTTGCTTTCTTTTGTAAATAATAAATGCCTGTTATTTTTATATAAACTTACGGGAAGTACCAGCACCCGCTGACGCCTTTTCTTCCTTGCACGCATGGCAGGCAAGGAGCCTTTAGCACAGTAGCGGGTTAATGATTTCAAGAGATAAATTTTATACCCAATGGTATGGTTTATTTTGTGCCAATTTTTGTTCAATTTATATTGTATTATGTTTCTTTCTCTTCAGTCAGATTTTTGGGATATACTGTATGTACTGTCAGACTTTGTACATGTGAAATATATGGAAGTTAATGAAATAAGATTTTGGTGACAATTGTTCTAATAACTTGTGGTTATGATTGTGAATGTCATGTGGAAAATTATCCGCGCGAAAAAAATTTCCCTGTTTTTCTGTCACTTAATGCGATCTTATGTGAATGAATTATTGCGAATTGCGCGTAAACGGGTACCCGGATCCTCAGGGATTCACAGTTTGGTATCAGAGCAGTGGTACCCCGATACGCACATTCGCGATATTACAATTCCGATCGCATTAAGATCTCGAATAGCGACAGTCTACCGACTTGTCGTGAGTTCGAGAAGGGAAATATGACATTCATATTCAATAACCACAGATATCACCAATTTCATTAATTTTCATCTTATATCACAAGAAGAGAAAAGCATTTATGATAAATATCTGTCTAGGGCATCCTTATGACTAATTATGGTTCTCATGCAGAGCCATGTCTTCTCGACCAGACCAAGAGATGACTTACCAGCTAGCACGCATACTGACTGCTCTTATCGAGCTTTCTACGTTTTATTTGATTCTGAAGCGACACACACTTTCCTTGATTCGAGGCTACTAGCTTCTTTAGGTAGAGTCGCAGAGACTCTCTCTTCTCCATATCACATCCGAGGGTCAGGTGGTCAGTTGTTTGTCATATCCCTGATAGTCAGGCACTTGCCCGTACTAAGTGGCGGTCACGAGATGATCGCAGATTGTCTACTCCTACAACTTGATGAGTTCGACTTGATTTTTGGCATGGATTGGCTATCAACTCATCATGCATTAGTTGATTATTTTAGGAAGACAGTTGTCTTCAGGATTCCAGGTTTACCCGAGTTCACCTTTGAGGGTACCATACACGACTCCACCATGGTGTAAATTTCAGTGTGCGAGCACAACGACTTGTCGATCAGGGTTGTGATTCATACCTTGCATTTGTTCGGGAGATATCCGATCAGGAGCCGATGACTCAGGACATCCGAGTGGTATCAGAATACCCTGACATATTTTCTGATGAGCTACCAGGGCTACCTCCTGAGAGAGAGATCGAGTTCAAGATCGCATTGTTACCAGATACACAACCAATCTCGATGGCTCCTTACCGTATGGCATTAGCTGAATTGCGGGAGCTGAAGGTGCAGTTACATGAGTTACTTGACTTGGGATTCGTGAGGCCGAGCACTTCACCGTGGGGTGCTCTGATTTTATTTGTCAAGAAGAATGATGGATCCATGAGATTATGTATCGATTATCGACAGCTGAACAAGAGAACGGTGAAAAACCGTTATCCTTTGTCGTGCATCGATGATTTATTCGATCAGCTCCAGAGATCTTCGGTTTTCTCGAAGATCGATCTTCGCTCAGGCTACCATCAACTGAGGATTTGAGAGTCTGATATTCCAAAGACAGCTTTCAGGACTCGCTATGGACATTACGAGTTTGTGGTGATGCTGTTTGGGCTCACCAATGCACTTGCGGCTTTCATGGATATGATGAACCGTATCTTCCGTCCATACTTGGACAAGTTTGTAGTGGTATTAATCGATGTTGTGCTCATTTACTCACGGAATGAATGGGATCATGCGAATGATCTACGGATCGTCTTAGATACATTACGGGAGCACAAGCTATATGCCAAGTTGAACAAGTGTGAGTTCTGTTTATCCCAGGTCTCGTTTCTCGGGCATATCATTTCTGGGGCAGGTATCGCGGTTGATCCTGTGAAGATTGAGGCAGTCATGTCTTGGGAACAACCCAAGACAGTTACACAGATTCGGAGCTTCCTCGGACTAGCGGGCTATTACAGACGCTTTGTCAACGGATTTCCCGCATTGTTCGCCCTCTGACGCGACTGACGCAGAAGGGAGTTCCATTCATTTGGGACGATTCATGTGAGCAGGCCTTCCAGACACTGAAGGAGAGGTTGACTACAGCGCCTATTCTCGCTCTTCCTTCAGGCACTCAGGACTATGCAGTCTACACGGATGCATCTGGAGAAGGTCTAGGAGCAGTGTTGATGCAAAGAGTACAGGTGATTGCTTACGCATCATGGCAGTTGAGACCGCACGAGCGGAACTACCCCACACATGACTTGAAGTTGGCGGCAGTTGTCTTCGCCTTGAAAATCTGGCGCCACTATCTATATGGGGTGAACTTCGAGATTTTCACATACCACAAGAGTCTGAAGTACATCTTTGATCAGAAGGAGCTGAACATGAGGCAGCGCAGATGGCTCGAGCTGCTGAAGGATTATGATTGCACGATCTCTTACCATCCTGGTAAGGGAAACGTGGTGGCTGATGCACTCAGCAGGAGAGCGCGTGCTGATGGTACGGCAAATTGGCTATATACATGGGATACGCTTGCCGCTTTGACAGATTGGCATCCTCAGGAGAACGCATCCATTTCTACTGCCGTGCCTCCACGATATAGTAGTCTTTGGGATCGTATTGTAGAGGGTCAGAAGACTGATCCTTGGATTCATGATAGATACATGTGCGCCGTCAAGGACGAAATTGATGACTTTGTTGTGACGGAGTCTATTTTATGGAAGGCAGGATGGGTGGTTGTACCCAATAACGAGCAGCTACGTAGAGATATTCTTGATGAGGCACACAATTCACGGTTATCTATCCATCCAGGTAGCATGAAGATGTACCGTGATCGGCGTCGACATTTCTGGTGGGATGGGATGAAGCGCGATGTGGCGCAACATGTCAGCAGATGCATGACCTGTCAGATGGTCAAGACTGAGCACAGGAGACCACCAGGATTACTGCAGTCTCTCCCCATTCCTGAGTGGAAATGGGAGAGCATTTATATGGATTTTGTCACAGGATTGCCGAAGACACCAGGTGGCCATGATTCCATTTGGGTCGTTGTTGATAGGTTGACCAAGTCAGTCCATTTCATACCTGTCAACACGACTTACACTCCGTCCAGGTTGGCCAAGCTCTACGTACAGAATATCATTAGACTGCATGGTATACCACGAGAGGTGGTGTCTGACAGGGATTCGAGATTTACATCTCACTATTGGCATCATTCATGTCAGCACTACAGACAGAGCTGAAGATGAGTTCTGCTTATCATCCGCAGACAGACGGGCAGAGTGAGCGCACCATTCAGACACTTGAGGATCTACTTCGCGCATGCTCCTTAGAGTGGAAAGGGTCCTGGAAGGACCATCTGCCATTAAAGGAATTCACGTACAACAACAGGAGATGCCTCACACCTCTCAGTTGGCGTGAGGTAGGTGATCATGCTTCATATTCCATAGATCTCCTGGAGGAGACCACGAGAGCTGTTGATCTTGTGAGACGGAGGCTTCTGACAGCACAAAGCCGCCAGAAGAGCTATGCGGACCGTCGGAGAAGAGATTTGGAATTTCAGATATACAATAAATTTCTCTTGCTCCTTTTGCAAATTGGTTAAACCTCATATTAATGACATTCCTATAAATTACAGGTGGGAGATTGGGTATTCCTCCGTGTATCTCCCATGAAGGGAATACAGAGATTCGGTGTTCGTGGCAAACTAGCACCGCGATATGTGGGTCCATTTGAGATTCTTGCGAGAGTAGGGAAAGTGGCCTACCGAGTAGCCCTTCCTCTACATCTATCAGCGCTTCATGATGTCTTCCACGTATCCAATCTGAGGAAGTATGTCCATGACCCTCTCCACATTATCAGTTACGAGAATCTCGATGTAGAGCCGGATCTGACCTATGAGGAGAAGCCTGTCCAGATACTTGACCGTGCCGTGAAGAAGCTTCGCAGCAAAGAGATTTCATTGGTTAAGGTTTTGTGGCAACGACACGGCGTCAAGGAAGCGACATGGGAGACTGAAGCCGACATGCGGGCACGATACCCGCAGCTATTCTGATATAATCAACAAAACAAGCTTTTGTAATTAGATACATTAAAAATATATGGCTTGTTTTTCCTTTGAGGTTTTTATGGGTTCAAAACCCTTTGAGGTTTTTATGGACATATGAAAGTCCAACCAGACACCTAATAGCCTTAACTCGAGTCTCGAGGACGAGACTCCCTTTGAGGTTTTTATAATTGTAACATCCGGGAATTCGCGTAAAACCAAAGTCGTCCGATTTTTGGTCTAATGAACCCAAAAATGATGTCGGTCAATACTAAACAACCTAAAACGACCAATTGATCATAAATCAAAAGTCGTTCGGGCGAAATCGACCGAAAATCGGTCACACCGTAATACGCGCCGTGAAAAGCCGCGACGCAAATTCGGAACCGTAAAACGAACCGAGACCGTCATTAGATCCAATTCGACGAAACAAGACCAACAGGATTGACCGTTCGTCAATCGGAAGTCGTTTGGTATTTTTAAATTACAAAATGTAACCTTAATCTGAAACCGTATCCGAAAATTTCGGGTATTCAAAACTCGATCGGAAGTATATCAATATTATACTCATTTTGATCGTCGTTGAAAGACGATCAAATCGAGATATTTCACGTCAAAAACGGAAGCTCGAGGTGCGCATACGGTATATTTTAAGTAATTCGAACAAGGAGAATTTTGTAAAAAAATAATAAAAATAAAAAAACTACAGCCACAGTCTGTACGGTTAAAAAAAAAAGAGTAAATATTTTTTTATTCTAAATTTGCAGCTGCTTCAGTGTTACAGTCTTCAAATGTAAAAAAAAAATTATATTCAGGTGTGCAGCAAACAGCCACTTGGGTTGTCCTCTTAACTCCATATGGCGTTTGCTTCTCCATTTGGCATCACCTCTTGAGAATCCCCTTATTTATAACCATCAAAGGCGTTACATCTCCACGGATTCCTCTCTCTATTTCTCTCCCTAATTCCCTATGCATATCAGCCGAGACCTTCTCTTCCCCCAATTCCTTCTATATTTTTTTTTCCTTTCATCTTCGTCCCAAAGAGAGATCCATCATCTCTTCTTGCTGCTGCAAACTCAAGTCCAGTAATCTCTACCTATCCAAAAATTGTCGTAAGTTCCTATTACAACTGCTGGAAGTTTTTTTCCCTGTTTCTTCTCCAATTGACTGTGCATGCAGCCATAGACGTTGCTTCTCCATCGCCAAGGCTGCATCCAAACTACTGCAAGCTAAAGGATCAGGTGCTGCAGCTCATTTTTTTATTTTGGAGTTGCTGCATGCAGCAGACTTGATCTCTCAAATAAGAAATGTTAGGTACCTCCTTCTCCATCCTTTGCTGCCATGCATGTGCACACTAAACCTCTTATTTGCTACCTTCCATGAAATTTTTATCATCTTACTCGTATGTAAGGGTGTTTGCATGCATGAGATTTCATGGATACTAGGAAATCTTTCTCATAATTGCTACAGTCATTATTGTGATTTCTAGTTCTGGAAAAAAGTCGAAATCTTGTAATATGATTTAATACGAACTTGAATAAAAAAATTATATATATATATATACATACATATATGTAGCAAT
The DNA here is from genome assembly GCA_037367405.1 of Ottelia alismoides. Taxonomy (NCBI): domain Eukaryota; kingdom Viridiplantae; phylum Streptophyta; class Magnoliopsida; order Alismatales; family Hydrocharitaceae; genus Ottelia; species Ottelia alismoides. The sequence goes on along the minus strand of JAZKJV010006413.1, from coordinate 456,488 downwards.
AATATTTGAACTCCTTAATACAGCATGATTTTTTTTCTTGCCTTGGTGTTTTGAAAAATAAATAATGACTTAAATTAATATAGAACTTTTTGAGTGGGTCCAATGGACTGTCAATGGGTTATAGAAGGTTATGTCTTTCAAATGAATCTTCATAATCAGTTACAGTCCAAAACTTCAATTATGAAAATTTGACTCAGTGGTTCAGCAAATTCAAAAATTTTGAAAGTGATAGTCAGAGTCAATCTCACAGGACTATGCTCTACAACTCAAGGTCGAGAGCTTGTAGTCTGGAACGACAGTCTTGGGTATAACTTGATAGCTACTAAATTATTCCACACTTCAATTATACTTTTCTAAAAATATTTAAGTTAGAATTTGAGATCTATGATTCTGGGGTTTTCATGTACCTTTCCAAGTTCAAATTATACTAATTTTGATCTATAAAATCTTGAAATTATCCCAATATTCATTGGTCTGAGTTTTGTTGAAAACCTTAATATAGTAAAAGTATATTTAGGGATGATAACATTTCAATGGGATTGCTTATGTTTAAGTTTTAAATTATTGCTAGGAAAGACAACTGAGAGGGTGTTGTATGTAATGGGATAAATGTAGTAGGTATGTGAATTGTTGGTTATCTGCACATAATTAGAAGTAAAAGTTGTGTTATGAATCATAAAGTTGATTACAATTCTACTACTTAAGCATAAATTGGTAAGAATGCAAGGAATTGAGAATATCATACAATTATGACCAATATAGTATAAATTTTGGTGTACTATATATTCTATGATCACGTTTCTCTGTATCCGTATCTCGAGCAACAAATGTTATAAGAATCAACAATGCTTCTAATATCAACTTCTGTAGGGAGTTTGACTCTGTTTGAAAATCCTTGATTTGACGATCTCCCCTATCATAGTCTATTTCACGAATATTCAACTAATCTAAGTTGTGGTCAGAAAGTGTAGCAACTTTGTATAATACTTTCATTCAGAATTCTACATCAATCCCTACAAGTATATTCGTTATAGAACTTATACTTGTTCAATGATCATCGGTGTATTACAGTAGGTACTAATTGATCTGGTTATGGCATACTGTTGGAGTTCTTAACATACACAATCGTAAGTAGAAATTTGGTTATAAACCATTATCCAAGAATTATCTCAGATATTATTACATCAGCAACAATGGTAACCGATGACATAAAGTTAGATCATCTGCAAAAAATCAAATCACCCTTTAGGTATACTATGCAATCTATGGATCACTATCAATAGGATGGATGATCGAGAGATCTAGATCTGTATGATTATTCACAGAAAGAAGTGAGAAAGAGATGAATTGACAAGCAAGTGATGATATCATGGATCAGTAATGATTATACATTTGAGTGCCGGTCACAGTGAACCTTATACTTGGTCGTGCGAGGGCGCGGTGACCCTCAACTGGGCGGAAGAAAGGAAGCCCAGATTGGGCAGCGGCCGCCAAGTGCGCGGGTCTAGGATCCCAATCCCTTTTCGGTTTTTACGCGAGCTCGCAGTGTTTTTACGCCTCGTTGGGATCCAGACTTTAGACCAGTTCCGCTGACCCGGTTTTAGGATGCCCAGGCGGGGGATCCTGGTTTTTCAGTTTTACGTACGAGCTCGGTTGCCCGTTACCGGTCGGGTTGTTTTCTAGAGTGACTTTTCCCGGGAAGTCCCTCTCACCCGTCTCAGTGGCGTAGTTTGGGAGTAGACCTATCCCTCTATTGGACCGTCCTTGCAATTAGAGGGCGAGACGGAAGAGCCCTTTTGTTGGCTTCTTCACCGCTTGAGTTTTTCTTTCGCCAACAGACTTGGCGATTCTACATCCAGATCATCCATATCTACATCTATATCTACATCATCGAGAGTTACATCAGAGAGAGAGTTACAGTCATGGTTTGGAGGAAATCACAATTTAAAATTGAGATAATTAGAAGTGACTATAATCAGTTTTGAAATCCCCATAAAGATCATAGTTAAGTTAAGTAAATGGAAGTAACTATAGTCTAATTCGAAATCTAATTAAGCTAGTGGACGTGTTGGGAACTTAGTTAGGATGCATTATACAACACCGCATGCCTACGGAGGCACCCCCAACCCTAAGACTTTTCCCAAGTCTTAGAGTCATAGTGTGAGGTTTCACACGAACCAAGACCACAGACTATCCACTAGACTTAAGAATTTAATAAATCATTATATCTTCTCATCTCATCTTTTCCATCATCAAAATCCACAAATATGATCTCTAAGTAATATGAGAATGAAATATACTTATTATGATCAATGAGTTACCGTAGACATATGCTTATGTGGGAAATGTGGGGATAAGGGCTGATCAGGAGATGTTCTTACTAAAAATTTGGAAACCTTTTACATTTGCAAGTAGAAATGAAGTTTAAATTGAGTTGCTCATGCCTCTCTACTTGCTTTCTTTTGTAAATAATAAATGCCTGTTATTTTTATATAAACTTACGGGAAGTACCAGCACCCGCTGACGCCTTTTCTTCCTTGCACGCATGGCAGGCAAGGAGCCTTTAGCACAGTAGCGGGTTAATGATTTCAAGAGATAAATTTTATACCCAATGGTATGGTTTATTTTGTGCCAATTTTTGTTCAATTTATATTGTATTATGTTTCTTTCTCTTCAGTCAGATTTTTGGGATATACTGTACGTACTGTCAGACTTTGTACATGTGAAATATATGGAAGTTAATGAAATAAGATTTTGGTGACAATTGTTCTAATAACTTGTGGTTATGATTGTGAATGTCATGTGGAAAATTATCCGCGCGAAAAAAATTTCCCTGTTTTTCTGTCACTTAATGCGATCTTATGTGAATGAATTATTGCGAATTGCGCGTAAACGGGTACCCGGATCCTCAGGGATTCACAGTTTGGTATCAGAGCAGTGGTACCCCGATACGCACATTCGCGATATTACAATTCCGATCGCATTAAGATCTCGAATAGCGACAGTCTACCGACTTGTCGTGAGTTCGAGAAGGGAAATATGACATTCATATTCAATAACCACAGATATCACCAATTTCATTAATTTTCATCTTATATCACAAGAAGAGAAAAGCATTTATGATAAATATCTGTCTAGGGCATCCTTATGACTAATTATGGTTCTCATGCAGAGCCATGTCTTCTCGACCAGACCAAGAGATGACTTACCAGCTAGCACGCATACTGACTGCTCTTATCGAGCTTTCTACGTTTTATTTGATTCTGGAGCGACACACACTTTCCTTGATTCGAGGCTACTAGCTTCTTTAGGTAGAGTCGCAGAGACTCTCTCTTCTCCATATCACATCCGAGGGTCAGGTGGTCAGTTGTTTGTCATATCCCTGATAGTCAGGCACTTGCCCGTACTAAGTGGCGGTCACGAGATGATCGCAGATTGTCTACTCCTACAACTTGATGAGTTCGACTTGATTTTTGGCATGGATTGGCTATCAACTCATCATGCATTAGTTGATTATTTTAGGAAGACAGTTGTCTTCAGGATTCCAGGTTTACCCGAGTTCACCTTTGAGGGTACCATACACGACTCCACCATGGTGTAAATTTCAGTGTGCGAGCACAACGACTTGTCGATCAGGGTTGTGATTCATACCTTGCATTTGTTCGGGAGATATCCGATCAGGAGCCGATGACTCAGGACATCCGAGTGGTATCAGAATACCCTGACATATTTTCTGATGAGCTACCAGGGCTACCTCTTGAGAGAGAGATCGAGTTCAAGATCGCATTGTTACCAGATACACAACCAATCTCGATGGCTCCTTACCGTATGGCATTAGCTGAATTGCGGGAGCTGAAGGTGCAGTTACATGAGTTACTTGACTTGGGATTCGTGAGGCCGAGCACTTCACCGTGGGGTGCTCTGATTTTATTTGTCAAGAAGAATGATGGATCCATAAGATTATGTATCGATTATCGACAGCTGAACAAGAGAACGGTGAAAAACCGTTATCCTTTGTCGTGCATCGATGATTTATTCGATCAGCTCCAGAGATCTTCGGTTTTCTCGAAGATCGATCTTCGCTCAGGCTACCATCAACTGAGGATTTGAGAGTCTGATATTCCAAAGACAGCTTTCAGGACTCGCTATGGACATTACGAGTTTGTGGTGATGCTGTTTGGGCTCACAATGCACTTGCGGCTTTCATGGATATGATGAACCGTATCTTCCGTCCATACTTGGACAAGTTTGTAGTGGTATTAATCGATGTTGTGCTCATTTACTCACGGAATGAATGGGATCATGCGAATGATCTACGGATCGTCTTAGATACATTACGGGAGCACAAGCTATATGCCAAGTTGAACAAGTGTGAGTTCTGGTTATCCCAGGTCTCGTTTCTCGGGCATATCATTTCTGGGGCAGGTATCGCGGTTGATCCTGTGAAGATTGAGGCAGTCATGTCTTGGGAACAACCCAAGACAGTTACACAGATTCGGAGCTTCCTCGGACTAGCGGGCTATTACAGACGCTTTGTCAACGGATTTCCCGCATTGTTCGCCCTCTGACGCGACTGACGCAGAAGGGAGTTCCATTCATTTGGGACGATTCATGTGAGCAGGCCTTCCAGACACTGAAGGAGAGGTTGACTACAGCGCCTATTCTCGCTCTTCCTTCAGGCACTCAGGACTATGCAGTCTACACGGATGCATCTGGAGAAGGTCTAGGAGCAGTGTTGATGCAAAGAGTACAGGTGATTGCTTACGCATCACGGCAGTTGAGACCGCACGAGCGGAACTACCCCACACATGACTTGAAGTTGGCGGCAGTTGTCTTCGCCTTGAAAATCTGGCGCCACTATCTATATGGGGTGAACTTCGAGATTTTCACATACCACAAGAGTCTGAAGTACATCTTTGATCAGAAGGAGCTGAACATGAGGCAGCGCAGATGGCTCGAGCTGCTGAAGGATTATGATTGCACGATCTCTTACCATCCTGGTAAGGGAAACGTGGTGGCTGATGCACTCAGCAGGAGAGCGCGTGCTGATGGTACGGCAAATTGGCTATATACATGGGATACGCTTGCCGCTTTGACAGATTGGCATCCTCAGGAGAACGCATCCATTTCTACTGCCGTGCCTCCACGATATAGTAGTCTTTGGGATCGTATTGTAGAGGGTCAGAAGACTGATCCTTGGATTCATGATGAATACATGTGCGCCGTCAAGGACGAAATTGATGACTTTGTTGTGACGGAGTCTATTTTATGGAAGGCAGGACGGGTGGTTGTACCCAATAACGAGCAGCTACGTAGAGATATTCTTGATGAGGCACACAGTTCACGGTTATCTATCCATCCAGGTAGCATGAAGATGTACCGTGATCGGCGTCGACATTTCTGGTGGGATGGGATGAAGCGCGATGTGGCGCAACATGTCAGCAGATGCATGACCTGTCAGATGGTCAAGACTGAGCACAGGAGACCACCAGGATTACTGCAGTCTCTCCCCATTCCTGAGTGGAAATGGGAGAGCATTTATATGGATTTTGTCACAGGATTGCCGAAGACACCAGGTGGCCATGATTCCATTTGGGTCGTTGTTGATAGGTTGACCAAGTCAGTCCATTTCATACCTGTCAACACGACTTACACTCCGTCCAGGTTGGCCAAGCTCTACGTACAGAATATCATTAGACTGCATGGTATACCACGAGAGGTGGTGTCTGACAGGGATTCGAGATTTACATCTCACTATTGGCATCATTCATGTCAGCACTACAGACAGAGCTGAAGATGAGTTCTGCTTATCATCCGCAGACAGACGGGCAGAGTGAGCGCACCATTCAGACACTTGAGGATCTACTTCGCGCATTCTCCTTAGAGTGGAAAGGGTCCTGGAAGGACCATCTGCCATTAATGGAATTCACGTACAACAACAGGAGATGCCTCACACCTCTCAGTTGGCGTGAGGTAGGTGATCATGCTTCATATTCCATAGATCTCCTGGAGGAGACCACGAGAGCTGTTGATCTTGTGAGACGGAGGCTTCTGACAGCACAAAGCCGCCAAAAGAGCTATGCGGACCGTCGGAGAAGAGATTTGGAATTTCAGATATACAATAAATTTCTCTTGCTCCTTTTGCAAATTGGTTAAACCTCATATTAATGACATTCCTATAAATTACAGGTGGGAGATTGGGTATTCCTCTGTGTATCTCCCATGAAGGGAATACAGAGATTCGGTGTTCGTGGTAAACTAGCACCGCGATATGTGGGTCCGTTTGAGATTCTTGCGAGAGTAGGGAAAGTGGCCTACCGAGTAGCCCTTCCTCTACATCTATCAGCGCTTCATGATGTCTTCCACGTATCCAATCTGAGGAAGTATGTCCATGACCCTCTCCACATTATCAGTTACGAGAATCTCGATGTAGAGCCGGATCTGACCTATGAGGAGAAGCCTGTCCAGATACTTGACCGTGCCGTGAAGAAGCTTCGCAGCAAAGAGATTTCATTTGTTAAGGTTTTGTGGCAACGACACGGCGTCAAGGAAGCGACATGGGAGACTGAAGCCGACATGCGGGCACGATACCCGCAGCTATTCTGATATAATCAACAAAACAAGCTTTTGTAATTAGATACATTATAAATATATGGCTTGTTTTTCCTTTGAGGTTTTTATGGACATATGAAAGTCCAACCAGACACCTAATAGCCTTAACTCGAGTCTCGAGGACGAGACTCCCTTTGAGGTTTTTATAATTGTAACATCCGGGAATTCGCGTAAAACCAAAGTCGTCCGATTTTTGGTCTAATGAACCCAAAAATGATGTCGGTCAATACTAAACAACCTAAAACGACCAATTGATCATAAATCAAAAGTCGTTCGGGCGAAATCGACCGAAAATCGGTCACACCGTAATACGCGCCGTGAAAAGCCGCGACGCAAATTCGGAACCGTAAAACGAACCGAGACCGTCATTAGATCCAATTCGACGAAACAAGACCAACAGGATTGACCGTTCGTCAATCGGAAGTCGTTTGGTATTTTTAAATTACAAAATGTAACCTTAATCTGAAACCGTATCCAAAAATTTCGGGTATTCAAAACTCGATCGGAAGTATATCAATATTATACTCATTTTGATCGTCGTTGAAAGACGATCAAATCGAGATATTTCACGTCAAAAACGGAAGCTCGAGGTGCGCATACGGTATATTTTAAGTAATTCGAACAAGGAGAATTTTGTAAAAAAAATAATAAAAATAAAAAAACTACAGCCACAGTCTGTACGGTTAAAAAAAAGAGTAAATATTTTTTTATTCTAAATTTGCAGCTGCTACAGTGTTACAGTCTTCAAATGTAAAAAAAAAATTATATTCAGGTGTGCAGCAAACAGCCACTTGGGTTGTCCTCTTAACTCCATATGGCGTTTGCTTCTCCATTTGGCATCACCTCTTGAGAATCCCCTTATTTATAACCATCAAAGGCGTTACATCTCCACGGATTCCTCTCTCTATTTCTCTCCCTAATTCCCTATGCATATCAGCCGAGACCTTCTCTTCCCCCAATTCCTTCTATATTTTTTTTTCCTTTCATCTTCGTCCCAAAGAGAGATCCATCATCTCTTCTTGCTGCTGCAAACTCAAGTCCAGTAATCTCTACCTATCCAAAAATTGTCGTAAGTTCCTATTACAACTGCTGGAAGTTTTTTTCCCTGTTTCTTCTCCAATTGACTGTGCATGCAGCCATAGACGTTGCTTCTCCATCGCCAAGGCTGCATCCAAACTACTGCAAGCTAAAGGATCAGGTGCTGCAGCTCATTTTTTTATTTTGGAGTTGCTGCATGCAGCAGACTTGATCTCTCAAATAAGAAATGTTAGGTACCTCCTTCTCCATCCTTTGCTGCCATGCATGTGCACACTAAACCTCTTATTTGCTACCTTCCATGAAATTTTTATCATCTTACTCGTATGTAAGGGTGTTTGCATGCATGAGATTTCATGGATACTAGGAAATCTTTCTCATAATTGCTACAGTCATTATTGTGATTTCTAGTTCTGGAAAAAAGTCGAAATCTTGTAATATGATTTAATACGAACTTGAATAAAAAAATTATATATATATATATATACATACATATATGTAGCAATAATATTTGAACTCCTTAATACAGCATGATTTTTTTTCTTGCCTTGGTGTTTTGAAAAATAAATAATGACTTAAATTAATATAGAACTTTTTGAGTGGGTCCAATGGACTGTCAATGGGTTATAGAAGGTTATGTCTTTCAAATGAATCTTCATAATCAGTTACAGTCCAAAACTTCAATTATGAAAATTTGACTCAGTGGTTCAGCAAATTCAAAAATTTTGAAAGTGATAGTCAGAGTCAATCTCACAGGACTATGCTCTACAACTCAAGGTCGAGAGCTTGTAGTCTGGAACGACAGTCTTGGGTATAACTTGATAGCTACTAAATTATTCCACACTTCAATTATACTTTTCTAAAAATATTTAAGTTAGAATTTGAGATCTATGATTCTGGGGTTTTCATGTACCTTTCCAAGTTCAAATTATACTAATTTTGATCTATAAAATCTTGAAATTATCCCAATATTCATTGGTCTGAGTTTTGTTGAAAACCTTAATATAGTAAAAGTATATTTAGGGATGATAACATTTCAATGGGATTGCTTATGTTTAAGTTTTAAATTATTGCTAGGAAAGACAACTGAGAGGGTGTTGTATGTAATGGGATAAATGTAGTAGGTATGTGAATTGTTGGTTATCTGCACATAATTAGAAGTAAAAGTTGTGTTATGAATCATAAAGTTGATTACAATTCTACTACTCAAGCATAAATTGGTAAGAATGCAAGGAATTGAGAATATCATACAATTATGACCAATATAGTATAAATTTTGGTGTACTATATATTCTATGATCACGTTTCTCTGTATCCGTATCTCGAGCAACAAATGTTATAAGAATCAACAATGCTTCTAATATCAACTTCTGTAGGGAGTTTGACTCTGTTTGAAAATCCTTGATTTGACGATCTCCCCTATCATAGTCTATTTCACGAATATTCAACTAATCTAAGTTGTGGTCAGAAAGTGTAGCAACTTTGTATAATACTTTCATTCAGAATTCTACATCAATCCCTACAAGTATATTCGTTATAGAACTTATACTTGTTCAATGATCATCGGTGTATTACAGTAGGTACTAATTGATCTGGTTATGGCATACTGTTGGAGTTCTTAACATACACAATCGTAAGTAGAAATTTGGTTATAAACCATTATCCAAGAATTATCTCAGATATTATTACATCAGCAACAATGGTAACCGATGACATAAAGTTAGATCATCTGCAAAAAATCAAATCACCCTTTAGGTATACTATGCAATCTATGGATCACTATCAATAGGATGGATGATCGAGAGATCTAGATCTGTATGATTATTCACAGAAAGAAGTGAGAAAGAGATGAATTGACAAGCAAGTGATGATATCATGGATCAGTAATGATTATACATTTGAGTGCCGGTCACAGTGAACCTTACACTTGGTCGTGCGAGGGCGCGGTGACCCTCAACTGGGCGGAAGAAAGGAAGCCCAGATTGGGCAGCGGCCGCCAAGTGCGCGGGTCTAGGATCCCAATCCCTTTTCGGTTTTTACGCGAGCTCGCAGTGTTTTTACGCCTCGTTGGGATCCAGACTTTAGACCAGTTCCGCTGACCCGGTTTTAGGATGCCCAGGCGGGGGATCCTGGTTTTTCAGTTTTACGTACGAGCTCGGTTGCCCGTTACTGGTCAGGTTGTTTTCTAGAGTGACTTTTCCCGGGAAGTCCCTCTCACCCGTCTCAGTGGCGTAGTTTGGGAGTAGACCTATCCCTCTATTGGACCGTCCTTGCAATTAGAGGGCGAGACGGAAGAGCCCTTTTGTTGGCTTCTTCACCGCTTGAGTTTTTCTTTCGCCAACAGACTTGGCGATTCTACATCCAGATCATCCATATCTACATCTATATCTACATCATCGAGAGTTACATCAGAGAGAGAGTTACAGTCATGGTTTGGAGGAAATCACAATTTAAAATTGAGATAATTAGAAGTGACTATAATCAGTTTTGAAATCCCCATAAAGATCATAGTTAAGTTAAGTAAATGGAAGTAACTATAGTCTAATTCGAAATCTAATTAAGCTAGTGGACGTGTTGGGAACTTAGTTAGGATGCATTATACAACACCGCATGCCTACGGAGGCACCCCCAACCCTAAGACTTTTCCCAAGTCTTAGAGTCATAGTGTGAGGTTTCACACGAACCAAGACCACAGACTATCCACTAGACTTAAGAATTTAATAAATCATTATATCTTCTCATCTCATCTTTTCCATCATCAAAATCCACAAATATGATCTCTAAGTAATATGAGAATGAAATATACTTATTATGATCAATGAGTTACCGTAGACATATGCTTATGTGGGAAATGTGGGGATAAGGGCTGATCAGGAGATGTTCTTACTAAAAATTTGGAAACCTTTTACATTTGCAAGTAGAAATGAAGTTTAAATTGAGTTGCTCATGCCTCTCTACTTGCTTTCTTTTGTAAATAATAAATGCCTGTTATTTTTATATAAACTTACGGGAAGTACCAGCACCCGCTGACGCCTTTTCTTCCTTGCACGCATGGCAGGCAAGGAGCCTTTAGCACAGTAGCGGGTTAATGATTTCAAGAGATAAATTTTATACCCAATGGTATGGTTTATTTTGTGCCAATTTTTGTTCAATTTATATTGTATTATGTTTCTTTCTCTTCGGTCAGATTTTTGGGATATATTGTATGTACTGTCAGACTTTGTACATGTGAAATATATGGAAGTTAATGAAATAAGATTTTGGTGACAATTGTTCTAATAACTTGTGGTTATGATTGTGAATGTCATGTGGAAAATTATCCGCGCGAAAAAAATTTCCCTGTTTTTCTGTCACTTAATGCGATCTTATGTGAATGAATTATTGCGAATTGCGCGTAAACGGGTACCCGGATCCTCAGGGATTCACAAACAGAGTAGTCAACGTGTTTCAACACAACTTCATAAAACGAGCTCATAGATAATCATCCTGACTATGCAACAAAGTTAGAAATATAAAGAAAGAAGAAAAGCCAAAAGAGTCTAGTACTTGCAGCTGACCAGGATACAAGAGAAGAGTCAGACGTGATGATGGCATCGCATTCATCATGCAAAAGCTCAAGACATTCCTTAAGAAGCAGAAAGGGACTCTTTGAATGCAACAAGGTGGAGCACGTAAAGAGAGAGTATCCTGAACTAAAAAAGAGTTTCATATACGAGAGAAAGTAAAAAAGAAATACAAGAGGAAAGCAATGCAAGCATCTTGGGAAGATACAAGCAACAGTGAAGAAGATGAGTTGGATTGATCGAATACGTCTCATCTGATTTTTCAGACTCATACAATGAGGTAAGTCATCTTTCTTATGATGTCCACCTCTTTTGGATGACTTTCTTGTTATGATATTTCTTACATGATGCAGCAGTAAATATTTCAAGAAAATGCAATGAATAGATAGATGACAATCTAAATAACTTATAGAAAATTCTAACCTCGTCCAATGGATTGCTTGATTCTTTTAAAGCCAGCTCTTCTTCCTCAGACAAAGTTGTTTCATCATCCTACATATTATAAGGATAGAATCATAGCAAAAGTAAATGAAAATATAGCAATGGATTTACAAGATTGAGAAAAGTAAAAAAAAACTGATCTCTTTTGTGTACATAGAAAATGCAGGACAAATATCCTCCAGACAGGGTAAAATCAATTTTTCAAAGAGAAACATGTTAAAGATAGAGACGAGAAACAAACATAAATGAGCGTCCCACGCAGAACCTATACTAAAAGTTTGACAAAGTAAGAAACAATACTGTAATAGTCTTTTGAGAACTACACCAAGAGAACCTCAGCTCTTCAATAATGCATAAAGACATGCAAGAGACAACTTTCAATGAGGAATTTCTTCTCCTGCATAATACATTTTCTAGGGCGGTCACTGGCCACGGGTGATTCCCCCATGTTATTAGATTCCAAATAAACTCTCAATGAGGAGAAGACACTAATTTATAAAAATCTTACCATCACATCCAAGCCAAAAAAAGGACTGAACATATTTAATATGCCACAACTGCCAGACAAATCAATTCAGCAATTGAAAGGTCCGCTAACAGATTCCAAGAGGATCAAGGAGTTCCAAACCTAATTATGATCAAAAGAACAGAACAAATCAAAAAAAGTGCAGATATTCCAAACCTCAACGGTTGAGCTATATCCCCAGAATCCTCATATGTACGAGAGGGACATAACAGAACCACAATAAACGCATAACATGTTGAACCCAACCTGCCAAAACAGGATCAAGCAACCTCGTGGATAAGATTCACGACAAACCATGATTAAGTCAAACACCACTACCGAAAATTATAATGACAGTGACCACATCCTATTGTGCTGTATCAGGGTTGCCTAAAAAAGACAAAAAGGACTGAATGTGGACAGGAGATCTAACAACTTCAGAAAAGCATGAGACACCCCAAAAGCTAACTAGAAAAGTGGTAGAGAGGGTGGAATTAGAGGCTTAATCATGGGACCGTGGGACAAACATCGCAATCTCAAGAAAATGAGAACATGGGTTTAGAACACAAAGATCACCACACAAAGCTCTACCAGAGGTGGGATCGAGGGGGTAATAATATCAAGAAAGGCCGTATCGATATCGATATCGTTTCGATCCGCCCGGAAATGGATATATCGCCGACATATTGACAATATCGGTGGAATAATCGGAAATGGCCCAAAAAAGTCATTTTTTATTGTTTTTTCAGAAATTAAGATCATCCAAGATATTAAAACAACAAATAACCTACACATACACATTTATGTCACACATATCGGTCATTTATAGTCCATATATCGTACATATTGAACATATTATTGTTAATGTTTATTCCTAACCTATAGATATTGGAAATGGATTCCATTCAAGTTTTATAACATTAAATAACTTACAAATATACACTTAGATGACACATAGATCAATTGTGAAGACTATGATCCTTATATTCCACATATTCGTCATATTGAACATATCGTCGGTACTGTTAGTTGTTGACCTATATGTATTGAAAATGGAGTTCATCCAAGTTCTTAGATCACTAAATAACTTACAAATATACTCTTAGATAACACATACTGATCGTCTATGAATCTTATATCGCATATATCCATCATTTCGAACATATCGATATTAATGTTAATTCTTGACTATAGATATTTTTCTGAAGAATTGACGTATAGATATTGGAAATGGATTTCATTCAAGTTCTTACAACATGAAATAACTTGCAAATATAGACCAAGTTGAAGAGCCATTATATACACCCTCCTGTCGCACCATACCCTACCAATACGGGGGTCTCGCTGCCCGATCAGTGAGCCTGGGGGTCCAGGGGGGCCCAGGTTTGCCCCCCCCTAATGGGGGTGCGGGGGCAGCGCCCCGACCCGAAACAAAATATATATAAACCATTGTATGTTTTAATACTACGTGTAGCTAGATAAGTGTTTTAATACTGGGTGTAGCTAGATAAGTAGTGGAATCAATCTTGCATGAATAATAGCATTGATATATAGATATCGGTGAAATATCGACGATATCGATCGATATCCAGGATTTTTTGTACTAAAACCAGTCTTTTTAAACCGATATGAGCCGATATGGCAATATATCGCCGATATCCCCGTAAAAGGATATATTGGGTGATATCGAAACCCCTTCCCTGTCGAAACCGATATATCGACCATACGGCCTTCTATAAATAATATAAGTCCAAGCAGATTTTAGGTAACTGTAAACATGTCCTTCAAGGACATGTAAGCCCAAGCAGATTTTAGGTAATTGAAAACATGTTCTTCAAGGATATGTTTATGATTATTTTTTATTTAGTTTCTTTCAATTTAGTCACGTTCTTGTTTTTAAATTGTTACATATTAAGCATTTGCATCTTGCTTCGAAATTTGAATTGTGGACACCTTGCATATTGCATTAATTTCTATCAAAAATTGAGCACTGTTATCGCAAGTTTGATTTATAATAAATTTGTGAAATTCAATACATAGCAATTGGTTTTAATTGGATTAAAATTTCATTTTTTAAAATGATTTTGAAACTTTGCATGATTATAGGTCTCTAATCACTTTAACATGTAACAAAATTCAAAACCTAATTTGTTGTTAGGTGAATAAATTAATTAATCAGTTATTTTCTTAATAAAATTAATAAAGCACTTGTGATAATAATTTGCCTTATGCCTTTCGACATGATGTATGTTTTGTATTAAAATATATAAAAGGTTCACAAGGAAAAGAAGTAGCGGTCGAATCAGCGAGATTTCTCCATATTGTGGCAAGTGGGTGCAGGAGGTGCAACTTGACCCCCTTGATTTACGTGGATAGGGAAGAGTTGGTCGCTGATCGTGCTATTGGTAAGGTGGTTGGGTTCCACTACCTAAGCTTAGCAAGCATGGTCCTTTTAGCGGATGGGTAGGAAGAGATGTCCACTTCTGATTGATATATATTTTGAGGAATTGTTGCATGCTTTCTTGCTTTCGGAGGTCAAGCGTGCCATTTTTGACTTGAATGGAGATGGCTCTCCATGACCGAATGGTTTCCCTTTTCTTTTTCAGGGAGTTTCGACACTTGGTGAGGCGGGAAACTTCGGATGTGGTGGAAGAGCTTCGTCCGATCAATGGCATCTTTAAGTGTATGAATGGGTCTTTGTTGTTCCTTCTACCTAAGAAGGACATGGTGAGGCGGGTAGAGGACTTACGCCCTATTGCTTTATCAAACGCTAGTTATATCATCGTCGTAAAGGCTTACCAACTGTTGTGGGAGTATTGATGCGGTGTAAACGACTTTCATCCATGGTCTTCACATGATGGATGGTGTTGTCTTGACTTTTGAGATTGTGGCAGAGTGGTGGATGAAGAAAGCGAAGGGGTTCATGTGAAAAGTGGATTCATCAAAGTCCTATGATTATGTGGATTGTAGGTTTATTTGGGCATCTCTTCATCATAGGGCATTACCGAATGAATGGATTACTTGGATAACGCGATGTGTAACGACGTCTTCTCATGCGGTCTTATTGAATGGCAAGTAGGAGGGTGACTTTTTACAAATGTAGTGCAATGCGAGGCAACGTTGCCCTCTAGCTCCATTGCTTTTTGGTGTGGTTATGGATGCTTTGGCAAGGGAGGGAGGGTTTTGTAGGCTTCACTTCAGGGGAGATTTCCATCCATATGTTATGGTATGTCGATGATACTATTTTTTGTATGGGGCAAGAAACATCAGCAAATTGAATGAGCTTTATTCTTGAGTTGTTTAGTTTGGACTCCAGGCTCTAGATCAATCACGTAAAGTCTGCTTTTGTCCCCTTCCGGACGAACGAGGAAGGGGTGGTTATTTATGAGGTGGCTTTAGAGACATCGTGGGGGACCCTATTTATCATGTACACTAGGTATTTTGTTTGCTATCTAAAGGTTTACATGTGGTCTTGTTGAAGGTGGTGCTCTCGGCTATCCCTGTGTTTTTCTTGTCTACGCGCGTTTTATCGATTGGGGTGAAGTGAAGGTGGAGTTGGAGGTGCTAATGAGGAGATATTTTTGGTGCACCTCTAGGGAGTCACAAGGATTATCGTTGGTGGGGTGGAAGACTCTGGAGCTTTGGGAGGAGGATGGTGGGATGGAGATCTGAAGCCTAGAGGTGCTAAACTACTCATTTTTCGCGAAGTAGGTGACTAGAGTTTGGAGAGGAGGCTTAGATCTGATATTTAGGATGTTGCGGTCGATTTACATAGTCACTTGGGATCATGCTTCACTTGTTGATTCTATTTCTAGACCTTCCAACTTTTGGAAGGGAATTTGTGCAGTGCTCCCATGGTAGGACCTACTCTTGCGACCAGCTCTTTGTGTCGATCGTGGTTTTCATTTCTAGAATGATGATTGGATTGGCTAGGGAATGTTGCACACTCATTTTCCCTGCTCGTTTGCTTTAGCAGTATCTGCATGGGCCTCTATGAGGGATTGTTGGGAGGGCTGGAGTTGGCTCCCTTTGTTTCTTTCTGAGCTTTCTGACCGGCATGTTGTAGAGTTTTTACAACTTCTGAGGTTCTACCAGTGTACGAGGGGTTTCATGACAAGAGAGACCATTGGTCCTAGTCTAATGGACATTTTACTATTTGAAAGGGCTACATGGCCTTCTACTGGTCAATGGTTTTTGATCCAGCGAACACTTCAGACGGGTCTACTGACATTTGGAGGTGGAAGGTCCCTCTTAAGGTGAGGATGTTTGTTTACTGACCGCTAAACAGAGATATGGATTCTCCCCTAGAGCTGGTGGCACGAGCCAATGATGTCTTGCAGTAAATAAGGATGCCAAGCACCTCTTCTTTTTGTGCCTGATTGCAAAGGAGGAGTGGATGGCATCACAGGCCGATTTAGAGTCCCACCAATTGGATTAGTTTTGGGGACTTGGTGGATAGGCTGGGAAATGTGAGCGGTCTCATACCAAGGTTTGAATGGCATCTAGTTTTTGGTCCATGCAGCTTGCACGGAATGGAAATATCTTCTGTAAAGAGAGAACGTATATGGAAAATATTATGGAGCATGCGAAAAAATTGAGAACCTTTTGTGATGTAACCCCTTTTCTATACTTAATGTAAATATATAAAAGCATGCGGGCGGGCGTCTACACGACGTCACACCCTCTTTTTCGTCAAGAAAAAAGGTTCACCATGAATACTCTGTTCATCATCGCATGTAACAATGATCTCATCCACATAGTCAAGAATAGCAACAGTACCTCTCTGGGATCTCTTAACAAAAAGAGAGTGATATCTAGTAGATATGGCAAACTCATGGCGTTCAATCAACTCTGCGAGCTTCTAAAACCGAGCACTCGAGCTTTACTTCAGGCCAAAAAATAGCCTTGTGAAGTCTGCACAACATATGAGACTCCCCCTCAGAAGCAAACCCTGAAGGCTTCTACATGTATAATTCTTCCTACAAGTCGCCATACAAGAAGGCATTCTTGACATCTAGCTGAAATAGAGGCCAGTCATGTACCACAGCGACAAAAACAAGAATTCTCAAGGAGAAAACATATCATGATAATCTACCCCATACGTCTGGGTGAACCCTTGAGCAACAAGTCTGGCCTTGTATGTATCAATTTTACCATCGGCACAATGCTTCACCATAAAACCCACTTGCTCCCAATAATAGATACACCATATGGAGCATATACAATGCTCCATGTGCCACGAGACTGTAACGCGGCCATTTCTTCCTCCATAGCTAGATGCCACTGACTAACCTAGAATGCCTCCTGATATGACCGTGGTCTCTCCACAGCAGGCAGGCCCACAACAAACCTCGAAAACTCCTCTGAGAGACGTGCAAGAGAAACATGGGAAGCAAGGAGATACATAGTACATGTACGCCTCTGCTTCCGTAGGGCAATGGGCATGTCAAGATCCTCAGCCTCCTCGGTGACCGAGACCATAGAAAGCCATCTCGATATCGTATCGGTCTGCCCGGAAAAGGATTTTTATATCAGGATATATTGCCGATACATCGACGATATCGGTGGAAGTGTCGGAAATTGCTCAAAAATGACATTTTTTTCAGAAATTAAGACCATCCAAGATATTAAAACAACAAATAACCTACAAATACACACTTATATCACACATGTCGGTCATTATACCCCATATATCGCACATATCAGTCATTTCGAACGATATTAATGTTGATTCTTGACTTATCGATATTTTTTTAAAGAACATGACTTATAGATATTGGAAATGAATTTCGTTCAAATTTTTATAACATGAAATAACTTACAAATATGCACTTAGATAACATATATAGTTCATCTATACTCCTTATATCGCACATATCGGTCATATCGAATCCATCGCTAGTAATGCTAATTGTTGACCTATAGATTTTGAAAATGGAGTTCGGCCAAGTTCTTAATATACTAAATAACTTACAAATATATAACAATGTAATAAATGGTGATATTATGAAGATAAGAACATGAAAAAGAGGATATGTCAATGCCATAAACCTTTCTACTAAAATTTTACCCAGTCAAAAGGAAATCATTGGCTATAACTATCACTAAAATATTTATCAAAAAGGGATCATTAAAGATATCCAAGTTGTTGATATGAATCATATGATTTGAGTCCTAACCATAAGGTATGTTAAACCCAGATGAAGAATGGTCTAATGTCCCCCTGTGCCCCCGTCCCAAAATTTTTCCTTATATGAGCATTCAAATTCGCACATAGTTTCTTATATTTTAGGGCATAATCGCACCATACCCTACCAGACTAGGAGTAGCAAAATAAGTAGTGCAATCAAGATTATGGGTATTATTCATAATATATAGATAGTTGCGATATACCGGCAATATCGATCGATATCCAGGAATTTGCGTATTAAATCCAGTCATTTTTTACCGATATGGATCGATATGGTGATATATCGCCGACATATCGGTCAAATATCGCCAATATCTATGTAAAAGGATATGCGCCCTAATATCGATACCCCTGCTTCTCGATATCGATATATCGGCAATATATCGATGATATATCGTGATATGTCATTCTATGACCGAGACTGGAATATCTAAAACCTCCTGTTCATCTTGTTGTAAACGCAAATCATCAGTATCATCAATAGAAATCAAGTGCTCAGGATATATTTAGGGTGTGTTGGAGGATGGAGGAGGCACATGAGCATGAGGTCAATGTTGGTAAACATGCGGAAAACAAATGGGTACGTCAGGTGGAAGTGGTGATGGTGGAGGTAGAGTAAATGGTGAGGAAGGTGGTGAAGAAGTAGAGATCGGGGTAGACAAAATCGGAGATAAAGGCATGTATACCTCTTCTTTAGACTTTGAATGAATCAGCTTATAGCTGTAGGAGAGAAAAACATAATAGACTCAAAGAAAGTGACATCCACACTAACATAATACTTCCTACAAACAGGATCAAAATAACAGTATCTCTTTTGAGTCTTGGAATACCGCACAAAGACACTTGATAGCTCTAGGACAGAGATTCTCATGACTAGAGGACGTATGATGAACAAAGGCAACTGATCCAAACACACGAGAAGTGAAGGAGAAAAGATCCTTCTCGAAAAACACAATCGATAATGGTATCTTCTCTCCCAACACATACGAGGGCATACGATTCACCAGGTAGCAAGCAATTAGAACCACATCCCCTCAGTAGGATTGAGGTCTACGACTCTGGATCAAGAGGGTCCTAATAACATACGAAAGGTGACGATGTTTGCGTTCAGCCACCCCATTCTATTGGGAAGTATAAGCACATGGAGTCTAATGAACAATACCAAGGGTTATGAGAAACTGCTAGAGTTGAAGGCTACAAAATTCTAACGTATTGTCAGAATGAATATACTTGACATTAGCAGAAAAAACATTCTTTATTCATTAATGAAAGGCTGAATAACATAACCAACATCATACTTGTTTTTAAGAAGGAACGCCCAATACAATCTGGAAAAATTATCCACAATAACAAGATAAAAGATGTCCCTGATGGAATGGAACACGACTCGAACCTCAAATATCAAGATGAATCAACTCAAAAATATTATGACTACGACGACCCTGACAACTCCGAAAGGTAGACCGATGATGCTTCCTAAGACGGCAGGCCTCGCACTAAAAGGTAGAGCGATTTGAAATATGAGGAAGGATATGACACAGCTTCTTCAAACAAAGATGACCAAATCGGAGGTGCTACACATAAGGAGAAATTGATCCAGTGTAAAGAGATGAAGCACCAACATATGGAGACTGGATCAGTGTATAGAAACCTCCTTGCTCATGGTTAGATCCATTCACCATGCCCGTAAGAATGTCCTGAAACACGAGAGACGATGAGTAAAATATGGCATGATAATGTAAATCCTTTGTGATTCGACTAATATACAGTGAACTCATAGAAAAATCAAGAGCATAAAGAACATTTTGAAGGCACATTGCTGAAGTTAACTGCACCTCCCCTTGATCAATGATGGGAGAGTGTTCTCCATCTACTGTTATTACCGATCTACCTGGCTGAGTCAGTCTGTAAGTACTAAGATGTCATGTGTCACCATAAAGATGATGTGAAGATCCTGAGTCCATAATCCATTCAGACAAATCAGCCCTCTAACAGCTAATAAAAGCCCCTCGGACTATGGAGGAGGCTGGCGGTGGTGGCCGCAGTCCTGGATCGTTGAGTATGGCGGCGACGGCAGCTTTGGTTGTTGTTCACGGTGGCAGCCTTGGATGTTGTTGTTGCTCGCGACGGCAGCAAGGTTGTTGTTGATGTGGTGAAAGGCGACGATGGTGATGGGCGCACAAGAGATCCTTGGTGGCGTTGGCGGTGCGCGCACGTTGGGGTTTTGGTGGGGAGGGATAGTTAACGTACATGCTCTGGTATACGACCATCGCTCTTATATCATGTAGAAAGGATAAAATAGACTTGTTTGTTCACTGTAGCTCTAGAGCTCTCTTATATTGGAGAAATGCTCTCTGGGAAAATTACATAGTGTGGACAGGAGAAATATGAAATATAAAATAAACAATGAGAGATACAAATATCTCAACAAATATCAAGGACTACCTCCTTTCAACAAGGATCCTTTTCTGATATCTTCATGTGAACATTCTGGTGACATTTTCGACCCTTGAGAGAGATGGAATAGCCTTCTGTTGAGCAGACATTTTGCAAGCTAAGGATCTCCAAAAAAGCACAATGTCGTACTAGGGATTGTCATTAATGTTGATGCAAAGCATGCGAGCCATTTTTCTATCTAGATTGCTCAACATATTATCATTGCATACCCTAACCATCCAGCTCCTACTTACCATTATGATCGAGATGCATCATCGTCCCTATCTGCAATCCAAAAAAACACAATGTCATACCAGGGATTGTCATTAATGATGATGCAAAGCATGCAAGCCATTTTTCTATCTAGATTACTCAATATATTATCATTGCATACCCTAAACATCCAACTCCTACTTACCATTATGATCAAGATGCATCATCGTCGCTCTCTGCAACTATAGAAGTATGCGTTGAATCAAGGTGGTCTATATTGTCATGTATTCATTGTATAAGAGATTTTCATTTTGTCCAAGCTAAGCATTGAATGCTCCATCTTTAAGGGGGTGTTGAGCTTATTGAAGGGAAGAGTAATTACATAATTAGAGCTATCTGTGATCCAATACACATATCTAATATGTTTATTGCAATCGTTTAACGGGGGGACTTGGGAGTATTGATGGGGCTACATCACATTCGTGCACAGTACCAAAACATCACAGACTTCGGAAGACATCTTTTTCGAGAATGGTCCAAGCCTCTTCCATTGTTGTGAAGATTCATTTCAACTACTAATTATATAAGAGGACAAAGAAACCTCTGGAGAAGCAGATAGGAAAGGAGGCGGTGAGAGCAAGTCTAATTTTCCTATGCCAGGTCAAGCTAGGCTATCTAGTGGACTCAAGCCAAGTTGTGGATCTTCAACCTCGAAAGAGTGATGGTAGTTGGTCTTCTTCTAAAGGATGATGCGAAGGTAACATCACACCTCTTGTCTCATTGAGAACCCTAACAGGCTAATAGAAAGATCCGACCCCACAAGATCTTTTCCCATGGAGTAGGATAGTCCTTTAGGACTATATCAAACCATGTATATCCATATATTTTTCTACCTTGTTCTACGCATTTATTCTCTTTAATATCATTAAAAAAACGCAAGGTAAAACTTTCAAGTTTAAAATTCCAACTTTACAGTTTATAAGATGTTTTATGATTATCCCAACCAAAGTATGTTATATTAAAATGTTAAAACGTGTTATGTCTATGTAACATGTAACAACAAAACAAACCAACCAAACAAGTAAATACTAAGAAAAACAAAGAACTAATATCACGTTTATGATAACCCTTGTCCAAGAGCACTAATGTAAAAGGCTTCAAATCAAGTGTGATATACATCGAGGAAAGAGAAGCACCCTACATAAAATCATACAACAAGAACCAGTGTTGCAATAGTCGGCTGATTATACCTAGTCGATCAGACTATGAGGTGTGAAGGGTCCCCAACTGAATAAATCTCTAGTCGGCCAATCTGTCCGACTATTTGACTATCTGACTGACTTTTAGGCCGATTGGTGACTAAATTTTGAAGTCTTACCATTAATCATGGTATCACCACAAATATTAAAATTCCATATATATATACCTTGAGTGGTACTTTATTTTGGATTCCTGTTAATTAATGACCATATCTGTATGAAAATATAGGAATATAAGTTTTAAATTAAATTTTTATACTGATAATAATAAAAAATACAAAAGTGAATAATCATGAATAGTCTCCTGAATACCTATTATTATCTATTCATTGACCCCTCTGACTGAATAACTAATGCTGACTTCAGCAACAGACAGGAACCAAGAGAAAAAAAAGTGAAGGGAGGAGAGAAGAAAAAACAAGTAACAGAGGGAACTATGCAAGAGCAAAAAAGCACGAAGATAATAAGAAGCAAGGAATTCACATGTGCATTTCATACAAGCCTTTAAACTCAAATTAAAACGGTACAGATATACCTCCTCCCCCATGTGCCCCATTCGTATCAAAAATATCCTGGAAAATCTAATCAACAGCCCCGCATTTCGACAATGTCATCAGCATGATAGAACTTCATAATAGAATTTGAAAGAAGCCCTAATAAAATACTACAGAGAACTGTGTACAGCTTTGATCCAAATAGTTGAAAATATTCCAAGCATATCTACACTATTTTTTTAATCATATTGCTTTAGAAAAGGGATAAATCAGATAATACAAGTATTGGTTAAGCTTCGTGTACAAGTAACAACAAACTAGCTTACCTTCTCTTCTTCTGCAGCAAAAGTATAATCCATATCATCCTGCATGAAATTAGATAATGAACTAAAGTTAAAAATATATATATATATATAATGCCAACTCCACTACGGAATATTTATCAATTGTAAATAAGTTATCCAATATTCCTTACAAAGCACAAATTGAAAAAAATCTAGGTGAAACAACATTAACTCCATTTGCAATCATCATTTGCCAAACTTCTAGTGGGAACTTTCATTTTGAAAAAGAAATTGTGCCAATAATTTTCAAATGCTACAAAAGCAAGTGCAGATACAATAGTCCAAGCCAAGAGAAGCAGTCACCACTTCATCCCCAACATCAAGAGGCATAAAGGCCTCTCCTGACACATTCTCCATTATCAACTTTTCCCCAGCAATGTCCACAGCATCGACTTCCTGTGTGGAAACAAATAAACGTGATATGAGACGGAAAAGTGAGTATTATGAACATAAAATTGTGACATTGAAAAGTTAAAAAGAAAAAAAATGAAATTCAACAAAAATGTTGTAACTGAGATCAGAGAAACTACTATATGTCGCATGGGACGTTCATGTGGTTGGCCATGACAGTTTCGACATAGACTTAAGCATGTGACGTGCTATATCATTTCAGATTTAAAATATCTGCCATGGCATGTTGCATGTTGACATGGTTGGCCATATCAACGTCGACACATGTAGATGGGCAAGCCATCCTTAGGAGGGTGTCTTAAATAGTAGGAAAAGTTTTTTGTTATTGCATTTCCAAAAAAACATTGAGACGCAGAAATTGTTTAATTTTAAATCCTTCCTCCCATCCTCCATCCTTCCACCACCATCCTCATCCCCAGTTCAACTCTTCCATACAAACATTTAAACCTCGTCCAAAACATGGTCCCACCTCCTCTATTTCCCATGTCAACGTAAGAGCTCTGGCGGCATCTAGAGACAAAACATATGACCACTCAGGAAGTGTGCGGTCCCCTTCTCAGCCATTATCACCCTGATTTTGTCTTGATATAATAAAAAAATCGATAATTAATTCAACACAAGTGGAAGCATAGAATACTTCTTATTGAGACAAAAAGAACTCGGAGGGTACAAATTATATCAAGCAATGCACGACATATCATATTGCTTCTAAGGTGTCGTTCGATCGATTTACAAGCAAATTCATGCCCTTTGTTGTTGTTTTGCCTATTGTATACATCGCACGAAATTATCAAGAGGCCTTGAAAGATAGTCAGTGGCGCAAAGCCATAGAGGAGGAGATTGTTGCTTTACAGTCCCGAGGTACTTTGACCTTGGTACCCACCCCTAGTGGGTCGTCTGTTGTGAGCTGCAAGTGGGACTGTGAAGTATCATGCAGATGGGAATCTTGATAGGTACAAGGCCATGTTAGTGACACGAGATTTTACTCAAACATATGGGGTAGATTATCTAGACACCCCTCCTATTGCTCGACATTCTACCCTGCACGTTCTCTTAGCCGTTGCGGTGGTACGTGATGGACCTTTATTCCAGCTTGATGTTAAAAATGCTTTCTTCTATGGTGATCTTCAGGAAGAGGTCCACATGCAGCATTCTTCGGGGTTTGTTGCTGAGTGGGAGTGCCAGCAGGTATGTAGACTCCATAAGGCAATATATGGCCTTGAGCAAAGCCCAAGAGATTGGTTTCAGAAGCTCTCAAATCTGTTTGAAAAGCAAAGGTTTAGAAGGTCGATTGCATGCATATCATTCTCTCTTTGTACAGAAAACCCCCAGAGGTTCAGTGGTTATTATGGTATATGTTGATGACATACTGGTTACAGTAGATAATATTCAAGGAATAAAAAGAGTGAAAGAATTTGTGGACAGTCAATTCGTCACCAGCACCCTAAGATACTTTTTGGGGTTAGAATTTGCCAGGAATCAGCAGGGTGTTGTGATGACCCAAAGAAAGTATGTCACTGACATGCTAAGTGAGACAGGCATGCTTGGATGTCGACTTACTACTACACCTATGGATCCAAGCATGAGATTGTATGACGATGATACATATGAGGTAGACAAGAGAATGTATAGAGAGATGGTAGGAAATGCATATGAGGTATACAAGAGAAGGTATAGAGAGCTGGTAGAGAAGCTTCTCTATGTAACCATTACTAAACCCAACATCTCATTTGCAGACGGTCGGGTTAGTCTATTCATGGAGAAACAGTTCCAGGTACATACGGATGCTATACATATGATATTAAGGTATCTAAAATCATCACCATGTGCAGGATTGTTATTAAGGAAAGTGGAGATATTACTATTTCAACATGCGCAGATGCAGACTATGCAGGTGCCCTAAGGATAGGAAGTCCACATCATGCTTTGCTACATTTGTTGGAGATTCAATCGCTTCTTTGAAAAATAAGAAACAAATTGTGATGGCCAGATCTGAAGCTGAATCCAAGTATAGAGCTATAGCACAAGCAAGTACAAAAATCATGTAGGTTTGAGCAATACTAGCAGATCTACACATAGATGTGTCTCTTCCTACGCAACTGGAATGTGACAATCAGGTTGTTCTATTCATAGTAAACAATCCTACATTCCATGAAAGAACGAAACACATTGAAGTTGATTGCCACTATATATGAGACATGGTTCAGAAAGGCTTCATTTCTACTTCTCACGTTAGCTCCGGAAATCAAACGACAGACATTTTCACCAAGGCGTTGCTCAAAGAACCAGTCCAGAAGTGTTCATCCAAGCTGAGCATGATTAATATCTATGTTCCATCTTGTGGGGGAGTGTAGGGATATGTTTATGTTTTTTATGTTTATATCCTATTCTTCTTGTCTCTTGTCTATCTTAAGTAATTTACCCATAGGTCTCCCCGCTATATAAGAGAGCCTAGAGTTCCTTGGAATAATATGTCTTATTTTTCCCAACACTCCTCAAGCCACAAGCACTAATGTTCTTGTGTTTTCCTTTTTAAGTTTGACATCAGGATGAAATGTCGTAGGATTATAGGATAAAATGTTTTTAGGTTTGTGCTACTGCAAATGATATTATTGTACTGCATTTTGTTTAAAAGGAAAAAAATTGTTTACGTCATTGTACTCATCTCAAAAGTCAAAAACAATCCATCACATTAGGATAATTACATGCCATAATATTTGCAAAGAGCGATCCATAATTGCGCTCCCAAACGATAATCTAAACAGATAATAAATGCAGTGGGTTTTGAATTTTTAAACGTCAGCATTAAAACCCTCCAAAACCAGGGATGATATCTATTTTTTACAGATTTAAATAAGCCCAAGCATTAAATTAACAGCAGAGCAGCGGCAGTACATATTGGTAAATTTTAACTGCAATTAGCCAGCCCTCTTGTTCTGCTTTGTTGCTGCTACTCTGAAAGCATCGCTTCAAATACAAGCCCCACACAGTTCACCAGAGGCAGTGAGGAATGAATTTTTGGGCAGCATCAAAAGGAGGAAGGCACAGTTGTGCGGTGCGATTCATATATGTTTGTTATAAAATAGAAAGCGGAAGCGGAATAACATAATAAAGAAGAATAATCACGAAGAACACAAAGATTTTTATGTGGAACCCTACTCCGTGAGGAGCGGGATGAAACCACAGGAGAAGCCCTCAACGGGGCAGATATTCTATTAGAATTTCTCAATGAGTACAGGAGGTCTGGGGCTCCTTATATAGCCTTCCCAGAGCCTCCAAGTCCCACTGCTGGTCCATGTGGGACTAAACACAGAATGGGATAAATGGATCTCCTCCAGGATCCATTTACCCTGTTACAACATAATAGGCGCACTACTTAATACTCCAACACTCCCCCTCAAGCTGGAGCATGCAATGCTCAGCTTGGACAAACAAACAAAAAGAAACTCAACTCAACGCTACAGGACACTACGGACAATATCAACCCAACGCGCACATTGCTGCAGTCGAGGACGTTGCTTCTCATGCCGTGCAGGTGAGGAGGACGAACGGGCTGGAGTGTGAGTCAACTGAAGACTCGTAACCTGACCATCGAGTCTGAACTTGCGCCTGAAGTCTCCTCGTCGGAGAACTGGGTCTCTCCCATCTGGCTCAGAGAATGGTGCACTGCTCTGGTGTACCTATGATACCACATGAAAACCCTTGCCTTCAAGGGAATGGTCCTCTGCTCTGGAGTCCCTATGGCTCACATGAAAACTCTGGCCTGACAACTAGAAGAATGATGGGGACCTCTGACAATGATGGCAACTTATGCTCATCTGACAATGACCGCACACTTGTGCGTGTCTGAAACTGGACTTGGAACCTTCTGACGTCGAGTCTGAACAACTGTAGAGTCTGATCATCTGGCTGGTCTTGAGACTGTTATCTGAATCTGGCTCGGAATACAAGACCTGTGACTCTACATATATACTCCCCCTTTCTCCCATACTTGTCGGAAAACATGGACATCGACTAAGTTGGGAGAAGACAAGACAAATAGGGGTACACAATACCAATAAGCCGTTACAAATTTTTTCCGGCTTCTCAAAACACTTTTGGTCGTTTCATATTTTTTTTTACGGCTCTTGACAAACAATTTTTTTTTTTTGAAACACATTTTTTTAAAGCCGTTTCACATCATTTTTTTTTGAAAAACCTTTTTTTTTAAAGCCGTTTCATTTTTCTTTTCGGCTTTCGCAACGTTTTTTTTTTGAAAAATACGTACGACTTTTCTTTGTACGCGACTTCTTTTTTTTTGTCAAAAATACTTGCGTACGGCTTTTTATCTCTTTTTTTTTGTACGCGCCTCTTTTCCTCAAAACCTTTTTTTTTTGCAAAACTTTGCGTACGGCTTTTTTATTGTACGCGCCTTTTTCTTTTCTTTTTTTTTTAAGTCAATCCACCTCTCTTTTTTTTCCTTCTTTTTTTTTCTTCTTTTTTTTTCCAACTTGAATGTCGGCCCAACTGTGGACCCAATCTCTCTCCCCCTCAATTTTTTTTTAATATCTCACGGCTCTCTCCCTCATTTTTTTTTGGTAACAAAACAGCCCACTTGGGCCCACAAGCAAATAACCCCGGATTTTTTTTAATTGGCGTTGAATCCCTCTAGGGTTCCCACTTACGGGAATCCTTTTCACGCCTCCGCCGCCCCCTTGGGGTTTCTCTGTTTCATCGTGCGGTGAAGACGAGCCTGGATGGCTGCCGCTGGCCGGAGAGAGCATCGGCACCGCCTGGAGGCGCTGGACTTGGAGGCTCCCCGCCTGGAGCGGAGGAGAGGATCACGAGCTCCACCTGTTGCCACGGGGGAGGAGATATGGGTGTCTCTGCGCGCGGAGAAGAGGCACTCTCGTGCCTGAGAAGATCATCGCCAGAGGGCGATCTGAATGGGAACCACGATGGGACTCGTGCGAGGGAGGAATTGCCTGGGATCTCGCGCGAGCAGGTTGTTGTGCGACCCGATAGGGTTCCACAAGGAGCTTGCGGCGAGCGGCGACTGGGCTCCGCCATGGGCGAGTTGAGATGCGGAAGAGGAGCACGCGGGGCCAGAGGCTCTTGGAGGGCCTGACATCGCGGGAGATCGGGCCTGTGCGAGGGATTTTCTCCAGCCGCCGTCGATAGGAGCGACCTGGAGTGTTCACTTGTTCTCCTTCGAGATCCAGCGACTTGTGGGGCATCATCTGGAGGTTGGAATCGCCTGGAGGTTTAGGGCTTCGATCAGCCACTGTTGCCGCCTTGGAGGAAGGAGCGCCTTGATGCGCTGTGGATTGTTCGGGGGTGCGTGCAACACCGCTTGAAGATCTCGAACTAGGGCACGCAGATCTAGAAAAAAAACCTCTCGAACGTAGAACTTGAACAGTACAAAAATTCATCAACCTCAATCTCGAAAAATAAACGCAAAACCTCTAGAATCAAACCCGCTCTGATACCATGTTATAAAATAGAAAGCGGAAGCGGAATAACATAATAAAGAAGAATAATCACGAAGAACACAAAGATTTTTATGTGGAACCCTACTCCGTGAGGAGCGGGATGAAACCACAGGAGAAGCCCTCAACGGGGCAGATATTCTATTAGAATTTCTCAATGAGTACAGGAGGTCTGGGGCTCCTTATATAGCCTTCCCAGAGCCTCCAAGTCCCACTGCTGGTCCATGTGGGACTAAACACAGAATGGGATAAATGGATCTCCTCCAGGATCCATTTACCCTGTTACAACATAATAGGCGCACTACTTAATACTCCAACAATGTTGTCATATGCAATTTATGCGGTCTAATTATGCATTCAAACCACATAACGACCACTGCATAAAACATATACACATAGGTTAGGATACTGAACATGCATATGCTGCATTTCTAAATTTTGGTCCCCACATAATCTTCCGTTCACCCTCTTATCACTTTAGAATGCATGGCCAAAAGAATATAATATTACATAGTACATACTACACACTTGAACTTAGGTAATTGCTCCCTTGTCCCTAAACAATGTTGGGAAGGTACTTAAGAGTATAAATAAAGGAGTGGGACTTAAATGTTAAAAAATTATTAGAGTGTATTAATAATATCTTGACAGACTTTTCAATGATTTAAGTGTCTAACCAGATAGTTTGAGTAGAAGACATTAACAACAGGGACGAACACGAAAGTTTGCAAGCAATTGTGATGTAAGTATGAAACAAACATCGCATGACGGCAATGTTTCTTGGGGGCGCAAATCCTAAAATATGAAGGCATAAATAGATACCGGCTAGTGGTCGAACCCGAGGAGAATATACTAAGTTGAGGGAATCGGAAGAAATAAAGCAAGTTCTGAAAGGTAATTGGCAGAGATAAAAGAATCACACACAGAGAGAGAGAAATTGTTCAGTCTCTCTGGCAATGAGTGGCATCCGTTGTCATATCTACATGAATATCAGACTATCGTGTGTTATAATTAGAACTATAAGAAACAATTTGTTGGATAATTGCATCTGAAATGGAAGTGCCAGAATAAAGAGCATTAATAAATTTACAAACATAACATGACCACCAATTTACACGATTAAACACTTACTGATATCTCACCTTAATCTTCGTGAGCCCATCGAGATCCACCGAGTCTCCACCACTTTCTAGGTTGTAATATTGAATGTGGACGACAATATTTATTACACATGGTAAGTGAAATAAAAATAATCTGAAGAATGGGTAAAAAAAGTACATTTACAGAAATTTAAAAAAAAATACCATCATGACTAGTATAACGTCGCAAAAGCTCTTCAAGTGGTAAATCCATCTCATCCTGCAGGGCCGCTAACTCCTCTCTTCTCTCTTCCTCTGTAATTAAGGCTTCATCCTCCTCTATAGTCCGCTCATCATCTCCCTAGGAAACAATAATATCATACCACTCATACCATGAAAGAAGGGATGGTTCCAGAACATCATTGTAACATGAAGGAAATGCACGATATAGAGGCATGAAGAAACTTGACAGCATCATTCACACAAAATATAACAAAAATACAATGATGAAATATCTAAAAACGAACTACTTTTGTTTTCTTGTGTGTACCACAGCCCTAGCCTCTATATATAAAGAAGCCTAGAGTTCTCATTTCAAATATCAAAGTATTGCATTCCACATGATAGCAGAGTAGAAGTCAGCAATATACCATATAACAAGTCCCTCACAACCGCCCGACTTCTCCATTCAAATTCCATTGTCATCATGTTGCCGCCTCCAATAACTGTTCTCAACCCATCAGTTGTTGCCACTTACAACGAACATTGTGCTTCCTTCAATTGTCCCCTACCACTTCCAATGTTCGTAACCAACCACCCTCGTATGACCCATGTCACCTCAAGCGGCTGTGTGACATATGGTTGTGGTCCTTGTTGCCACCAATAGCAGTTGTTGCCTAGGTCGCCTTCAGCAACATCTTGCTGCCTCCAGCAACTGTGTGCCACCTCCGAGAGGTGCACATACTATGTGGGTGCTCGCATCGCCACAACAAGAACCATGCCACCTCCAACAATTGTGTCACAATCTACGTGGCTACCATATCGCCATAAGCAGCAGCTCTCCACCAATTACAGCCGTGCCATCATCTTACTGCTTCAGTAATGTTTGACATGGTTTGATCCCATAATCTAAATCATGTTTAGTCATCTTTTTCTCGTATTTTTTGAGTGGCTCAATCATACGAGTATTGTTGGAGTATAAGTTGTATGTGCCTATTGTGTTGTAGCAGGGTACATGGATCCTGGAGGAGATCCATTTACCCCATCCAGTGTTTAGTCCCACACCGCCTAGTAGTGGGACTTGGAGGCTCTGGAGAGGCTATATAAGGAGCCCCATACCTTCTGTATCTATTGAGAAAAGCAATAGAAAATCACGCCCCTTTGAGGACTTCTCCCGTGGTTTCATCCCGCTCCTCACGGAGTAGGGTTCCACGTTAAAATCCCGCGTTCTTTGTGTTCTATATTCTTTTTCCATGTTATGCTTCCGCAAGTTTATTTTCTTAACATAGTAACAGAGCGGGTCAATTCTCGAGGATTTCAAGTTCTTTATTGTTTTTGTTCATTCGAGATTTATGTTGAAGGATGTTTTGTTCATTCGAGATTCGATGTTCTGTCCAAGTATACTAGGGTTTGTTTTTTAAACCCTAATTTCTGTAGAACTTGAAGTTCATCATCTTAGGGTTTCTTTTTGGAAACCCGTGATCCAGGGCAGAAGCAACAAGATTAACAGCCCTCAACGCGGCGCATCATCCCAAGCGCAGGTGGCGCATCCCACTCGTGCGCAGGCGGCACAGCCCCGCGCATCAAGCCCAGGTGGGGCTCCCGCTTCATCCCAGGCGCGCATGTCAGGCCCACGCGCCCTCGGCCCCAGCGTCTCCGTGCCCTCGCCCCTACGCATGCGGTTGCCTCCTCCCATCATGCATCGTCCCTCCCTTGTGCCTTCAACAGGCGAATAGTGGAGGCACTTCATCTGTGGCGCTTATATTCGTGCACGCAGGTGCTCCAAGCGCTGCTCTGATGAGCCCTCTCCCATCTTCCATTGTCGCCGCCATGCCCTAACGCATCACCAACAGATGGCGACGCCGTTCCTGATCGTGCTTGGCAGCGACGAGCTCCTCTGCGGGACCCCCCTGCAGCTCCTACGTGCGAGCGGCTCTAGGCGGTGCCCCTCCAGGCGCGGCGCTCTCTCCTCTTCAGCATCTCCGATCTATGGGCTTTGTAGCCCTGTTCTCTGGACTTCGTATCTTTGGTGCCGATCTCGCGCGTCATGCCCTTCCATCCCTCTGGAGGCGGCTGCGAGAAATATCCAGGCTGAGAGACGAAGGGGTTCCCAACCCTAGAGGCCATGCGTCTTTTTTAAGAAAAAAATTGTAAGGGGTTATTTGTTTGGGAGCCCCCGAAAAAGAAAAAAAGGGGAGGGGGCTGCCGGTATTTTAAAAAAAATAAGGGGGAGCAGATCGTTATTTAAAAAAAAGGAAAGGTAGAAAGCAGGCCGAAGTTATAAAAAAAAGGAAGGGTGTTTTTATTGTTTGGGCCAAGCGGGCCAGTTCAAAAAAAAGAGAGGGAATTTAAAAAGGCGCGTACAACAATAAAAAGTAGTACGCAAATCTTTTTTGAAAAAAAATGAGAAAAGCCGTAAAAAATGGAACGGCTTACGAGAAAAAAATTTGACGGCTTATAAAAAATGAAAAGCCGCAAAATTCATGTTTTGTTTTCCCCATTATGTTGTCTTCTCCCAACTTTGTCGGTTTCTCTGTTTTCCAACAAGTATGGGAGAAAGGGGGAGTATGGTGTAGAGTCACATGTCTTCTTCCGGATTCAGATGCAGATTTCCAGACCTTTCAGATTTTCAGACTCTACGGTTTTCAGATAAAGGTTCTCCATGCGCAATTACAGACTCAACGTTCAGATTCCGAGTCCCAGTTTGATGCGCAGTTATTCAGACTCGACAGTTTGGTCCGAGTCCAAGATCGAGGCACTCCAAGATGAGAGTGCCGGTTTTTTGAGATCTCCAGAGAGAGACTTATTTTCATGGATGCAGTCATTTTCAGATGAGCGCATGTTGCCATCTTTTGTTTGTGGTCCCCATCTTTTCTTATTATTTTCAGCAAGAGTTTTCATGTGAGCCATAGACTCCAGAGTAGAGGACCATTCCCTATGCCACGTTGGCAAGGGTTTTCATGTGGTATCATAGGTACACCAGAGTAGTGCACCATTCTCTGAGCCAGATAAGAGAGACCCAGTTCTCCGACGAGGAGACTTTTTCAGACTCCATTCTCCAGCGACCGTGGATTCCGACGAGGATTGCACAACCACGGCCTTATTTAGTTCGGCCCTTTTCAGAGATGGAGCAGTTGTCCACATTATTGTGGCGGGCCAGAGTACTCCGACGAGGAGACTCATTTCCAGTTGCAGTGACTCTGACAGGTGCAGTTCAGAGCACATGCTCTCCGACGAGGAGATTTAGCAGACTCACACTCCAGCCCGTTCGTCCTCCTCACCTGCACGGCATGAGAAGCAACGTCCTCGACTGCAGCAATGTGCGCGTTGGGTTGATATTGTCCGTAGTGTCTTGTAGCGTTGAGTTGAGTTGAGTTTCTTTCTGTTTGTCCAAGTTGAGCATTTCATGCTCCAGCTTGAGGGGGAGTGTTGGAGTATAAGTTGTATGCGCCTATTGTGTTGTAGCAGGGTAAATGGATCCTGGAGGAGATCCATTTACCCCATCCAGTGTTTAGTCCCACACCGCCTAGTAGTGGGACTTGAAGGCTCTGGAGAGGCTATATAAGGAGCCCCGGACCTCCTGTATCCATTGAGAAAAGTAATAGAAAAACACGCCCCTTTGAGGGCTTCTCCCGGTTTCATCCCGCTCCTCGCGGAGTAGGGTTCCACGTTAAAATCCCGCGTTCTTTGTGTTCTATATTCTTTTTCCATGTTATGCTTCCGCAAGTTTATTTTCTTAACAAGTATGGCCAGAAATTTGATATCATAGGTGACATCACTGACAACTCACACGAATAAAGTAAGGAACACATTTTGTGGTCAGATTGTCAATGAGACAATTACACTAGATAGTCAGGATCATCCCTGATGTCACATAGAGGGTGGAGGAAGCTATTTGTTATCCTTAATCAAAGTTGAAATTAATGACTGATAAATATGCTAGGTAGGACGAAGACAAAGGCATGATGTGTGCACGACTTTTGAGCAAAGACATTCGTCAAATTGCAGATATTGTAATCCACTATGACATTGAATACATGATTTGG
Source organism: Ottelia alismoides (assembly GCA_037367405.1). Classification (NCBI taxonomy): domain Eukaryota; kingdom Viridiplantae; phylum Streptophyta; class Magnoliopsida; order Alismatales; family Hydrocharitaceae; genus Ottelia; species Ottelia alismoides. The sequence continues at coordinate 422,173 of JAZKJV010006413.1, read as the reverse complement.
TACAATCTAAAGGGATCATGTTCTAAGTAGAAGAACGTGTCATATGCAAGGTTTCAAAAAGTACGAGGTGGTACGAGGCATTTTCTATGAAATTGAGACGAGGCGTAAGCCTCAATTTTTCGAAAAAAAAATAAAATTAAAGCAAAATACATTAGAAAAGCATATAATAATATTACGTTTTGTCAAAAACACATTCAGAAATAAGTTCACACTAGTAAGAGATACAATACATAAGCGATAATTCTAAGATTCACAACTAACGATATTAGAATAACTATTCTAAGATTAACAACTTAGTATTAATGCCAAAAATGCTGATGTGTCAGCGCTTTGTGGCTAATGTAATGTATGCCACATATATTGATAAGAAAATTTTCCAAGCTATACTCGATAAACCCATAAATCTGAAAAGTAATCCATGGCCCTCAATAACGTATAGTGCTAAAGATTTAGTGAAAAAAATTATGATCATGGAGCCAGAGGCATTCAAACTTGCAACTAATATAATTATCTATTATAATTAAAACTCAAATATGTGTGCAATAAAACTAGTATTTGCATATTCAAACTTGAAACTAATACAAAATATTTATCATAATTCAAACTCAAATATGTGTGCAATAGAACTAGTATGTGCATATGTATGATAATCTGAACATTATGTAAGAGTTCCATTTGTTTCAAGTGATCTCTTCTCTTTGCATGGAGCTATATATAGAAATATTCAAGGATAACATGGAAACAAAAACACAAACATAAAAAATTAATGCTTAGGAAAAAATAAGGTCATGTGCAAAGCACATAACCAAAAGGCTAAAAAAAGCCTCATGCTTGAGGCTTATGCCTCCACCTCACCTCGAGCGCCTCACGAAGAGGTAAGGCATACGTACTAGCAACAGGTCTCGAGGTGTGCACATCAGGGTGCTTTAGGCTCACCTCACCTCGAAGCATACACCTCGGTGCCTCGAGGCGGCGCTTTTTAAAACTATGGCCATATGTTTTCCTACAATACCATGAGTTGATCTATCTTCTACAGAAGCCTCTTGCAAAATACTTTTTGCAACTGTTAGAAAATATGAATAATCCCACGAGATGAAAAAATGAGATAAAATACGAGTACAGAATTCCAAAGCATTGTCAATTCGCACAAATTTCACATAGGTACAAAAACATTCTGCGCTTCATTAATAAAAGTTTTGATCACACATGACAACCGAGAAAAATCATCCACAAGATAAAACATGTGTCCCTGGTGATCAGGGACATGACTTAGACCCCAAATGTCTGCATGAAATAACTCAAAAAGGGAGTTACTGCTCCGACTCTGACGACTAGGAAAGCATATCGATGATGCTTTCCCAACTGATATGCCTCGCACCGAAAGGAAGAACTAGGTGAAATCTGTGGCAACATGTGACACATCTTCTGAAGAGGTAGATGACCAAACTGAAGGTGCCAAGTGAATGGAGAGACTGATCCAGACAAATGACAAGATATGTCTGCATAGAGAGTCTGAACCAGGCGATAAAGGCCACCCTACTCACACACCCAATCACTCTGTCCGTAATAATGTCTTGAAAAACAAGAGACGGTGGGTCAAAAATAGCTTGGTGCAAATCCTTTGTAATCTGACTAATAGAAAGCAAGTTCATAGAGAAATCGGGAACATGAAGCACATTCTATAAACGCATAGAGGGCGTCAAAGTGATATCCCCCGGTCTTATGATTGGGGAATGAATCCCATCAGCTATCACAACTGTTCTCCCTGGAGGAACCTATCTATATGAGGCAAGTTGTTGTCTGCCTCGACATAAATAATGTGTCGCACCAGAGTCCATGATTCACTTTGTAATCTCAGATCCATGACAAGATATGAAAGCATAAGCACCTAAGGTGTTGGTTGTAGCAGAGGTACTAGCAGAAGCAGAAGCTGCAACATTTGAATGGCCTCCAAGAGATGGTGAAGTAGGAGGCATGATGTCCCTCAATATGGCCACGAGGTCATCAAAACGTAGATCTGAAGTAGGAACGGCAGGAGATTCAACCTATTCCGCTACCCAGGTCGATGGAGGAAACACATGCTTGGAATAGCATGTATCCTCAGAATGGACGAGACGGTGACAAAATGTGCTGGGCTGACGGATTCGACCCCCTTTACTATGGGGTTCACATCCATGAAAAGTAGATGAGCCTCCTCTACCTCGAGAGGCTGCCCGGACGAGACAGCGACAATGTGCAGGGCTGATGGATTCAACCCCCTCTATTACGGGGTTCACGTCCACGAAAAGTAGATGAGCCTCCTCTACCTCGGGAGGCTGTCATCTCTGGGGAAGTTTAACCACTAGTAGTAGACAGAACAGTAATCCGGCTAAGCATGTGGAAGGCTTCCTCCATGGGAGGAATTGTAGCATCTGTGAGGATCTGGGAGCGGACAGCATCATATTCAGAATCAAGGGAATCTAGGAATACATAAACCATGGTAGCATTCCTATATGTCTCCTGATGTTCGGAGGTGGCAATAAGAGGCATGAAACAGTGTAGCTTCTCAAACATCCCTATCAAGGATGTATACAACGAATACAGGGTCGTCCATTATGCTTGATAGTGAATATATCATGCTGGAGTTGGAGGATCTGTCTCATTCCACGCCTGAAAATATGTTGCTGCGAGGATGTCCCACGTCGCCTTAGCAATAGGTTGATGTAACACGTCATTGGCGATTTCAATCGTCAATGTACCAGAGAGATATACTTCGGCATAAGTGTTGTCTGGCTTCCATGAGGTGTTTGCTCCAATCTTCGCCAACGGCTCCTCCTCGATAAGAATATGTTTCTTACCATTTGACTTTACAAGGCTCATGAACTGCATAGCCCAGAGCTCATAGTTTATCCCGTCCATCTTGACAATAGGCGATGGACATCTGAAAGCGCATGTGGCGGGTACATCTACTTTGTTCTCATACATGATGCTGGAGGTAGAAGACTAGGGCTTGTGAAGACCAAAAGGAGAATGTCTACACAGACATATGTGGGTTTGATTGCATATGTAGACTTATGCACTCAAACCCATCAACCAGACAAGAGAACTGAAGTCGATGTGGAGGGAACTGCGCACGGAGGCTAGCGCGTGAACGGCACGCGCGGGTGACACAGTACACGCTGGTGCGCACTGGGGCTGTACGCTGGATTGTGCGCGCGAGTGCGCGTTGGGGCTGCACGCAAGCACGAGAGCATGTGAGGGTTGCGTGAGGGCGGCACAAGAGGTGTTGTGCGTGGCACGGGAGTGCGCAAAGGCACAGGGGCAATGCGGGGGCACAGGAGAAGGGTACTATTGTTATATTAATATATGTTGATGACATTACCGTTACAAGGGATAATGCACATAGGATTCAAATAGCCAAGACTTTCTTAGGTCAGCAGTTTGTGACCAAGGATCTGGGTAGTCTACGCTACTTTCGTGGACTAGACTTCGTCAAGAACCAACGAGGTCTTGTGATGACCCAGAGGAAATATGTTACAGATCTACTACCTAAAACAGGTATGACAGAATGCAAGCCAGCAACTACTCCCATGTTATATGTAACTGTTGGGAAAACTGAATAACTTGTTTATTCCATGAACCCTAGGATCTCTTATATATGAGAGTAGCCTATGGGTAAATTACACAAAGCATACTATGAAGAAAAACAAAATAGAGAAAGGTACAGATACTACTATTATTGTATACGTTAACACTCCCCCTCAAGATGGAGCATAGATATCAATCATGCTCAGCTTGGAAGCACACTTCTGAAATGGACCTCGTAGCAATGCCTTGGTGAATATGTCTGCAGTCTGATTCTCTGAAGTAACATGAGATGTAGCAATGAATCCTTTCTGAATCATATCATGTATGAAGTGACAATCCACCTCAATATGCTTGGTCCGCTCATGGAATGCAGGATTGTTTGCAATAAACAAAGCAGCCTGATTATCACATTCCAAGTTCATAGGAAGTGGTACATCTAAACATAGATCTGTAAGCACAGCTTTCACCCACATCATCTCTGTAGTAGCCTGGGCCATAGCCCTATATTCGGATTCAGCACTAGATCTAGCTACCACAGTTTGTTTCTTACTCCTCCATGAGACTAGGGCATCTCCAACATAGACAGCATACCCTGAGGTGGACTTCCTATCCTTGGGACATCCTGCATAGTCTGCATCTGCACACGCTGAGATAGAAATCCCCTTTCCTTTCTTGAATAGCAGACCTGTACCTGGAGAAGATTTGAGATATCTAAGTATCATATGTATTGCATCCATATGCACCTGGCGTGGTTGCTCCATGAACTGGCTCACACGGCTCACTGCAAATAATATATCTGGTCTAGTGATCGTGACATACAACAGTTTGCCTACCAGCTCTCTATATCTTCTCATGTCCACCTCCTCTGTGTTATCTTCATAAAGCTTCATGCTGGGGTCCATTGGTGTCGTAGCAGGTCGACACTCAAGCATACATGTTTCACTCAACAGATCTGTAACATATTTCCTTTGTGACATGACTAGTCCATAGGAATTTCTGGCAAATTCAAGTCCCAGAAAGTATCTAAGGACCCCAAGATCCTTAGTGACAAACTCACTACCCAGCATTTCTTTCGCCTGCCTTATGCCCTGCTCATCATCTCCTGTAATCAAGATATCATCAACATAAACCATAATGACAATGATACCTCTCGTTGTTTTCTGTACAAACAAGGAATGATCAGCATTGGAGCGTTTGTATCCTTGTTTCTCGAAGAGATCCGAGAGCTTCTGAAACCATGCTCTGGGGCTCTGCTTAAGGCCATAGATAGCCTTATGCAACCTGCATACCTTGGAGCACTCCCCCTCAACAGCAAAACCAGGTGGTTGTTGCATATACACCTCTTCCTGTAAATCTCCATATAGAAATGCATTCTTCACGTCCAACTGATGGAGCGGCCAGTCTCGAGCAACTGCAACTGACAACAAGATCCTTAGGGTGGAATGACATGCCACAGGCGAGAATGTGTCAAGATAATCCACCCCATATGTTTGTGTGAAGCCACGTGCCACCAGACGTGCCTTGTACCTGTCAATAGAGTCATCTGCATTTTGCTTCACTGTGAACACCCATTTGCAGCTCACTGGGTTCACATCTGGAGGTATAGAAACCAAAGTCCAAGTTCCTCTAGACTGAAGTGCGGCCATTTCTTCTTCCATTGCAAGCCGCCATCTATTATCCTGCAGAGCCTCATGATGATTCCGTGGAATATCTATGGCTGAGAGTGCCATAGCAAATGTCCTGAAATCTCCAGATAGCCGCTCAAAAGATACAGAAGCTGATAATGGATATTTAGCACAACTCCTCGTCGACTTCCGTAAAGCAATTGGAATATCCAAATCAGTTGTAGGCTCATCTGGCACCTGCAACACATCCTGCTCAGAAATGTCGTCAGATCCATCAACATTAATATTCTCATGACATACCATAGGCGAGCTAGTGGACGAGTCATGACCATGAGCTGGTGGAGGAAGCCTACGGGTATAATGGAACGGGAACGGTGAGATAGGCTGTTGTGGTGGGGGTGGTGGTGGTGGTGGTGTTGATGATGTCATCTGAGGTGGTAGTGGTGTCATGTATATGGCATCAGGTGGTATAGGTGGACGCCGGTTGTCTCCAAATGCTGAAAAATACATAATGGATTCAAAAAATGTAACATCTGCACTGATCATATACCGTCGACGCACAGGATCAAAACACTTGTACCCCTTTTGAGTTCTGGAGTACCCAACAAAGACACACTTGACAGCCCTAGGAGAGAGCTTGTCAGTACCCGGCGACAACTGATGGACAAACGCAACCGACCCAAACACACGAGGAGTGAGAGTGAACAGATCCTTGTCAGGATAAATAAGTGAGAACGGAATCTGTTCATTCAAGACAGACGAAGGCATACGATTAATTAGGTAGCATGCAGTAAGAACTGCATCACCCAGTAGGAATATGAAACATGACTCTGTATAAGTAGAGATCTAGTGACATCAAGAAGGTGACGGTGTTTTCTTTCAGCAATCCCATTCTGTTGAGATGTATGAGCACAAGATGTTTGGTGAATAATTCCTTTTGATGAGTAGTAATTGGCAAGAAAGTTAGTGCACAATTCTAAAGCATTGTCACTTCTCACAATTTTCACAGATGTAGAAAAAACATTTTGTATTTCATTCAGAAAATGGATAATTATATTTCCGGCTTCAGATTTATTTTTCATCAGAAACACCCATGACACTCTAGAAAAATCATCCACAAATACAATATAAAATTTGTGTCCCTGATGATCAGGTACACGACTCGGACCCCAGACATCAACATGAAATAACTCAAACTTGGAGGTACTACTCCGACCAGGACGACTGTGAAAGGACGACCTGTGATGCTTTCCCAACTGACATGCCTCACACTGAACAGATGTGTGAGGAAGACTATAGGGCAATACCCGACGCAACTTCTGAAGCGGTAAATGACAAAAACGCAGATGCCACAGTAAAGGAGATACTTGGCCAGAAGGAGAGGATGTGGTTCCAGCAAATGGGATCTGATTCAGGCGGTAGAGGCCTCCTTGCTCATAGCCACGACCAATCACGTTGCCCGTATGGATGTCCTGAAAAATCAAAGAAGATGAATCAAAAATTGCCCGACAATGGAGATCCTTCGTAATCTGACTAATTGACAATAGATTCATTGAAAAATCAGGTGCATGTAGCACATTCTTGAGCTGCATAGACGATGTCAGTCTAATCTCCCCCTGACCAGTGATGGGGGAATGTGTGCCATTTGCAATGACTACTGTCCGTCCTGGAGGGATCTGAGTATATCCTGTAAGTAGACTCTGGTCGCCACATAGGTGATGTGTAGCGCCTGAGTCCATAATCCATGGCAATGTATCAGAACTACTACTGTGAAGTGCAAGTATACTACCTGAAGCACTGGTAGACGTGGAGGCAGAAGCAGCAGCATCAGAATGACTCTCTGTAGTCGGTGCTGGACCAGATGGTGGGATAATGCCCCTCAGACGGGCAACTAGATCATCAAATCGTTGATCCAAGGTAGCAGCAGATGGGGGCTCTATCTGCTCAGCAGCTCGTGCGGATGCAGGAAATCCATGCTTTGAATAGCATGTATCTTCATTATGTCCAACTCGGTGGCAGTAGGTGCATGTTGGCCTAGTGCGGCGACTCCTCCCATGGGGTCCATGTCCACGGCCCTGGTAATGAGAACCACGACCTCTGGTTGCTGCCATGGCTGAAGAATTCTGACTTGCAGCAATTGAGGGAACTGTAATCCGACTCAGTCTATGGAAGGCTTCCTCCATTGGAGGAATTGTAGAGTCGGCCAAAATCTGTGATCATGCTGCATCGTACTCAGGATCAAGTGCAGCTAGAAACACTCCCACCATAGTAGCGTTCCTATATGTCTTCTGCTGTTCTGGCGTGGTTGTCAAGGGAATGAAGCTATATAGCTTCTCGAACATCCCTCTCAGTGACGTATAGAGAGAATGTAGGGGGCGACCATTCTGCTTGATGGTGAAGATATCATGCTGGAGTTGCAGAATCTTTGTCTCGTTCTTTTCCTGGGAATATGTAGCCGCCAGAATGTCCCACATATCCTTCGTTGTGGGTTGATGGAGGATGTCATTGGCAATCTCAATTGCCAACGTGCCAGATAGCCAAACTTTGGTGTATGCGTCATCAGCCTCCCAAGAGGCATTGGTTCCAGTCTTCTCAGCAGGCTCCGGTTCGGTAAGAATGTGCTTCTTACCCGTAGACTTCATCATGCTCATGAACTGCATTGCCCACAGTTCATAGTTCGTACCATCCATCTTTACAATAGGCGCTGGACCACGGAATGCGCCAATCGATGGGACATCTGCCTTGCTTTCTGACATACTGGATACTGAAGACTGGAACGTCTGACAAAATATGTGATTTGTCTACAATGACATGGATGGGATTAGTTGCATGTGTAGACTTCAAGCAATTAACCCCATGTAGATCAAGATGTGTGTGTGTGCCCTAGGGCTTAACACACGTTCCCGCGTGCTAGATTGCGGTGCACAGGCGCTGGATGGGCTTGTGCACTAGCGCAGGACAGCACGCAGGCACTGCTAGTTAATGTGGCGCGCGATGGCACAGAGGAGCAGGCGCACGATGGCGCAGGAAGGGATCGCGCAGAGGAGCAGCACGGTGGCACAGGCGCAGAGGCACACTATCGCGCAGATGCGCAGAGGCGCACGGCGACACGGTGGCGCGCGATCGCGCAGAGGCGCAGAAGCACGAGAGCAGCGATCGCGAGAGAGAGAGAGCAGCGGCGCTAGAGGAGTGGCAATGGAAATCTCCTTCGACGCCGATGAGATGGAGAGAGAAGAAGAAGAGGCCGGCGGGTGGGGTGGGCTAGGGTTAGGGTTTCGAGAACTCCGGTCTAGGACCGTCGCTCTGATACCATGTTGGGAAAACTGAATAACTTGTTTATTCCATGAACCTTAGGCTCTCTTATATAGGAGAGTAGCCTATGGGTAAATTACACAAAGCATACTATGAAGAAAAACAAAATAGAGAAAGGTACAGATACTACTATTATTGTATACGTTAACAGTAACCATCACCAGACCATACATATCATTTACAGTAAGCAAAGTGAGCCAGATAATGAAGCAACCAAGACCAAGGTTCATGAAAGCGGTATGCGTATGCGTTCGGACTGGTCACCGAATACTGATTAAGCGGTATACAGGGGCACATGCGGGGTATATGTGGTTCTAAGCGGTTTTCTAATTTTTAATTTAAAAATAAAAAAAATCTACAAATAACATTACCACTGAAGTTATGTATCTAACTGGAGTTAAAGAAGATCTAAGAAAAACGGTTCATGTTAGATGGGTGTGCATATATACTTTTAATTGCCTCATATTTAATCACAAAAAAACATTTACCATAAAAACTTCACATTATATGATTCGTAATAACAAAACTTCAATACACATACATGCACTACATGAGCAAAACCTCAATCGGCATATATAAAAAATATTCGATTATACATTGCATATACTCGTGAAAATAATACATGAGAAAAACATAAAACATTGCATATACATAATGGTATAATGCATTGCAATTGTATAGAAATGCATGTCATATTATAACAATTGAATGAAGAGGCAGAGTTACAGAATTAAGAACCTGAATGAGAAGATTGAAAAGTTGGAGCTGCTGGAGCAGTATACAGGGCATATGCGGGATATGCGGGGAATATACGGGACGGGGCATATGCGGGATATGCGGAGCATATGCGGGGAGGGCGCATAATGTATTGATTCAAGTAATCGGTGCGGTCTGCACGCCGCACGGGCATATGCGGCCGCATATGCAGCCCGTGCGGCCGATTTAGTGAACATTGACCAAGACAGGCACATATGGATGCAGTTCATAGGATTTTGAGGTATCTGAAGACCTCACTTGATACTGGTCTTTTATTCACTAGAGGAACATCCCTTTCCATTACACCTTGTGTAGATGCCAACTATGCAGGATGTCCCAAGGATAGGAAGTCAACTTCGAGGTTTGCGGTCTTTGTGGGGAATTCATTAGTATCATGGAAGAACAAGAAATAGACAGTGGTGGCACGATCGAGCGATGAATCAGAATATAGAACTATAGCACAAGGCAGCACAGAAATGATGTGGATTAGATCAGTTCTGATTGATCTAGTTATTGAGGTGTCACTTCCCATGCATCTTCAATGTGACAACCAGGCTACTCTACTTATTGCCAACAATCCAGCCTTCCATGAACGAACTAAGCATATCAAGGTAGATTGCCACTACATCCGAGACATGATCCTGAAGGGGCTTATTTCTACTTCTCATGACAGTTCTAATGAGCAAACAGCAGATGTGCCCATCAAGGCTCTAGCCATAGGACCTTTTCAGAAATGTTCCAAGCTGAACTTGATCAACATATATACTCCAGCTTGAGGGGGAGTGTTGAAGAGTTTTATATTGCAGCACCTTTTTAGTCATTTTGTATTTCTTCTTTCCACAGTATGTAATTTACCCATTAGGGTTTCTCACTTCTATATAAGAGAACCCTTGGGCTCTATGAATACATAAGTTCTAATTTCCTCTCTACATCAATCAACTATCATATCCATGATTTCAACCAACCGTCATGCCATCTGTAGTGTCCACTGATGGCATCACCCTAAAATCAGAGAACATGATCATGCCACCCATACTGGAGGAATGTGTTCCACATCTCCAGCTTCATCTCCTACCAACAAATGGAGCTCTAAACCGAAACCTAGAGCCCCATCGTCATGGGAGGGGGGGGGAGAGAGCCGCCACCCACCCTTACACAAACTCCCTTCTCACCCTCACACCTCTGACAGCGTTTGGGCGAAACGCTAGCGTGCCACCCATAGGCCTCACGAGCGATAGCCCTCATATCCCTTTTTCTTTAATGAGGGGTAAAAGGTTTAGCAACAAAAAATGTAATCTTCAAGCCATGTTACAGTTGCGATCTTTGGCAACAAAAAATGAACTAATTCGATCGATCGAAGTGAATTATGCGATCATATCCATCACCTCCACCAAAATCAAATCCACAGCTACACTAAAAAAGAAGAGTGAAAAACCATACAGTCATGGGCAACCATCTGAATTAAGAGCAAAAACATCATCTCTAAGTTCCTGCAAATCAACAACTCGCGTCAATAAGTCTACTTCATTACTAGAGATTTTCTTGACTCCCACACCAAGCCACCATGATCCATTGTGTAGCATCTGACGATTCGTATTCTTAAAATAGTTTGTTGTCACCCTTGCCAGGACTTCCTCCCCCTTGAACACCTCATTCCCCAACTCAATAGAATGTATCAAGTTTCTTTGCATTCAACTGCTAGCCACATCATGGAAAATTCTCGTATTGGCATCCCCCACTTTCAACTACTTCTAGTGTGATCCTCGTCGCCCCTCCGTTTATTGTGTCCAATCCTCCTCTTCATTATCTTCTGTACGACCCCTCTGCTCATGAGCTCCCCTTCATCCAAGACTCTATAATCCTCCATCGAATCTAGTCTCACCATTTCCCCTCGTGATAGATTCCTCCATTGCTCTAGCACAAAACATGAATCTTTTTTAATCTCAATCGATCTTTTACGTGAAGTCGCCAACTTCACTTCTAACATCCTAGTGGTCGACCCCTCCACCGCCAAGGTGAACCAAAAAGTATCAAACATATCCTTAAAATCCTCTTCCAACAACCAACACATCTCAAATCTAAAATAGGAGGAAGGACTTCTCCCTCCACCAGTGTCCAAGCACAATGGAGTATGATTCGATCTTGATCAAGGTAGCGATGAGACCCGAGCAATATTATACATCACTAGGGCCTCGATGGACAGCAAAAATCTATCAATTTGTGTCCTCGAAGATGAACTTCTCCATGTATACTTACAACCATCCGCATTCACAACCTCCAACGCAAACTCTTCCACCACTTCAGCAAATAACACTGGCCCAAGGTCATGTGTTCCTCTCCCCCCATGCATATCATCTGCAAAACGGGTGACATTGAAGTCCCCCCCCCCCTCAAAAAAACCACGCCAAACTCGAAAACCCAGCTCTCACCTCTCTCAACTCATCCCACAATTAAGAGTTCAGAGATAAATCCGAAATACCATACACAGATGTCATCAAGATTAGGTTCTGATCCCTTCTCTTGATAATAACAACGGTAACCAATAGCATTCAAACCACCTCCTCCTCCAAGCTAAACAGCTCTCCATTCCAAGCAACAAGAATGCCGCCCGTACTACCATTCGCCAAAATCGCCTTGAATTTTGTAAGGTGAGGGTTAGACATCGAACTCCAAGCCATTGAATCCTAAGAATCAACCTTTGTCTCTTGCAAACACAAAATATGGACCTTCCAAGCAGCGAGCAAACACCCAATTGTCGTTCTCTTTTCTGCATGACCCTAACACCTCACATTCCAGGAAATGCACTTCATTGAATACCAATGGGGGAAACCTCACTACTTGCACCCCACCCATTGCACGACCACCAAGTCATGTTGAGCCCTGGCATGAGTCCATTCCACCAACATTCCAATTTCATCAACTAAAACTTCCCACTAAATACCAGAGAGGACATCCAACTATGAATCACATCCTCTACCTTATCTGGGTTGCTCCAAGAGGACCACACCTCTCGACCTCTCCTCACCACCATCGTGGCTCTCAGTATCCTCCCTCAACCGAGCACTCTCAAGTTGACTTGTTTCCCAAGTTAGAGTGTTGGCCCTACGCCTCTTCATGCCAAACCTCACCATCTCTCGCAGTGAAATATCAGCCTCCTTCAAAATGCCCTTCCCCTTTGGCGCATGCATTTCCATCTCCAGAACATAACTACCCTTCCCCTACATCTATTAGACCACCGCCATCGTCAGTCTCGAAACAGCCACCCCATGACCCAGCTAAAATCTGCTGCTCCTAGCACCTCCATCCTCGATCAACAAACCAGGAAGTCAGGAACCCCTATAGCTACACATGACCAGAAAATGGGCCACCTACTATAAACTCGTCAATGGAAGTGGAGTCGGGCCAGACACAAAAGCACACCACAATATGAGCACATCACCAGGGTTGGGGATGGTGTTGTCGAAGACTTCAGCAGTACAGGAGGCAGAACCATCAAAGCAGGGCACAATCGGAACCACGAACTATGACATCCCAGAACCAAGTTCGACTAAGGGTCGACCCACGAAAGCAGGAGTCCCTGAACCGGGTCTGACCAGAGGGTGACCTGCCTCCTTCAAAATGTAGTAATCGGATACCTAAACGGACCCCAGAAAAGCCCGAACCATATGGCACATCGGAAGACCCGTGTACCACCAACTCCAGAAATGACTTGATCCCATTAGGGTTTACCAACGATCTTACCATCTGATCCCGTAAATAACGCCCGTCCCGTAGATCTCCAACCCTCTGAATTTGTCACCATCTCCGAATTTCTTGTTGAAATCTCTTCTGCAAAACTCGTGATCGTCGTCAAACATATCTCCGGCATCTGAGCATCCCTACCGACCTCGTCGCTCACCGAACATTCCCTCAACAGCAGCAACCAAAGCGGCGCATATCTCCTTCCAAGCTTCATCTCTATGATGCAAAGGCGACACCGACTTGACCCCCACCATAAGCACCTCTACCACCGACCACTCTCCTACCCTCAGCCCGCTACAGCAAATATGTGTTACTTCCCCAATATGAGTGAGAAACTTACGAATAATCTCCAATCTCTCACGGCACAAAGGAATCCCTGCCACATTCACCCACCAAGATGGAACAGCATCAGAGACGCTATCCAGAAATCTTGGTCTTAGACAACGAACAATGTCCCTCGATGTCGCCGAAAGACAGTCATTGAGGGCGCCATTCAGACCTCCCTCACCGCATTGATAAAGAGACCTCAAACGCAAAGCAACTCACGGCTTAACCAAAGCACGCAATCCTAACATCATCACATGATGCATCTTTGATACACTCACGAACCCCTCCACATCTCCTTCACCAATTGCAACACCATCAATCGAATGTCCCACGATATCCCAACGAATAGACTCCTCAGCATGGAACCCATCTCCGCGTTGGAAAGATGATCTGCAGCACCACCACAAAAACACCATGAACCGGCCTATGGTTTCTGTAGAGAGTATTATTATTATGTTTTATGTAACTTTTCATAATTTCTTATTGTTCTTTGGACTACTATGTAATTTACCCATGAGGCCTCTCTCTATATAAGAAAGGCTAGGGTTCCCTTTAATAATAAGTTGCTCATTTCTTCCAACATGGTATCAGAGCCTAAACCCTAGGGCTCATCCCACCACCCGCCCCCCCCCCAACCCCATCCCTCTCTTCTCGCCGGTTCATCTCCTCTCGCCGGCCCCTCTCGCCGGTTTCGCCTCTCGGCGGTCCCCAGCCCGGCCCCCATGTCGTGCCCTAGCCGCTGCCAGTCCAGCCGCCACTGCCAGCCCAGCCTATCCGTGCCCTAGCAGCCACCGTCAGCCCAGCCGTCGTCGCCAGTCCAACCACGTCGTGCCCTAGGCGGTTACTTCTGTGCCTCCCGTCGTCTTGATCGCAGTCCGCTCATTCTCCGAATCTATGGATTTGAGTGCGTAACGTCTACATACGCACTCGAATCCTATGCAGTTTGTGTAGACATCTGTCATTTTGTCTACCGACCCTAGTTCTTCTCAAGCGGTGATATGTCAGAATCCAAGGTTGATATGCCCTCCATAGGCGCGTTTAAAGGTCCCGCGCCAATAGTCAAAATGGACGGGTCGAACTATGAGCTCTGGGCGATGCAGTTCATGAGTCTCATGAAGTCTAACGGTAAGAAGCACATTCTTACCGAGGATGAGCCCGCAGAGAAGACAGGGATATATGCCTCGTGGGAGGCTAATGATTCGTATGCCAAGGTTTGGCTGTCAGGTACACTGTCGATGGAGATTGCCAATGATGTCCTCCATCAGCCCACTGCTAAGGCAATGTGGGATATTCTGGCTGCAACATATTCACAAGTGTGGAATGAGACCAAGATGTTACAGCTTCAGCATGATATATTCACGATGAAGCAGAACGGCAGACCACTTCACTCCTTGTACACATCCCTGAGAGGGATGTTTGAGAAGCTATACAGTACCAGGTGGCGTGGGATGAGGTGTCCAGGGGGAAGCAGGAAGGGGGGTTGGGCGTGAGGCGATTGAAGATGGTTAATGATGCCTTTTTTCTCAAGTGAGCGAAGAGGGTCTGGGGCCAGGGTGGAACTTTCTTTACTGATATATTGCGGGAGGAGATCCATGGGGAGGGCAGGGCGGGGGAGGAGCAGGTGGTAGGTGCTCGTACTCCGTTTTGGCGTGGGGTGCAGGAGGTTTTCGAAATGCATAGATCGTTGTTTAAGCCGGTGCTGGGGAATGGAGAGTCGTTTATTTTTTGGAAGGACAGTTGGTTGGGAGGGGATCCTTTGAGTTTTCGTTTCCCGCGTTTGTTTGCGCTGGCGGCTGACAAGGATGTTCCTGTCGCCTCTTGCTGGGCGGATGGGTGTTGGTATCCGCGCTTCGTAGCGAGCTTCTCGGATCAAAGGCTTGAGGTCTTTCTTTCCCTTCTCGACGCCCTCGATGCTGCTGGTAGACCTTCCGATGGGAGGGACCACTGGGTCTGGAGGGACGGCATCTTCTCGACGCGCAAGGCCTATGGGGCGCTGGCTCTTGCACCGCAGGTGCGCTCGGACTTCTTGGTGCGGGATTGTTGGTTCTTCCGAGGGCTGAGGATACCTGAGAGCCTTGGCATTTTCTTATAGACTTTTCGCAGGAGAAGGTTATTAACGAGAGATCGTTGCGCTAGATTATTGGCCAATGTTTCCAACCTCTGTGGGCTCTGTGGTTCGGCGGTGGAATCCTTAGAGCACTTATTCTTCGACTGCCCCACAGTAAGAGGGGTGTGGGAGGAATCTGTTGTGGATTGGGTGAGAACGGATGACATGGAGGCATTCTACGACTCCTTGGTTCGTAACAGAAACAGGGAAAGAAAAAAGCTATTGATTCCGGTGGCGAGACTCTGGGCGATTTGGCTTGGGCGAAAAGAGACCATCTTCTCAAGCCAACGCTTTTACAAGGAGAACGTGCTTATTCACAGCGCGAGATTGGTGGAGGAGTGGGGCGCGGTGTAGATCTCACCTCTTGTTTTGGGCTTGGTGGAGGTTGTATTGCCTCTTTGTACAGTTTCTTTTCCTTCTTGTTTTTGTACACCCGTTTTCTTTTCACTTTGTTTAATATATTGGGGTGAATACCGCTGAGTGTCTCCCCCTTTTTTGGTGACTTCAAAAAAAAAGCTATATAGTACCATTCCACTTACAGCAACCCCTGAGCAGCAGAAGACGTTTCGGAATGCCACCATGGTGGGCGTTCTACTTGCAGCCCTCGACCCTGAGTACGAGGCCGCCCGCTCTCAGATTTTGGCCGATGCAGTTATTCCTCCAATGGAGGATGTTTACCGGAGGCTCAGTCGCATATCAGTGTCTTCCAGCTCATCTACTCCACCCCCATCGGCGATGGCAGTATCGCGTGGGAGAGGTGGTCAGTCTTCTGGTCGTGGACGTGGATGTGGAGGTGGTAGGGGTGGTCGTTTTCGTCACCCTTGTTCGTATTGTCACCGCACAGGTTACTCGGAGGATACATGCTACTCTAAGCATGGGTTCCCAGCATCGGCGCGTGTAGCTGAGCATGTTCTGCCCCAGTCAGCATCCATTGCAGACAACCGTTTTGAGGAGCTTGTGGCACGTCTATGTGATATTATGCCACCATCCTTTGCCGATTCTTCTGATGGACCTTCTAATGTTGTTGCCTCTGCCTCTGCCAGTTCTTCTGCTGTCGCTAGTACCTCAGGTAGTGCTACTGCATTTACGTCATGTTATTATATATCTGATTGGATTATAGATTCTGGTGCCACACATCACATCTGCCGAGATCGAGAGAGACTTGAGTCCTACAGGGACATTCCCCATGACCGTTCAGTACAGATCGCAGATGGTACCCATTCCCCCCTTATTGGACAGGGGGAGGTCGTCCTATCTTCTTCCATGCATCTACAGAATGTTTTGCATGCTCCCGAGTTCTCCATGAATCTGTTGTCTATTAGTCAGATTACAAAGGATTTGCATTGTCGTGACATATTTGACCCCTCTTCTCTTATTTCTCAGGACATACTAACGGGCAGGGTGATTGGTTGTGGCTCTGAGCAGAATGGTCTGTATCGGCTGGTCCGGAATTCTTATGTTGCCGCCTCTTCTTATTCCGCCAGACCAGTATCTCTGTACATCTGGCATCTTCGCTTTGGTCACCTCCCGCTCCAGAAAATGCGACACCTTCTGCCTCAGATCTCTCCCAGATCTTCCTTTCGCTGTGACGCATGACAGTTGGGAAAGCATCATAGGTCCAGCTTCCCGGGTCGTCAGAGTCGGAGCAGTTGCTCCCCATTCGAGTTGTTTCATATTGATATTTGGGGTCCTAGTCATGTTCCTGATCATCAGGGACACAGGGTTTATCTAGTTGTCGTGGATGATTTCTCTCGTGTATCTTGGGTCTTTCTTTTAAAGAATAAATCTGAAGCAGAAGATGTGATTAAAAATTTGATTAATGAAGTGCAAAATATTTTTTCCTCGACTGTCAAATATGTTCATACAGATAATGCTCTTGAATTCTGCACACGATCTCTCTCTCAGTTCCTCTCGTCAAAGGGCATTATTCACCAAACTACTTATGCCTACACATCTCAGCAGAATGGAGTGGCAGAAACACCTTCTTGACATTACTCGAACCCTTCTTATTCAGAGTTGTGCTCCTATCTCTTTCTGGGGGGATGTTGTTCTTACAGCTTCTTACCTGGTTAATCGGATGCCGTCATCTGTCCTAGGTGAGAAAATTCCTATGTCTATCCTTTTTCCTGATAAGGAATTATTCTCACTTACTCCTCGTGTCTTCGGTATTGTTGCATTTGTTCATTTTCTCACTCCTGGCCTTGACAAACTCTCTCCTAGAGCGGTCAAGTGTGTCTTTGTCGGTTATTCTCAGACTCAGAAGGGCTATCGCTGTTATGATCCCATAAACAAGAAATACTTTGTCAGTGTTGACGTCACGTTCTATGAGTCTGTTATGTACTTCTCTCCTGCAGGTGACAGGCCGGTACCATCCACTACCAATGATGATGTCTATGTCCCTCCACCTCCTAGGTGGGGTTCACCCGAGTCTACTCCTGCACCAATTACTACACCTACTTCACCACCATCACCTCAACCACCACCACCTCCACAACCTCATATTCCACCTTTACCAAAATTTTATACGCGTCAGTCAGGTCCTGCTCAGGCTACACATCCAACATCCATCACGCCTCAGGTATGTTCTGATGACATTACTACTGACGGGTCAGGTATGGTACATGTGCAGGATTCTTCATTGCAGGAGGAGACTACACCATCCAGTACACTGGACGATGACCTGGATATTCCTATAGCTATCCGAAAGCAAAAGAGGACGTGTGCATCTTATCCCTTTGCTTCTCAGATATCTTTTCATCGCCTCACAGGCGATTTTCAGAGATTTGGTACAGCTTTGTCGTCCGTAGAGATACCACGGACCTATCAGGACGCTATGCAGATAGATGTCTGGCGAATGGCTATGGAAGAAGAGATGCGGGCATTACAGTCTCGTGGCACATGGAGCTTGGTTACTCCTCCTCTTGATGCATCTATCGTTAGTTGTAAATGGGTATTCACAGTTAAATACCATGCAGATGGCAGTCTAGATCGATACAAGGCTCGGTTGGTGGCTCGAGGTTTCACACAAACCTATGGTGTGATTATATGGATACATTTTCTCTGGTGGCTCGTCATTCTACCCTTCGAATACTCCTTTCAGTTGTAGTGGTACGTGGCTTGACTATATCCCAGCTTGATGTCAAGAATGCATTCTTGTATGACGATCTGCAGGAGGAAGTCTACATGCAGCAGCCACCAGGGTTTACTGATGACGGGGAGAAGCATATGGTCTGTAGACTTTACAAGGCAATTTATGGCCTTAAACAGAGCCCAAGGGCGTGGTTTCAGAAACTTTCTCATCTGATTGAACGACAGGGTTCAAGAGATCGAATGCAGACCACTCATTGTTTATTCAGAAGTCTTCTACGGGTACGGTTGTCATCATGGTCTATGTTGATGATATTCTTGTTACATGAGATGATGTTCAGGGAATAGAGAGGTCAAAAGCATTACTAGGTCATCAGTTCGTCACGAAGGATCTTGGAACCCTAAGATACTTTCTGGAGTTGGAATTTGCCAGGAATGCACAGGGTCTAGTGATGACCCAAAGGAAGTACATTACAGATTTCTTAATTGAAACAGGCATGGCTGAATGCAAATCATCGAGTATTCCCATGGATCCAAGCATGAAGCTATATTATGATGACACTGTTGAAGTAGACAAGAGAAGATATAGAGAAATGGTGGGTAAGCTCCTTTATATTACCATAACTCGACCTGATATTGCCTTTGCAGTAAGCCGGGTGAGTCAATTTGTGGAGCAACCAAGACAAGTTCATATGGATGACATATACATGATACTGAGGTATCTAAAGTCCTCTCCAGGTTCATGGTTGCTATTCCAAAAGGGCACAGATCTATCTATTTCAGCATGTGCAGATGTCGATTATGCAGGATGCCCTAAGGATAGAAAGTCAACCTCAGGATATTTCGTTTTTGCTGGGAGCTCTTTGGTCTCTTGGAAAAGCAAGAAGCAAACCGTTGTGGCAAGGTCCAGTACAGAATCCGAATACAGGGCCATGGCGCAAGCAAGCACGGAGATGATGTGGGCCCGCTCTGTACTAGAAGATCTACATGTAGCCGTACCCTTACCTATCCAGCTTCAGTGTGACAATCAGGCAGCATTGTTTATTGCTAACAATCCAGCATTCCATAAGAGAACAAAGCACATAGAAGTTGACTGCCACTACACTAGAGATTTAATTCAGAGAGGCTTGATATCTACATCTCATGTGAGATCAGGAGATCAGACTGTTGACATACTCACCAAGCCGTTGCTCAGAGGACCCTTCCAGAAATGTTCGTCCAAGCAGAGCATGATCGACATCTATGCTCCACCTTGAGACAGAGTGTAGAGAGTATTATTATTATGTTTTATTTACCTTTTCATAATTTCTTATTGTTCTCTGGATTACTAGTAATTTACCCATGAGGCCTCTCTATATAAGAGAGGCTAGGGTTACCTTTAATAATAAGTTGCTCATTTCTTCATCGTTCAATGGCATCAAGTCTTTGGGAATTCCCAAACCTCCTCGTCCTCCAAGAAATCCTCCATCGCAGCATCCTCGATCCTACCCTCTTTCTCCTTACAGCCCCTTTTGCCGATGGTGGCCTCTTCTCCATATCACAAAGATCCCACTCATCTTCCCTCTCAGATGTCAAATCCAGTAATTATTAGGAATAAATGAGATCATGTTTGAAATATATGCTCCCTCTTATAGAAAGGAGTTAGGGAAAACTGCATGATAAGTCTAAAGTAGAGTGGAAAATACAAGGTAATAGAATAATCAAAAAACAAATAATGAATTGAATAACAAGGAATTACAGAGTTATCACATAGAAAATGAAACAATTACATATTCGTCTTCTGAATGAAGAGTATAATCTTTATCCATATCTGCACAGTGAAATCCAGGTACAAAGTCATGAAACTGAGAGTGAAATGTTAATGTTCAAGGAAAGCCTCAAAAATAAATGTAGACAAATATAACTTGCCAGCTTGAGGCATAGCGTCATTGATCCTAAAATCAGATGAATGTCCATTTCCAGAACCATCACATAGCTCTTTGGGAAAACTTTTATCTACAAGATTTTTGGCTAACATAGTGGAATACCTGAGGAAATTCAAGCCAAGGAATAAGAAGAAAACTTCCATCATCCAATTGACCAAATTCACATATCAAATATAGTTGCCAAAAACTATAATCACTACTAAGGCTTTTCGATATATATGTACATATGCTACTGAGACCTTTCCGTTTGACCCAACAGAAAATCAAGCTGTTTATCAAGAGCCTTCTTCTTCCTTTCCTCGACCTCTAATTGATGCTTATAAAGTATCTGAAAGTAAATTTTTCGATTTGTTTAGAAATTAGATACCATTGTAATGCTAGAAATTAGAAGACTAACCAACTTCTCTATTTTCATCCAGAATTTCTTTATCTCCTTGGAAATACTAAGTGCAACTTTCCTCAAGCGTTGTTCCTCTTCCTGTTTTTATTGGGAACATGTATATCAGGAGGAATAGCTTAGATAGATCTTTCATACAATGAAATAAATATATTAAAGTAGATGCAGAGAAGAATCAATAGTCTGCAACTAATATTCACAAGAGTTCACAACAGACCTTCACTTTTCTAGTCGGTAACTAATATTCACAAGAGTTTACAACAGACCTTCACTTTCTAGTCTGTAACTAATATTCACAAGAGTTTACAACAGACCTTCACTTTTCTTTCTCCTTTAGTTGCTTGATTCAACAAACACTTGCTAGCGCGAACAGCAACTTTCTTTGCTTGTGCAAGTTTCCATTTCCTCTCTGATTCAAAATCCTAGATACAAAGAAAGGCATAAATAATGCAATGATATATGCCAATGCCATTGGTGTTATATTTTATATAAATTCACTATTGAACTTAGTAAACCGGATTTCCAGAAAGAAGGGAGCTATATTTAGAATACACAACTGATTTTATAATATTTAGAAGGCGTACCTTTGACAACCAAACCATTTCTTCCAAAACATGATCCCAGTGAGTTTTTGGCCTTCTAGGTTCTTTAGGTGCTTCAAGAGCCTGTTTAACCCAAACAAACGCACCAAAATATTGTTTTCAAGTATCAGACAAGCAAGTAAGATTATGACACTTTTCTTTGACGACTGGTTGTTCAAAGATCTTCCTTATGCAGGACATATTAGAGAAAAGGCACTAACTCCAAATAAGGCTTCGCATTCTGAAAATTTCAGCGACGTCACAGACAACTGAATCATAACTGGGTCAAAAATAGAGATGATTACATTGACTGTTGAGAAAAGTGAACCGCTCTTCCCAATCAAATTTAGACTAATTAATTATAACTAAATATTGAGAGATATTTTTCTAGGGATTTTCACACCATGGTCCACATAAGCTTTGCATATTACCTGTTCTCATGTGTATACTTCATATTTGTTAGAGTATTTGGTTGTGCACCTATTGAGTTGTAGCAGGGTAAATGGATCCTGGAGAAGATCCATTTACCCCCATCCAGTGTTTAGTCCCACATAGTCCAGTGGTGGGACTTGGAGGCTCTGGAGAGGCTATATAAGGAGCCCCAGACCTCCTGTACTCATTGAGAAAGTCAATAGACAAACCCGCCCTATTTGAGGGCTTCTCCCGTGGTTTCATCCCGCTCCTCACGGAGTAGGGTTCCACGTTAAATCTCGCGTTCTTCGTGTTCTTTATCTTTTTCCATGTTATACTTCCGCAAGTTTATTTCTTAACATGGTACCAGAGTGGGTCGATTCTCGAGGAATTTTGTGTTTTTTATTATTGTTCGAGATTTGTTTTTTTTGAGTTTTTACTCAAGATCAAGTTCAAGTTAAGGGTTCTTTAAAACCCTAGTTCTAAGGCAGCAAGATCTTGGTTCCGTTGCCGAGATCTCCTCGTCTTCCTGGCAACTCCAGCGTTCCCTGGCCGCCAACGCTCCAAGAGGCGGAGCCCTCATCTCTCGTGCGCCACTCTGATCGCGGCTTCTTGGAACCCTAGGGTTCCTCGACCCTTGGCTGCACAGATCCAGCCTCCATATCCATCCTCCAGCCTCCAAGTCCATGTTTTACCCCTTGTTTATCTTGTCTTCTCCCAACTTTGTCGATGTCATTTTCCGACAAGTATGGGAGAAAGGGGGAGTGTTGTGTAGAGTCACAGGTCTTGGTGCAGATTCAGATGCTAGATGCAAATTTCCAGACCTTCCAGATTTTCATACTCTACAAGTTGTTCAGACTCGACAGATTGGTCAGAGTCCAAGATCGAGGCACTCCATGATGAGAGGCGCATTTTCGAGATCTCCAAAGAGAGACTCAATTTCAGACACGTACATGGATGCGGTCATTTTTCAGATGAGCACATGTTGCCATCATTTGTTCGTGGTCCCCATCATTATTCTTGTTTTGTAGGTCAGAGTTTTCATATGAGCCACAGGGACTCCAGAGTAGAGGACCATTCCCTATGCCATGTTGGCAAGGGTTTTCATGTGGTATCATAGGTACACCAGAGCAGTTCACCATTCTCTGAGCCAGATGGGAGAGACCCAGTTCTCCTACGAGGAGACTTATTTTAGACTCCATTCTCCAGCGACCGTGGACTCCGACGAGGATTGCACAGCCACGACCCTTATTCAGTTCGGCCCTTTTCAGAGATGAAGCAGTTGTCCACATTATTGTGGCGGGCCAGAGTACTCCGACGAGGAGACTCATTTCCAGTTGCAGTGACTCTGACAGGCGCAGTTCAGAGCACATGCTCTCCGACGAGGAGATTCAACAGACTCACACTCCAGCCCATTCGTCCTCCTCACCTGCACGGCATGAGAAGCAACGTCCTCAACTGCAGCAATGTGCGCGTTGGGTTGATATTGTCCGTAGTGTCCTGTAGCGTTGAGTTGAGTTTATTTCTGTTTGTCCAAGCTGAGCATTGCATGCTCCAGCTTGAGGGGGAGTGTTAGAGTATTTGGTTGTGCACCTATTGAGTTGTAGCAGGGTAAATGGATCCTGAAGAAGATCCATTTACCCCCATCCAGTGTTTAGTCCCGCATCATCCAGTGGTGGGACTTGGAGGCTCTGGAGAGGCTATATAAGGAGCCCCAGACCTCCTGTACTCATTGAGAAAGTCAATAGACAAACACGCCCTATTTGAGGGCTTCTCCCGTGGTTTCATCCCGCTCCTCACGGAGTAGGGTTCCACATTAAACCCCGCGTTCTTCGTGTTCTTTATCTTTTTCCATGTTATGCTTCCGCAAGTTTATTTCTTAACAATATTTATCTCATGACCCCTATATACCTGTTAGCTCTTACACTACGGTCCTTTGGTCAACTCCCAATTATTTGACCGTTAAAGGGGATGAAGTCTGTTAACAATATTCAATTGAATGCACTACCCTTACTCATCCTCCCTCCAACCTTCCTCCTCCCTTCAACCCTCCTCCCGGACCACCACCGTCTCTGCCCCATCATTTGCACAGCCTCCTCCCCCTCCCCTCGCCACCTTTGCAACCGGTGCTCAACCCAGCACTTTCCTCATGAGGATCACTGCCATTGTGTCAGCCCTCGTCATGATCCAGAACCCATCCAATCTCACATCCTAAATTGACTCAAACCAACAAAATAATTGATCTAACGGATATAAAATTTAAATATTAATTTAAAATCCTAATTTAATAACAGAAAAATTAAATGGACAAAAAGTCCTAACTGAGCCCCAATTTGTCGTTCCACTCTGCATCAACTCTATGTTGCTTCTAAAAACTCATCTCCTGATGAGTAACTTTGTTGTATGTGGCATGGAAAAATTTATTCAGATTCGTCAGACCAATCTTCCAATTCTGAGCCAATGCGTTTTCAATTCAACATTATGTTTGTAATTATTTTCCATTGAGGGGCGTAGCGGCATGGCTAGGCGAGATTGGTGGTGTGGTTTGTTTCGACGTGGGAGCATTTGGAGGTTAGGGTTTCGTTTGGGTTTAGCTACGGTTGATTGGCAGTAGTGGTACAACATAGCAAAAGTGGTTGCTTTAAGGGAGTAGGGTGGGATCGGTGAGGGTGTGTAAGAGGCGAAGGGGGCCAGTGGAATGTAGACTGAGGGGATCTAATGGAGCTATTGATCTTTTGGCAGGCAGGGTTGCTAGCGGGGCGGAGGGTGACGGGGAAGTGGGATGCGATGGAGATGGGGCGGGGAGTGGTTGAGCGGGTGGTGATGGTACAGGAGCTGGAGAGGGTGCATGTGGCGACGGCAATGGGGCTTTGGGATTGGAATCGATGCAGGTGACGGTGGGGCAGCCGAAGGGTTTGATGACAGTGACGAGGGAGCTGTAATAGGATTCGGGGGATTGTCAGAAGAGCGAGGCTAGTGGAAGGAGGTTGTGAGGGCCTGGCGGAGTTGGCAGCGGTGTTAAGGTGGCAGGATGGCGGACCTGTAGAATTGGGGAAAGGGTTGGATGCGTGTGAACTTCCTAGACAGCAGCTATAAAGACAGGAGGTAGTAAATCTGGAGCTTTATTGCCATCGATTTTAGCCAGAGTTCTCCTCCAGTTGTTGTGTTAGCGATTCAATATCAACGGATCTTATAGTTGATTCGCCAAAGCTTGCATATTCTCGGATCTTATAGTTAATTCACCAAAGCTTGCATATTCTCGAGCATAATGGGAAGTATTTCTTTAACCTTAGCATGCCATGCATGGTCCCTTATGCAAATATCTTTTGAGCGATAACTCCTTGAGTATCTTGACAAATCGTCGGATCGTGAGGACGATCTATAGGCCATGATCTCACACCAATTGAAGCAAATCGAAGAATTTCAATGGTGGAAAAATAATTTTGATGGTGAAAATATTCAGTGGAAGAAGTTTTAAGTGCAGGGGAAGAGAAGACGTGCCAGCTGTGTGGGATTTGCGAAGAGAATGTGGAGATCGCATGGAGGGTGAAGAGAAATGAAAAGAGATAAATGAGATAAATCTCAATATTTTACAAACTCCAGAATTCATTGTTACACTGCCTACCATCCACATTACATAGGACACAGATGGGATTACAAAAATAGAAATGCAATAAATTTTCAAATCAAAACAAAATCCTTAGTGAACTATAAATTTGACTCCAAATGGCTAACTAATTAATCTAACCAATTCACTAATTAATTGGATATCACAGGCAATCTCCTTATTTAAATAGAAATAAAATTATCAACAGACTTCTGACTATAAATAAAATTAACTCAAACCTAATTTAATTAAACTCTGATTAACTTATGGAAATATAAAACACTAATTTATTAATGAAAAAATTGAAGAACCATAAGTGGACCCAATTTGTTGTTCCATGCTACATCAAATCGCCATCCAGCACTCCAAGGATTCAGAGAGGCCAGCAAAGGTGGGGCGTGGACCATGGGGAGACGGTGGATGTAGTGGTGGTCCATGAAGAGGACAAACAGAGGCGGTGGAGATCGGCGACTGGAGTTTGAAATTGATAGCTAGCAATGGCGTCGACATCGATGTTCGGTTGTTTGATAGGGATTGGAAGAAGGACGGAGAAGAAAGGAAAGAAAGAGGGGAGTGGAATCCACTGTTGGAATTGTTGTAGTTTGATTAACTCAATCACTTCAATACAAGAAGAGTCAAATAATGGCATGATTGTGGTGTTAAATGAAGCTAGTTTATAAGGGTAGTGGGATAAATATAAAGTATACAGGAGCGAGCATGTAATTTGCAAAGTTTATAGAGTTCATGATCTAAAAAATCCTTTTTTCTATTAGTGGGAATTTTTTATATACAGAGATTTTCTGTTAGATATTTTGTAATCCTTCAGGAAGTTATGTCTTTTACTTATTTTAGGGCATCACCTCCTATAACCCTAACCTTAGCATCTTCCTATGTGAGAATGGTAAGCATACCTTTTCTAAACAAACAATGCAATTATATCTTTTCTCTATTTCTCTCCACATGATATCAGGACACTATCAAATCCTAAGGGTTAAATTGTCTCCTCTCTCCACACTCTTCACTTGTTTCCTGACACCGACTCGAGTCGGTAACCTCCAGCCACTATTCCCTAGTCGACATTGTCCAGCAATGCCCTCCAAGACAGCACTAGCACCCTCCGTTAGTGTCGCTCCACGGCCAATGGCAATTTACAGCTCCTAGTGTCCTAAGAAACATAGCTCCTCCTCCTCCATCTAACATGCCCCACCAACAGCATGCACCCCTTTCTAATGTCGTGGGTGCTGCTCTGTAGCAACCCAATTAGAAGAACTCCATCTGATCCCTTGATGGTCTAAATCAAGACATTTTTTTCCTCTCAAAGTTTTATCCTTCTCGGATCCTTTTTTCTCTACAACCAATCCACAAAGTCGATGGGTCTCATCATGAAGATGGATGGAACCAACTGTGTTCCATGCAATTCAAGATCGCCATAAAAAGTATCAACAAAGAATAGTTGCTCATACGCTCAGAACCAGCAAAGAAAATCAAGAAAACATGTTATGGAAGCAATACAACGCATGTGCAAATATATGGGTTGCAAGCTATCTGTAACATCTAGATCCGCATAAACCAAAACTGATCCGATTAGGAGTCTGAGTTGCCAATTATGTTAAATTAATACTGAATAAACCCTAAATCGATCAATTGATCGTATAATAAAAGTCGTTCGTTCACAATCGTTCAAAAGCCGATCGCATCGTAATGCGTGCCACGGAAAAGCCGCGACACAAATTCGAAAACTGCAAAACAAATCGAGACTGTCATAAAATCTGATTCGATGAAATAAGATCGACATAATTGACCGTTCGTCAATCGGAAGTCGTTTGACATTTTTTAAATCGCAAAATTTAACCTCAAACAAAATCGTATTTCAAAACTTTTGGAGATTCATCCTCGATCCACAGTATACGGATATTACTCATATTGATCATCGTTTAGAGACGATCAAAATGAGATATTGCACCTCGAAATCCGAGACCCGAGGCGTGAATACGATCAGCTTTTATACCATAAATTAATGAGAGAGAAGCAATTTTAAAATATATACAATTTATTTAAGTTTTTCTGCTACTTTGTGAATTATAGGATTCTATGTCAGCCACTTGAAAAAAATGAAGATGTCAGCACGTTGATCTCAACATGCTGATGTCATGGATGATGTAAATAAGATAAGAAGCTTCTTATCTATTTACTCCCTCTTTTCTATCTCCCCTCCATTTTTTCCAACGTTAGGAGCTCCTCTCCCTTTTCTTTCTTTCATTTTCCCCCTAAATCCTCATTTGTTACTGATGATCAGGTCTAAGGGCTGCTACTGCCTCCTTTTTTGCAAGATCTTACTACTCCAAGAACAGTCTAAGGACTGGAGCCATTTTCTTCCTCATGTTGTTGTTGTCCAACAACTATACAAGTACTTGCATGCAAGAATTAAGGTTTAATTAGGTACAATTCTTCCATTCCTATTACTGTCATGCATGCATTTGCTACACATTTTTTTATTGGATACCTTTTCTTGGTTGAAATTACTATGAACTCTCAAAATCTGCCGAAAGTTTATTGTTTATCAGGGGATTTTAAAGGTATAAACTACAACCCCATAGATGCCTACTAGAAAAGTTCATACATTTTTTTAGACTTAGTGTATATTATTCATCTCAGATAAAACTAAGATGTGAAACCATTTTTTTAAGTTAATACTAGATATTGACCGGGTAAGTGTTAGTAAAATTACGGATGATCAGAATTTTCCTTTTATTAATCTCTACTGATAACATTAGGTAACATTATACCTTAAGATCATGTTAATGGAAATTGGGGGAAATCTAAATCAAGATATAAAACCTTTTGAGAAGCCATGTCTGGATTACAAATTTAAGTTACACACTATATTACAATTGTGATAAGAGATGTAGTTTGGATGGATCTTGGACTTAATAGTGGCATATCAGTGTTTTGAAAACAAGTATGGGCTCTATCTACAAGAGCTATCGAATTTCTTTAAGCCTTTGGATGAGTATTTTTAGGAATAATTATCCTTGACTTCCAAATTTCGGGCCATACTCATGCACAATTTGGTTGGTTCTTTAGAATGATTATATAATGAAGACATTGATAATATTCAAGGTCACTTTAATAAATATAACTTCAACGTGACTCTGCATTGGTGATTAAATTGCAGCTACTATTAAGCTAGCTTAAAGAATTTGACTACTTAAGATCACTTGCAAATTTTAAGATTTTTTAAATATCCTACAGCTAAGATTGAATTCTAGATAATAGTAAATTCAAATTTAAACTTACAAGAAATTTTTCTATAACAGTAACAACTAAGAGAGATAAATATATATAATTAAAAATTTGGTAATAATGTTCTGTTTTTTACACCTCTCCCCAAGTGAGTGTTGTCACCTTAAACTTTAATATCATTCCACCTTTAACTTTAATATCATTCCAACGTTGGGCTGAATGTGTTCACTTAAAAGCCATTTGTTCAAAAAACCATTTTGTAGAGCTACTTATGATTTAGACAGGGATTCCTTACCACAATGAGTTCATAATGATAACATTATTATTAATATCACATGCATAAAGACATCTGTCAATTTTAAATTGAGCTTTATAATATGTTATCATCTAAGTCACATAAGATGCCTTCTTGCATCCATCTATCTGTTCAAAAACAATATCATCCATTACTAAAATCCAAAATGGAACAAATAAAAAAATTCGATGTTAACGTCTAAGGAGTTCATAAGTCTTAAGAAATATCTCAGATAAGAGTACATCATCTCAGATGACCTGTAACAAAAAAACGAATCATCTTCATAAAATCATCCTTGGGAATACTCTACCATCTATTGATCACTATGAATAAATCATTGACTATGCATGTACAATCAACCAAATAATAGATTAATAGAGAGTTGTGGAGTCTAGAGAGTAAAGATGAAAATGGTGAATCAATGGTGACTTACAATTAATAGTGTCGGTCATGGTGACCCTTACACCTGACTGTGTGAGGGTGTTGTGACCCTCAACTGGGCGGGAGATAGGAAGCCCGATTAGAGCAACGACCGCCAAGTGCACGGGTCTAGGATCTCATCCATTTTCACGGTTTTTACAAGAGCTCGCAGAGTTCGTAACCTTGTTGGGATCCTGACTTTTGACCAGCTCCGATGACCCTCTGTTTTAGGATACCCATGTAGAATGTTGGAGTATTTGGTTGTGCGCCATATGAGTTGTAGGAGGGTAAATGGATCCTGGAGAAGATCCATTTACCACATCCATATGTTTAGTCCCACATCTACCAGTGGTGGGACTTGGAGGCTCTGGGGAGGCTATATAAGGAGCCCCAGACCTCATATAACCATTGAGAAAAGTGCAATAGACACACCAGCCCTCTGAGGGCTTCTCCCGTGGTTTCATCCCGCTCCTTCTGGAGTAGGGTTCCACGTTAAATCCCGATGTTCTTATTCTACTTTATCTTTTTCCATGTTCGCTTCCGCATGATTATTTTCTATCATGGTATCAGAGCGGGTTCGATTCTCGAGGAGTTTTATATTTTTTTTTATTCGAGAGTCGATTTATTGTTCGTTGTTCTTGAAGATCATTATTCTCTTCAAGATTCAATTTCTAGAGTTCATGAAACCCTTATTATGTTCCTTGCGGTGGATCCTATCGACGATGGCGCTACTTGCGTACGCATGGCATCTCCAGATCGGTGATCTCTATCTCCTGGTAGAAATCTCGAGCGGTCTCGCATGCCTCCTGGAAGGGGAACACTCCAGATGCGGCTCCACGATATCTTGTTCTCCAGATGCTGGGAGTCCTAACCAACACAGTGTTGGCGCTTCTCCGATCTCGGACTGGGGTTCCCACGTGGTGCAGCACCTCCAGCCACGAGTCCTCTCGCATGTCCAGCGATTTCGGGGGAGGCATCCCTGGCGGCACCCGTTAGGGTTCCAGAGAACCCCCAGGCAATACAGCAACGTCGCAATAACACTCAGCCCCCTTCCTCAAGTTCCAAAGAGGAAGGAATCTTCCTATCCTCTTCCAGGGCGCATGATATTCCAAGATGCACCTTCATCGACGTCCAGGCGGAGGCGGCAGTAGCCTCCAGGCGAAGCCACCAAGCAGTGGTCGGTCTCCAAGCGGCTCCCCCTTTTCAGGCGAAACCACCCATCCCCAACGCCTCCTGACATAGAACCCCTCGATTCCCGACTCCACCGTGGAGCCGCGCAAGCTCCAGGTGGCGTGTGGCCCTCCTTGGCGTGCAAGCGGATGCCTCCCAATTCCGCATCTTGCTCGACACGTACCTGCCTCACGCATCCAGCAGACCCTCTCCCAGCGACACTCCCTCCATGGAGATGAGCGAGCACTGCATGAAAATGTCGAATCCATAGCCAAAATCGCCTGGTTGACCTCTGCTGGAAGTTGGAACGGTCGACGTAGCGGTCCAAATGACTGTTGTGGCCTAGATGTTGCTCCAGACGAGCTCCTGAAACCGTCTCTCTCGGCTATCCTCAAAATTCTCCGATGTATCCGTAGCCTCGAAGATGGAAGTGATGTGTAATCTGGCCAGCTTCTCTTGTACCTCCTCTCGCATCCCTCTAAACTTCTCTAGATTCTCATCTGGAAATGCAGCGGCTGCTAGAGTGTGTCGAGACAGCTCGATGTATTGGACGAAGTAATCTCTAACTGTCATCCATCCCTATCGAAGCTCTGCAAACAAGCGACACTGGGACTCCTTCCACTTCGCAGATCGTCTCGAAGTCATCACATGTAGGATCGCGCCCCAACTAAGAAACTATTGTCTCCCACCATCTTTCTGCGAAATCTGTCAGTGAATACTCCATGAAAGATAGCCACAAGTCTCGTGGCGCACGAATCATCCTCAGCACCTTCATGACTCTCTTCAACCACTGCTCAGCATGGGTTTATGGGGCTCTCTCAGTGAGGCTTGCTTCAAATCGCAAGAGATGTGGTGGCTTTCTGAGACTATCCCAATGAGGCTTGTTTTAAATCACGAGAGACCGCTTACATCCTCTTAAAATAATGTGGGCATGTGGCTGGCTAGGAATTGTTGTGTTTCGGGAAAAAAATTATGTGGAAAATATTCTGTCATCTTTAAAAGGGTTTTTAAAGTCGTGGAGGATGTAATTTTTATTATTAATCAATACATTTTTTGGCATGCAAAATTATAGGTGATCACCTTTTTCTCCCTAAAAAATATATTTCATTGAGAAAGGAAATAGAGAGATCACTTTGGGAAATCTAACTAGTAGTGAAAGTTACTTGAATCGTGCAAGCTACAGACGAATACAAAGGACGGAAGTAGATGAGGCATTGAAGGTTATGAGACATGGGAAAGGTGTAGGACACGATGGCTTTCCTATAGAAGTTTGAAAAGTTTTAGGTGAGCATGGTTTGACTTGGCTTACCAATTTATTCAATGTTATTTGGCGAAGCAAGAAAATAAGTGAAGAATGGAGGAGAAGCATCGTGGTGCCTCTTTATAAGAACAAAGGAAACATTCAAAATTGTCCAAATTATAAAAGTATCAAGCTGATGAGTCATACTGTGAAAATTTGGGAACGTGTGATCAAAAAAAGGTAAAGGCAAATTTCCAAAGTAAAAGAAAACCAATTTGGATTCATGCAAGGTCGCTCAACTATTGAAATCATCCAGGTGATGAGGAGAATAATGGAGATTTACAGAGCTAGAAGGAAGAACCTCCGTATGATTTTTATTGATTTAGGGAAGGCTTATGATTCTGTCCCAACAGGAAAATATTGTGGAGAGTTTTGGAGAAGAGATAAGTACCTATCCTATACATCAACATCATAAAAGATATGTATGATAAAGCTTCATCGTTTGTAAGGATACAGTTTGGGAAGACGGACTATTTTGACATCGATATTGGTCTGCATCACGGTTCAACTTTGAGTCCATTCTTTTTTACTTTAATTATGTACGAGTAGACAAGTCACATTCAGGATGAGATACCTTGTGTATGTTATTTGCTGATGATATTGTGTTGATTGATGAGACTAGAGATGGGGCAAATAAGAAGCTTGAGGTCTGGAAACATGCATTGGATACTAAAGGTTTTTGTATAACTATGGCTAAGACTGAATATATGGAGTGTACTTTTGATGGAAGCAATGGTGAAGGAATCGATGTTAAGATTGGTGATGATAACATTCAGAAGAGAGATTCTTTTAGATACTTGGGATCTATTTTACAAAATGATGGAGAAATCGATGGAAATGTTACAAATAGAATAAATGCAGATTGGCTAAAGTGGAGAGGAGCCTCTATTGTTCTCTGTGATAAGAAAATTCCTTTGAAAATCAAAGGAAAGTTTTACAAAGCAGTTGTAGGACCTGCTACGCTCTATGGATCTGAATATTGGCATATGAACCATAGACATGTGCAGAGAATGGCAATAGAAGAAATGAAAATGCTAAGGTGGATGTGTGGACACGCACGTAAAATCAAATTCGAAATGATGCCATCAGAATGAAAGTTAGTGAAGCTCCGATCGAGGATAAGATGCAAGAATATCACTTAAGGTGGTTTGGCCATTTGCAAAGGATGTCAACTGATGCACCAGTGAGGAGATGTGAGTTTTGAAATGTTGAGTCGGCTAAAAGAGGGCATGGAAGGCCTAAAAAGTGTTGGAATGAGACTATGCAAAGGGATCTTAGTTTTTTGTATCTAAGTCCGAGAATGACCCAACATAAATCTGAATAGAGGCAAAAAATCCATGTAGCCGACCCTAATTAAAGTGGGAAAAGGCTTTGTTGTTGTTTTTGTTATGGTAGAAAATCATGTATTTAATCTTGCATTGCCTATCACAAGTCTGGAGTAATTGGGGCATATATATAGACATGTAGTATTTCAATTAGAAGAATCAAAAAAAACATGGTCATTAAGCTGCTTCTCATGTGGAATCGGAGATCCTCATGACCATCTCAAACCATGTAAATCAATGTGTTCATATTGTAATTCTTGTGTATTTGTCCTTCATATTTTTATAGATAACACGGTACTTTGTTCTTGAGTTTGTCCATATAAGGTTTGTTTTTTTCTTTATTTTGATTGTTTTTTTCTGAAGGTGTTAGTGTAGGCATAAATATAGGGTTCAGATATTTCAATATATCAACAACACAATGTTGATATATCGGTATCATCAAAGGACCAATACCGATATTGATATGACGATATGGGCACCTTGTTGGTTCTTCCTTCACAAATGGTCGTCGATATGGGTGATATATCATTGGTATATCGCCGACTTATCGTATTGACATGAGATCGATATGGATTCTGATATCAACATTTAAATCATTGATAAATTGTGATCGTGTTGATTAACATAGGCAGGTCGGGTGTTTTCTAAACGAGTTTTAGAATAGGGAGAGTGGGTAGAAGCACTAAAATGTACACGATGCTAGAATCAAAGCGCATCGTTGGACATTCTGTGGGCCCTTCGAGACGGAAGGAATGCAAGCATTTGTTGTAGACCACATGATAAAGGCATTACATGTGTCATAGACGCCTTTGCTTTGATGATGTCATAAGAATTTGTTACTTCGTCTCAAAAAATAAGATTTTGTTACCATACTTTTTAATAAAAATGTGGTTTGAGTTCTACCCTGGGTCTTTCCAAGCGACAGAATTCTATCTTCAACCCCCTACGTACTACTTGAATATTTAATAAGAGAGGGGCCTACAAAAAAAGCGATGCGAGAGCGTATTCGGTGCTTGACCCCCCTGCCTAGCTTCCTCATCGTAGATGGGAAGCCCGGTGCCACGAAATGATTGAGAAATGATCAGCATCATGTGTTCGAAGGATTATTCTTCGGATCTCAAAAATGCACAAGTTATTTAATACTAAATTATTTAAGATTAGCATAAAACTTATATAGGAGCGATTGATATATGATATGTCATTATGGCTAATAAATCGTGTTTAAAATAGATAAGAATTGAGTCCATTAGGAACGCAGCATTGGTAGAAGATTCATCTATTGTGTAGTAGAAGGTCATGTGTTTATCCCATGTCACTAATTGAGAGGAAGTTAGGTGTAAGTGGGGCCTATATATTAGGCCTTGTACTAAGGATTTAAGTGAGAATAATCAATGACATAAAACAGCTATTAGGCAAGATTTTCCACTATCTCAAACCACTTAAGCTATTATTTTGGTACTAGATTTGTAAGTATTTTATCTTTATTTCAGATTTTAACATGATATCACAGCAGGTTGTTTATAAGTTACATAACAATGTCTGATTTTCTTTCTTTTTTTAAAGGAAAGATTTAATTTTATTTATTCCAGATGTAGCTTTCTCAAAGATCCTATGATAGGTCGAAGATCATCGAGCCGCAAAGGAGTGGATATTGAACAAGATATGCAGCATATGAGGCAAAATCCATCGCATGAACTAGAGATGGTTAATAATACCAAGAGGGTGTATACGACAATGGCAATGCATCATCCTCGACCTCCAATTTGAGAAGAAGGTGGTGCAAGGACACACGAATGTAGAGGTACAAATCGATCCCTTGTAGCTTGTGCCATCGACAAAGAAGAGGTGGCGGACAAGCTCCATAAAAACCATCAAGAGGTGACACGACTGACAACAATGATGTGTGATTGACGATGATCACACCAGAACTTGTTTTTTTCTTTCTTACTTTCTTGAAAGGGTGGAACTTGTCTCTTACGAGGGACCTACCCCCTCTTTAAAAAGAGGAGAAATGATAGTCAAAATAGTGCATAAGCAATACAGTACTAAACAATTGAGAAAACAAGATAACTAATAAAACCTTCCTCAACATTGTAGTCGGATCATGAGTCTAGTCTCAACCTTATATTACAAGTTTGAACGAAAAGAATCAAAGAGACAAACACGGCCCGCTTCTCCCGTGGAGTAAGGCACCTTCTCAAACCATCTTGAATTGATGTTTTGATATTGTATTTCTTGTGTATTTATCGTTACTTCAAGCTTTAATAAATCTGATGATCCAAAGGGCAAGAACGTAATGGATTAATCCCAGGTTGCTTTTCTGCGGACCCCTTATTCATTAAAGATACTTTTATTGGCAAATTTTATCCAAGGTGCACTTAGATTTATAAAGTTCATTAATTAATAAAATATGGAAATGACTCCATAAATTCTGCCAAAATAAATTAAATATTTCTGATGAAGGAGTCTATGTAATTCTATTGGATACATATTTCTATAGCCCTATACTATTTTTTTAATAAAAAAAAGGGTGGCATCCCACCATGGAACCCACCTCAGGCCTGTACTATTAAACATGTTAATTAAGTTTTTGAGCGATCCCATTATCAGTGGATGCCCCTCTCCCTCTCAAAAAACTAAATTATGAAATATGACAATGTGTAGTGCAGTATGCCTACCACCCAAAATACTTATGTTCAAATCCCCTCTTATGGGGGTTGCGTTAGGTAGTCGACAGCCAACGTAAAAAATAGTCAAATCTTTCAACATAAATTTGAGCAAGAATCCATGTAGCTGACCCTACTTATAGTGGGAGAAGGCTTCGCCTTTTTTATGACAATGAGGGAAAACATTGAAAAACTTGGAAAGCAAACCTTTTGCCTCTTAGCCCGAGATTCATGATCAAGTCTTGACCTAGGACCCTTTGATGCCATTGCTTTTGTCGCACAGAACCTATTCCATGTTCAACAATATGCAGACCAGATCAGACACCTGTTTCAGTAAAGTATCTAGAAAAAGCACATGTTTCAGTAAAGGATTTCTCATGAAACTTGTATGAAATTGATATAAAGTAAAACAATGATGCGTCTAAAGATGCATTGATGTCATGCATTTCGCAACTTGACTTCAAAATATTATAATTCATGACAACAGACAGAACCATGAACCATCCAGTAAACACTAATCGATTAAAGATGTCCTTCACATACCCGAGCTATGTCACATGATTCAGATATGTAAAATGTGCCAAAAAATTAAGATAACTTTAAATCTCAGGCTACATGGAATGCAGCTTCAGCATGCTAGACAAGTGGTACAGAACTTGTACATGTAACATGTAATATATAGTTGAAAGTATGAAATAGTGACAAAGAGAACTACAATAATAAATTAACATTACCAAAGTGGTTGCCTTAGGGGAGTAGAGTGGGATCGGTGAGGTTGGCGCTATTGATCTTTTGGCGGGCGGGGTTGTAGCGTGGTTGCTAGCGGGGTGGAGGGTGACGGGGAGGCGGGTTGCGATGGGGCTGGAGAAGGGAGTGGTTGCGCGGGTGGCGATGGTACAGGGGCTGGGGAGGGTGCATGTGGGACGGCAATGGGGCTCCGGGTGCAGGTGATGGTGGGGCAGCCGAAGGATTTGATGGCAGTGACGAGGGGGGCTGTAATTGGATTCGGGGGATCACCAGAAGAGCGGAGCTAGTGGATGGAGGCTGCGAGGGCCTAGCGGAGTTGGCGGCGGGGTTAATGTGGCGGGATGGCGGACCTGTAGAATTGGGGAAGGGGTTGGCGGGGTTAAGGGCCTAGCGGAGTTGGCGGCGTTGTTAAGTTAACCTCCTATAGAGATGTAAATTGGGGTCACCATTTCGGTATGACTAAAATAGAATTTCGATAGAATTTCGGTGGAATTTCGATCGGAATTTCAGTCATTTCGATCATTTTTTATACTAGAATCCTCATATTTCGGTCATTTTGATCGAATTTCGATTTCGACTGGATATCGATATTCGACAGAAATTCAACCGAATTTCGCTGAAATTTGAGGCCATGCGTTCAGAGACGGGCAACGATTTTAGCCGGCATCGTCCTCCACTTATGGGTCAGCGATTAAAATATCAACGGATCTTGCCGTTGATTAGCCAAAGCTTACATATTCTCGAACATAATGGATAGTGTTTCTTTAACCTTAGCATGCCATGCATGGTTGCTTATGCAAATATCTTTTGAGCGATAACTCCTTGAGTACTTTGACGGATCCTCGGATCATAAGGATGATTTATAGCAAGGAATACTTTGACGGATCCTCGGATCATAAGGACGATTTATAAGCTATGCTCTCACACCAATTAATGTAAATCAAAAATTTTCAATGTTGGAAAAATAATTTTGATGGTGAAAATATTCTATGGAAGAAATTTAAAGGGCATGGGAGGAGAAGATGTGTCAGGTGAGCGGGATTTGCGAGAAGAAACGTGGAGATCGCATGGAGGGTGAAGAGAAATGAAGAGAGATAAATGAGATAAATCTCAATATTTTATAAACTCTGGAATTCATTGTTACATTGCCTACCATCCACATTACATAGGACGGGTGGGATTACAAAAATAGAAAGGCAATAAATTTTCGAATCAAAACAAAATCCTAAGTGAACTATAAATTTTACTCTAAATGACTAACTAGATCTGACTAATTCACTAATTAATTGGATATCACAGGCAATCTCTTTATTTAAATAGAAATAAAATTTATCAATAGACTTCTGACTGTAAACAAAAATAACTCAATCTTAATTTAATTAGACTCTAATTGACTTATGGAAATATAAAACCCTAATTTAATAATGAAAATTTTGAAGAACCCTAAGTGAGCTCCAATTTGTTGTTCCATGCTACATCAAATCGTCATCCGTCACTCTAAGGATTCAGAGAGGCCAGCAAAGGTGGGGCTTGGGCCATGGGAAGATGGTGGATGTAACGGCGATCCATGAAGAGGACAAACAGAGGCGGTGGTGATTGGCGACTAGAGTTTGAAATTGATATCTATCAATGGCGCCGACATCAATGTTTCGGATGTTTGATAAGGATTGGAAGAATAAGGAAGGAGAAGAAAGGAAAGCGAGAGGGGAGAGGAATCCACTGTTGGAATTGTTGTAGTTTGATTAACTCAATCAATTTAATTCAAGAAGAGTCAATTAATGGCACGGTTGTGGTGTTAAATGAAGCTAGTTTATAGGGGTAGTGGGATAAATATGAAGTATACAAGTTTGCAAAGTTTTATAGAGTTCATGATCTAAAAATCCCATTTTTCTATTAATGGGAATTTTCTATATACAGAGATTTTCTGTTAGATATTTTGTAACCCTTCAGGAAGTTGTGACTTTTACTTGTTTTAGGGCATCACACCCTATAACCCTAACCTTAACATCTTTCTATGTGAGAATTGTAAGCATACCTTTTCTAACACACACAAAACAATTATACCTTTCTCTATTTCTCTCCACATGATATCAGGCCACTATCACCTCTCTCCTCACTCTTCTCTTATTTCCTGACAGCGACTCAAGTCGGTAACTTCGGCCACTATTCCCTAGTCGACACTGTCAAGCAATGCCCTCCAAGACTGCTAGCACCCTCTAGTATTGTCGCTCCACAGCCAATGGCACTATGCAGTCCCTAGTGTCCTAAGCAACATAGCACCTCCTACTCCATCTAATGTGCCCCACCAACAGCAAGCACCTTTTTTTGTAATGTCGTGGGTGCTGCTCCGCAACAACCCAATTAGGAGAACTCCATCCGATCCCTCGATGGTATAAATCAAGACATTTTTCCTCTCAAAGTTTTATCCGTCTGGTTCCTTTTTTCTCTACAACCCGTCCACAAAGTCAGTGGATCTCATCGTCAAGATGGATGGAACCAACTATGATCTACATTCCATGCAATTCATGATCGCCGTAAAAAGCTTCAACGAAGAATAGTTGCCCACACGCTCAGAACCGACAAAGAAAATTGAAGAAAACATGTTATGGAAGCAATACAAAGCACGTGCAAATATATGGGTTGCAAGTTATTTATAACAGCTAGATCTGCATAACCAAAACCAACCCGACTAGGAGTACGAGAGGCCAATTATGTTCAATTAATATTGAATAAATCCTAGATCTATAAATTAATCGTACATTAAAAGTCGTTCGGTCGCGATCGATCAAAAGTCTATCGCATCATAATGCATGCCACGGAAAAGCCGCGATGTAAATTCGGAAATCGTGAAATAAATCGAGACTATTATAAAATCCAATTCAATGAAATAAGACCAATGGAATTGGTCGTTCATCAATAGGATGTCGTTTGACATTTTTAAATCACAAAATTTAATCCCAAACCAAAACCGTGTCTGAAAAATTATGGGGATTCATCCTCGATCAACAGTATACAGATAATACTCATATTGATCGTCGTTTAGAGACGATCAAAATGAGATATTGCACGACGAAATCAAAGGCCCGATGTGTGATTACCGTAGAGTCTGTGTATTATAAGATTCCGGGTCAGCCATTTGAAAAAAGAAGAAGAATTATGACATCAACAGGCTCATGTTAGCATGTTGATGTCATGGATGATATAAATAAGAGCGACGTAGAAAGCTTCCTACCTATTTCCTCCCTCTTTCCTATCTCCCTTCCTTTTTTCCAACGTTAAGAGCTCCTCCTCCCTTTTCTTTCTTTCAATTTCCCTCCAAATCCCCATTTATTGATACTGATTAGGTCGATAAGAGTTACTACTGCCTCCATTTTTGCAAGATCTTGCTACTCGAAGAACAACCTAAGGAGTGGAGCCTTTTTCTTCCTCCTCTTGTTATTGTCCAACAACTATACAAGCACTTGCATGCAAGAATTAAGTTCTAATTAAGTACAATTCTTCCATTCATATTACTGCCATGCATGCATTTGCTACACATTGTTTTATTGGATAGCTTTTCTTGGTTGAAATTAATATGAACTCTCAAAATCTACCAAAGTTTTTTTATCAGGGGATATTAAAGGTATAAACTACACCCCCATTAATGCCTACATGAAAAGTTCGTACTTTTTTATACTTAGTGTATATTATTCATTTCAGATAAAAACTAAGAGACGTGAAACCATTTTTTATGGTAATACTAGAGATTGGTTGGGTATGTGATAGTAAAATTAGGGATGATCATATTTTTTCTTTCATTAATCTCTAGTGATAACATTAGGTGACATTATACCTTAAGATCATATTGATGGAATTTGGGGGAAATCTAAATCAAGATATAAAACCTTCAGAGAAACCATGTATGGATTACAAATTTAAGTTACACACAATATTACAAATTGTGATAAGGGAGATAGTTTGGATGGATCTTGGATATAATTTGGGGCATATCAATTTTTGAAAACTTATATGGGCTCTATCTATAAAGGCCATCGAATTCCTTTAAGCCTTTGGATGAGTATTTTTAGGAACAATTATCCTTGATCTCAAAATTTCAAGCCATACTTATGCATAATTTGGTTGGTTAATTAGATTAATTATATAATGAAGATATTGATAATATTCGAGGCCACTTTAATAAATATAACTTCAACATGACTCTACACTGGTGATTAAATCGCATCTACTATTAAGGTAGCTTAAAGAATTTGACTACAACCTATTAAGATCACATGCAAATTTTAATATTTTTAAAATATCCTACAACTAAGATTATATTCTAGATAATTAAAGTGTAAATTCAAACTTAATCTTACAAGA
This sequence comes from Ottelia alismoides, assembly GCA_037367405.1. NCBI lineage: Eukaryota > Viridiplantae > Streptophyta > Magnoliopsida > Alismatales > Hydrocharitaceae > Ottelia > Ottelia alismoides. Next base: position 381,205 of record JAZKJV010006413.1, on the reverse strand, counting down.
ATTTTTTCCATAATAGTAACAACTGAGAGAGGTTTGGTTGTGGAAAATAAGATCCATGAGAGTATAAATGTAAATATTGTTGGAGTATAAGTTGTATGCATCATATATGAGGGAGGTGGGTAAATGGATCCCTTTTGAATCCATTTACCCCATTCATATATTTAGTCCCACATCTACCAATGTTGGGACTTGGAGGCTCTATGGATGCTATATAAGGACTCCAGACCTCTTGTATCCATTGAGAAATAGGAATGCAATATTCGCCCCTTTGAGGGCTTCTAATGCGGCTAAAATTAGATCGCGGCTTTTTAGAGAAAAGATTGTCGATGTAGAAAAAGCCGCGAAGAGATCTCAGTCGATCAAACAAATTCGGTTTTCAGAGAAAAACCTACACTATTTATTTTACCAGGTGAGTGTGCCTGGGTCGAACTCAAGGAGGCAGAATAGATTACTTTGATTTTTTAAGAGAAAATATTCTTGTGATTTATTTTTCTCTTCTTAAAGCAATCAAAGGGAAGATACAAATTTTATTGATTTTTTATTTTTAATTTTTTATTTGATTTTAATATTTTCCAATTTTTATTTAATTTTCAAAAGGGATATTTTTCACAAGATTTATTTATTAAGTATTAGGTGGAATATAGGTAAAATATAAGTGATATAGTATAGTAGGTAAAAAGCCGAGCAACGAGCTCGAACTACACACGAAAACAAAACAAAACGGAGTTGGTTTTCGAAGAATTAAAACACGATGAAAACACGAGAAAAATACACGGAAAAATACTTGAAAACCTTGATGGGGTAGTTGCATAACTACCCTAAAAAATCAACGAAAACTAAGGTCAAAACGAGGTCCAAAAATATCCCCTACGGCCCAGGGGTATAAGCGCAAGAAAAATATCAAAAATGTTCTGCAATGGGGTCCTTTACATGGACTGAAATGAAAGAAAATAAAGTGTTTTACATTTAGGTCCCTATGGAGGGACCTAAATGCAATTACTAAAAAGTTCTGGAGCGGAGCTGAATATCTGGAAGTCGGTGGGGTTAAGTATGCAAAATTTCCACCGGTTCGTATGTACAGACAGGATTAGAACGGAGAGGCGCGATCTGATGACCTCGAGCGTGCCACGTGTCGGCTACCTGTGCGCCTGGAGCTCTTCAGGTGTTCTTGAGTTTGTTGAGCATCTGACGACGCAAGCTTCTTCAACTAATTTTCTCCGGCGATCGGCAGCAGCTTTGGCTCTCCGACGGGGCCATAGAGTTAGGATCTAACTCTCGAGCTCACCTGCAGTAGGTGGCTGGCGGAGGTAGCTTCAGCAGAATAGAGCAGAACAGTCCGACATCTTCATCGCCTTCCCACCGCCATCCTTCATATTCAGCATAATCTCTTGGCAGTGGTTCATTTCCACATGTTGCTTCTGAAGCACATTGGACAATGACCCAAGGATGTAACACCTTGCCAGATTATGGTCTTCATCATATTTCTCATTATATGATTTGTCTTCCGCGGTCTTAAGGTTTGCTATCTTGTCCTTGCTCAGCACATAAGAGATGCGCTCCGCAGATAGGACAAGATCCAAATTTCGGATCCAATCCGAATAATTTGGTCCAGTCAAAAGAACCGTGGTTTGATTCAAATGTGAAATGATTTGGAATGAAATCTGATTAAGCGTTTAAGAAGAATGATTAGACAATCTAAGGAAGGGATTAGCCACGCTAATCATGGCACGATGTTCGAGAAAGAAGTTCGAGAAAGTGAATGAATAGGTCTGGGAAGATCAAGGTGTATTACCTCGAAAGAGAGCTCGACGGGCGACCTTGGCCGGAGCTGAACGCGGCACTGGGGCAGCGATGCAAGGCAGCGAAGCGCCTTGGAACCTCCTCCGATGTTCCCTCTTCCACGCTAGCTGGTCGTCGAGTGCTGTCACCGGAACGAGGTGGAGCAAGGTGGAGAAGTTGGGGGGCCGGCCACTGGAGCTTGGGTGCTTCAGGTGGTTGGAGAGTTAGTTAAAAATGGCGAGGTTTAGGCCCTTTTATAGGTGAGTTTCGTGGGCTCCAAGTAAAATCGAAGGGATGGCGAGCTAGTAGGTTGTTAGGAGATTCAAATCAAGGGTTGAAATCATCGGAAGGTGTTGGAATGCGTGCTGGATAAATGGGTGAACATGGCCGTCCAGAACAAACTCCGTTAAAGCCTCTTTGAGGAAGATGAACCAGGTGCTGACACGTGTCAGCACCTGGTTGGCCAGATATAGAAAATTCTTTATAAATTCGATATTAATTAGTAAATAGGGTTATTTTAAATAGGTACAAATACAAGAAACGTAAATAAATTAATTATCTAATTTATGAAATAATTACTTTTTATAAATAATAAATATTATTCAAAATATAAATATTATATTAATAAATAAGTATATATAAATAGGTTTTGAATTTTTAATTTAATAAATAAATAAATAAATATCAATTTTATATTTTATTAATTATTATAATAATAAATAAGAGTTGTGTGAATTTTTATGAATTTTAATAAAATAATTTACATATATTAATAAATAAGGGTATAAGTTATACAGTTCATTTTTACCTATAATTTAGGGTTTTTGATTTTATTAACATAGTAAATAAGCTCCAAAAATTATGAAATAAATTAGGGTTAAATTACAAGATCATGAAAATATTTAGGAATTATAAAATCAAGAAAACTATAAACACTGTGTGTTACATAAAATAAATAGCCCCGAAACCCCGTTGTCTTTTGGTCCCAAAACCGACTTTTTGCATACGGACTCCGAATTCAATGAAACCACCTTTATTAATTAGAGAATATTATTTTATGAACTTTAAAGGTGAGTAAAGTGAAATTGGAGTTCGTATGAAGAAGTTATGATGTTCGGAAGTTGAGATTTTGACAATTTATAAGCTGGGTTTGTTGGTATATGTACAGGGTAATAATTTTAACTTATTTTTATATTTTTATATACAATTTTAGAAATAATTAGGAAAAGAGTTTGGTGAAAAATATATATATATATATATGAGTTAATTAAAAATCTTTGAAATTTTGTATTTATTTTATGAATAGTGATGAATATATAAAGTGGGGTTTAATTTATTTTTAGGGTTTTCTTTCCTTATCTCCCCCTACTTGCTGGCTTGTTGACCAATCCATGCTGACTTGGTCTCAGGGTTTAGGTTATATAAATATGCCTTGCAGTTATATTTATATTTCTAAGTCATATTGTACATATATACATATATCCAATCTGCCTTTTGTTCTTTTTCTTTGTTCTTTATTTATTTACATGATTTTGATGGTTAAAAGTGATTTTTTATTCATGAATGAGGATTTATTAAAAGATGGAAATTAATGAATATTTACATGCATTTGTTAAGGGTTTTAAGACAAAATGCGACAGAAAAGTTAATGAATCATGGATTCATCAGCTTCTCCCGTGGTTTCATCCCGCTCCTTGGGGAGTAGGATTCCACGTAAAAATCTATGTTCTTCTTGTTTATATTTTTCTACTTACGCTCTGTTTATCATTCCGCTTATGCATTCTCTATTTTCTAACATGGTATCAGAGCGGGTCGATTCTTGAGGAGTTCATTTTTTATTCAAGATTCGATTGTTCTTATTTGTTCAAGTTTTGTAAGTTCTCGGTTTCTATTGAAACCCTAATTTCTAGAGTTTTGTTCATATTCAAACTAGTTCAAGATTCATTGGCATCTTCAAAGACGGCTTTTCCAGCAACGCAACTGGCCCTGCCGCATCTCTTTTCGCAGTACTCCATCATAGAGCAACCAACAATCCATGTCTTTAGTGCGTGAGTCACCGCATCTACAAGAGGAGCTACATCTCCTTCGCACAAACCAGGCACATGCATCGCTCCTCTCTTCTTCCAAACCGTTCATGCTTGTGGCACCGCCAACATCTCCCCCGATCTAGGCAGAGGAACCATATCCTTACAACACAATAGTTTCTTTCCTTCACGAGGTGATGGTTGCTCCTCTCATAGCGCAACACCTCATTAGCTTCTTTCAAACATGGCGCGATAGCATGATATCCGCTCCTCTAAATCCATACCCATCATATCTCTCCGATCCACCCGCTCCAGATGACGTGCACAATCCTCGAGCCCCCAGACGATAAGAAACGCCCTCTACAGGCCACCACACCCTCTAGGCGGAAGCAAGCCTCCAAGGCGAAGGTCCCTGTACCTCCAGGTCGGGTTTATCACAACATCAAAGGCCCCATCTTCCTCTTGTGCAGCAACGCCCCAATCGGTGTTGCCTTTAGGCAGTGGCGGCAAATCTTTACCTTCAATAGTACGCACGACCACGATCTTTGTCTCACCAACCTTCACGCAGTGCTCTCAAGCCAATAAACCTCATCAGCGATCTGCCTTCCTCGCATTGTTGTGCGATCCTCCAGGTGGAATCCCCCCTCCCCCATGACCCCTGCCATCGCTAACCTCCAACGGGAGGCTCGAGAGCATCTGCCTCTCCTACGGTGGCTCGGGAGCAGAGCTCCAGAAGAAGCAATGATGCTCCCCCATCCCTCCTGGCAGCGGCGTTTTCTTTCCAGAGAGGGGTTCCCATCATGGGAACCCTAAAGGTGTACTTTCGTTTATTAAAAAATGTAAGTGCTGCAGTTTGGCCTTTAGGTCATGCTATGTTAAAACAAAAAAATGAGAGATAGTGAGAAGGCCTCATGGGGGTTGAAGTAAAAAAAAGTTTCATTTTTTCCTTTATAGTCCAAAGGAGTCCAACCAAGATTCAAAAAAATGGGGAAAAGGAAAAAGAAAAGGTACGTACAAGAGAAAAGCCATACACAAAAGATTAAAAAAATGTTTCAAAAAAATGAATTGAAAGCTGATAAAAAAATTGAACGGCTTATGTTAATAAAATTCAGGGCGGCTATTTAAAAAAATTGACAAAAAAACTATGAGTTTAATGTTTTATTTTCCTCATTATCTTGTCTTCTCCCAACTTTGTCGATGTTGTTTTTCCGATAAGTATGGGATAAAGGGGGGTATTATGTAGAGCCACATGTCTTGTTCCAGATTCAGATGTCAGATTCATCAGACGGTCGTATTGTTCAGACTCTACAACAGATATTCAGACTCGATGCTAGATGTTTTAGAGTCTCCGATTTCAGACACGAACATGGATGCAGACTTCTTTTCAGATGCACACACGTATGCCGTCTTTTGTCATGGCCTCCATCATATATTGTTTTGTCAGACAGGGTTTTCATGTGATCCATAGGGACTCCAGAGTATAGTACCATTCTCTGTGCCAGATGTGAGAGTCTCAGTTCTCCGATGATGAGACTTCTTTCAGACTCCATTCTCCAGGGACTGTGAACTCCGACGAGGACTGCACTTCTACGACCTTTTCAATTCGACCCTTTTCAGAGATGGAGTAGTTTTCCACATTATTGTGGTGCGTCAGAGTACTCCGACGAAGAGACTCATTTCTCGTTGCAGTGACTCTAATAGGCGCAATTCAGAGCACATGCTCTCCGACGAGGAGATTTAGCAGACTCACACTCCAGCTCGTTCATCCTCCTCACATGCACGTCATGAGAAGCAACGTCCTCGATAGCAGTCGGCAGTTGTGCGTGTGATGAATATGTGATTCATCACTCTAAAAGTTGAAAATAGAGCTTTGTTCCCGAGTAAATAGCAACATATTTCCCCTTATCTTGCATAATTAGCATTCATTCATGCAAGCATAATATCTGCATTTTAGCATTCATATTTGCATTAAATAAGAAGCCAATTTCACTTGTAAATATTCACCTGTATATTAACCATATTTGTATATATTTTATACTAACTCTGAATCTAATAAAACCAACTCTATTGTGTATATATGACTAACACTAATTAAAGAAAAATATCAAAAAATACTAACTTGTAAAATTGACCAATAAACCCTCAATCCAAGTTTGAAACTAGAAACCTTAAAATGTGCATATCTCTCTCATCCAGCCTTCGAATTAGGTCTACTTGCTTTTAAAGTAATATACATTTCAAGACCTTCGAAACAAGATCAATTTCATTAAAATCAGAGCTCGTATGCAAAACTTGGGTTTTGGGCCCCTTTTGTATATTGTATATATTGACCGTTTTGCCCTTGTATTTTAACATTTCATTTTCCTAATTATTAAAAATCCAAAAAAAGATTAAATTGTAAATATTCTCCTCATATTTTCTCTATTTTTATTTTAATTTTTCTCTTATTGAAAAATGACAAAAAAAATACAAAAGATAAAATGCGATATTTTATACCTATAAGGTACCACCCAAAAATACACTTTGTACAGATGATTTCATTTGATTTTTGGCCCTTCACGAAAGTTGTAGATCTCGTCGAGACGAGCAACTTTCGTGTTGACCACTTTTTGATTTAATCCCTTTTGTTATTTCTTTTTGATTTTTTTTACATTTAATTTTTGAATTTTCTAGGAGCGACATGTGGCAGCTCCTGGAGCCACCACGTGTCACCCCATTTTTTTATTATTTTATTAATTTCGGATTTATCTTATTATTTTCGGATTTATTATTTATTATTATTTTACTATTGTTATTTTAATTATTTTTAGTAGCCTACTATATTATTTTATTAATAATTCATTTTATTCTCCTTTTACCTCTTCCCTTACTTGCCTTCTACTCCAAGCCACCACTTTCTCCACAACTCCGTTACCTCCACCCTTCTCCTCTTTATATTCTCCTCTCCTCCTTCATTCATTTTCATCCGCCGTTTTCGAGAGAAGTGAGGTCGAGCCCCTTTAACCTTCAGGTGACAGCTGCAAGAGACGAGTCGAGCGACGACAACCTCAAGGAGAGATCCGCGGCATCAACATTGCCGCGTCACGAGATTCCAATCGGACTCGCTCAAGCTTCGGAGCAACCGCCATCTCCTCGAGGCGACAACCGGAAGCCGCGCACCGAGGCTCATTTTCGGCGAAACACAGGTAAGTATACTCTATATTCATCTTGTCATTTCATTTTTATCTAACAAATTTTCTTCTTGTGATCTTATCATCACCACATAAAAATCACTCCACCATCATCATCACGATCACCACATTTTTCATCATCACAATCATCACACACCACATCTTTCTCCATTACATTCTATTTTCAATTTACATTAAGAAAATTACAACAAAAAAATTATAAAAAAACAAAAAAAGCTTCCAGGTCTGTTCTGCATCACCGCGGCCACCTCCCACGAGCAGTCGCACTAGCCCGCCATCCTCCCTCGACGTCGTGCACGCGCCAACACACCGCGTTCGCGTGGCCCGCTGCCAGGACCACCGTGCACCCACTGCTGCTCGCTGCTGCGCCGTTGTCCGCGGTTCTTACACCTCCACAGGTCACCAGCCGCGGTGCGCCGCCCCACCGCGTGGCCATCCAGCACGCAGCCCCTGCTAGGTCGCGCTCCACCGCCAAGCACCACCCCGCGGCCACCGGCCCCTGGCCGCTCCGCCGGTGCTCCTCCTCTCGCCGCTTCCAGGCCCTGCGCGCGCCGACGTCGCCCACTGTATCGCCTCCGCACGGCTGCCTTGGCCGCCGTGCGCGCGACATCCTTAGGCACAATTTGAGTTGAATTATTTCATTTCAGTAATTGCAAAGATAGCCCTGTCTTTGAACGTTAATTTGGAAGTCATTTTTGCATCATTTTTTAACCAAAAAATAGCATTTGTAGAACAACTAAATCTTTATCTTCTGGGTATTTATTTAAAATTTTGTGAGTATTTGATTATTTATTAAAAATCAGAGATTGAAAATCAGCCATATTTTGCCCATTTAAGCTCTGAAATTCGTTCAGGCCTATTTCTTGCTCCAAAAAATTGTGAAAAAATTGTGAATGATGCCTCTAAGTGTGCTATAATTACAGTCCAAATTTCGTCCAATTAAGAGTTATCTTGTGCATAAAATAAATTCTAGCGTGATTTCTGTAATTGATTTTTAATTAATTCTACAAATAATATTTTTAAAAAATTTCAACTCTCCTTGATTCATTATTGAAATATCTATTTGAGATAATTCATTCTCTGGATGGTTTGATTCTGTGGATTTATTAGAAATTAAATACCCACAGTCGCTCTGTTTTCAGTAAACAAATCATAAAAAATCGTAAAGTGTCAGAAAATTTCAAAAATATTAGTGTAGCTTCATTTCATCATGTGTAACATACAGTAGATTTTTCATAATTTTTGCTTACCATTTGCACGAAAAAACCCCAAAAAAGTTTGTATTTTTCATTTGTGCATATTAAATCCAAAAATTCCAAAAAAATATATTTGCATTCATCATTGGATAAGGTTTACAGAAAAAATATAATTTTGTCAATTTGATCTAATTTCACATTCAAATTAATTTTGGCTAAGTCAGTTATTTTTTTGTTAACTTGATCCAATCCCCATTTGTGCATTGGCAGTTTTATCGCATAAAAAATTACAAAAAGAATCCCACTCAGAAAACCGTAATCTAATACATCTAACTTGATCCCGAGTTGTTCCTTTGCCTCCTTGAGTCGACCCTGGAGCTTGCCCAGGCTAAATAAACATACAACCGCATACTAATTTAATTCGACGATTCATCGAGTTGTGCGGTTATTTTTGATCGATGCGGATCTATCCGACTGCAACGCACTCGTCTATTAGACAACATTATAAAGGGTATGTCATCTGTGTCCGTCAAATGGCACCGTTGCCAGGGAGGCAAACAGCTTAGGATCACTTTAGAAAAATTAGATTCACGGTTTCCATTCACTCGGGTAGTCTGACCCCCGAGCCATCTTGTAATTATCCATTTTTTCCTTAATTGTTTTTCTGACCATTTCTGTATATATTTTTCTGACATAATTTTTATCTTTTTGTGCGAGGGTCCGGTGGACTTGGAGCGGCTTTCTTGAAGTCGACGCATCTCGAAGTGCATCGGGGGCCGACGATTCTTGGATCAAGTCGGCTGTTGGACGTCAAAAAGATTTTTGTAAAAAAAGTGTCTGCATTTACAACAGTTCCCGTTTGGGTTCTCGCACGTGTAAACATAGTAGAATTGTGTCCCGTCTGCTGTGTGGGTTGAATTTTTAGAATAGGCTTGCACTAGCGGCTCCTCGAGCCACTCTAGGTTTTGCTTGTGCTCGTAATTTTTAGGACCACACAATCACTTAAAAGACGCACTTAGACCGCAGATCTAGTCAAATTGAACTTGTGCTTCACTCGCTCATAGAACTGCATGTCTAGGAGGGCTTTTCATCGATTGCATTCATTTAGTGTAAAATCTCAATTCAGTATTGCATCCCGCATTGTTGAGAGCTGGAGGCACTGTAAGTATTCTTACTTGAGCATTCATCATCGTTTTCTCGATTGCATCGGCTTATTCCGATTCTCTCTTTCTCTCGGTTTTCTAACCTAGGATAAAGGAATTGGGACTGGACGGTAGACGTGATTGCTTGTGTGGATTAATATCAGTGATAACTAATCTCTAAAATCAAGACTGCTAATTGAATTGGACCAAAAAATTGACTAAAATTAACCCTTGTTTGCGGGAGAGTAACCCCGACCTTGTTTTCAGGCTGAGTGATGGTACTTGAGTGTGTGTGAACACCTTAAGGTAGAGCCAAATCCCCACCTTACATATCATGGGCCAACTGATCCTAGCAAATATCACGATTTGAATATTTTTAGATTTACTGACTAGTACCAAGTAGCCTCCGCATGTTCGCGAGTAGTCAGGGGTGAACCGGCGGTACTTCGTGACAAGTTGTTAGTAACCCTTCGGGGCAAAGTTCCAGCCTTGTCAGCCTCCACCTGCTTGCAGGTAGATAGGGGCATGGTCTTTGAGTCCATCAACTTGGGATAGGAGTGAAGAAAGGAAGGATCGGCGGTATCTTAGGCGACAAGTTAAACATGGAAGACGCATCCGGCTCTGAGCCGACTTCCCTATAGGCTGCGTAAATCCTTGCTATCTTGCTTGAAAAATCACACTTAAAACTAATAAGATTAATAGGACTCGGTTTCGAGTCCTTCACCGTGTTGAGTGTGAATTTAGGGTTTGCTCTTGCGTTTGTCTTCGTGTCTGTCTGTGTGTGTTATTCTGTGTCATTGCACATTTTCTACCTTGTTCTGCTTACATTCATCATTTCCTCTTCAAGATGTCCGGATATTGGTCCCCCTACCCTATAACCTCTGGTCATTCCTTCTCGACCATATACCGTTCATCTTCACCTTCCTCTTCTTTCATGTATCCTCTGCCATCCACGGGAGATCCTTACCCGTTGTCGGTTCCACCTCGACCCGATTATGAAGTCAGAACTTCGACTGACTCCTCCACTTCTTCGCATTTCTCACCTACTCCATATTTTAACACTCCGGATCCACTTCCACCTTGGGCTGACCGTCCTTACTCTCGAGAGCTTGCAGGAATCAAAGAATCAAATGAAGAGCAAGCCATTGCTGAGACAAATAACTGGCAAAATTATATGCCCCCACATACCTCACCTCAAGTAGGGACCATACAACAATTTACATATACACATCCCGACTTGACCTTAGGGCATAACTTGGTTGACCGAACAACTCGAATGGAGAGGCCTGAACATCATGATTTCCCAGACTTGATTGACTTTAGTGATCAAGCTTCCATTAACCAGCCTTCATTCGGAGAGCCTATACATTCACAAGATTGGACTCATGAGCTAGACTTATCAGTCCATATTTTATCATATGAGGCTCCGACCAATATTTGCCATCTAGATGGTCCATACCCGACCCAGAATTACATGCCAAAGTCTAGGTATGCTGAGTATGAGACCCCAATACCTCAGCAATATCCTCCAAATGAGCAGAACTCTCCCATGATTTGTCATGAGAATTTTGTGGAGGATGACTTCTCTAGACTTATTAAGAAAAATGAATCATTTGGTAACGAGTTGAGAGATGTTATGAATATATTGCACTCAATTTCTGCCAGCCTGGGTATGAAAGTGGAGAAGTAAGTAAGTAGATCTGATATTGAAAACCGTGACAGCATCAGGGAACCCACACCGTTTGTACAGCAGGAGTCCATTCTATCTCCATCTTCTACTAACCACTTACCCTCCAATGCAAAGTCTGATCATCCATCCATCAAAAACACCAAAAAAATTGAAAAACCAAAAACCCACATAAAAATTGAAAATGAAAAAGACCTACAAAAATTGGATCCTGTCATAAGGGAAGCACTCAATGAAGAATTGATTTTTAATCTTCCCTTAATAAAGGCCATAGATCACTTCCCTGACCTCAAGAGATTTGTAAAGAATAAATTGATGCCCAAGAGGTCAGGTACTAAGAGAACCAGGACTGAAAGACACATAGTGTCTATGGCCACCTCCTTGGTGATGGGGAGAAAGACCAAGAGCCGCAGAGTGAAGCGGTTGCCTAGGGTGGAATGTGAAATCAAAGACACCATCTTTACCCATGCAAGAATCGATGATGACTCTCCGATAAATATCCTCCCGACCTCTATGTTTGACAAACTCAAAATCAGGCCAATCAGAAAGTCGAGAGAGATCGTTCAGCTGGCTGATCGATCCATCAAACGGGCGAGAGGAAACATTTCAGTCATCATTACTTTCCAAGGTGCTCTACTCCAGGTGGACTTCACGATCATTGACATCGAGCACCGAGGAGGGTTCACCCAGTCTCCGATTATTCTCGAGAAGCCGTTCAACTAAGGCGAATATAGATTGCGAGACTCGGGAAATTGATTTTTCAGCATTGGGAGCAGTCCAACCTCACTTATTCTTTGATACACTTTACTCAAAGGTGACCCACACATCCGCTGACAGTCGTGACCATCGAGAGGTAGATGAGTCCCACCTCTCTGCTACACCTGAGAGACCGACTATCCGGACGACCGTTGGTTCTGAGACTCCCCACATCTTCACTTCATCAACTGCTTACACCACCACCGTGACAACTTCTAAGGAGGACTCACGATCAGAAGCTAGCATTAAGTCGGACATGACCTTTGTTGATTGCCTAGACCATTTTGATGATCCGACACAAGAGCCAAAATATGCCAAGCCAACTGAGACCACTAGCACCTTCCCGAGACATGTGCTGACCCTTCAGGAATATTACAATCTATATGGTGACTCATCTGGTGAGGAACCCATAGTCAACACTACATCACATTCCAGACCTTCAAAGGAAACAACCAAGAGTAAATTGACTCCACATAAAAACACGGTTGCTCCCTCTTCTAGTCGGTTATCTAGTGAGTGGAAGCCGAGAATTGATTCCTCGAGATGTTCCCTCGAACCTCTCAAGGCGTGTCTCTCTCATCTCCCTCTCAATGATTCATATTCTAGAAAACCGACTAAGAAAGTTTCCTTCAACACACCGGAGAAGGAATTTTCGGAAGAGTCCTCATCTGGTCCGGATAAGGTGATTTATATGAGTGAGCTCAGTTCGGCTGGTCTTAAGCCGTATTTGAGGAAGCAGCCGTGTGTCGACCCTCGTTGGACGATCCCTACACCTCACTATTATTCATCTGAGGACGATTTCGACATCGACACATATGTATCTTATCCACCTCCTCGCCTCCGCAAGAAGGTTCGTCACAAACCTTCTTAATCCTTGTACATTCTCACTCTTTCTTGTATCTATTTTCTTTCCCTCCCTCCCCAGTGATTCGAATCACTCACCCCAGCTCCATATCATTTCATTTTGTGACTATACTTAAGATAATCAGATCCTAAGTATAGGGGGGTGATGAATCCGTGATTCATCACTCTAAAAGTTGAAAATAGAAGCTTGTTCCCAAGTAAATAGATGCATATTTCCCTTTATAATGCATAAATAGCATTCATACATGCATTCATAATACATGCATTTTAGCACTCACATTTTGCATTAAATAAGAAGCCAAGATCACTTGTAATTATTCATCTATTAAAATAACACCTCCCTTATATTATGTACACCTGTAATTAATAATATAAGGAAGATAGTAAGAAATCTCCTTTGTAAAAATATCAAATAAAGCCCCAGAATCCCTGATCCATAAAATGCCCATAGATCCCCCATATAAACTCCAAAATAGTCTACTCACTTTCAGATTAATACACATTGAAAGACCTTTAAAATGAGACTGATTTCATCTAATTTGGAGCTCATATGAAAAAGTTAGATTTTTGGGCCTCTTTGTCTACTATATATGTGTATATTTGTACTCTAATATTTTTGTATCATATTTGACCTCATCTCCGTCTATGGTCAACATGAAACTTGTAGATGTCATCAAGATCTAAAACTTTCATGTTTTGAGTTTTTCCAAATTCAGCCTCCTTTTCTCTCTACATTCATTTCTATTCTCAGCCAATCACAGCTGGCCACGTGGCGCCCTCTGGTTGCGCCACGCGGCCCGCTCCCCTTGCCCTAGCCGACCCTGCTCTCAGCCGTTGGATTTCTCTCTAGATCCAACGGCCATCTGCACTCCACGTACACCTTTCACTTCCACCGTCTGATCATTTCCCCCTTCTCATTTGAACCGCTCGTTCGCGCCTCTCCTACAGCGCGCCACGTGGCGCATTATGCGCCATCATATCTCGCCTTCAGCTCTTCGATCTACACCGTCCACTAGCGCGTTAACTCTCACCATCTGATCAAGTCCTTGGGCTCATCTCCACCGTTGGCCAACGCGGCTTCCCTATCGCACCACGTGGCGCATTCAGCACCCTTAGATTGCGTCGCCTTGACTTGATCTCAGCTGCCCGCTTGCGCCTCGCCTTCGACGCACCACGTGGTACCATCACGGCCCGTGATCAATACGCCCCAGATCAGATCCAAGCCGCTCCATCCCGCCTTCTTCTCCGCCGTTGGATCACAAGATCCAACAGTGAAGGCCTCGTCTTCCACCTCCAGCGCCCCTCTCTCCCACGTTCTCGGGCTTGCGCGAGGGGCTTGCCCCTTTCTATTTTCGGCCGCACGCCAGCCACCCTCGCCGACCACCAACACCGCCACGATCACCCCCACTCTTCCCTCATCCTCGCCAATTCCCTCTATCTCCATAATGACCACCGGAGACGCTCCACGAACCCCACTAACCTCACCTCGTCACCAGCCCCGCCGTCGACTTCATCCTATAAATACTCGATCACCGGCCATCTTCACACCCATCCGCCACTCCAGAGAGCTTCCCTGAGCTCAGATCTTCCGTTTGGAGACAACAATTGATTGACTCTTCGAGCGACGAAGGGATTCTTCTCCGACGAGATCCGCGGCGCCTCCGTCGTGTCGCAGCCCCTGCTCTGTGAAGCTGCTTGAGCTCGGGATCCTACCGATCCCTAGAGCGATGACCCTGGAACTCGAGACTGAGCTCCGATCCCCAGGTAACCCCCTCCATCCTCTCCGATCACTTCTTAATTTTTTTATTTACTTTTCTCCGATTTTATTGCACCACCACCATCATCTTCTCACTTCACAATCACCTCGTCGAGCTCCGCAACGGAGCTCTGACCTTCGCGATCCATTTATCGCCCTCCTACAACACACTTCACCCTCCATCGACTCCAGCTTCGCCACCTGGGCGGAGCACCATCGCCGGACCTCCCTCGCATCACTTTAGGCCTCGTCGTCCACCCTTCACATCTCCATGCATTGCCTCGTGCTTCGGCTATATCCCTAACACCTGCAGGCACTCACATCTTTCATCGGCCGGAAGCTCATCGGAGCTACTTTCGCGCTTCATCGCCACGGTGCTCCAGCACCCCTCTTCCACTCCTGAAGGCACCTGGAGCTTCGCCGCACCGCCGCGCATCTTCTGGGATATCTCCGAGCACCCGAAGAGCTTCACCGACGCTAGGAGGATCAGGCGGAGCCAAGGCAGAGCCCAAATCCCCGCCTTCCATATCATGAGCCAACTGATCCTAGCAAATATCATGAGTTGAATACTTTTAGATTCATTGACCAGTACCAAGTAGCCTCCGCCTGTTCGCGGGTAGTCAGGGGCGAACCAGCGGTACTTCACGACAAGGCCTAGCTTTGTCAGCCTCCGCCTGCTTGCAGGTAGATAGGGGCACGGTCTTTGAGTCCCCAACTCCGGATAGGAGCGAAGAAAGGGAGGACCGGCGGTATCTTAGGCGACATGTTAAACAGGGAAGACACATCCGGCTCTGAGACGACTTCCCTATAGGCCGCGTAACTCCTTGCTATCTTGCTTGAAAAATCACACTTAAAATTAACAAGATAAATTTGACTCAGTTTCGAATCCTCCACTGTGTTGAGTGTGAACTCAGGGTCTTGGATTGAATTGTTTGCTTCAGGTAGGAGTCAAATCCTATCTTCACTTAGATCTCCCATTTCTTCTCGGCAAATCAAGATGAGTGACTGGGGGGATATCGACTCTTTATTCACCAATCTCTCTTTGAGCCCCCCACGAAACTCCTCTTCATCGTCCCAAGCGCACCTTGGACCACGCAGGACTCATGACCCTCTTGAGTTCTGGTTCCCTCACACCCAGGGTGGTTACTCTCAAACCAACCCTTTCCTCTCCTCTGAGCTTACCGAGGAAGACCATCGCCTCGGTAAGAATCCCTTCCTTGATCTGTCCTCTGACACAAACCTTGTTTCATACCCAGGACTAGAGGACAAGATGCCGCCTAAGCAGCCACCAGACAAGGAACAATTGCGGCAAATTCTTAATCATCTCGCCACAGCCGAACAACAAAATGCAGATCTCACGGCTAGAATGGAACAAATCGTTGCGGCAAGAGGCATCGACCGACCAATGGTTGATGCCTACAACCCAGCAGAGAATGATATACAAAGTTGGTTGGCACCAGCGGTTCCCGCCGAAGCATTTGAGCTCAAACCCCACTTCCTTAGTTTGCTACCGAAGTTCAACAGAAATGCCCATGAAGAACCATATGCCTTCCTCCGAGACTTTGAGCTGGTTTGCAACAACCTTAGCCACTCTAGGGTTGGGCAGGATTACATTAGACTGAAGGCTACCCCATTTTCCTTAGGAGATAAGGCAACACATTGGCTGAAGAACCTAGGGGTGATATGTACAACCTGGATGCAATTCAAGGACTTATTTCTGAAGAAGTTCTACCCTCTCAGTAGGAGTAACCAAACGAGAACAAAGATTGCCAGTTTTTCCCAGGGACCCGGTGAACCATTCCATGATGCCTGGGATAGGTTTAATGACCTAGTTCAAAAATGCCCTTGCCACGGCAATTCTAAGGCAATCTTGGTCCATACCTTATTCTCTGGTCTGACCCCGGAGATGCAGGGGTTAGTAAGTGCCGCCTGCGGAGGAAGCTATCTGAATAAAAATGAGAATGCTGTATGGAAGATACTGGAGCAGATGGCAGAAACCGGTAGGTTGCAGGCCACTAGGGGTTATCAGTTGTCTCCCTCAATCTTATCCAATGAGACAACTCGGAGGACTGTAGCAGATCTGACAGAGGACCTCATTCCCAGCATGGGGATAATTGCTGACAAGCTAACCATGGTCGAGTAGATCCACAAGAGAGTCGTGGACCTTGAGTCTCTTTCGCGTCTACCGAAGCAAGTGGAGGAACTTTCTGAGAAGGTAGCTAAGATAAAGCTACCTGCCCCTTCTGCACCACCTGTACATGTACATCGAGTCCATCTTATACAGGAACAGGCACCGGGGCCTCAGAGTGGCTGGGATCAGACTTACACCCAGCAGGACCATCATGCACCCCCACAAGTAGAGACCGGATACGAGGAGCCCCCGCAGGTGTACGAGATCAACGGGCTTTGGTATAGCCGTGACCCCATCGTCAGACATGCAGAGATGGGGAATGGTCAGCCTCACCGACAAGCCCCAGCTTATCAAGAAACCAGGTCCGTCCCTGCACCGCACTTTATTCAGTCCAGGCCCGAACAAGGGTACCAGCCTCAGCAGCACCAGCAACAGCAGCGCGCATTCCAGCAGAGCCCATCCCAGTAGCATGAGCGGTATTGGCATGGCCAGCAGGACCAATACAGAACCTCGTCTGCACATCAGCATCACCAGCCAGCTCAGCCCACTGAATTGGAGTCCCTTACCTTGGCGATCCAGACCCTGTCTGATATGTCCAACAGATCCAGAATGACTATCTGGATATGAGATAGATCTGAATCGTGTTTCTCGTACCCAGGACCAACAAATGGTGCCAAAGACCCCAATTCTCGCCTAGGTTCAAGCCAATCCAAACAGCTTAAATCAAAGCCAGAACCGACCTCATGATCAGGTATACTATTCAGATAGGTCTTTATCTAAACATGAGATCCTTTCGTATGATAATGTTAATCATATGTCCCTCAGGAGCGGAAGGACCGTGATCGTACCTGATCGGGCACAAGCACCGAAGGAAGGAGCCACCAAGTCTCTACCTGAGGAGAACTTGGAGGAAGAAGAGGAGAATCACCACCATCACCACCACCTGCAGAAGAAGAGGACTTCTGGCTCCTTGAAGCAGCAAGCCCGCATCATTAGTGAGTCTGACGAAACTGATAAAGAGCCCATACCTCCATCTGAGGAGGACCGTCCAGAAGAAGTGGAAAACGCATCACCGGTTTCGCCCCAGCATGTTTTTTTAGTCCAAGTCAGAGTCCGAGTATGTTTCAGAGTCCGAGTCATGTACAGAACTCAGTTCCAGCTTTCAATGGAAAAATTTCAGTTTCAGAACATGAGTTAGAGTCAATAATCCCTTTCCCCCGAGCTCTTACGGGTGGAAAGAAGAAAATCAAAAAAATCCAAAAAGATGACCCTGAGATGGTCGAGTTATGCAGCAAATACATCAAGGTCACAATCCCCTTTGACAAGTACGTGGAAATGACTCCTGCATTTCAGAAATACCTCAAGGTGAGATGCACACCTACTAGGGTTAGCAGGAATACCAGAAGCCATGTTGAGAAACATGTTCTGTCAGTAGCCACGACTTGTGCAATAAAGAACTCATTCCCAAGGAAACGAAGAGACATGGGTGCACACTATGTAGTGAGTCATGTTGATGACATCGCGTTTGCACGCACTCTCCTAGATAATGGCTCCTCAATTAACTTAATGCCTACAACCCTCTATGAGCGGCTTAATCTCGGACCTCTTAGGAAATCTAGAGCCCTCCTGCAGTTCGCTGATAAATCAACCAAGAGGTCCCAAGGAGAATTGAGGAATGTTGTGATCAAAGTCGAGGGGCAAGAATACATGGTGGACTTCACTGTCCTAGATATGGAAACCCCTCGTAATTGGAGAGACTCCCAGATCATCTTAGGCAGGCCCTTCCTCAGGACAGCGGGGGCCTTGTTTGATTACAAGATCGGGAAGATCCAGTTCCAAACTCCAGGCGGAGATGAGGAACTTGAGATGAAGTAGACCAGATGGCAGAGACCGGATTCCGAATCCAACACCGACTACTCTTCGTCCGAAGCAGACTACGACCATGTAGACACAGTTGGGCCATGGAGACAGAACCCATCCAGCATCGATGAATCCCTCCCCTCCGGAGATGATCCAGTGCATGAGTCAATTTGCGAGATCCTCAGAGACGAGTTCAGCTCAGAATCTGCATCCCCCTACATCTTCGATGACTTAGAAGCCCAGCTGGGCTTGTCAGTCCTTCCCTCTTTAGGACAATCAGAAGATGAGGATGACGAGTCGAATGTGGCTTTCGCCAATTTCATGGAGATCTTTGACGATATGACTCCAGAGCCAGATAATTTGGTGGCAGCTATTACAGAGAAAGATCCAGCCACTTTCAACACTCAGCCAGATTCGATTGAGCCAGATTTCCTAGATGATCACACCTTACCTGAGCTCAAACCCTTACCCACAACACTAAAATACGCCTTCCTTGCGGGTCAGGAGAAGAAATATCCGGTCATCATCAGTTCATGATTGACCGAGGAGCAGGAATCTCGCTTGCTAGAGATCCTGGAGAAAAACCGCAAGGCGATAGGCTGGAGCATTTCCGATCTCCACGGGATAAATCCTGCTCTGTGTTCGCACCATATCTACTTGGAGAATGAAGCCAAACCCTCTCGTGAATTCCAACGTCGTTTGAATCCAAATTTTTGAGAGGCAGTGAAGAAGGAGATAGAGAAATGGTGCAACGTGGGTTTTATTTATCCCATCTCCGACTCGAAATGGGTGGCCCCGATACATGTGGTCCCGAAGAAGTCGGGAATTCAGATGACCACCAATGAGGACGGAGAGGAGATCGTGACGCGAGTGCCCACGTCATGGCGCGTCTGTGTGGATTACAGATGTTTGAATGCCGCGACGAAGAAGGATCATTTCCCCTACCATTCATTGATCAGATCCTAGAGAGACTAGCGGGGAAAGAATTCTTCTGTTTCTTGGATGGGTTCTCGGGCTACAATTAAGTAGCTATAGCTCTAGAGGACTAGGAGAAGACCACGTTTACATGCCCCTTTGGTACCTATGCCTTCAGACACATGCCCTTTGGGTTATGCAATGCTCCGGGTACTTTTCAAAGGTGCATGATTGCTGTATTCGCCGAAATGGTCGGTGAATTCCTGGAAGTCTTCATGGACGACTTCTCGGTCCACGGTGATTTCTTCGATTCCTATCTTAGGAATCTGGATCGAGTCTTCAAAAGATGTTGTGAGGTTAATCCGGTGCTCTCCTGGGAGAAAAGTCACTTCATGGTGACGGAGGGCATTGTGTTGGGGCACGTCATCTCCAAGAGAGGAATGGAGGTTGATCCTGCCAAGGTGGATGTGATCAGACGACTCCAGCCACCAACCAACGTCAAGCAGTTGCGGTCGTTCCTCGGGCATGTAGGATTTTATCGAAGATTCATTAAGGATTTTTCTAAGATTTCCCAACCGCTAACTGAGCTTTTAGGCAAAGACATGGAGTTTGTTGTTGATCACAAATGTATTGAGGCCTTTAAGCTATTGCAAGGAATGATAATGGACGCACCTATGCTACAAGCCCCAGATTGGTCTCTACCTTTTAAGATTATGACGGACGCATCAGATTTTGCTGTTGGATCTGTGTTAGGACAGAGAAGGGATGGCGTCCTGTTTGCAATTCACTACGTAAGCAAAGTGCTTGATACTGCTCAGCGTAACTATACAGTTACGGAAAAGGAGATGCTTGCGGTAGTGTTTGCCTTGGACAAGTTCAGATCTCACTTAATTGGATCCAAGGTAATTGTGTTCACTGACCATACGGCTCTACGGTATTTGATGGAGAAGAAGGATGCGAAGGCGCGTCTTCTTCGTTGGATTTTATTTATCCAGAAATTTGATTTGGATATTCGTGATAAACCTGGAAAGAAAAATGTAGTAGCCGATCATCTTTCTCGTCTCAAAGATCTTAATACTTTCGAGGATTCACCAATTCGAGACTCCTTCCCTGACGAATCGATTTTTGTTGTCGACTTACTCCCATGGTATGCCAACATCGTGAACTATCTTGTCTCCGAGAAGGTTCCCGAAGGTTGGCCCAAGAGCCACATCGACCGACTTAAGTCAGATGCGAGACACTACCATTGGGAGGATCCGATCCTTTTCTTTGAAGGACCAGATTGTGTCTGGAGACGATGTATTCCTCAGGAGGAATACCAGAGTGTCCTTTCTTTATGCCACAGCTTGGAGGCAGGAGGACACCACTCCTGGAAGAGGACCGCATGGAAGGTACTTCGGTGTGGTTTTTACTGGCTGACTCTTTTTCGCGATGCCATCACCTTTGCGAAGTCGTGCCCAGTATGCTAGAGAATGGGAGGAACCGTTGGTCCCAAGGATGAGATGCCAATGCAGCCGGTCATCATTTGTGATGTCTTTGACGCCTGGGGCATCGACTTCACGGGCCCATTCCCTGTTAGCCACGGGTTTGAGTACATCCTTCTTGCGGTAGATTATCTATCCAGGTGGGTGGATGCTATCCCAACCCGAGCCGCAGATAGCAGAACTGTCTATAAGTTCACCAGAGATCATATCATCTCTAGGTTCGAGATTCCCAAAATGATGATATCAGATGGGGGTAGCCACTTTGTGAACCGGGAGGTGAAGAAACTCCTAAAGGACTACGGCATCGAACACCATGTCGCTAGCCCTTACCACCCACAGACTAATGGTATGGCTGAGGTGTCGAATCGGGAGGTGAAGACCATATTGCAAAAGCTTGTCCGCCCAGACAGGAAGGACTGGTCTCAGATCTTGGATCAGGTCCTATGGGCGTATAGGATAGCTTACAAGACACCATTAGGAACTTTCCCTTTTCGAATGGTATTCGGAAAGCCGTGCCAAGTGCATAAATCAGAATGGGCAATTAAGAAGGTCAATTGGAACACACACCTTGGGCAGAAGCAGAGAGAGATGGATCTGAATGAGCTTGTGGAAGTCAGAAATCATGCATATGACAACAGTTTGGTGTACAAGGACAAGGTGAAGCATTGGCACGATAGATATATCAGACGAAAGACCTTTGTTCCTGGACAGAAGGTATGGTTGTTTAATGCAACGCTGAAGACCTTCCAAGGCAAATTGAAATCCAAATGGACGGGACCATTCATTGTCCGAGCGGTGCATGATAGCGGATGTGTCGAGATCTCAGATCTCGCAGATGACGCACCAACATCCCTCGTGAATGGACAATTGTTAAAACACTTCGTCGAATCCAATGAGCAGTTAGTCCATATTGAGGAGATTGTGTTTATGCACGAGACAGATTCAGCAGATGCACCTCGAGCCGCGCAGGAGACCTTGCAGCAGTGAGCTCCAGACATGAGCAGCGTCTTGAAAGATTCAGACCGACTCACTTGTATATACCATCATTTCTGTACATTCTATCCTTTCCCTCCCACGACTTTAGTAACTCATTCCAGTACCATCTATCTCTATCTTGGACTGTACTTAGGATGACCAGATCCTAAGTATAGGGGGAATGAGCCACTTAAGTCTATTCGCTGTACATCCTCCAGATCACATCGGTTCTCATACTCACTCCTATCTTATACTTAGGCTGACCAGAGCCTAAGTATAGGGGGGACCGATGCCCACCTTGTATATATTCATCCATTTCCCCTCTTGCCCTCGTCCGTCCCATTTTTGATCTTCTTCTACACTTAGGCTGTCAAGAGCCTAAGTATAGGGGGGTGGTGCGACTTCTATACGATTTTTGTGATTTTAACTCTCCTACGCTTAGCCCGAGATATGTATTTTTAGTCGCTTTTCGTGCTCTGAGGACATAGCACACGCTAAGTATAGGGGGGCGTGTATATATTACATATATACTTTACCCATAACTCGTACTTTCGCGTATTTTTGTATATATTACGCAATAATTACGGGGGGGGGGGGTAACAAGTTGAGAAATTTTTTTGTAAAATACACTTGTATAATACTCATAAAATACTTGTATCATAGGAGGTATACCAGTGTGTCAAAAAATGTGTTGAAAATAAGGCTTCTTATTTACTCTTGCACATCATCTCTGCATCTGAAAAGAAAAAGAGTCTTGCATTTCATTCATAGCATGTCATCTACACCTCATCTGCATATGTTGCATATGCAAGGTGAAAAGCTAGTGGGTTCTGAACCAAGTCATGAGTAGATATTGAGGATGGACTTGATTTGACCTTAATCCACCTAATTTCAGAGGAACCTTATAGGAACTGGAGTTAAGATTTCTCAGGTCAAGTGACTTAATTCTTTGACTCCGCAAGTCTATGTTCATATGTCATCTTGATTAGTCTAAGTAGAATATCTCGTGCACACGCATGATTCTTTTAGACAGTGACCTAACTTGGACAAGCACAATGCACGTAGCTCTTCATTGATGAGGTGGTGAGGAGGTAGAATCCTTTAGCTTGGAGTAGCACACGGGTGGAAACATCCGTCCTCCTCTAGGGAGGGTAGTGCATCTCAACCTAGTCTGGTGGTGTTGAAGTCTAAGGACAGGATGCTGTAGGTTGCAATAATGCTTCAAAAGAGGGATAGTCTACTGGCTCAAGAGGGAAAACTCCTGATGTACAAGCTGCACCTTGTATATAGTTTAAAAAAAATTCAGACAGGTCCAAGTGAAAATAAAATACCTGTCGGAGTCTGTATATTAGCAAAGAAATGCAGCTGGATGACTTGGCTACACTGGTTAGGCATCCCAGAATAGGTAGCTACACTGGCTACCATCCATTCTTTTCTCTACCCCCTCCTCTTGAGTTGGTCGCACTTGAACTTAGAAGGGAATACCCCGCTCCTCGAGGAAAGAGTTGCTGGACCGGGTTATTTGAGTTACCTTGTTAGAGGAGGCTGGTTCTGAGCCAGTTCTGATATGGAGAGCTATTTTACACTTACACAGTAGAAGTAAGAATCATAGTCATCAGAAATTTGCGTCTGAGGATTTGTTCTGACCTGACTATTGAGGAGTCTTGAATAGAAGACTTGTGGAACTTGAAGTCTGTTAGGTCTTAAGTTCAGGTCCCAATGAGGTTCCGCCACACAATTAATCCAAAGGTCGAGTCAAGCTCCATTTTCAACTTTTGTTCATGACCTTGGTATGGAACCCAAAATCATTTCACTCTTGCATTTCATTTAGTTGCTTGGGGACGAGCAAGGTTTAAGTATAGGGGGTTGATGAATCCGTGACTCATCACTCTAACAGTTGAAAATAGAAGCTTGTTCCCAAGTAAATAGATGCATATTTCCCTTTATAATGCATAAATAGCATTCACACATGCATTCATAATACATGCATTTTAGCATTCACATTTTGCATTAAATAAGAAGCCAAGATCACTTGTAAATTATTCACCTATTAAAATAACACCTCCCTTATATTATGTACACCTGTAATTAATAATATAAGGAAGATAGTCAGAAATCTCCTGTGTAAAAATATCCAATAAAGCCCCAGAATCCTTGATCCATAAAATGCCCACAGATCCCCCATACAAACTCCAAAATAGGTCTACTCACTTTTAGATTAATACACATTAAAAGACCTTTAAAATGAGACTGATTTCATCCAATTTGGATCTCATATGAAAAAGTTGGATTTTTGGGCCTCTTTGTATACTATATATGTGTATATTTGTACTCTAATATTTTTGTATCATATTTGACCTCATCTCCATCTTTGGTCAACATGAAACTTATAGATCTCATCAAGATCTACAACTTTTATGTTTTGAGTTCTTCCAAATTAGGCCTCCTTCTCTCTCTACATTCATTTCTATTCTCAGCCAATCACAGCTGGCCATGTGGCGCCCTCTGGTTGCGCCACGCAGCCCGCTCCCCTTGCCCTAGACGCCCCTGCTCTCAGCCGTTGGATTTCTCTATAGATCCACCGGCCATCTGCACTCTACGTACACCTTTCACTTCCACCGTCTGATCATTTCCCCCTTCTCATCTGAACCGCCCGTTCGCGCCTCTCCTACAGCGCGCCACGTGGTGCATTATGCTCCATCAGATCTCGCCTTCAGCTCTTCGATCTGCACCGTCCACTAGCGCGTTACTCTCACCATCCGATCAAGTTCTTGGGCTCATCTCCACCATTGGCCAGCGCCGCTTCCCTATCGCACCACGTGGCGCATTCAGCACCCTTAGATCGCGTCGCCTTGACTTGATCTCAGCCGCCCGCTCGCGCCTCGCCTTCGACGCGCCACGTGGTACTATCACCGCCCGTGATCAATGCGCCCCGGATCAGATCCAAGCCGCTCCATCCCGCCTTCTTCTCCGCCGTTGGATCACAAGATCCAATGGTGAAGGCTTCGTCTTCCACCTCCAGCGCCCCTCTCTCCCACGTTCTCGAGCTTGCGCGAGGGGCTTGTCCCTTTCTATTTTCGGCCGCACGCCAGCCACCCTCGCCGACTGCCAACACCGCCACGATCACCCCCACTCTTCCCTCATCCTCATCAATTCCCTCTATCTCCATGATGACCACCGGAGACGCTCCACGAACCCCACTAACCTCACCTCGTCACCAGCCCGGCCGTCGACTTCATCCTATAAATACTCGATCACCGGCCATCTTCACACCCATCCGCCACTCCAGAGAGCTTCCCTAAGCTCAGAGCTTCCGTTTGGTGACAGCAATCGATTGATTCTTCGAGCGACGAAGGGATTCTTCTCCGGCGAGATCCGTGGCGCCTCCGCCGTGTCGCAGCCCCTCCTCCGTGAAGCTGCTTGAGCTCGGGACCTTACCGATCCCTAGAGCGACGACCTTGGAACTCGAGACCGAGCTCCGATCCCCAGGTAACCCCCTCCATCCTCTCCGATCTCTTCTTAATTTTTTTCCTTACTTTTCTCTGATTTAATTGCACCACCACCATCATCTTCTCGCTTCACAATCACCTCGCCGAGCTCCGCAACGGAGCTCTGACCTTCGCGCTCCATTTATCGCCCTCCGACAACACACTTCACCCTCCATCGACTCCAGCTCCACCACCTGGGCGGAGCACCATCGCCGAACCTCCCTCGCATCGCTTTAGGCCTCGTCGTCCACCCTTCGCATCTCCACGCACTGCCTCGTGCTTGGGCTATATCCCTAACACCTGCAGGCACTCACATCTTTCATCGGCTGGAAGCTCATCGGAGCTACTTTCACGCTTCATTGCCACGGTGCTCCAGCACCCCTCTTCCACTCCTGAAGGCACCTGGAGCTTCGCCGCACCGCCGTGCATCTTCCGGGATATCTCCGAGCCCCCGGAGAGCTTCACCGATGCCAGGAGGATCAGGCGGAGCCAAGCCCGCTTCACCGGAGACCCGCCAACTCCTCTGCAGGTGGCCGAGGACCGTTGAGGATGAAGAACAGTCGCCGTTCGATCATCTTGATCGAACGGTCCAGTGCCATCCACGTCGTCCACAATCAGAGCAGCACATCACCGTTGGATCCATCTAGATCCAGCGGTCCATAGACAACCACGTCGACATCATCCTGAGCCACAACGACCATCGATCTTCACCGGGATCGCACGGTTGTGAGCGCGCCACGTCGACGGTCCGAGCCTCTTCCCCGACCTCTAGGCTCGGACCACCCGAAGCTTCGTCGAGCCTCCCTCCAGACCTCCAGGGCGCTCGAGCCTCGTCCCGAGCCGCCGATGCCACCCGAACCTAGGCGCGCCATGTGAGCAGCACGTGCGCCTGGGTAAATTGCACAGAATCCCCTGGAATTTTCAGATATTGCAAATCAGTCCCTGTGAAGCACCCCCACGTGAGGAGCATGTGTAGCCGTGGAGAAATTGCATTCCACTCCCCAACATTCTAGGTAATTGCATATAATTCCCTGTCAGCATATTTATTTTTATGTAATTTTAATTTTTTGTATTGCAATTACACCCCTGTCTTTGCACGCATACCTAGGTGTTCATCTTGTATCATTTTTAAATTCCAAAAATTACGTGTTGTAGTGTAACTTGTCCTTTATCTGTTGTGACACTTGTTAATTTTTTGTGATAGCAGTGGAATTTTTTATTAATTAATTGTTTATTTCTGTGATATTTTGCCCAATTGGACCTTTTAATTAATAGTTAATTTTCTGTTACTACAAAAATTCCCAAAAAATCACAGTAGCTCTAGGATAGTTAACTTAACATGGCATACAAATTTCATCTCATTTGCACATTTCGAGGCCTAGATAAATTAATCTGTGATTTCCTTAATTCATTTTTAAAAGGTTCATTTCACATTAAAATTAAGTTCTGACAATTTTCCTGGATTCCTCATCATTAGATCTATCTGGTAATTTTAGTTCCCCAAAATTTTGTGATTTGATATTTATTAAAATTAAATTAGTAAAAATCACCCTGCATTCGTTTTAAATTCACAGTAAATTCATCTAGTGTCAGAAAATTCCAAAAAACTTAGGGTATCTTAATTTTACCATATTTCATCATCTGGTCAATTTTCATCATTTTTGGACTTCATTTGAACATATTTCTGATTTAACATCTAAACTGGCTTGATTTTTGCATGTGTCTTGCATAGAAATCAGAAAAAGAAAAAAAAATATTCCCCGAAAATCACACACTTGGACTTTGCTAGAAATTCACCTAAGGAGACAGGTGCCTCCCTGAGTTCGACCTTGGACTTCACCAAGTAAAAAAAATTGCCACTCAAAATTGACTTACTAAATTAAAAGTGATTTTTGGTATTCGCTCTCATTATCCGACTGCAACGAACATTGACAAATAATTTGGACATTAATTTGCTCGAATTAACTAAGGTAGCGGGAATGTTCATCAGGGAGTGTGACCCGATCTATTCATTGTACATCTTCTAGATCACATCGGTCCTCATACTCATTCCTGTCCTATACTTAGGCTGACCAGAGCCTAAGTATAGGGGGACCGATGCCCGCCTTGTATATACTCATCCATTTCCCCTCTTGTCCTCGTTCGCCTCATTTTTTATCTTCTTCTACACTTAGGCTGCCAGAGCCTAAGTATAGGGGGGCGGAGCGACTTCTATACATTTTGTAATTTTAGCTCTCCTACGCTTAGCCCGAGCTATGTCTTTTTAGTCACTTTTCGTGCTCTGAGGATATAGCACACGCTAAGTATAGGGGGGCATGTATATATTACATATATACTTTACCCATAGCTCGTACTTTCGTGTATTTTCGCGTATTTTTATATAATTACGGGGTGGGTAAAAATTGGATTTTTTTTGTGTATGTATAATACTTGTATAAAAAGTTGTAAAATTCTTGTAAAAAATACTCTTGTAAAATTATTTGTAGAATAAGATGTATACCAAAAAAATATTCTTGTAAAATTTGTTGTAAAATAGGATGTATACCAAAAGAAAAAACACATGTATATTATGTATATTATGTACAAGTTGTATAAACTAAAAATTGTTGTAAAAATTGTAATATAACAGAAAATAAAATATAGGCTTCTTATTTACTCTTGCATATCATCCTTGTATTTCAAAAAAAATCTTGCATTCCATTCATAGCATGTCATCTACCTCTCATCCGCATATCTTGCATATGCAAGGTGAAAAGTTAGTGGGTTCTGAACCAAGTTATGAGTAAATATTGAGGATGGACTTGATTTGATCTTAATCCACCTAATTTTAGAGGAACCTTATAGGAACTGGAGTTAAGATTTCTCAGGTCAAGTGACTTAATTCTTTGAGTCCACAAGTCTATGTTCACATGTCATCTTGATTAGTATAAGTAGAATATCTCGTGCACACGCATGATTTTTTTAGACATTGACCTAACTTGGACAAAGCACATTGCACGTAGCTCTTCATTGATGAGGTGGTGAGGAGGTAGAATCCTTTAGCTTGGAGTAGCACACGGGTGGAAACATCCGTCCTCCTCTAGGGAGAGTAGTGCATCTCAACCTAGTCTGGTGGTGTTGTAGTCTAAGGACAGGACGTTGTGAATTGCAATAATGCTTCAAAAGAGGGATAATCTACTGGCTCAAGAGGAAAAACTCCTGATGTATATGCAACACATTGTATATAGTTCCAAAAAAAAGAAAGAAAAAAAGAGAAAAATGCAAGAACTCCACCAAAAAAATAGACAGGCCAAAAAAACTTTTTTCCTGTCGGAGAATGTATATTAGAAAGAAGTTTA
Organism: Ottelia alismoides; assembly: GCA_037367405.1. Classification (NCBI taxonomy): domain Eukaryota; kingdom Viridiplantae; phylum Streptophyta; class Magnoliopsida; order Alismatales; family Hydrocharitaceae; genus Ottelia; species Ottelia alismoides. The sequence continues at coordinate 352,619 of JAZKJV010006413.1, read as the reverse complement.
CAGCTGGATGACTTGGCTACACTGGTCAGGCATCCCGGGATAGGTAGCTACACTGGCTACCATCCATTCTTTTCTCCACCCCCTCCTCTTGAGCTGGTCGCACTTGAACTTAGAAGGGAATACCCCGCTCCTCGAGGAAAGAGTTACGGGTTATTGAGTTACCTTGTTTGAGGGGGCTGGTTCTGAGCCATTTTTGATGTGGAGAGTTACATTTCACTTACACAATACAAGTAAGAATCATAGTCATCAGAAATTTGCATCTGAGGATTTGTTCTGACCTGACTGTAGAGACGTCTTGAATAGAAGACTTGTGGAACTTGAAGTCTGTTAGGTCTTAAATTCATGTCCCAATGAGGTTCCGCCACACAATTAATCCAAATGTTGAGTCAAGCTCCATTTTCAACTTTTGTTCATGACCTTGGTATGGATCCCAATCTCATTTCACTCTTACATTTCATTTTAGTTGCTCGGGGACGAGCAAGGTTTAAGTATAGGGGGTTGATGAATCTGTGATTCATAACTCTAAAAGTTGAAAATAGAGCTTTGTTCCCGAGTAAATAGCAACATATTTCCCCTTATCTTGCATAATTAGCATTCATGCATGCAAGCATAATATCTGCATTTTAGCACTCATATTTGCATTAAATAAGAAGCCAATTTCACTTGTAAATATTCACCTGTATATTAACCATATTTGTATATATTTTATACTAACTCTGAATCTAATAAAACCAACTCTATCGTGTATATATGACTAACACTAATTAAAGAAAATATCAAAAAAATACTAACTTGTAAAATTGACCAATAAACCCTCAATCCAAGTTTGAAACTAGGAACCTTAAAATGTGCACATCTCTCTCATACATCCTTCGAATTAGGTCTACTCACTTTTAAAGTAATATACATTCCAAGACCTTCGAAACAAGATCAATTTCATTAAAATCGGAGCTCGTATGCAAAACTTGGGTTTGGGCCCCTTTTGTGTATTGTATATATTGACCGTTTTGCCCCTGTATTTTACCATTTCATTTTTCTAATTGTTAAAAATAAAAAAATAGATTAATTTGTATATATTCTCCTCATATTTTCTCTATTTTTATTTTGATTTTTCTCTTATTGAAAAATGACAAAAAAATTACAAAAGATAAAATGCGGTATTTTATACCTACAAGGTACCACCCAAAAATACACTTTGTACAGATGATTTCATTTGATTCTTGGCCCTTCACGAAAGTTGTAGATCTCGTCGAGACGAGCAACTTTTGTGTTAATTACTTTTTGATTTAATCCCTTTTGTTATTTCTTTTTAATTTTTCTTTACATTTAATTTTAGAATTTTCTAGGAGCGACATGTGGCAGCTCCTGGAGCCACCACGTGTCACCCCATTTTTTTATTATTTTATTAGTTTCGGATTTATCTTATTATTTTCGGATTTATTATTTATTATTATTTTACTATTGTTATTTTAATTATTTTTAGTAACCTACTATATTATTTTATTAATAATTCATTTTATTCTCCTTTTACCTCTTCCCTTACTTGCCTTCTACTCCAGGCCACCACTTTCTCCACAACTCCGTTACCTCCACCCTTCTCCAACTTCCCTCCTTCTCCTCTTTATATTCTCCTCTCCTCCTTCATTCATTTTCATCCGCCGTTTTCGAGAGAAGTGAGGTCGAGACCCTTTAACCTTCAGGTGACAGCTGCAGGAGACGAGTCGAGCGACAACAACCTCAAGGCGAGATCCGTGACATCAACATTGCCGCGTCGTGACATTCCAATCGGACTCGCTCAAGCTTCGGAGCAACCGCCATCTCCTCGAGGCGACAACCGGAAGCACGCACCGCGACTCTTTTTCGGCGAAACACATGTAAGTATACTCTATCTTCATCTTGTCATTTCATTTTTATCTAACAAATTTTCTTCTTGTGATCTTATCATCACCACATAATAATCACTCCACCATCATCATCACAATCACCACATTTTTCATCATCACAATCATCACACACCACATCTTTCTCCATTACATTCTATTTTCAATTTACATTAAGAAAATTACAACAAAAAATTATAAAAAAAAACCAAAAAAAGCTTCCAGGTCTGTTCTGCATCACCGCAGCCACCTCCCACGAGCAGCCGCACTAGCCCACCATCCTCCCTCGACGTCGTGCGCACGCCACCCCACCGCGTGCGAGCGGCCCGCTGCTAGGACCACCGTGCACCCACTGCTGCTCGCTCCTGCGTCGCCGTCTGCGGTGCTCACACCTCCACAGGTCACCAGCCGCGGTGCGTCGCCCCACCGTGTGGCCATCCAGCACGCAACTGCTCCCAGGCCGCGCTCCACCGCCAAGCACCACCCCGCGGCCACCGGCCCCTGGCCGCTCCGTTGGTGCTCCTCCTCTCGCCGCTTCCAGGCCCTGTGCATGCCGACGTCGCCCACTGTTTCGCCTCCGTATGGCTGCCTTGGCCGCTGTGCGTGCGGGCGGCCTCCTCCTTCTCCCCCCCGCGTAGTCCTCCAGTGGCTGCACGCCGCGGCCAGCGAACCCCTCACCGCCGCCTTCACGCGTGGCCGCCCCGCGCAGGCGCGCCTCCCTCCTCTCCGTATCGTGCTCTGCCGTCGACCGACGCGCGGCCTCATCTGCCTTTTCTCGCGCAGCGTGCGCACCGCCACCCGCACCGACCACCGCCTCTTCCTCCCGCGTGCCATCGCGCGGCGCGCTGCCCCCAGGCGTCGCCTCTCTCTGCCATCGCAGCCCCGTAACGCGGCCGCCCACCGTCGTACGCGCGGCCGCCCACCGTCGTCGCCGCCTCCACGTCTCTACGCGTACACCGTACGCCGCCTCCTCCGCCTCGTGCGGCTGCTGCCGCCAACCCCAACGCGGCACCGTGCTCCGTCCCCGCCGCTCCTCTGCAAACCCTCCGCCATCATTCCCATCCACCGCCATCCACGCACACTCCCTATGCGTTGTGTGCCCTAGCAAAGGTCCACTTTCATTTTTATATTATGCAATTTGCATTTCTTACCTCTCAAAATTTCGTAATCACAAAAGTGCCCTTAGGCACAATTTGTGTTGAATTATTTCATTTCAGTAATTGCAAAGATAACCCTATCTTTGAACGTTAATTTGGAAGTCATTTTTGCATCATTTTTTAACCAAAAAATAGTATTTGTAGAACAACTAAATCTTTATCTCCTGGGTATTTATTTACATTTTTGTGAGCATCTGATTGTTTATTAAAAATCAGATATTGAAAATCTGCTATATTTTGCCCATTTATGCTCTGAAATTGGTTTAGGCCTATTTCTTGCTCCAAAAATTGTGAAAACATTGTGAATGATGCCTCTAAGTGTGCTATAATTACAATCCAAATTTCGTCTAATTAGGATTTGTCTTGTGCATAAAATAAATTCTAGCGTGATTTCTGGAATTGATTTTTAATTAATTCTACAAATAATATTTTTGAGAAATTTCAACTCTCCTTGATTCGTAATTAAAATATCTGTTTGAGATAATTCATTCTCTAGATGGTTTGACTTTTGGATTTATTAGAAATCAAATACCGTAGTCGCTCTGTTTTCAGTAAACAAATCATAAAAAAAATCATAAAGTGTCAGAAAATTCTAAAAATATTAGTGTAGCTTCATTTCATCATGTTTAACTTCCCGTAGATTTTTCATAATTTTTGCATACCATTTGCACGAAAAATTGTATAAAAACCCCAAAAAAGTTTGTATTTTTCATTTGTGCATATTAAATCCAAAAATTCCAAAAAAATATATTTGCATTCATCATTGGATAAGGTTTATAGAAAAAATATAACTTGGTCAATTTGATCTAATTTCACATTCAAATTAATTTTGGCAAAGTCAGTTATTTTCGTGTTAACTTGATCCAATCCCCATTTGTGCATTGGCATTTTTATCGCATAAAAAATTACAAAAAGAATCCCACTCAGAAAATCGTAATCTAATACATCTAACTTGATCTCGAGTTGTTCCTTTGCCTCCTTGAGTCGACCATGGGGTTTGCCCAGGTTAAATAAACATACAACCGCATACTAATTTAATTCGACGATTCATCGAGTTTTGCGGTTATTTTTGATCGACGCAGATCTATCCGACTGTAATGCACTCATCTATTAGACAACATTATAAAGGGTAGGTCATCTGTGTTCGTCAGCGCGTTGAGTTGATATTGTCTGTAGTGTCATGTAGTGTGAGTTTAGTATCTTTCTGTTTGTCCAGGAAGAGCATTGCATGCTCCAACTTGAAGGGGAGTGTTGGAGTATAAATTGTATGCGTCATATATGAGGGAGATGGATAAATGGATCCCTCCTATTTAGTCATACATCTACCAGTGGTGGGTCTTGGAGGCTCTGTGGAGGTTATATAAGGAACCACATACCTCCTGTATCCATTGAGAAAAAGGAATGAAATAGCTTCCCCTTTTGAGGGTTTCTCCCGTGGTTTCATCCCGCTCCTTAGGGAGTAGGGTTCCACGTAAAAATCTCTATTCTTCATGTTTATATTTCTATACTTGTGCTTTGTTTATCATTCCACTTCCGCATTATCTATTTTCTAACAAAGATAAATATAGATATAAATATAAGTATTATAAACTTTTGGTAATAATGTTATGTTTTTTTACACTTCTCCGCAGGCGAGTGTTGTCACCTTTAACTTTAATATCATTCCAACGATGGGCTAAATGTATTCACTCAAAATCCATTTGTTAAAAAGCCATTTTTGTAGAGCTACTTGTGATTTAGACAGGGACTCCTTACCACAATGAGTTCATAATATATATCTATATATCAAAGCTTTGGATAACATTATTATTAATATCATGTGCAGTAAAACCTCTGTCAATCTTAGATTGAGCTTTATAATATGTTATCCTCTAAGTCACATAAGATGGCTTCTTGCATCCATTTATCTTTTCAAAATCAATATCCATTACAAAATCCAGAATGGAACAAATAAACAAATTTGATGTTAACATCTAGGGAGTTTATAAGTCTTAAGAAATATCTCATATACGAATGCATCATCTCAGATAACCTGTAAAAAATGAATCATCTTCATAAAATCATCATTGGGAATACTCTACCATCTATTAATCACTATTAATAAAATCATTGGCTAGACATGTACAATCAACCAAATAATAGATTAAGAAGAGTTGCGGAGTCTAGAGAGTAAAGATGAAACTAGTGAATCAATGAGAACTTACAATTAATAGTATAGATCATGGTGACCCTTACACCTGACCATGAGAGGGTGCAATGACCCTCAACTGGGTGGGAGATAGGAAGCCCAGTTAGGGTAGAGACCGCTAAGTGTGCAGGTATGTGATCCCATCCTTTTTCATGGTTCTTACGTGAGCTCACAGAGTTTGTACGCCTCGTTGGTATCTCGACATTTAACCAGCTGCGCTAACCCTTTGTTTTAGGATACCCATGTAGGAGATCTACGGTTTTAGTTTTTCGTACGAGTTCGTCTGCCCGTATTAGTCGAGTCAGTTTCTAGAGTAACTTTTCCGGAGAGTCTCTCTCACCCATCTTAGTGGTGCAGTTTTGGAGTAGACCTATTCCTCTATTGGACCGCACTTCTAATTAGAGGACAAAAAGGAAAAGTCTCTTAGGAGACTTCCTCACCGTTTGAGTTTTGGTTACTTTACACCAACAGGCTTGGCAATGCTACATCAGAATCATCTATGGCTACATCTGAATCCTCCATGGCTGCATTGAATCAATTACAATTGAAATTTTGGAGGAGTTAAATATTGAGATTGAAATGAGTTATAGTAGAATATGACTAAGAGTTGAGATCTGTTATGGTGGTATGGATTAGAGTTGACTACAATCAAACCTAGTATAGAATAATTAATTATTATCAACCATCAATCGTCAGCAAATCATCAGATCTTTGGACTGCTACCATGAATATATACTAAGTTAGTGGACGTGTTGGAAACTTATTTAGGATGCACTATACCCTATCACATGCATACAGAGGCACCCCAACCCTAAGGTACTCTTCACGCCTGAGAGTAATAGTATGAGGTCATACACAGACAAAGACCACAGACTATCCACTAAACTTGAGAATTTAGATAAAATCAAGACCCTTTATATAAATCCATATTTAAGATCTCTAAATAATAAGAGATTAATATATGTATATATATATGACTAATTAACCATGATATATGAATATGATATGTGAAAGGTAATGGGTAAAACTTGGGGCATCCCTTCAAAGTAGCAAGTAATTGTAAAATTTTAGGTTGTTTATGCCTTACTACTTGCTTCTTTTGCAATCACCTTAAATGCCTTCTAGTTTTAATGAGTTTTTTGATATACCATCACTTGCTGACGTTTCGTGTTCCTTTTATGTATGGTAGGCAAGGAGGTTGCAACCCTGTAGCCGATTGATTATTCTTGACATTCATTTCTACACCAGACAATACTATTATAGTTGTTACTATTTTTTCTCAGTTTGTGATGTAAAATGCTTTCTTTCTCTCCAATCATAATTTTGGGAATACAAGTATGTACTATGAACATTCTTGTACATGTTGTGTATATATATATGGGAATTAATGAATGAAATTAGGATAGCACATCGTGTTGTTGGTTATGTGGTTTTTAGTTAAATGTGAATGTCAAATGCAAATATCAAATGCAAAAAAAATTCCCCACATTTTCATGTGTCTTGTGCGATCTTTAACAAATGAAATACCGTGAATATCTTGTAAATAGGTACCCGAGGGGTTCATAGTTAAATGGATTTTGTCACCACAAAATCATCAATCTTGTCCTTGACGGCGCGCATGTATCTATCTCGAATCCAAGGATCTGACTTCTAGCCTTCGACGATGCGATCTCACAAACGGTTGAATCGTGGAGGCACATCAATGGATATGGATGCACTCTCCCAATGATGCATATCAGTCAAAGCTGTGAGCATATCTCATATGTATAGCTGATTCAATGTACCTTTTGCACGAGGTCTCCTGCTAAGCGCATCTGCCACCATGTTTTCCTTACCGAGATGGTAAGAGATCATGCAATTGTAATCCTTCATTAGCTCGAGCCACCTACGCTGTCTCATGTTCAACTCCTTCTGATCAAATATGTACTTCAGGCTCTTGTGGTCAATGAAAATATTGAAATTCACCCCATAAAGATAGTGGCGTTAGATCTTCAAAACAAAGACAACTGCCGCTAATGACAAGTCATGGGTGGGGTAATTCCACTCATGTGGTCTCATTATTGTGATGCGTAAGAAATCACATGACCCCTCTGCATCAATACTGCTCCTAGACCTTCTCCTGAGGCATCTGTGTATACTGCATAATCATGTGTACCTGATGGAAGTACAATAATGGGCGCAGTCGTCAATTCTCCTTCAATGTCCTGAAGATCAGCTCACATGAATCATCCCAAATGAATGGAACTTCTTTCTATGTCAACCATGTCAGAGGAAGAATGATGTGTGAAAATTCACTGATGAAGCGTCTATAATAGCTCGCTAGTTCAAGGAACTTTGAATCTATGTAACTGTCTTGGCTACTCCCAAGACATGACTATCTCAATCTTTGCAGGATCAACCGTGATACCTGCTCCTGAAATGACATGCCCAATGAATGATACCTGGGATAACTAAAACTCAGACTTGTTCAACTTGGCATATAGCTTATGCTCCCTCAATGTATCTAAGATAATCTTAAGATCATTCACATGATCCCATTAATTTCATGAATATATCAGTTGATGATGACATTATATATGGGTATAACATGCTTAAATTATGTGAAATACAATATTAATTTTGATGTGTAAACCCCAAATTCACACAATTTGCATCCTACACACATAGCAGATAAAATTATCGTAAAAATCAAGGAAACATCTGATAAAATATTATCATCAATAATCAGAATTATCAGAGAGAGATTGAGTACACTCACAGAGCACTAATTTAATCATTATATTGACTTGGGTCTACAAAAAAAAACATCTCTTACATTTTGTTGGAAAGAAATGGGGAAGGGTGAGAGTGAAAAATTCCCACTCATTAAATGTCATACATGCATGTCTAGCACCTTTATTCATTCGCTCTTTCTCTCTCCCATTTCACACAAATTGTAGCCAACCATATCCTTTCCATCTATGAGAGTCTTTATTGTTTTTGTCTTACATGAAGTTATTGTTTTTGTCATACATGCATATGCCTTTTCACTTCACTTTGAAAAGGTGCATATGACTAATATAAATTAAGACCATCCCCCATGCAAGTGAAAGAACTGACCATGTTAATTCACCTCTTACTCCCCCCTCTCTCTTTTACCCCCCCTCTCTTTTTTTCTCATGCAGATGAAGGCGTAGCTGGCAACAACCCCTTCCCCATCCTCCTTGCTCGTACGTGTTGCACGACCTGCAACCTAGCGACCTCCTCCTCCACCTTGCGCGACCAACAGCTTTTCTGCGTACTTCGGCTCCTTCTCCGTTCACTCCGGTTCCATCTCCCACGCATCCGGCTCCTTCCTCGTGTGGTCTAGCACGTGTCCAGTACCTCCCCACATGGCCGGATCATTGTGCGCGCCGTTGGTGTTCCCACCAACTCGTGTGCCCGCCTCCTCGACATCCAACACCATCATCGTCTCCATTTTAGATTCGCAAGATCCGATAGAGAAGACTCTCTTTCTTATCTTATTTACTTCTTGCAATTTCATCATGATGGTTAAGTTTCTTTAAGTTGATTTTGGAAGAAACAATTCTCAATTTTTATATCTTTCTTGTATTTTTGTTGTATTAGTTGTTGTTTAAGTTAAGGTGATAAAATGTTTATTTGGGAATATCTTTTGTTGATTCTAGTTTTTTCTTTATAAAATGTAAAGCAATTCTCCATCCTTATTTGATATAACTTTTACTTAGTAATTTTTCTTCCATCTTAATTTGCAATTCACCCCATCATTTTCTTATTCAGTTGCATTCATGCCCTCCTTCATTTACTTTAAGTTCTAAAAAGTGTTTCCACATAGATCACATTCTGTCATATTTTTCTTTCATCGCAATAGATTAAAATTTGCATCAAGTTTGAAAAAAGAGCAAATATTGCAAATTTGCTTGGTCTCTGTGGATTCGAACCTCAACTTGCCGCATACTTATTGCATACATTCATCATGCTCGTAGTTGTAATATTATTTGTTTGATTGCGATTTTTCGTGGAACAACAATGATGTGGTAAAATCATCTTTTTAAGCCGCGGAAAACCGTATCAACAACAGGGCATCCCTTCAAAGTAGCAAGTAATTGTAAATTTTTAAGTTGTTTATGCCTTACTACTTGCTTCTTTTGCAATCACCTTAAATGCCTTCTAGTTTTAATGAGTTTTTTGATATACCAACACTCGCTGATGTTTCTTGTTCCTTTTATGTGTGGTAGGCAAGGAGCCTGCAACCCTGTAGCTGATTGATGATTCTTGACATTCATTGCTACACCAGACGATACCGTTATAGTTGTTACTGTTTTTGCTCAGTTTGTGACGTAAAATGCTTTCTTTCTCTCCAATCATAATTTTGGGAATACAAGTATGTACTATGAACATTCTTGTACATGTTGTGTATATATATGGGAATTAATGAATGAAATTATGATAGCACATCATGTTGTTGGTTATGTGTTTTTTAGTTTAAATGTGAATGTTAAATGCAAAAAAAATTCCCCAAATTTTTCATGTGTCTTGTGCGATCTTTAACGAATGAAATACCGTGAATGTCTTGTAAATAGGTACCCAAGGGGTTCATAGTTAATTGGATTCTGCCACCACAAAATCATCAATCTTGTCCTTGACGGCGCGCATGTATCTATCTCGAATCCAAGGATCTGAATTCTAGCCTTCGACGATGCGATCCCACAAACGGTTGAATCGTGGTGGCACGTCAGTGGATATGGATGCACTCTCCCGATGATGCATATCAGTCAAAGCCGTGAGCATATCTCATATGTATAGCTGATTCAATGTACCTTTTGCACGAGGTCTCCTGCTAAGCGCATCTGCCACCATGTTTTCCTTACCGATATGGTAAGAGATCATGTAATTGTAATCCTTCATTAGCTCGAGCCACCTGCGCTGTCTCATGTTCAACTCCTTCTGATCAAATATGTACTTCAGGCTCTTGTGGTCAATGAAAATCTCAAAATTCACCCCATAAAGATAGTGGCGTCAGATCTTCGAAACAAAGACAACTGCCGCTAATGACAAGTCATGGGTGGGGTAATTCCACTCATGTGGTCTCATTATTGTGATGCGTAAGAAATCACATGACCCCTCTGCATCAATACTTCTCCTAGACCTTCTCCTAAGGCATCTGTGTATACTGCATAATCATGTGTACCTGATGGAAGTACAATAATGGGCGCAGTCGTCAATTCTCCTTCAATGTCCTGAAGACCAGCTCACATAAATCATCCCAAATGAATGGAACTTCTTTCTATGTCAACCATGTCAGAGGAAGAATGATGTGTGAAAACCCACTGATTAAGCGTCTATAATAGCTCGTTAGTTCAAGGAACTTTGAATCTATGTAACTGTCTTGGCTACTCCCAAGACATGACTATCTCAATCTTAGCAGGATCAACCGTGATACCTGCTCCTGAAATGACATGCCCAATAAATGATACCTGGGATAACCAAAACTCAAACTTGTTCAACTTGGCATATAGCTTATGCTCCCTCAATGTATCTAAGATAATCTTAAGATCATTCACATGATCCCATTAATTTTGTGAATATATCAGTTGATGATTACATTATATATGGGCATAACATGCTTAAATTATGTGAAATATGGGAATTGAGCTCGGTAATGTCTCACTCATGGCATAAGTAACATCAGACTGATCGGGTAGGTGGAGTGGTCATGTATGTGCCCTGAGTCGGTCCTGCTGGGGGTTTGTCTGCTCATTGCGACCTAGATGGTTGAGCTGAATCGATGCCATGTCTGGTAAGTGTTGTTCCTAATGTAGTCAATGGAGATGAGCGAGCACCACCTTAAAATATCGAACCCATAGGCCGAGACCGCCTTGCTGACCTCTACTGGAATGGTCGACATTGGGATCCAAATGATCATTGTGGCCTAGGTGCTGCTCCAGATGAGATCCCGAAACGTCTCTCTCGGATATCCTTAAAATTCTCCGCTGCATCTGCAGCTTTGGAGATGGAAGTGGAGAGTAATCCGACAGCTTCTCCCATACCTCCTCTCGCATCCCTTTAAACTTCTTAAGATTCTCAACTGGAAATTCAGTGGCTTCTAGAGCGTGTCGTGACAGCTCGCTGTATCAGACGAAGTAATCTCTCTCTATCATCCATCCCTTTCAAAGCTCTACAAACAAATGACATTGGGACTCCTTCTACTTTGTAGAAAAGAAGTGGGATCTGAATCTCTTCTCGAAGTCATTCCATGAGGTCTCATGCCCCAACTCAGAAACTACTGCCTCCCACCATCTTTCTGCAAAATCTGTCACTAAATAATCCATGAAAGATAGCCACAAGTCTCGTGGAGCATGAATCATCATTAATACCTTCATGACACTCTTCAGTCACTGCTGGCCTGGTCTGACGTCCTGGTGCCCTCAAACATGGGCATATTAGCCTGCTGGTAGGAAGCGAAAACTGGTTGGTTCTTGTGGATATCAGAGTACTCAGGTGAGTCCTCGTCTGCAAAGTCTACATGGTGTTGCTACATGTCATAGTCTACATCCTCAACTCCATGCTCTAGTATCTCATCATGTGGATCATCATTGTGAGGTTGTTGTACCTCAACTGACTGTGGTTGGTCTTGTCGTGTCCCATCTTAAGATGGATGGTATGTGTAATCTGACAACTCCTCAAACCTCATATCCATATATGTCTGTCTATCCATGATCTCTGTCTACTGAGCTAATATCTGGTCATGCTAGCCTCTCATGGTTGTCTGCTGTTGCTAGAGATCGGTGAGAGCGGTCATGATGCACAATCGTTCATCCATCTTCTGGTATCGTCTGGTCGTCATGGTTCTGCATGAGAACCAAAATCATTAATCATAACAATTAATGTTTGCTGGCATTTTCTTTGTGATTTTCTCTTCTTGGGACATAATACAAAAATTAATGACAATTGAAGATATCTGTGGTCATGAATGTCAAATGCGAATATCAAATGCAAAAAAATCCCCACATTTTTATGTGTCTTATGTGATCTTTAATGAATGAAATGCGTGAATGTATTGCAAATGGGTACCCGGATCTGAGGGGCTCACACTATCTCGCGATGGAAATCACCATGTGGGATATATTAGTTACTACATAATATCAAGCCAAGAATAATAAAGATTCTGCAAGTCCACCACGGCATCCATCTCAGAAAATAGGATGGCCATTCCCTCCATACATATTATCTTTCCCTGAAGATATTTGTAAAACTCCATAGTTATTATCCATCATGCAAGTGCTAAAATATATACGAAATATGCTCATGGTTGGGATATTCTTGGAAGGGCTAGAATCCCTATATGATTCACCCCAATTTTGACTCCTGATGGGTCCCACAATACCTCCACTAATGGAGTCCTACAACAAGCTTAATAGAATCATTATTCCTACTACTACCCCACATATACTTTCAGCATGGTTGCATCTTGCAACAAAGGAGGGTATATCATGGGTACATGTCATGAAACATATAATGTCAAAGAAGCATCCAATACATGCAAGAGTGGACACAGCATGGCATCTTTCTCCTACCACACATATTGTCAAAAGCAAGGGCACACTAAAGTCACGTAGTGTCAAAAGCAACAAACAAGCCTTTGCGCATGGCATGAAAGAGACAAACTCATCTTCGAGACTCTGGTGCAAAATCATAAGTATAAGAATGTCATGTCCTTAGTCAGGGAGATTGTAGTAGTTCCATCTGCCATATCTCTACTACATCTTCTGACGTCGCATGCATCCACCAAAGTTTACTGCCGAGGAGGAGTCATAAAAGGTATGTCGTCTTCAAAAATAAATGTATAACATCAAGAAAAGTATGAGAGTGCGGTTTAAAAAAACTCTCAACTGCCATTTATAAACATGGTTTCGCTTATCAATCTCTCACTTATCTCATGCATCATCCGAGACAGTCGCCATTTTGGTCTACGTCGATGACATTATCATCACCGATTATGATAGGTAAGACACCAAAAGGATCAAGATCCTTATGGGTCAGAAGCTTGTTATAAAGAATCTAAGACATATGCAATGATTTGTCGTTAAGAGTTTTCCCGAAGTGACATAAAACTAATGATGAGTTAGAGGAAGTTTCTGACAGATCTCCACGAGGAGAAAAAGATGATTAGTCGGAGGCCTAGAGCCATTCCAATGGATCTTAATCATAATCTATATGAAGGGAATACATAGGAAGTAGATGCCAGAAGATATAGAGAACGTGTAGAGAGACTTGTGCATGTGACAATTACTAGGCTGACCATCTCATTTGTTGTGAGCCACGTGATATAGTTTATGAGTTTATGGCTTGACCTAGACAAGCCCATATGGATGTTGTTATAGTGATTCTTAGATACTTTAAGTCATCTCCAAGGAAGGGACTTCTTTTAAAACAAAGGAGGCTCGAACACTTTCTCAAGGTATGCTATCACACACTATAAAGGTTGTACCATGAACAAAAAGCCCACCATGGGTTTTACAATGTTTTCAGGTTATTCCTTAGTTATATGGAGAATTAAGAAGCAACATATGGCCTCTAGATCCGACGTTGAGTTAGGTGAGCTATGTAGTGTGCGCTCAACATATACAAGGTCGACATCATGAAAAGTGACACCATGAAAAATAGGAGTGATAGGGGAGAGAAGAGGGATTGCAGAACATGCAAGAGGGAAAGGATGTTGCTTTGGAGGGCTTATGCGATGCTACATGCTTCTGATATAGGGTGTGAGGCACTAAGCACGGGATTGCTAAGTGAGGATGATATCATTCACATAAACAAGCATTGTATCTATTCCTATTATGTTATTTCGTATCAACAAGGAATGATATGTTGATAACCTATAAGGACCCATGCTTTCTAGTACCTCTGATAACTTCTCAAATAAAGCTTGAGGGCTCTGTTTAAGTCCATCAGTAACTTTTTGTAGTAAACACACATTTTTACATTCACCTTGAACCTCGAAGTCAGTTTGTTTTTGCATGCATACCATCTCATGTCGTTCACCATATAGGAATGCGTTCTTTACATCAAGTTGATGCAAATGCCAATAAAGTACTACTGCTAATGCAATAAAGTTTTTTATTGAGGAGATATGGGAAGATGGGAGAATGTGGCAATGTGCCAAAGAAATCAACCTTAGGTTTGATAATCCCTTGGATACAAAACAAGCCTTGTGCTGAGCAATAGTTCCATAAAACTTATATTTCACTGTAAATACCTTCGTCGATCAACCACCTTGTTGTCACCGGGTGGATCAACAAGTCACTATGAGTTACATGAAACAAGTGCATACATCTCTTCTCCCATTGTCAGATGCCATTTGGAGTCACAAAGTGGCTCATTATGAATACGAGGGATGTAAGGTAGACATTGCCTTGGAAGATTATCCGTAAGAGGAACAAAGGCTAGAAAAGGATACAACTGGCAAAATGGATGCTTGAAACATTGTATGGTCTACTTTATGAGGGATGTGAGGAGACTTATTGTATTAGTCACTTGGCTATATTCTAGCCCTGTTGATGTGTTTATGGAAAGAGAAGTTCCATCAGTATGTAAAACTTCAATAAAAAGACATACTTGATGGAAAGATAGTGCTAGCTCATAAGAGGATGCCTAAGCTAATATACTATCTTATATTGATCATTCTGTAAAATGGGAACATGAATAGGAAAAATTTTGAAGATAAAAGGCGATGGAGACACATGTTCCGGACCTAGCAGAGAGGAAGTGACTCGAATACAGTAACATCAACACTAATGTAGCATTTTCTTGATCAAGGATTGCCCATGGTAATCTAGAGCAAATATGAACATATTCATCAAAAACTCCAATCAACATATCCTTAAGATTCAATAAATAAAAAAATCTTAGCTAAAAACATATATAATTCATAAGACATTCTCTTAAAAAAACATCTACATTTAAGAAAATAACTCGGAAACATTCTCCATAGTCAAAAAGAAGTTGCAGGAAACAACATAGTAACATGGCAAATTAGAGAATAGATTTTGGCAATATGATTGGAATGGGGAAATTTTCATAAGTTTCAACTATTGGTCGATGGCCATCAATATCCTAAAAATCCAGATATATCAGCGATATCTTACTAGATATCGATCCACATCCAGAAAAAATGATTGTAGAAATGTTTCTTCTTTCAGTATTCTTTCCTTATTATTCTTTATGTTCTATTCTCTTATGTAATTTACCCATAGATCCCTCCTCTACATAAGAGAGCCTAGTGTTCCAAGGAATAAATATTTTCGTTCTTTTCCCAACATGGTATCAGAGCAGCGGTCCTAGGCCAGAGCTCTCGAAACCCTAAAACTAATACCATTTATGTTAAACCCACCCCTTCTCTTCTTCACCCGCTGCCCACTGCCACAACGCCTCCAGTCACTGTGTACTCAGTTTAGCGGCATCTCCCGCCATCGTCGAACCCTCCAGCTCCATCTCCACTCATCACATCCGCTCGGCGGCGCTGCCAACCATTCGAGTGCAAACCTCCTTGGCCGCAAACTTTTTATGGCAGCATTCCTAGCATCCCAAGCTTTATCGACAACAACTTTGTGGTCGTCATCTCTCCTTCCTCGAGTAGAGACCGATTATTGGAGATGGATTTGATTGCATAAGTTTGTGCATGCAATCAAATCCCTAGATGATTGTGTTGACAAACTTCTGTTAGTCTGCAAATATCCTAGTTTTCTTTATGCGACACTATGTCAGAGAGAAAAGCCGATAACACCCGCTACCAGCGCCTTTAGAGGTCCTGCACCAGTTGTCAAGATGGACAAGATGAACTACATGCTCTAGGTCATGCAACTCATGAGCCTAATGAAGTCCACATGTAAGAGACACATTCTTACCGAAGAAGAGATGGTCGAGAAAATTGTGATTCATGTCTCGTGGGAGGCATATAATGCATATGCGTATGTATGATTAACATGAACGTTAAATGTGCAGATTTCTGACCATGTCCTACATCAACCCACAACCAAGGCAATGCGGGATATTCTAGAAGCTACATATTTATAGGCAAAGAACGAGATGACAATCTTGCAGTTACAACATGATAACTTCACTATCAAGCAAAATGGACAACTACTTCATTCTCTCTACACTTCCCTGTGCAGAATGTTTGAGAAGCTTCATAGATTTATGTCTCTTAGGTACACTCTAGAGCAGTAGAGTACATACCAAAAAGCCACGATGGTTATTTTTTACGTCACTAGACCCACAATATAAGGCTGCTCATTCACAAATATTGATTGATGCTACTCTTCCTCACATGGAGGAGGCTTTCCATAGGCTTAGTAGGATTTCAATCCCAGTACCAACTACCTCTCAGTCATCTTCTACGATGGCAATCTCCCATGATAGAGGGGGTTCTTCGCAGTTTCGTGGCCATGGACCTCATGAAAGAGGAGTCTACATTCGTCAGCCATGTACATATTGTCATCGTCTAGGTCACATAGAGGATACATGCTATTCCAAGCATGGCTTCGTTGCATCAGCTCCCGTAGCAGAGCAAGCTGATTCATCTATTATCGCTTCTTTAGATCAGATATATGAGGACCCAATTTCTCGATTGAGGTATTTTGCCTTCAGAAGGTTCCGATGCCTCCTCTACTCTAGACATTGTTGACTTTGCCAGTGCCAGTACCTCAGGTAGCATTTTCACTTTTACGTCTTGTCTTGGGCTTGATACTACTGAATGGATTATGGACTCTGGGGCTACACATCATTTGTGTGGAGAACTGGAGATAGAGACTAGCTTACAACTTACAGAGAGATTCCTCCAGGCAAGACAATAGTCATTGCTGATGGGACTCACTCCTCGATCACTGGATAGGAGTGTGTAACTTGACACCCTTGATGCGCCTACAGAATGTATTGCATGCTCCAGATTTTTCTATGAATCCATTATCATTTAGTCAGATTACAAAGGACTAGCATTGTAGAGCTATTTTGACACGCCATTTCTTATTTTTCAGGTCATTCTTACAGGCTGGGTGATTAGCTATGACTGTGAGCAGGGAGGTCTCTACTGCCTTGTTTGAACTCAAAATGCCGGCATATCCTCTCATTCCACAAGATTTGTTTTCCCTTTAATGTGGCATTTATGCTTCGGTCATCTTACCCTTCAAAAGTTGTGTCAAGTTCTTCCTCAGATTTCTCCTCGCTCCTCCTTTGAATGTGAGGCATGTTAATTGAGCAAGCATCATTGCCTTATGTTTCCTAGAAGTCAGAGTCAGAGCAGTAGCTCTCCTTTTGAGTTGTTTTATATCGACATTTGGGGTCCAAGTCGTGTCCCTGATCACCAAGCACACACATTTTATTTAGTTGTAGTTGATGATTTCTCGCATCTGACATGGGTTTTTTTGTTGAAAAATAACTCTGAGGCTAGAAATACCATTATAGGATTTATAAATGAAGTGCAGAATATTTTTTCTTCTTTGTCAAAATTGTGAAGATTGATAATGCATTGGAATTTTGTACTCGAGCACTCTCACTATTCTTTTCTTCTCATGGTATCATTCATTAGGCATCGCATGCCTATACTTCTCAGCAGAATGGCGTTACTGAGATAAAGCATCATCACCTACTTGACAACACTCGTAAGCTTCTTATTCAAAGCCGCGCTCCACATTCATTCTGCGGTGATGTTGTTCTTACGACGTGTTATCTTGTGAATCACATGTCTTCTTCTATTCTAAGTGAGAAAATTCCTTTCTCCATGCTATTTCAAGATAAGGAGTTATTCTCACTTACTCCATGTGTCGTTAGTTCAATGGCATTTGTTCACCAATTGTCTTCAGTACTTGACAAGCTCTCTCTTAGAGCTGTCAAGTATATTTTTGTTGGGTACTCTAGGACGTAGAAAGGGTATAGATGTTATGATCCACTTCACAGAAAATATTATGTTAGCGGAGATGTTATATTTTTTGAGCCGGTAATGTATTTTTTCCCTACATGTTACAGGTTGATTCCATTTGATTCAGATTATGAAATTTATATGCCACCACCTCCACCCACACCTGTTACACCACCACCATCACTAACCACACCTCAACTGTCGCCTCTTACTTCTCTGCCACCTCCATCATCATTACCGACTTCACCACTTCTTCCATCTCCCGTTGTTGTCACCCTTACCACACTTCTATACACGTCAGTCTCCTTCCTCTTGTTGTCAATGCTCGTCATCCAGCACAACCAAGTATGTCATGAATATATTGTTTCTAACAATGGGCCTGGTGATGTATCTGTGTAGGAACAAATGCAGGAGAATGTTTTATGGATTGAAGAGTTTCCCAATGACCTGGATGTTCTACTGCGGTTCGCAAGCAGAAGCATAGTCGTGCCTCGTATCCCCTTACTTCTCAGGTTACATTTGACTACCTTACAAGGGAATTTCGGAAGTTTTCTCTTGCTCTATCCACCGTGGAAATACCATAGAATTATCAGGAGGCCCTAAAGGACAATCGTTGGTGTCTAGCCATGGAAGATGAGACGGCTGCTCTACAATCACATGGTACCTGGAGCTTGGTAAATGCTCCTCGTGGAGCATATGTTGTCAGTTGAAAATAAGTATTTATTGTTAAACACCATACATACGGGAGCCTTGATTGTTATATGCAAGGTTGGTGGTACATGGATTTACACGCAGTTATGGGGTGGATTATCTAGATGCATTCTCTCCTGTTTCTCGTCACTCCACTCTAGGTGTCCATATTTCTGTCGTAATGATACGCAATTAGCCTCTATATCAGCTAGATGTTAAAAATGTTTTTCTATGTGGTGATCTTCAGAAGGAAGTCTAAATGCAACAACCTCCGAGGTTTGATGTTGAGGGGAGTGTCAGCAGGTTTGTAGACCTCATATGGAAATATATGACCTTAAGTAGAGTCCTAAGGCATAGTTTCAGAAGCTCTCTACTCTGATTGAAAAGTAGGACTGTAGGAGTTTAAAAGGTTAGATGTAGATCACTCATTATTTGTGTAGAGAACACTCAGTACAATTGTTACCATGGTGTGTGTTGATGATACGCTTGTTACAGGATATGATTTGCAGATGATAAAGAAGGCAAAAGAATTCTTGGGTCGACAGTTTGTCACCAAATATCTTAGCACCCTAAGGTACTTCTTAAGGTACTTCTTATGGTTAGAGTTCACCAGGAATACACAAGGTTTTGTGATGGCCCAATGGAAGTATGTTACAGATATACTTGTTGAGACAAGCATGAGCGGGTGTCGATCCTCTACCATTCATATGGATCCCAACATGAGATTGTATGATGATGACACAGATGAGGTTAACAAGAGGAGATATAGAGAGCTAACTGAAAAACTCTTGTATGTTACTATCACTAGATCTCATATCTCTTTTGCAATGAGTCAGGTGAGTCAGTTTATGGAGTTACCATGACAAACATGTATACATGGACACTATATATACGATATTAAGGTACCTAAAGTCATCACCGGGCATGGGATCAATTTTTGTCAAAATTCCACCCAATTTCGACCAAAATTCGATTTTGATGGGTGTCGAAATTTGATCGAAACGGCCTATATCGACAGAAATTTGGGATCCCTAGTTCAAAAAACTGATCGAAATTTACCATTTCGGTTAGTCACTGAAATGGAACCGAAATCCGACATTTAAGGCCTTGTCTCCAGGTACAAGATTGTTATTCAAAAAAGATCAAATCTCTATGTTTCTGCTTCTACATATGCAGACTATGCAGGGTGTCCTAGAGATAGGAACTCTACTTCAGGTTTTGTTGTGTTCATTGGCAGTTCTCTTGTTTTTTGGAAAAGTCAGAAACAAACCGATGTTTCTAGGTCAAGTGTTGAATCGGAATATAGGTCTATGGCGCAAGCAAGCATCGAAATGATGTGGGTTCGAGCAGTGCTAACATATTTGCATATAGGTGTACCTCTTCCTATGCAACTACAATGTGACAACCGAGCTACCTTGTTTATTGCAAACAATACTGCATTTCATGAAAAAATGAAGCACATTGAAGTAGACTGTCATTATACAAGATATATGATACATAAGGGCTTGATTTCCACTACTCATGTCAGTTAAGGAAATCATACTAATGATATATTCACCAAGGCGTTGCTCAGAGGACCGTTGCAAAATGTTCATGCTGAGCATGATCGTCGTCTATGCTCTATCTTGAGGGGGAGTGCAGAAATGTTTCTTATTTTTGTACAGTTTCTTTATTGTTCTTTATGTTATGTTCTCTTATGTAATTTACCCATACGTCTCTTCTCTATATAAGAGAGCCTAGGGTTCCAAGGAATAAGTATCTTTCATTCTTTTTTCTTAACAATGATGTATGCGCGTATGAATATCAACTTTGATATTGATATACCATCGATATACCAAGAGTATTTAAATTCTTTCCCAAACCCCAAGGTTGGAGAGCATGTGAAAAAGAGATGCTTCGTATCCTTAGGATTGTCCATACATTTTAAACAAACTACACCATTATTATTGAGCATCATTGTTTTATGCACAATAACTATCAGTCAATTATGCCTCAATAACCATAACAAACTTTGATAAGCAATGGAATATTGGACTTCAGAAAAACCCATAATCTTCAGCCATATTACCTCGGACAAAAAACATTGGAGCAGAGGGCGTTTTATAAGTCCTTTGTATACAAGAAAGTTTTGTCCATCCATGAATTGGAGTCACATCTAACTGAAAGGGCCTCCACCTTTGAAAAAGCTTGGTTATCTCTAGGAAGACTTACATCCTTTGCTTTGAGAAGGCAACTATAAACGATGGACCCAAAGGCCCATCCTGCCACACTTTTACCATAGAGATGTTCTGATTTTTAGCCATAGCAAAAAGCCTCATGAACAATCACTAAGAGCCCCTTATTGACTCTACTCATCTATCTAAACTTAGAAGATTCTCCATTTTTGTATATCAACCTCATAACCTGTGTGATCCCAAGCAAAACTAATACAGATTCCATATTTGAAATTTAAAGTAATCGAATTGTATTCAGCTACACTAAAGACTTGCTTAAACCTCGTAAATATTTCCTACCAGATAACAGAACAAGTCTTCACTCACTATCACCACATATTCTTACAACCCACTTTTCCATAAATGTCATGTTCGTATCCTTGAGCTTTCGGTTACCATGACCCCTTTCCTTTTTGTATTAACCATCGTCTCTCACTCAATCAAGTGAATACCACCATCTCTCACCCGGAAGTGGACAAAAAAACCACCACATCAAGAATTCGTGGCACACCCACCCACCATCTGACACCAAATAGATGGACAAATGAACACAGAAATGTTCAATAACACAGACAAGTACGGCCAAGCGCCCCTCCCAATAAACCTGAAACCTTCCCATTAGCTAACTTCCTTTCTAGTATCTCTATCAACACGAGCCATTCAAACCAATGCAACCATCCCAAATTAGGGGTAAACCCAGGTAGGTGTGTAGGACAGATGTATCATCAAAGGGCCAATATCGATATTGATATGATGATATGGGCACTTGTTGGTCCTTCCTTCACAAATTATCGTCGATATGGGTGATATATCGTTGGTATATAACTGAATTATCGTATTTACATGAGACCGATATGGATACTTATATCAACATTTAAATCATTGATAAATTGTGATTGTGTTGATTAACATATGTAGGTCAGGTGTTTTCTAAATGAGTTTTAGAATAGAAAAAGTGGGTAGTCGCACTCAATTGTACAAGATAACAGAATCAAAGTGCATCGTTGGACATTTTGTGGGCCCTATGAGACGGAAGGAATGCAAGCGTTTGTTGTAGACCACATGATAAAGGTATTGCATGTGTCATGGATGTCTTTGCTTTGGTGATGTCATAAGAATTTATTACTTCATCTCAAAAAATAAGAATTTGTTACCATACTTTTTAATAAAAAAACTTAATCGGCATCATGTGTTCGAAGGATTATTCTTCGGATCTACAGATTACACAAGTTATTTAATACTAAATTATTTAAGATGAGCATAAGATTTATATACGAGCAATTGATATATGATATGTCATTAGGGCTAATAAACCGTGTTTAAAATATATAAGAATTGAGTCAATTAGGCACACGACATTTGTAGAAGATTCATCTATTATGTAGTAGAAGGTCATGCGTTTATCCCATGTCCCTAATTGTGAGGAAGTTAGGTGTGAGTGGGGCCTATATATGGACTTGTACTAAGGATTTAAGTGAGAATAATCAATGACATAGAAACTGCTATTTGGTCAATTTTCACACTATCTCAAACCACTTAAGCTATTGTTTTGGTACTAGATTTGTAAATATTTTATCTTTATTTCAGATTTTAACATGATATCACAACAAGTTGTTCATAAGTTACACAACAAGGTTTGATTTTCTTTCTTTTTTTAAGGAAAGGTTTGATTTTATTTATTCTAGATGTAGATTTCTCAAATATCTTATGACAGGTCGAAGATCATCGAGCCACAAAGGAGTGGATAATGAACAAGATATGCGACATATGAGGAAGAATCCATCGCATGAACCAGAGATGGTTAATAATACCAAGAGGGTGTGTACGACAATGGCAATGCATCATCCTTGGCCTCCAATCTGAGAAGAAAGTGGTGCAAGGTCACTTGAATGTAGAGAGGTACATATTGATCCCGTGTAGCTTGTGCTGATGACAAAGAAGAGGTGGCAGACAAACTCCAAACAAAACCATCAAGAGGTGACATGACTAGCAATAATGATGTGGGATTGATGATGATCACACCGGAACTTGTTTTTTTCTTTCTTATTTTCTTGAAAAGGCGGGACTTGTCTCTTACGAGGGACCTACCCACTCTTTAAAAAGAGGAGAAATTATCGTCAAAATAGCACAAAAGAAATACAATACTAAACAATTGAGAAATCAAGTTAATTAATAGAACCTTCCCCAACATTGTAGTCAGGTCACGAGTCTAGTCTCAACCTTATATTACAAGTTTGAATGAAAAGAATCAATGAGACAAACATGACACGCTTCTCCTGTGGAGTAAGGCACCGTCTCAAACCATCTTAAATTGATGTTTTGATGTTGTATTTCTTTTGTTTTTATCGTTACTTCAAACTTTAATAAATCTGATGATCCAAAAGTCAAGAACGTAATGTGTAAATCTAAATATTATACCCCATATTTATAAATATTTATATCTATATTTATAAATATTATACCCCATATAACACATATATATTCTTATATATAGTATATAATAATTATTATAAATACCTTATAATCATTCTAAAACCCTTAAAAAAATAAAATGGACTATTCTTGGGGATAATTTATATTTTTGTACATTTATTATGTATATTGTACTCTATATTACTTATATTAAAAATATTACCTTATAAATATTCTTGTGTATATATAATATATTATTAAATTAAAAATAAATTTAAAAATTAGAAAATATAAAAAATCAATATATAAAGTAAATATTTATTTAATTAAAAACCCACAAACACTTTGATTGATTTAATGCATACTCATACACATGCCTTTTCACTATTTATTCACTTAAATAATTTGTGTTACGTTCCACCTCCCTGTGTTCGACCCCTACATGCTTGTCCACTATACACATTCATCATGGGGTGTAATAAATTTTTTATTTTGCTTGATTTGATTTATTGAATATTATTGTGTAGGTTGATTGTTGAGATTATCGGAGGTCCTTGTGAGAGGTTACTTCAACGACTTCTATCTCGCCTTGTGAGATCGTATGACTCTCTCCTAGAGTTTCCTCTGGTGTTTCATACAATGCCATTGCTAGGAGCAACATATAGCGTAGCATTGTGTATATTTATGTGCATTATCTCTCTTTTCTTTTTGATCTTTATTTTTTTGATAATTATTTGATTTGTTCTGACCCAATTGTCTCTTTTGGACTTTTTGTGAGGGACCACGTGGCGACGACCGCTTCCCAGGAGGTTGATGCACCTGATTCACGAGGAGGTTGACTCTTCATCTTGTGAGTCAACCAAGAGAGAGTAGGAGAAAGGCACAGAAAGGAGGCGAAGATCATCATATTCCACTTAGCATTTTTGTTTTAGTTTTGTGAGGATAGTGATATTTATTTCTAAATATTTGTAGGGCACTAACACTTCTACCTAACGAGGTCCATTGCTTGGGTGTCTGTTCAACTTGAGCTTCGTAGCAGATTTTTCATGTTTTCTTGCTTTTATTTTACTTTATTTCTCATGATTTAAGCTTTCTGCCTTTATTTATATTTATTTTATGTGATTGACCCCTAGATTTAGGCTTGCTTGATTTCGTAGATAGGTCCAAAGACCTAATAGAAGCATGTTCCTATATTCTCTTTCGCTTGTACTTAGTCAAATAATTAACTGCAAATTACTTAGATATGGAATCGTGAGCTGTGAGAACTCCTCACAATGCTTGCATTAGGGGGGTACCGGGGAATCTCCAAGACCAGAAACTTGGAGCCATTTTGAGTAGTTTGCATTTGGTTCTTCATGATAATAGCATGTCTTATTTATGAAACGTTCATCACTTGAATATCATTCATGTAGTATGGGTTTATGTATTCTTTTTTGCATCCCACATGGAGAGTGCTGGGAAGCACTGCGAGTCTTATTATTTTTCATGCATCATTTGGTACAAGAGTGAGATTTCTACTTTCATATCCACTTGCACTGCTTTTCCATTCGCTCTCTCTCTATTTTACATCACATTTAAGACTTGAAGAAAATATAAAAAATTGTTCATCAGTTTGCTTTGAAAAACACTAAAAAAATCAAAATCTGAAAATTAAAATAAGGGGACAGATAATAAAACTTTGACCTTAATAAAAATCATAATGAACATCCTTGTTTTGAGTTCGTAAAGCCCTTATTACTTTCAGGTACCGTTCAGACTAAGTGAGGAGTGGCCCCATAAGGACTAGAGCCAAAAAACTTGATTTGTGGCGGCCTTGATTATCACCTGGGTTGGAAAAGTATTGGCGCTTCTATCGTACATGGGCGAGTAGGTCCTTGTGGATGACAATGTTCCCACCTTGTGTAGAGCATCCTACTTGGTCCGAAGTATTGAGCATAGGCCATGCCTTTATGGGGGTGTCTGTCTCATTGTCTGGCGGCCGAGTACCTTGCTTGTGAGGGAGGTATTAGTTTCACCTACTAGATTCCTCTCTCTATTTCTTTAGCTGCGTATCCACCCAGGAACAAGATCAAGGGCCTCAAAGTGCATAGATCACATATTCCGAAGGATGTAGAAAAAGTACATGGTACTTTCCTAGCAATACAAGCACTCTTATATGGATATCGTTTCTAAGGATCTGTTAAAAGATTTGCCTGCTATACAACCATAAAATTGAAAAGATAAAATAACCGAACTCTTACGGCTTCACTTGGGTTGTATTGGTGAATTCAAAACTTGTCTGGTGTGTGTTTGATTTAGATTAAGGTCCAAGATCAAGTCTCACACACATATGCAAATTTTGACTTTTATTTTTTTCTTCTTTATTCTTATTTGACACGTGCTCACTTTTGATCTCTTCGACTATCTTGCACTCCTTTTATTTCTTGTTGACCTCCGTATCATTTGTCTATTCTCAATCTTCTCTTTGACCCTCGAGATGGCGACTCTTGGACGATTTAGTCGGGACTTCGTCGGTACTAACGCCGATTCAATGCAATCAGCCTCTCTAATAATTCAGGGTGATTCTTGAGATCACTGTTCAGACTCTGCGAACCACTCCCCAAATTCCCTACCTTCCTCAATAATTTGGAATCAATCTTGTCCCGAAATCTGCCAATTTTGGATGGAGATTGATTTCACTCCGTATACCTCTCCATCCTTAATGAAATTCTGTGTTGACCTTAACACTAATGTTTTTCCATATCAGATACTTCTATACAGATCGAACAAGGCATCATTCCTTTTATAGATCAATAGCCTGATCTGGAGCTATAGATTGTGTCAGTCTCAAACTCGGATTCAAAGAAAGAGATGGCTCCAAACAGAAAGGAAAATGGACCTCATTACCCACCACATTCGCAGTCAGTCCAACAACAGTACCTGAACGCGATGAATGCTCAGCTCCTTGCCTCCATACAAGAAATCAAACGGTATCTCACCAACCAGACATTAGCCCTAGTTGCCTTTCAGGTATTCTGAATGATCCTCAGAGAAGAAGAGACCAATCGAGAGGAGGGGGAGAATAAGAGAGAAAAGATGGAGCCGATAGAGGGCCGACAGATGAGTGAAGAGGAGGGCGGCCCACACCAACCCTCATGGAGAATTTCAACACCGATGCCAGAAAAATGATAGAATGGATTCTGATTCCTGCTACCCACACCCATTTTGAGTTGAAGCCTCAACTTCTAGCTCTGCTTCCCACCTTCTACGAGAACAAGAATGGGGAATCATACATCCATCTCCAACAGTTTGGGTGCATCTGTGGAACCACACACTACCCTAACATTCCGTTATATGTAGTCAAGATGACTACATTCCCATTTAGCCTTCAAGATAAGACTTTTCAATGGATAAATCATTTGAGAAGGTTATAACAACCTGGGAGGAACTCAAATTTGGCTTTCTGCAAAAGTTCTACCCTCTCGGGCAGTTGAATCAGATGCACGCCCATATTGCGAACTTCACCCAAGCCACCCATGAATTCATTCAATAGGCTTTGAGAGAGGTTCACTGATTTACAAGAGAAGTGTCCACATCATGACATATCACAAACCAATCTGACCCAACATTTCTTCAATGGAGTCACTATTGAAAGTCAGAAGCTCATCGATGTCGCCTGTGGCGGGTTGTAGTTTAACAAAGATGAGGATGTCGTATTCCATATTTTTGAAGAAATGGTTGAAGGAGAAGCTGCCCTATTGTTATCCTTTGCATATGAGAGAAAACCACAGATTCACCATAAGGCAGTACATATGGCCGCGTCGCACGAGCATGACATGGATTAGTGCTCAAATCCGAGCATTATTGGGGGCCACCTTGAAAAGCGATCACAAGATCTCGAGAAGCCTGTTGTGATCGAACATAGTACTCAAAACTTGGACAAATTAGATCAGATTACCAAGCAGTTGGAGCTACTGGTAAGCACAATCAGTGCTTGTAATTTCGTGCCTACATCGGTTTCGACTCTAGTGGGAACGAAGGAGCCAGTATCGCCACAACCTTCTCAACATAATTCGTCCTAGCCAACGGTTCAACATGTATATTACATGCAAACTCCTGGGCCATCATCTACACAACAACCACAACAACAACTGGTTGTATACCAGCCAGAGCCGCAATTCCTGGCAGATCCATGCTCTCCTCCATCACCTCTCATTCTGGAGGTGAATGGAGTTTGGTCTAATCATGCGTAGCTGGTCCATCCAGAAATATGTCAGTAGGGCCAATCTACAAATTCTCGTCCATTCCCACAGTAATAAGGAGGGAGATTTGTCCAAGGGAACCAACATCCTCACCACCACTAGTCTCATCCATATCAATAGGATTGGAGACAGAATCAATTTCAACAACCGTAGTACCATTAAAAACAATCCTATCAGCAGTACTCGATCATCCTGTATCAGTACCCTCCTCCTCATCATCAACAATACCAATATTCTTCTCAATTTCCTTTGCATCATTCCTACTCGTAGCGTCAACACCATTCACAGTCTCAATGTTACCAGTACATCGATCATTCCGAGGTGACTCTTGTGAACCCACCCTGGACTGGTTGGCTGAGATTGTTAAGAATTTGCAGATATGAGTCGGAATTTAGATGACCTCACCGTTCCCAAGACCACTATTCCAGCACAGGTGGAGGCGAACTCCAACAATTTTTGCAAGAAAGATCATATAGTATGTGATATCCCATCCAACCCTACAGAGTCAGAGGCACATGATATGTTTTTATCTAATTCCATTACTCTCAGGAGGGGTAGGACTCTTCAGCCATCTTCTATAATGAAGTGGAAGAATAAACCTTCCATGGGCAAGTCATCCTCTTCTTTTGCATCAATCATACCAGCAGTCGGGCTGGGTGAGGAAGAAGAAGGAGAAGCGCCTGGAAAAATTTTAAAAATGAAAAAAAAATCAAAAGAAACAAAAAGAGGATGATAACTGTCGGCGCGCCAACTTTCCATCCACAGAGAGGTCTGCACCTGCAGCCAATCCATGTATAGTCGATGGAGTTCTGCATGCTATTTTGGGATGCCCATCACTTTATATGGATGAAGATTCTTATTTTGTCATCCATATATACTGTTAGCCATGTGAGCCCGAGGTGAACCATTCTTACAATAAATGTTATTGTAATAGATATGTTTTTATCAATAAAAGTTATTGATTGTTTCACGCCTTTTCTGAAATTAAATGAATGAATGCACTATAAGGTCCCTATGTACAGGGTTATGTACCATGGCCATCTTGATGATCATATAGCTGTTGATACATTAAATGAATCATAGAGGCTGGTGTTTGGATGGATATCTAAAGAGTTAGATAGAGGACTCATCAAGCACCGTAAAATAATTATTAAGAGATGATCTCTAGCCTGAGTAGGAGATGGCAATCCTTTCTCACAAAGGCTGATATCTGACCGACCTCATGATGCAGGTCCTCTACATGGGAATAATGATTCGGAGTGTCAGATTAGTTAGCTCAAAGGGTTGAATTAACGAGATCGAGATAACGTAAGTCCTATGTTGAATACTGTCACAACATAGGCACACATCCTCTGACCAGAGACAGATGTTTTACTATATTTCTAAGTGTGTACATTTGGCAGACCAATAGGTTGATGACCTAATCAAGGTCTATACACCGGCGAGCTGATGTGTGTAAGGGCATGCGAGTAATACGATCTCTCAAAGGGATCATACAGGTTTGAATGATACGGGTAAAATCCTCAAGCGCATCATGGAAGCATGATGATTGCATCGAATGCGATCGAGAGCGATTAGTCGCACTAGTGGCTCGATGCAACAGAAATAATTTTTTTTCATGCGACGAAACCACATGATCCAAGAACGCTTCTCGGATTGTTTCGTCTAAACCACAAACAAGTAATATGATTACCTCTTGAAGCATGGTTGCGATCGAGTCTCTAAATCAAGAGACCTCCTATCTCAAGTCCGATCCGACGGAGGAGACGCTTGCGAGCGCGTGGATGAGACACATGCTTCTCGCAATCCTTGTTGATGATCCAAGCTACGGATCTCCTGATCTCGACAAACGAGATACAACATATTTTTCACAAGCAAAGAATGCCGAAGTAGACGGAGTTCTACGAGCAAATGGTCGGGCATCATAACGACGACGCTGCGGTGATGGAGGATCTCTCTAGGGCATCCATGGTGGACGGACACATGAGAGATAGAGAGAATGGGCGTGTAGAGAGAAAAGAGAGAGAGAGCATTCATTAATTATGTATGATGAAGAGCAATGGATGCCTCTTCTTATATAGGGTTTTGGGAATCCATGGATCCCAATCCATGGACAACACACAATTAATGGTTGAGATTGATTTGTGTTTCTTTCAATGGCTATGATCTTGTTGTAAAAACACAACAACACTTAATTTAATTTAATTTTATTTAATATATATCGATAAATCAATATATTTAAATTCAAATCAAATCAATTAATTATCCTTGGAGATAATGAGGAGATAAACCATATCCCCTAAAAAGGGGAGATGGCTACCAACATCTCATGAGATCTCATTATCTCATGATATCTCCAGGATTTACAACAACAATTGTTGTAAATTATTTCACAAAAATAATTCATAATTATCTTTTGAAATATTACAATCATGCCATTGGAAAAATGTGAATCACATTCACATCCCAAAATAAAATGTAAATTATATTTTAATTAATCATCCAATGTGAATCCAATTCACATCAATAATTAATCAACAAATATAAATCACAAATAGCTCTCTCTTATATATTATAAATCACATTTATAATATATATGATTAATATGGATAGTGCTATCCATATTATTCATATCCATGATAATTAAATCGTATTTAATCATCTTGGATCTCTATTCTCATGTGCCAAAATAATATGGATCACATTCACATTATTCACATCTTTGATAATTAAATCACATTCTCCCATAGATGCCCGATTAAATCAAGACCGCAAATCTAATCTTCTCAATGCATCTGAATCACATTCTGATCAATGTCCAACATTTGGACCAAGATCAGATTACTTCTCTACTGAGAGGAGTCACTAAAAGCTAGAACCGTTTCATCACTCCCTAGGAATGGAAGCATCATGGCTATACAATCGTTTATGATCACATCACCCTCAGGTATTCCCAATATCTGTACATACTGTATACTGGAAGACGCAGAATAAACCTGAAGTATTAGATAAACTTTGTACTGTCTACTTCAGGGTTTTATCAATAAGTTTCTCATTTGATCATTGGGAGTTGGTATCGATCATATACTTTCCAAAAGAATATATCATACCTAGGTCTTGATCATATACTTTCCAAAAGTATATATCAAACCTACAAATTCAGTCAAGCTTCTAAAGCGAGACGACCATGCACGGAATTTGATTCTTCCCATTATCTCATGAGTGAGCTCATGTCTTCCGGTTCAGTAGTGAACCTGTATGATCCCTTTGAGAGATCGTATTACTCATATGCCCTTATATGCACACCAACGCGCCAGTGTATATACCTTGGTTAGGAAATCAACCTATTGGTCTGCCAAATGTACATACTCATACATATAGCAACACATCTGTTTACGGTCAGAGGATGCGTGCCTATATCATGACTGCATACGACATAGGACTTTGGTTATCTCGATCTCGTTAAGTCAACTCTTTGACCTAACTAATCTGACACGTCCGACTCTCTATTCCTATGCAGAGGACCTGCATCAAGATATTGGTCAGATATCAACCTATGTGAGAAAGGATTGCCATCTCCTACTCAGGCTGGAGATCACATCTTAACAATCATTTGACGGTGCTTGATGAGTCCTCAATCTAACTCTTTAGATATTCATCCAAGTACCAGTCTCTATGATTCAATAATTGAATCAACAACTATATGATCATTAAGATAGCCAAGGTACATAACCCTAATCATACTAAGGGACCTATTATGCAAATTAGTTATTTTCATTTCAGATCGGGGAATAATATTTGCAATAACATTTATTGCATAATGGCTCGTCGTGGGCTTGCATGTCCAACAAGGTTCACTTGTGAACCGGAAGACATGAGCTCACTCATGAGGTATTGGGACCGATCAAATTCAATGCATGGTCGTCGTGCTTTGGAAGCATGACAAGAATTTGAAGGTATGATATATGCTTTGGGAAAGCATATGATCGATACCGATTCCCAATGACCAAGATTGAGAAACTTGGTGATCAAACCCTGAAGATGACAATTTAAAATTGATCTATATCTTCAGGTTGATCATAGGTCTTCCAGTATGCAGGATGTACAGGTATTGGGAATTCCTGAGGGTGATGTGATCATAAACGATTGCATAACCATGATGCTTCCATTCCGAGGGAGTGATGAAACTTGTTTGGATTTTAGTGACTCCTCTCAGTAGATAAGTAATCTGATCTTGGTCCAAGTGATGGACATTGATCTGAATAAGATTCAGATGCAATGAGAAGATTAGATTTGCGGTCTTGATTTAATCAAGCATCTATGGGAGGTTCGTAAGATCTGGATTTGAGATGAGATCTCAACATCCAAGTCACTATACGTGGAACAATACAATCACCCTGTCCTTATCTCCAAGTATCTGCGGAGAAAGCACATTATTCTTGAAGGAGTTCAAGAATAAATCCTTTGATGAATTATGTATCCAAGCAACAAGATATTGATAATTAAATGAGATTTAATTATCAAGAATAATATGAATAAGATTCATACTGTAAGAGTGATTATCCAAGATAATTAAATGAGATTTAATTATCAAGGAAATGCAGATTGTGGATAGTTCTATCCATGCTATCCATAGTATATGTGTATATTATAAATATGATTTATAATATATTAGAGAGAGCACTTTTGTAAATGACATTTATTAATTGTTAATGTGAATTGGATTCACATTAAGCAATTAATTGGAAATGTAATTTACAATTTTTGTTTGGGTTGTGAATACGATTCACATATTTTCAATGGCATGATTGAAATATTCACTAATTAATTTAGTGGATAAATTTGCAATAAATGTTGTTGCAAATAATTAAGATATGAAATAAAAAAGGAGATAATCCACCAATAAAAAGATGGCGTCTCCCACGAATTGGTCATGGGTGGCGCCCCTCCTCTTTAGGAGTGGATTATCATCCCTTTATTATTATCATTATTATCTTGTGATAATTGATTTTATTGAATTAAATTTTGTTGATGATAATGCAACATGTATTTAATTTAATATAATTAATCAGTTGTTATTTTTAAACAACAATGATTATGGCCATTGATTAAAAACACATATCAATCTAACCATTGATTTTGTATATCTCGTGGATTGTGATCCATGGAATCCCAAACTAATATATAAAGAGGAAAACCCTAGCCCTTGGGATATATGATAATTGTACACGTCTACTCTCTCTCTCTCTCAACTCTCATTCTCGCCCCATCTCTCTCTCTCTAAAGGTGCCCGTCCACCTTAAAGATCTTGAGGGAATAGCAATCGCATTTACGCCGTCGTGCTGTTGCTTCGATTGCTCGTGGATCTCCATCTTCTTTGTAGCTTCTTGCTCTAATAGGGAGATGCTGGATTTCGTTAATTGACATCAGGAGATTCAAGGCTTGGATCTTCATCAAGGATTGCGGGAAGCACGCGTCTCATCATCGCACCCGCAAGTGCCATTTTCGTAGATCGAACTTGAGTGAGGAAGATCTCTTGCTTTAGAGATTTATTGATCACAACCACACTTTGAGAGATATTTCTAATACTTTGTGGTTAGATGAAACTTTCCAAGAAATGTTCTTGTGATCATATAGTTTCATCATATGATTTAAAAATTTTAAATTCCGCTGCACCAAGCGACTAGTCGAACCGATAGAATAAGATGCGATCGTCATGCTTCCATGATGCGCTTGAGTATTCCTCATATCCTTGAAGTGGTATCAGAGCCTTAGGTCAGAAAGGTTTTGGATACGATCCGTAAACCTAGGATGACTTGGGTTTGTAAGGGTTGCGAAAGTTTTATCGCATTTTAATTTTTGCACCTCTGTTTAATTGGACTTTTTAGGCACTGTTTAAATTATTTAAACACGTAATATTCAACTGTATTTTGTTTCCCATTAAATAATGAAATCATAGGATCTGAGTTTACGTAATTTGGATTCCGTTTGCTCAAGATATGTCCTTTTGAATAAACATGTATTCACTGTTGCGGGACTGCGAATCTTAACATGATTAATGAGTTAATTACTGTTCTTATGTGCCTAGAAATGCGTGAAATATTATCTTAGATTCTGTCATAAATCAAATTAGCAATCTTAGGAAACTGATTTTGCGTAGTTTGGATTTAAATTGATCAAGATATGTTGATTTTAGTGAGTAGGGGTCACTGCTAGAAATTGACAAACTTGATCATGAACCTTGTGATAGTCATTCAAATAAATTGATGAAAAGTAACTATTAATTTTCTGAAATGATTATAGATAAATATTTGTGAAATATTAAAGATGATAATTATTTCTTTGAATGACATTTCCCTAACCAAAATGATAAGATAGTTGATCTTGATCATAATCGGTTGATATGAAATCATCAACAAACATTGTTTTTCATGCAAACCTCTAGTTTATCCTACAATAGTTGTAGGACAACTTTTACATGCAAAACCCTCTTTCTTGAATAGGATTGGGGATTTGTTTAGCAAATCTTCTTATAATATTATCAAAATGGTTTTGATGAATATTATATGGTATAATTTTGGTTGAAAAACCGATGAACATCTCAAAGTATACAATGATCTATTTGGCATTATCCTTTCCTGAGGTGGATATGGTGTCTAGTCGGGGAGCGTTGGGGTAGCAGGTCATACCGGTTGCGGTCTGTCCCACTCCGTCGGTACTGGCTATGACAACGGGTAGGGACTCGATAATGTTAGAGAAATCAAGGTGTATTTTTCTAATTATTAAAATTTGAATAATACGTTCTTTAAGATTATACCTTCTATTAAAGTAAGAATTAAGTTTGTTGATTAAGATTGGATATATAATGGATTTAATATGATTAAATTGATTATATACAATTGATATACTCTATTATGAATAGATGTGTATTTTCCTTGGAAGAATTAATTATATGAATGTGATTCATGATAATTAATTATTGACTTTGAATAAGAGGTGGATGATCACATAAGTGACATCCATGTTCTCCTGTCAAGGTGAAGGGTTCCGTCGCTAGGGATTGTATGTGAGAGACGTCTGTCCGAAGTGACAGCTCCTGTATACAAGCGCATCTGGATCGTGCTCTTTGCTTCTCGAAAGAGTAAGACCGTATGCGTAGTGACCCCAATATCGAGTCCTCATATTATTGGGGTGATATTGGATTGCACATAGCGAGTTCTAATCCTGTTGACAGTTGTTCAATTAATAACGAGTCAACATCACCTTAGGGGTGGTGTGCTCAGGTGTTAAAGACCGAATTGGAAAATGCAAGTTGGACTTGCAAGGCGGAATGTGTTTCTGCTCCTCGTTATTCGAGTCACAAGTTCTCATATTATTGGGACGTGATAAAGATAGAGAGGAGATCCCAGTTCTTGCTTGAGATATAGCGGTAAGTATATCTCTTGCTTTGAATGACAATAAGGGAATAATCTTTCAAAGTTGACGTAGCAACACAAATTTGATTTAAAATACCTTAAACAAATGTTTTAAAAAAATGAATATATAATTATTTATAATTTATAATATAGTGCATTCTTAATTTCAAAAAATGAAGTCCATGAACCCACTGAGCAGGCTCTTGGAGGTCAATCAGTTGATTGGACCAAATTATTCGGGTTGGATCCGAAATCTGGATCTTATCTTTTCTGCGGAGCGCATCTCGTATGTGCTATCCAAGGACAAGATAGCAGACCCTTCGACTCCGGAAGATAAATCTTTTAATGAGAAATATGATGAAGATCATAACTTGGCAAGATGCTATATTCTTGGCTCATTGTCCAATGTGCTTCAGAAGCAACATGTGGAAATGAACCATTGCCAAGAAATCATGCTGAATCAGAAAGAAATTTTCGGTGACATAAACTGCACACAACGCTATAACGCGATGAAAGAGCTTATTCGCTGCAAGATGTAGGATGGGACCTCTGTTAGAGAACACATACTCAAAGTGTTTGGGTACCTCTTTGAATTTGAAACCCTAGGAGCCTACATGGATTCTGAAATGCAGTCTGATTTCATTCTCCTGTCGCTCCTTCAATCTTTCAACAACTTTGTCGTATCATATCACATGAGCAAAGGTGATTTTACTAATGCCGGGTTGTTAGCTGCATTAAAGTCCGCAGAAGACGTAATGAAGAAGGATGCCCCCTCTGCTAGTGTAATGGTTGCACAAGTAAAAGGAAAGCATGGTCAGAAGAAAGGTTCTTGGAAGGGCTCGGCCCAGAAGAGAAAGAAGAAGAAGAATCAAGGAGTTGGTTCATCTTCTAGTGCTTCCACACTAATGACATCAAAGAAGACTGATGTCTTTCACCACTACAAAAGGCCGAGGCACTGGCGGCGTAATTGCCCAAAATACCTGAAGTCGGTCGACAAAGGTAAAGCCCCAGCACGTACGAAATCTACTTTCATCATTGAAACTAGTTTTCTAATTAGATGAGAAGGAAGTTGGGTTGTAGATTCTGGTGCTTCTGTTCTTGTATACAATTCGTAGCATTTGTTTCAGGAAACAAGGAATTTGGAGCAAGGAGAGATAGTTATCTAGATGGGATCTGATGCAAGCGTTGCAGCAATCGCCATCAGGACCTGTCGACTATCGTTATCTAGTGGTCGAGTCTTAGTACTTAAAGAGTGTCTTTATGTACCTGAAGTAAGAAGGAATTTGAAATATGTATCTAAGTTTGTTAGAAGTGGATAGTCATTCCTTTCTGTAATAAGTTAATCATAAACTATTATGATAAATATATTGCGGATGGTATTTTGACTTCTGGTGGCACTACAAAAAGCGCTTTTGGCGTGCACAGTCTACCGTGCACTAGGCGAGCACATGTGCTCGCTCAACGCCTAGCGAGCACTTAGGCTGCACAAATGCTCGCCAGCATGATCACCCATTTGAATCTGGAGGCGCGGTTAAGTTTTAGTAAACGGGAGAGCACATTAATAGCACATGTCCTCGCCCGGTTGTGCTTGCCATGTTGAAATTAATGGCGCGGAGAAAAGGGCGCATGTCATTTTAAGGGCGAGCACTTAAAGAGCATGGGCGAGCATGTAAGTGTGCTCGCCTGTGCCCGTAAACAGAACGCAACGCGTCCACATCCCCTCATTCTTGCGCGACTCACTTCCTGTCTCATCCCCTCCGGCGACGAGAACTCCATCGGTAGCGCGTCGAGGCCTTCTCTTTTGACCATTCTATTGCATATACACCCCTCTTTAGGTATATATTATCATCCTTTATCTTTGTTTTGCATATTTCATTCGATTTCATAGTTGTTGTAGTAGATTTAGGGTTTTGATATTTTTATTTTTTTGTTCTTAAATTCATTCTCGTTAGTTGTTAATCTTGTTACTTATGCTTCTTATAGTTGTTTAAATGTAGTTTTACTTAGATTTGAGTAAATTTTTCTCCAATATAGATGGAATATTTTACGCATGTTAAGTGCTTGATTAAATGACACGACAAGTAAAGTGCTTAAATAATGATGTAGCTAAATGTTGATATAGATGGGATGAGAGATACATTAGTTTAACACTAGGTTCATATATTAGGTTCATTGAAAAGTGCTATAAGACTAGTTTAATAACATTAGGAATGTTGATATATGGAAGTGCCATAACACTAGTTTCATAACATTAGGTTCACTGAAAGAGGTGATGTGAGATACAAATCCTTTAGGAATAAGAATTATTTAGTGAATGTAAAATTAGACATTTATTTAAGTTAAAATCATTGTATGCGTGATAATTATAACTATAAACAAAAATTTTGCTTCTGTGATAATTTATTATCACATTAAATTTTAGTTAATGTGATTAAGTATATCACATTAACTTATAGTTAGGTTTATGATAAGTCTAAAATACTATCCATTAATTATTAGAAAATCGCATAAATCATTCACACACAGTGCGCCCCTCCACACCGGGTGGTGCGTGGCCCTGCACAACGGGAGGCATGTGCAACACATTGGAGGATTTGATTACCTCTACCGTGTTATATTTTTTTATTTTTTCACAACACTATTGGACTCACTTTGGGATGTTTATCACAGACCAATGGTCATGGATTTTGATGTTTGCAGGTTTAAAATTCATTTTTTGCAGGTGCCCATCAACTATTAGTGACCCAAGCATAAATTAGGATCACACTTATACCTATCCCGTCGTTAACCAACCAAATTTACGTAATTGCCCGGCTAATATAAATGAATAAATATTTTAAGATTCTTTTATAGTCTCATTTGTAGCACGTGCAAATGTATGACGTAAAGTGATCTTAAAGTATTACATTTATGTTAGCTTTCCTTAGTTCGGAGATCCCAGACTAAGGGGGTCCATTAGGATTCAAACTTACTAAATGGTGATCGTTGTCACAAGCTCTTTATTTCTTACAGAAATTCGGTTCATAACCCCTTCCTCTTCGGTATACCAAATTAATCATAATTTACTATCGAAATAATCACTAATATGATTATTTTGAAAGTTGATTGCGATTGATTTATGAGGTATATGGGAGAGGTGCACGGTTATGCTGCCGAATTTTCGTTAGAAATAAAGAAGCTTGTGACAACGATCATCTTTTAGTAAGTTTGAATCCTTATGGACGAGCTTAAGTGATAACATAATTAAAATACTTCTCTTCTCGAAACAGGAGAAGGATGCTGCAGAGTTATACGTATTAGACAATTGCGAGGAAATAACACCATATGTTCAGTAAGAAAATTCTGATGTTCAAATTGTATTACTTTATGTACAAATTCAAATTGTATTTCAAATAATTCTGATGTTCCTCTTACTAATTTTAGGGAATTTAGAATAAAATTATTGAGGAAAATCCCATGTATTCAGATGACAAAGTTCTAGGCGTCTATAGGAATCAATTTCCAGCTTGGTTTAAGGACCGCTCAAAACAGTTGGACGGTGGTGATTTTTATTCTCATATTTTAAAATATTTTGTAGAAGGACCTGTTTATAAGGTTCGATCTTACAACTCTTACTGCAGCAATGGTTATCGTTTCCATACCTTAAATTCCGGTAAATATTTAACAACTCAGAATCATTGAGTGATGGTTCGTGGATCTTGTTATGAGGAAGATCATATGAATTGTTATGGAATTTTAAAAGAGATACTAGAAGTGGAATATAGTATACCAAGCCCAAATAAAGTAATTCCCTTCTTGTGTGATTGGTATGAACCTAATGGCGGTGTAGTACTCGATAGAAGAAATAACAATGTCGACGTGGTACCAAGAAAATTTATACGCAGATTCGAATCATTCGTCTTAGCTTCTCAAGCAGATCAAGTATGCTATCTCCCACAAGTATCAAAGAAGAGAAAGAGCGTCGAAACTTTAACTATTGTGAAGATAAATTCACGAGGTTATATTTCTATTGATTACACTCATCATGAAGATGACATACATGAAGCATTCACACTGACACATGAACGAATAGACTTAACAGAAGAAGTCCCAATCATCGAATCGATTCGATTGGCTGATAATGAAGTTCTTAGTGTTGCCCTACAAGATGATATCGACTCCAGAAATGATGATTCAGAAAACTCAGAAAACTCAGAAAACGAAGAAATATCCTTTAATCCCACCGAAATAAATGATGAAGATTAGTTGTAAGTTCTAATACACAATTATAATCGAATTATCTAAAATCTTTAGTAATAACTATGTAATTAACTATTACATCATCATTACAGTCATGGCAGGTTCTGGATGTGGCGGGGTGATGATAGGGGAAAATCAAGGGTCTAGATATCTCACGAGGCGAGAAATCAAGTCGCTGAATTGACCACTTAAAGATCCCCAGATCGATCAACAATTAACCCACAATAAATATATGCAATGAATATCCAAAAATGTGGAGTTAAAATTTATTATAACTCTACATGTAAATGTGTATAGGTGTAAGTACAGGTAGAGGTCGAACACTGGGAGGCGAAGGGAATGTATGTGAAGTGTAATTATTCAATCCTCTGTGCATGTCCTTTAATTGTTTTTGTGGGTTTTGGGTTTTTCTGATTTTTTTAATTTTTCTTTTTCATATTTTTAGGGTTTTTTTAATCTCTGGACTAAATATATATATAATTATACCATATATAATTTTTTTTTGAAAGTTTTCAAAGTCATTTTCTATTTATATTTTTTTTGTATTTTTTTAATTTATACAGTACAAAAAGGGCTTCTTTTTCATTTTTAATAATTAGGAAAAAAAATGCGAAAAAATGCAAACAAAATAAGGGCGTGGAAATACAAGGCATGAAGCATTTATCCTAATTTTTTTTGTATTTTTAGAAGCCACCTAGGTATCTTTAATAAATGGATAAAGATACAAAATAAAACAGCCTGGCAGGGGTATTTTTGCAAATAAAGTAAGTCACAGGGGCATAGGTGCAAAAATACAACAGAAATAAACATTTATTTAAACTTTTAGAACTATTTTACAATAAACAAAAACCGCCAGGGCTAAGGTGAAAATTTCACGCGCCTCACGTGGGACTGCACGTGAGGCGCGGAAGGACCAAAATGCAATTTAAGGAAGTACCGGGGTCCTACTGCAAAATATACATTTATTTTATAACGTGCAAATTTATTTACAGCATTAAATATTAAATACAAAAAAGGCGGGGGCTGGATGTGCAAATTACCCCCAATAAGGCGCTTTATCCGACGGCTGGTCTTCGTTCACTTGACACGTGGCGCCTCCACGTGCGCCGATGACGCTTCGCCGATGGAGGGCTGAGATTAGATCACTCGCGTGATCTGACGGTCGATGCAGAGCTCCATCGGACGGCTGGGATCTGAACTGGGCCTTCATCTTCATCCAACGGCAGAGAGGACACGTGGAAGAACAGGGAAGAAGCCTCGCCGTGGCGAGCTTCTTCCGCTCTGATCTCGCTCTCCGACCGGCCTTCTTCGCTCCTGAAGGTCCACAGAGCTTCCTGGCAGGGTACTCTGTCTGCTGGAGGTGTTGGGTCGGCCGGAGGCACCCCGGAGCGCCACCACGAGCTCGGTGAAGGAATGGGGCTCCAGGTACCTCCGCCCGCTTGAAACGCGACTCCTGGTGCCTTTCTTCGCATCTAACCTGCACAGAAAGAAAGAGGGGCTCGAGGGCGTCTCCCTCGACCCGGGGTTTGAAGCTGAAAGCACTGGGATGAAGGTGGGCGAAGAAGCTCCGGCGATGGGTGGTGGAGGAGCTTCGATTCGCGGATTCAGAAGCGAATCCGGTTGGACAAGGTGGCAGGAAGGTGGAGAAGGCGTAGGGGAAAGAAATGAGGGCGAAAGCGAGTCGGGAAACAGTCGGAAGCACAGTGAAAAGCACGCCGGAGCGGAGCTCCGGCGAACTACGAATCGCCTAAATTACGCTAAACTACAGATCTACATGCGAAATAAAATGCGAGGATGAAATGCATAAATGAAAAACTACCTAAAAATGATAAAAACTCAGCTCTTATACCTGGGGGCCTCCAGGGAGCAGGGTGGTCGCCGGAGCACCACCGCGTCAAAACTTCTCCGACCTCCGGCCAAGTCGAGGTGCTGGGCGACTCCTCCTGTCACGAGGAACACACCAGGAGCAAGAACAAGGCGCTTTGGTGGAGTGAAAATGGCCAAATTCGAGGAGGAAGGCGGAGCTTTTTATTTATAGACATAGACGAGTGGCCTTATTGACCGGCGATTATTGATTAAACCAATGAGTATCAGATTGATCTATGATCTTGGCGGGCATCATGGATGATCAGAGGACAACTCTTGTGAAGGAAGCGAGTGCGATGGTTCACTGAGCCAGGCGGGAAAAATGGCGGAAATCGGGGAAAAGACAGGTTGCGTGAAGTCAGACGCCTGGAGGTCCAGTTGACCGGGGGTCAACGCGCGGAGGGATTGGGTTGGTCCACCTCAGCCCGCTACAAGACAGAATAGGGAATATTTCGCGAAATTGAATTATTTGGCATAGTAAATGATTTTATTATTTTTTTCCTATAAAATAAAAAATGTGTATTATTTCATGTAGTATTATTTTATGATTTTTATTTATTTTTTCGAGGTGTTTTGTTGTAGTTTTATTTTAGTAATGTGTATATGTATGTATTTACATGTATTTTTGGATATTTTATTTTTAATTTATTTATTTTTCTTTTGTTATTTTCTTGGCTTATTTTATAAATTTATAATTTATTTTTGTGAGTATAAAGGTATTTTTGTTTGATTTTTATAAGTTTATTTGTATTTTTAAATAAATAGGTCTATGTATTTCTAAGTATATATAGGTACTTTACCTATATATTATACACATTGTATTTATTTAATTAATTTTATGTGTTTCTATTAAGGATTTGTATTTTTAATAAGACACATATAATATATACATTATTATAAAAATATAAAAGAATAAAGAATAAAAGAATGCTTTTCCTTTTATTTATGCACATACAGGTAGTATAGGTATTTTGTCTATAGATTCATAGACTTATTTTATTTTTACAAATTCTTTTTTGGTTTTATTCAAATTTCAATATGTACATGTATTATATACATTATTTACAAGATTATAAAAATGCAAATTTATAGAAATACTAAAGATTGAATAAAATGAATATTTTAATCAGGTCTATATACAAGGAGGGCCAAAAACCTAACTTTCACAGATGGACTCCAAAAATTATGAGATCAATTTTATAAAATAGTTTATGAAATGCTATATACAATTAAAGGTGAGTTTGGGTGATTTGGAGTTTTTATTTGCAAGATATGGGTTTGTGAAGTTGAGATTTTGGCTTTTTATTCTGTGTATAAAATGTACACTGAGTGTTATTTTTACACAAACTCAATTTTGTATTTTTATTTACATTATTATCTACAACTTTCATGAACAAAGTTTCTTTATTTGAGGAATAAATAGTTATGTACAAAATAGGTGTCAAAAATGCATAAATGGATGAATGAATAAATGAGATATTTATTGTATAATTGGCCCTTATCTCCCCCTACTTTATTCCTTGTCGACCAATTCCATTCTGGACTTGGTCTCGGGGTTAGGGTCATAAAATATTTGCAATATTTTATTCCTTTTTCTTTTCTTCTCTTTATTCTATAATTTTGGCATTAAAAACCTTATTTAATGTATACAAATGAATAATGAATGCTATTATGTCCAAATTAATGCTGTTTACATGCATTTGCTGGGGTTTTTAAGGCCAAAATGATAGAATAAAGGTGATGAAATGGAGATTCATCACCCCCCTATACTTGCCGTTGCTAGTCCCTAGCAAATAATTATGCAATAAGTACAAAAAGAATAAAGGAAAGAAAAAGGAAAATGAAAGGAAGATAGAGTGAATAGGGGTGCTTTCAGTGCAATGCATGTCTTTACAAAATCTGAGATTGGAGCTCCTGTCAGACCTTAGGTGTGGATGTGTGTGGAACCTAGTCGGGAACCAACTTTAAAACACAACAGCCTTCGATAATCACAGAACTCGGTTCAACCCATCTCAATAGCCGGGTCAGAACTAGTTTACATCATACGCAAACTCTTATAACTATGAAGCTGACTTGCACAGTGTAAGTGATATGTAGCTCCCCACCTCAGAAGTGACAAAGAAACGACCTCCCCCAACTTGGTAACTCTAAGGCCTCGGTCTAGCAACTCTTTCCTCGAGAAGCGGGGTATTCCCTTCTAAGTTCAAGTGCAACCGGCTCAAGAAGAGGGGGAAGAAGTATAGACTTTTGGAAGCTCAGCCAGTGTAGCTAAGTCTCCCGCTGCAAGCTTCATGAGATGTAACATGGATACCATAAGCTTTTGCTTTATTGAACTATATACACTCCAGTGGGGTTATTAAATTTTCAATCCGACCCACCACTTTTTTGGAGTTCCTTTTTGCATTTTTTTTTTCAATTGCATCTGTACAACATATCTACATGGCGCAGCATATATACAAGAAATTTCTTCTTGAGCCAGTAGACTATCCCTCTTTTGAAGCTTTATTGCAACCCTCAGCTTCTGTCTTTAGCCTTCATCACCACTAGACCAAGTTGAGGTGCACTTCCTTCACTATAAGAAGAAGAGAGGTTCCGCCTAGAAGTACTACCCTCATATGCTACCCCAAGCCAAAGGAAACTGCCTCCTCACCACCTCATCCATGGAGAGCTATGTGAAAGGTGCAGGT
Source organism: Ottelia alismoides (assembly GCA_037367405.1). Lineage (NCBI taxonomy): Eukaryota > Viridiplantae > Streptophyta > Magnoliopsida > Alismatales > Hydrocharitaceae > Ottelia > Ottelia alismoides. The sequence goes on along the minus strand of JAZKJV010006413.1, from coordinate 308,718 downwards.
GTCCAAGTTAGGTCACGGCTGACAAGAGTCATGCGTGTGTTTCGAAAAGTTCTAGTTAGTCCACTGAGGTGCCTTGAACCCAGCCCTGCTTTCTCAAAGAATTAAGTCTGACTGGACCTGAAGTACCTTAAACCTAGTTCCCATAAGGTTCCAGTGCAGTTAAGTGCAGTAAGGTCCAACCGAGCTCCACTCTGAGACTTTATTAGACTGATTCAATCATTAAGCTCACTCAAAAAGAATATGAATGGTATGCTTTTGCTTATGCACAATGAATGATGCAGTTTTTCACAGAGGATTTAAAAAGAATCAAAGATTATCTTTACACAAAGAATTTTTGCAAATAACATAAGAGCTTGACACATACAAAAAGTATATACCCTTATTTACACGGGCGTACTGCTTTATTTACAAAATATATGAATTTATACAGACTGTACATATGTTAATGGAATGGTTTATTCAGGTTGTTGAAAAAGAATTTTACGTGATTTATTTCTGATTTACAGGTCTTTATAATAGTGATCTTAATTTTGAAAATAGTTTTGCAGACTATAGTACACGATAATTTTTGCAATCAGTTACACACATTTGAAAATATTTTTGCAAAGAATTTTCACCCTATATGTACATTTTTCACAATAATTTGGACAAACATTTTTCACAACATTTGCACACAGGTTTTTCAAATCCTTTCTTTCACACAAAGAAAAATTTTGCAATCAACACGGTTTCACGCATTTGAAATCATTTCACATCAAATTTTCCAAAACTGGTCACACTATTTTTCAAATCATACTGTATAGGTATCTGATTTATTAATCAGTAGGTACAAGAGAAGAAAAATTGTCTTTGACGTATAGTATGGTTCTGTTCTTATAAACTTTATTTGGCTTATTCCTTATTTACAAATGAACGATTTTTGTGTGGATTCCTCAGACTTACTCGAGAAACATTTTCACAAGGGTTTTCGAAAACTCTAGTCCAAAATAATTTTTGTAACATGTACACGCATTTGAAAACCCTTTTACAAATGTTTTACACAACACAGATAGATTTTTCAAAACAATTTTTTGACAATCAACTTTTCACAATCATTTGCACACTAATTTCCACATATTTTGCTTTTACTCAAAGAAAATAGGTTTTACACACAAACTAATCTTTTCAATCGTTGAATACTTGTTTACGCTATTTTCAAACAACTTTCACAAGATTTTTCAAAAAACGTTTCGTAAAACACTTCTCTGACTTACTAGTCAGTATAATTACAATGAGTCTGAGGAACTCACAATCATCTTTTATTATTATAAAGCTACTTTTTACATTTTATTTTGTGTTGTAGTGATATTTTATTTTTCAGTATGAGTTATGGCTTTTAGTATATACACAGTATATACGACCCCCCTATACTTAGCTTGAGCTATGTCCTCATAGATCGAAAGGAAAAAGCAAAGACATAACTCGTACTGCGTATAGACAGATCTAAAGAATAAATACGAAATGAATGAATGAGAAGTTGACCGTCCCCCCTATACTTAGGATCAAAGAATCCTTTGTATAGCAGACTGTTTACAAAGCGGGGAGGGTCAAGGGTGAGAATACACTGATCGTACTCAGATTGTCTCCCCCTATACTTAGGGTAAGATACTCCTAAGTATAGACAAGAAGAGGAGACAATGGAGATGATCGAACAGAAATCAAGAACCCTAGGTGCTCACCCCCCCTATACTTAGGACCAAGTACGTCCTAAGTATAGAGAACTGGCTACAAAGGCGGCACATTTTAGATAGAAAAAGAAAATAGATAAGGAAAAGAAGAAAAGAAGAAAAGAAGAAAATCAGAGCAATAATGGTTGGAGTACATCGTCTGAATCTTTTGGTGCTGCAGGAGGTGTAGAGATATCCTCGGGGTGCACTAACTGAATAGAGTCAACGACGGCCAAGAATGAATCTGGTTCCAAGTAAGGCTTCAGTAGTTGGCCGTTGACGACGAAGGGCTGTGCGTCAGGGGACAATTCTGATATAGCAATGCTTCCATTGTCACGCACTTCCCATACTCGAAATGGCCCTGTCCACTTAATTTTTAATTTACCTGGGAATATCCGCAACTTTGCATCAAACAACCACACTTTCTGCCCAACATCGAAGGTCTTTCGTCTGATGTGCCGGTCATGCCAGCGTTTCACCTTCTCTTTGTACATCAAGGTGTTATCGTATGCGCAGTCTCGGAATTCCAAGAGCCTGTTCAGATCGTCCTTTCTCTTCTGACCACCTTTTCGTGAGTCCAAGTTACAATTACTAATTGCCCAAAGGGATTTGTGAATCAATTCCACGGGCAGATGGCATGGTTTTCCATATACAAGACGGTAGGGCGACATGCCCAAGGGAGACTTGTAGGCCGTACGGTAAGCCCAAAGAGCTGAGTCCAAGAGTTGAGACCAGTCTTTTCTGTTTGGCCTAACAAGTTTCTGCAATATGGTCTTGATTTCTCTATTGGATAACTCCGCCATGCCATTGGTCTGCGGATGATAAGGAGATGCGACGCGGTGATCGATGCCGTACTCCTTCGTTAATTTCTTGACCTCTTTGTTGATGAAATGACTACCCCCGTCGGATATGAGGATCTTCGGTATCCCGAACCGCGAAATGATGTTCTTCTTTAGAAACTGGCAAACTGTTTTGCTGTCGGCAGCTCGGGCGGGGATAGCTTCAACCCAACGACTCACGTAATCTACGGCAAGAAGGATGTGCTCAAATCCTTGACTGTTAGGGAAAGGTCCCATGAAGTCAATGCCCCATGCATCGAAAACATCTGCTATCTGAATGATTTTTAGAGGCATTGAGTCTTTGGCAGTGAGTGTTCCTTTCAGTCGCTGACAATCAAGACATCTTTTAACAAATTCAGCTGCATCCTTACATAAAGTGGGCCACCAGAGGCCACACTGCAATACTTTCGCTGCCGTACGATCTCCAGAATGGTGCCCACCAGATTCGAGTGAATGACAATGCTCGAGGACACTGGATTGCTCCGTCTGAGGAATGCACCTGCGCCACATACAATCTGCTCCTTCCCTGAATAGAAGGGGATCTTCCCACTGGTAAAAGCGGATGGTCGACATGAATTTGTTCTTCTGATTCTTCGTCCAATCCGAAGGTATTACCCCAGAGGCGAGGTAATTTACAATGTCAGCATACCAAGGGAGGGCATCCACGGCTAAGATAGCTTCGTCAGGGAAGGTCTCTGTGATAGGTGCGTTGCTCAAAGGAGAGTCATGCTGCTCTATTCTGGAGAGGTGATCTGCTACCACGTTCTGAACTCCAGGTTTGTCCTTAATTTCCAGATCGAATTCCTGGAGGAGAAGGATCCAACGAATCAGTCTGGGCTTGGCATCCTTCTTCTGCTGTAGGTATCGAATAGCAGAGTGGTCTGTGAAAATTGTGACCTTTGACCCCAACAGATAGGATCTGAACTTCTCTAAGGCGAAAACCACAGCCAGCAGTTCTTTCTCTGTTACTGTATAATTTCTTTGAGCTTCATCTAATGTTCTGCTGGCATAGTGAATGGCATAGGGCGCCTTATCTTTCCTCTGCCCTAGAACAGCTCCGACTGCAAAATCTGACGCATCGGTCATTATTTCAAATGGAAGAGTCCAGTCTGGAGGCTGTAAGATTGGAGCCTGAGTGATAAGCTCCTTCAATTGATTGAAGGCGAGGAGAACTGGCTGATCAACAATAAACTCTGTCTCCTTGCACAAAAGTTCTGTCAGAGGTCGGGCAATGCGGCTGAAGTCCTTGATAAATCGTCTGTAGAATCCCACATGCCCCAAGAATGACCTCACATTTTTTACTGACTGAGGTGGCTGAAGGTTTGAAATGACATCCACCTTGGCTGGGTCGACTTCCATGCCACGTTTGGAAACGACATGGCCCAACACAATACCCTCTGTGACCATAAAGTGGCTCTTTTCCCATGAGAGCACTAAATTGACTTCCCGGCATTTCTGAAGCACTCTGTCTAGGTGCTCGAGGCAAGAATCGAAACTGTCACCATAGACGGAGAAATCATCCATGAACACCTCGAGAAAACTGCCTACCATTTCGGCGAAGACTGCTAGCATGCATCTTTGGAAGGTTGCGGGTGCATTGCATAATCCAAAGGGCATCCTCTTGAAGGCGTAGGTGCCGAACGGGCAAGTGAAGGTAGTCTTCTCTTGATCCTCAGGGGCGATCGCCACTTGGTTGTACCCGGAGTACCCGTCCAGGAAGCAGAAGAACTCCTTGCCTGCTAATCTCTCCAAGACTTGATCAATAAATGGCAAGGGGAAGTGGTCCTTCTTGGTTGCTGCATTAAGGCGGCGGTAGTCAACACACACCCGCCAGGATGTCGGTACCCGAGTTGAAATCTTCTCTCCTTTTTCATTTGTGACCACAGTAAGCCCGGATTTCTTGGGAACTACATGCAGGGGGCTTACCCACTTTGAATCGGAGATGGGATAAATGAAGCCTGCATCACACCACTTTGTGATTTCTTTCATTACCACGTCCCGAAGGTTAGGGTTTAGCCTTCTCTGAAATTCGCGGGACGGCTTGGCATCGTCTTCTAGATAGATATGGTGTGAGCACAGAGCTGGATTTATCCCTCGGAGGTCTGATACGCTCCAACCAAGTGCCTTGCGGTTCTTTTCTAAAATCTCGAGAAGTCGAGATTCTTGATCCAGCTTCAGCCTGCTGCTGATGATGACTGGATGCATGTGTTCTTCACCCGTAAGGAAAGCATACTTCAGGCCAGCAGGAAGTGGCTTGAGTTCTGGTTTCGGTCTGTCCCCTTTACCGGTCACTTCTGATACCATGCTGGTGGTGGAATGTATTTTGAGACTATTACCATCCTCAACATCCTGTTGAGATCCCAGTGATGTACCGAACGGTTCTGCGGTGAGCTGATTATGTTCGGTCTGGAGTGAATGCTCAAGAAGATGCGCCTGCATCTGAGAATCTGTCTCCCACAATTCATCGGAGCCTATGCTGACCGTGCTTTCCAAGTCCTCCTCAAGAGTGAGGGTTTCTTGGGTCCATGGATCGTCCAATGATAACTCTGAATCTCTGATCTCTGCAATAAACTCACAGTCTGCTTCTGATGCTGCTTGACTCTCATCAAGTGTGGCGTTCTGCTCCTTGTTCATGTTGATGGTGATTCGCTGGGTGTTCGAGCTGAAGGTGATCTTGCCAGACCCGTAATCAACCACGGCACCGGAAGTACGGAGAAATGGTCTGCCGAGGATGATAGGAGTCTGGAGCAGTGGTGCAGGAGAGTTCATATCAAGGATTACAAAGTCAACTGGGAATTTCATATCCTGCACGGTAACTATCACATCTTCCAACAAACCGCGGGGCCGCTTAACGGATCGGTCAGCGAACTGAAGGATCATTCGTGTCTGCTTGAGCGGTCCCAGCCCGAATTCTTGCATTATGGACGAGGGTAGAAGGTTGATGGAAGAACCACTGTCAAGAAGAGTACGCTCGAAGACCTGATCGAAGATCACACAACTGATCAGAGGTGCACCTGAGTCTTGCTTTTTCTGGGGGAGGTTGGTGATAGCTGCAACTGTGGCCATGGACAGAACGTGTTTTTCTACCTCTCGGCGTCTGTTGTCTTGTGCTGGGCGACGTCTGTTAGTACATGCCTCTTTCAATCCTTTCTTCACAGCTGGCATGTATTTCACGGCCTTTAACAAGGGAATCTCAACAGTCAATTTATCCAAAATATCTACAACACCAGGATCAGACAATGCAGTTTTTCTTTTTGCCATTTTTTTGGATTTTTGTATTGCATGAGGAAAAGGAATATTCACATTATTGGCAGGGGAATTAGAGTTCTTATTTACATCAAGATTATCGCCCACAGAATGTTGTACATCCGGACTACAAAAAGGCGTACAAGCTGGATTTAACTCTGTTGGTGCTGCTGGGCGATCAAAAAGGGTAACATTGGCTCCATCGGCTGGCACAGGATCGGCTGCTGCTGGTGGCTCCTCCAAGGCTGGCGCGGCTTCACTTCTGCTACAGGCTTCTTTTTGGCATTTTTGTTTTTGCGGATTTTTTTGTATTTTTGGCTTGAATTGCTTCTGGCAATGCACGACGGCTGGACTGGCTTCTCCTTCCTCTTCCTCCTCACCCGCCCCTGGAGCTGGCACGGTTGATGCGGAAGACGACGATCCACCTGTTTCTTTATTCACCCCATATCTAGTAGCAGGCGGAGGCAAGGCCCTACCGCTCCTGAGAGTAACAGCATTAGAAAAAGCAGTAATATCGTTATCACACGCGGACTGGACATCACATTCTACCTGCTCCTTCTTCTTGAAATTGTTGGGGTTGGCTTCGACCTGCGCCGGGATAGTAGTGCGAGTGGCGGTCAGGTCATCAAGCCGCTTGGTCATCTCCGCTAGCCCTTGGACAAGCTGGGCTAGACACTCCATGGTGGGATTAGCTGGGGGCACATCAGAAGATGCAGCGTGCATACCACGCTGCTGTTGGTTAGATGGGTGGGGAGGCTGCTGATGGTGTTGCTGTGGTGGAGCAGGAAGTTGAAGTTGTTGGTAGGATGGAGAGGGATACTGCTGGTATGATTGAGGCTGAGCAGCCGTGTATTGGTGATACGGCTGTGGATGGCGATACTGTGGCTGCTGCTGATACGGAAAGTTCTGCCTCCATTGGTGTGCGAACTGAGGAGGCTGCTGGTGTTGCTGAGAGGGGTGCCCAAAACGACCACCCTGAGGTTGGTGGTACTGCCGGTTGGCAAATGGCTGACCCTGGAGTTGTCCCTGAGGACGGGTCGGCTGTGCATCATTAGTCCAAACCCCATTAACTTCCTGGACCAGGGGTGGTGGCGGGAACACTGAATCGGTGTCTGAGATAAACTCTGGTTGGTACACAACCATCTGCTGTTGCGGCTGGCTCTGATCAGGTGCCTGCACGTAGTACACGTGCTGAACTGTCGGTGGTTGCTGGCTTGGCTGAGGCTGGTGTAGCGGTGGTTGCTCGTCTTTTCTCTCAGCTGGAGCTTCGAGCGGTGCTGCCGACTGAACAGAATTGATGGTACCTACCAGCAGTTCTAGCTGCTTGGTGATGTGATCCAGTTTGTCCAAACTCTGGGTCCTCTTCTCTATTAAGGCGAGTTTTTCGAGATCTTTTGATCGCTTCTCGATAATGTCAACTTTAGAGAGATGCCCCCCGATGATGCTGAGGTTGGAGCTTTCATCTCTCTCTGATTCCTTAGATGCTGCCATGTGCACTTGCTTTTGAAGGATCTGGGGTTGCTTCTGATAAGCCTTGGATGAAGAGAGGGCGACCTCTCCTTCGGCCATTTCTTCAAAGATCTGCCAGACGACATCTTCATCCTTATTGAAGTGTGAGCCCCCACATGCTGCATCTACGAGCCTTTGACTTTCAATGTTCAGTCCCCCAAAGAAATGCTGAACCAAGCTGGTCTTCAGAATATCATGATGGGGACACTTCTCCTGCAGATCAGTGAATCTCTCCCATGCTTCATGTATCGACTCATGGGGTCCTTGGGAGAAATTACTGATACGGGCCCGCATCTGGTTGAGTCGACCCAGAGGGTAATACTTGTGCAAGAAGGCGGACTTTAGCTCCTCCCAGGTCGTCACAACCTTCCCCATATGATTGACCCAATAAAGGGCCTTATCCTGTAGGCTGAAGGGGAAAGCCGTCATCTTTACAATGTCCAGGGGGACATTCGGATAGTGGGTGGTGCGGCAAATGCGGGAGAATTGCTGCAGGTGAATGTATGGCTCTTCATTGGTGTTGCCATGGAATGCAGGGAGAAGGGCTATGAATTGTGGTTTCAGCTCAAAGTGAGCGTGTACCGGTGGAATGAGAATCCACTCGGTCATCTGGCTGTCTCCTGGATTGTATGTTTCTTTGAGTGTTGGCTTCGGCTGTGGTTGGAATTCAGGATCATCATTGGGGTCGTCACCACCTCCTCCACCTTCTCCTCCCCTGCCTCCTCTGCCTCGGCCTCTGCCTCCATCATCATGGTTCATCATATCATTCAACATATCCTGAAAAGCTGTCTGAGTGAGGGCCTGTTCGGTCAGCTGTTGTTGGATGGCCTGGATAGATGCCAGCAATTGTGCATTGACCTGATTCTGATCTGGTGCCTGTCCCTCTGGTGTGGGTGGCTGCTGACCCTTGCCCTTTCCTCCGGGAGCCATGTCAGGGTCTGAGTCGGAAGAGATGAACTCCGGAGTAGTCTCCAGGGCTCGCACTGGCTTCTATCTGCATAATGAGACGGTCCGAATCAGATCACTTGCCATAAATACTCAGCTGTCGTGATGAGGCTGGAGCTTAAGTCAACCCCAGCGTGTTGTGAATGGAAAAATGATGTAGACTGTAATCGACTCCCATTCACAACGGCGGTAGTGGGACAAAAGTGATCCCAGTTTATTGGGTGGCCAAGAGAAAGGTAGAAAACGAGGAGTCTGGAGTCCGATCCGCAAAGTCCGGATCAGTTCTCGGGAATCGCCTCGAAATTATTGGCGAAGGTGAGTCCATGGAATCGATGTAGGTGTCGGCATGGTCCCGATGAAACCATCCATGGATCAACTTCACGGAGCACAAGAGAATATCGGATTTTGGAAGAACGATACGATGGTCAACGAGGAACAAAAAGGAGTGTAAAACAGTAGAAAGGCTCGGTTGAGCGGGGTGGTCAAAGGAAGACATAACAAAATTGGCGCAAAGGCGCGGGACTTTGATCTTTGAACCTCAATCTAGATCCATACAAACACAAGACAAAATCGGGTTCACCAACTCACGCCATGTGAAGCCGTGAAAGCTCGGCTATTTATTATCTTTTCATTTTTAGAGTTGTGATTTTTCAGGCATTTCTTATAACAAGTCCTTAGTACGCTACCCTATAGGAGAGAGAGTACTGCCGGAAGAGTATCCCGTACTTGTCCTCCTCCTGTGTAACCTGTAGTCTGTACTTTTTGGAGTCCTTGTAACCCTTCCTGGATCCCTACTCAGCCAAAGAAAAGAGAGAGGAAGCCGATAGGCGAAACCAATACTTCGGTTCTTGCTCGCAACGGAATCACCCGTGAGCGTGCAAGAACCTACTCGGACGCAGGACGATGAGACAGACACCCCCGTGAAGGCGTGGCCTATGCTCAATACTTCGGACAGGGTCGATGCTCTCACAATAGAGAGTCACCATTGGTGACCAAGTCCTACTCGCCTACGTACGATAGAAGCGCCATTACTTCGGAAATCCAGGCGATACACAAGGCAGTTGCAGACTGGGTTTTAGGCTCTAATCCTTAGGGGTCGCACTCGCTCGAGGGAGTAGGGTTTTGGTCCCCCTCCAAAGTACCTGAAAACAATGAGGGCTTTATGAACCCGGTACAAGGATAGTCCATTACAGATTTTAATTAAGGTCAAAGTTTATTTAGCAGTCCCCTTGTTTTAATTTTTGGGTTTTCACTTTTTTTGGATCTGTTTTCATACCAGCGCCTAACGTTTTTGTAGATTTTCATTTAAGTCCTAGGTGCTCAAAATCAGAGGGAGATAGCGGAAAAGCCATGCAAGTGGTTCTATGATGGAAATCTCACCATTGAACCGAATGATGCATGCTGAGTTAGAAGACTTACAGTGCATCCCAGCTCTCTCCATGTGGTATGCAAAACAGAATTTTTAAAACTATCTACATGGCGGTGTGCATTCGTCAAAATCGCCCTAAACATTAGCTGCTATTAACGTGAAGAACCATAAGCTTGGTCATTCATCTTTAACCTAAGGGTCCGGTCTTGGCTCACCCCTCCTCTTCTCGACACACTCGAGTTTAGGAGTAGCGCTTGATGGGGCTCGCTCACGGCACGGGGGTTAAGAGATAAACGACTTAGCTGTTCAAGTTTGACTAGATCCATACGAAGTGGACTATAGGAACATGCATTCTTATTAATGTTTGGACCTAGCTACCGAGTCAAGCAACCTATATCTAGGGGCTCCAAGCACACAAAACAAAGTAAAATAAAGGCGAAAAGCACAAAACAGCGGAAAACAAAGGAAAGAAGGCGGTAGAAATCACGAAAAACAACGATGAGGCCCCCAGGTGAACAGACACCCGGGCACTGGACCTCATTGTGAAGAGTAGAGTCCTGTTAATTATTACATGCCAAAATTGTCTCTCTCTCACCAAAAATTACAGAGATAATCCTAAGTGTTCTAAGCCTATCTAATCCACATCTCCTTGCTTCCTTGATACTCTCTCCTGATGGTCATGCGAAGGGAAGACCATCCTCCTCCAAGCTTGGCTGCATTGGCCTCCTAAGAAGCCATCCTTGCGTGGCGGACCCTCGCATCAAAGTCACAAAAAGAGTGTGTTAGAATAGCTCGAATCAATCAATTATAGAGCACATAAAGATAATCACAAGGAATGGATCAATGAAGCACAGTGATTAATGGCAATAAAATAGCTGCTCACAAAATATCATCAATTATGAATCAAAAATGCACACAAGAATGACAAAAATAACGTAGGCTATGCTCATTGCTCCCCGGCAACGGCGCCATTTGATGATAGGGGAAAATCAAGGGTCTAGATATCTCACGAGGCGAGAAATCAAGTCGCTGAATTGACCACTTAAAGATCCCCAGATCGATCAACAATTAACCCACAATAAATATATGCAATGAATATCCAAAAATGTGGAGTTAAAATTTATTATAACTCTACATGTAAATGTGTATAGGTGTAAGTACAGGTAGAGGTCGAACACTGGGAGGCGAAGGGAATGTATGTGAAGTGTAATTATTCAATCCTCTGTGCATGTCCTTTAATTGTTTTTGTGGGTTTTGGGTTTTTCTGATTTTTTTAATTTTTCTTTTTCATATTTTTAGGGTTTTTTTAATCTCTGGACTAAATATATATATAATTATACCATATATAATTTTTTTTGAAAGTTTTCAAAGTCATTTTCTATTTATATTTTTTTTTGTATTTTTTTAATTTATACAGTACAAAAAGGGCTTCTTTTTCGTTTTTAATAATTAGGAAAAAAAATGCGAAAAAATGCAAACAAAATAAGGGCGTGGAAATACAAGGCGTGAAGCATTTATCCTAATTTTTTTGTATTTTTAGAAGCCACCTAGGTATCTTTAATAAATGGATAAAGATACAAAATAAAACAGCCTGGCAGGGGTATTTTTGCAAATAAAGTAAGTCACAGGGGCATAGGTGCAAAAATACAACAGAAATAAACATTTATTTAAACTTTTAGAACTATTTTACAATAAACAAAAACCGCCAGGGCTAAGGTGAAAATTTCACGCGCCTCACGTGGGACTGCACGTGAGGCGCGGAAGGACCAAAATGCAATTTAAGGAAGTACCAGGGTCCTACTGCAAAATATACATTTATTTTATAACGTGCAAATTTATTTACAGCATTAAATATTAAATACAAAAAAGGCGGGGGCTGGATGTGCAAATTACCCCCAATAAGGCGCTTTATCCGACGGCTGGTCTTCGTTCACTTGACACGTGGCGCCTCCACGTGCGCCGATGACGCTTCGCCGATGGAGGGCTGAGATTAGATCACTCGCGTGATCTGACGGTCGATGCAGAGCTCCATCGGACGGCTGGGATCTGAACTGGGCCTTCATCTTCATCCAACGGCGGAGAGGACACGTGGAAGAACAGGGAAGAAGCCTCGCCGTGGCGAGCTTCTTCCGCTCTGATCTCGCTCTCCGACCGGCCTTCTTTGCTCCTGAAGGTCCACAGAGCTTCCTGGCAGGGTACTCTGTCTGCTGGAGGTGTTGGGTCGGCCGGAGGCACCCCGGAGCGCCACCACGAGCTCGGTGAAGGAATGGGGCTCCAGGTACCTCCGCCCGCTTGAAACGCGACTCCTGGTGCCTTTCTTCGCATCTAACCTGCACAGAAAGAAAGAGGGGCTCGAGGGCGTCTCCCTCGACCCGGGGTTTGAAGCTGAAAGCACTGGGATGAAGGTGGGCGAAGAAGCTCCGGCGATGGGTGGTGGAGGAGCTTCGATTCGCGGATTCAGAAGCGAATCCGGTTGGACAAGGTGGCAGGAAGGTGGAGAAGGCGTAGGGGAAAGAAATGAGGGCGAAAGCGAGTCGGGAAACAGTCGGAAGCACAGTGAAAAGCACGCCGGAGCGGAGCTCCGGCGAACTACGAATCGCCTAAATTACGCTAAACTACAGATCTACATGCGAAATAAAATGCGAGGATGAAATGCATAAATGAAAAACTACCTAAAAATGATAAAAACTCAGCTCTTATACCTGGGGGCCTCCAGGGAGCAGGGTGGTCGCCGGAGCACCACCGCGTCAAAACTTCTCCGACCTCCGGCCAAGTCGAGGTGCTGGGCGACTCCTCCTGTCACGAGGAACACACCAGGAGCAAGAACAAGGCGCTTTGGTGGAGTGAAAATGGCCAAATTCGAGGAGGAAGGCGGAGCTTTTTATTTATAGACATAGACGAGTGGCCTTATTGACCGGCGATTATTGATTAAACCAATGAGTATCAGATTGATCTATGATCTTGGCGGGCATCATGGATGATCAGAGGACAACTCTTGTGAAGGAAGCGAGTGCGATGGTTCACTGAGCCAGGCGGGAAAAATGGCGGAAATCGGGGAAAAGACAGGTTGCGTGAAGTCAGACGCCTGGAGGTCCAGTTGACCGGGGGTCAACGCGCGGAGGGATTGGGTTGGTCCACCTCAGCCCGCTACAAGACAGAATAGGGAATATTTCGCGAAATTGAATTATTTGGCATAGTAAATGATTTTATTATTTTTTTCCTATAAAATAAAAAATGTGTATTATTTCATGTAGTATTATTTTATGATTTTTATTTATTTTTTCGAGGTGTTTTGTTGTAGTTTTATTTTAGTAATGTGTATATGTATGTATTTACATGTATTTTTGGATATTTTATTTTTAATTTATTTATTTTTCTTTTGTTATTTTCTTGGCTTATTTTATAAATTTATAATTTATTTTTGTGAGTATAAAGGTATTTTTGTTTGATTTTTATAAGTTTATTTGTATTTTTAAATAAATAGGTCTATGTATTTCTAAGTATATATATAGGTACTTTACCTATATATTATACACATTGTATTTATTTAATTAATTTTATGTGTTTCTATTAAGGATTTGTATTTTTAATAAGACACATATAATATATACATTATTATAAAAATATAAAAGAATAAAGAATAAAAGAATGCTTTTCCTTTTATTTATGCACATACAGGTAGTATAGGTATTTTGTCTATAGATTCATAGACTTATTTTATTTTTACAAATTCTTTTTTGGTTTTATTCAAATTTCAATATGTACATGTATTATATACATTATTTACAAGATTATAAAAATGCAAATTTATAGAAATACTAAAGATTGGATAAAATGAATATTTTAATCAGGTCTATATACAAGGAGGGCCAAAAACCTAACTTTCACAGATGGACTCCAAAAATTATGAGATCAATTTTATAAAATAGTTTATGAAATGCTATATACAATTAAAGGTGAGTTTGGGTGATTTGGAGTTTTTATTTGCAAGATATGGGTCTGTGAAGTTGAGATTTTGGCTTTTTATTCTGTGTATAAAATGTACACTGAGTGTTATTTTTACACAAACTCAATTTTGTATTTTTATTTACATTATTATCTACAACTTTCATGAACAAAGTTTCTTTATTTGAGGAATAAATAGTTATGTACAAAATAGGTGTCAAAAATGCATAAATGGATGAATGAATAAATGAGATATTTATTGTATAATTGGCCCTTATCTCCCCCTACTTTATTCCTTGTCGACCAATTCCATTCTGGACTTGGTCTCGGGGTTAGGGTCATAAAATATTTGCAATATTTTATTCCTTTTTCTTTTCTTCTCTTTATTCTATAATTTTGGCATTAAAAACCTTATTTAATGTATACAAATGAATAATGAATGCTATTATGTCCAAATTAATGCTGTTTACATGCATTTGCTGGGGTTTTTAAGGCCAAAATGATAGAATAAAGGTGATGAAATGGAGATTCATCACGGGGCTCATGGATCACATCGATCCAATCGACCATCATCCTCAGACACACCTTCGTCCAGTAGGCAGCCCACCCCGGATGATGTTTTAGATTCACAATCCGACGAGGTCCGATGGGTCATAGCCTACTACGAGTCTCTTGGTTATCCTCCACCTCCCTTTTATGTAGGTGGCTATGGAGAGCCATCTACATCAGCCGCTCCTACTGGATTCCCAGTCCCCATACCAGCACAGACATCGATGGGTTCTTATTCTCCTTCTTCTGGACGTACAAGCACCTCTATTCCTTTACCTGCTGCATTTGGACAGACTTCGGCGTCCCACCCTTTGTTGGAGGTTACGACGGATGGGATGTAAGGTTTTAATAAATGTTGTCATTTAAATTTTTCCAAATATTTATAAATTGTATCATATTTACAAATTTTACCAAATGCAGGGATTTTTTGAATAGCAACAGGGTGACAAAGGAGATAACCAATATAATCAAGACACACTTGACTTGCATGCAATTTTGATGGTGTCACATCCCTGCTTCAGAACATGAGAGACTGTTTGAAATGTTTCTGGTAAGAAAAATTTCTAATAAGTAATATATAATTTTTGGTGAAGTTTTTCGGATTTGATATCTTGTTGTAATTTTCAGAATAGGTTTCGCCTTGGTTCTGTTATGGGGAAGGAGGCTTATCGTCGAGCCTTTATTCATTTGGCAGAAAAGAGAATGAGCGATACATTTTTCAAGGCAAGGAGAGACTCGCATGCGAAGACAGGATGTGAGGAGATGGATATTGAGGAGATGAAGAGGTTCCTGCCAACATGGTGTACAGAGGATAGGTACTGTATTTCTTATAGAATTTATAATCAACCTTTTTAAAGTAATCACTAATATAACAAATTCCTTGCAAATGGGCGGGTTTCTGTGATGCATTCATTGCGGATGCGGAGTTTGGAAGAAGATCAACGACAGGAAGGACAAACCGCCAAAAACAAAGACTTAAATCAACAAGTGGATCTAAAAGTTACAATCAGATCAGAGCGGAGATGGTATTACAATATAAAATTTATTTTTTGAAATCTATTTTAATATAATGCAATGTTCTTATCAAATCTAAAAATTATTTTTTAGGCAGCGAGGTTGGAAAGAGAATCCTCTTTTAAGGAGTAGTGGTTAAGGTCCCACATGAGTGGGAAAGAAGGAGTATCGCAATGTCCAATCCTGAAGTAGGAGAATTTTTGGTAAGTTTTTTATTTGCAACTGAATGATATATTATAACTCATTTTTATATATTTAACTTTCTTTTTCAGGATCGTTATTTGGCATTAGCTGCAGAAAAATGGGGTGGTGATCCAACTAGAGAGCAACCACCATTTGATAAAACAATCTGAAAGCAGGTATAGATAAATATAATCTTACTATACTCATTTGTAATTTATAATTTCATATTAAATAATGAAAATCTTACAAGGTGTTGGAGGAGAGGGATGTTGTGACGAACAGGAAGCAGGCGCTTGGTAGTCTTCCTCCATACTATGTGGAGGAACATCGTCATTCCTATTCTGCATACTCCCAGCCGTCGTACAGACAACCACATCCGTCCCAATCATCAATTCCAATGGAGTCACATATGGCGATGATGGTGGACCAAGTGACGAAGCTCTGAGAAGATTTCACGGTGTACATGTAAGTATTCTACTTAGAATGAGTAATAATTTTATATTTCTACATCCACAAAATGCAAGTAACAAGTATATATCTTCCATATATAATTTAGGTCACAAGAGCGTGCATCTCAACCTGAGGAGATCGAATCCGATAACTAAGAGGAGGTGGAGAATGACCTTGAAGAAGAGGCACACATGTATGCTAGGTTCAAAGAAAAGGAGAAGGAAAAAATCAAAGCAGGGTTTAATGTCTAAATTTTTTAGATCAAAGAAGAAGTAAATTGTTGTTGGTATTTACTTCTAGTGTTGTTAAACTTTTAGCACGTCTTCCCTTTTATATGAACTTTGAAAGTATAATTTCTTGTAATTTTACTTGTCGTTGCTTCGAACATATATTTGTAGTATTTAGATGTCTAAATTTGAATGTTTATTTTTAAGTTCATGTATATTTGTAGTATTTGTAGTATTTAGATGTTAAATTTGAATGTTTATTTCTAAGTTCATGTATAAGAACACATGCAATGGTTTATTGGCAGGCTTACAGGTTCGACAGGGTGTCAAAACCCCGTCGAACATGTAAATTTTTTTTCATGGAATTCTGTTTGGGCGAGCACATGTGCTCGCCAGGTGCTCCGTGTTTGATCGCCCCGCTTAATAGGGGCGAGCATTGTGGCGTGCACAAATGTGCACGCCAGGAAGCGGGAGAGCACATAGCGTCCCAGTGTGCTTGCCCACCTGTCGGAGCGACTCTCTTATAAGCGAGCACGAGCTGAACGAGCACATGTGCTCGCGCATCACCCGGGCATGCACATGGCGTGCACTTGGCATGCACATTACAAGCCATCATGTGCATGCCAATCCCGCCATTTTTTGTAGTGTAGACTCTATGAATTGTGCATTGTTGAATGTGTCATGAATGTCACTACCACTAATAACAAAAACCCTAAAAGATCCAAGGAGGATGGAAATCATTCAAATATGATTTGGTATCAAAGGCTTGGTCATTTATCTGTTGATAGGATCAATAGATTCATAAAGGATGGACCTTTAGATTTTCTACAGGTTCAATCTTTTCCTACCCGCGAACATTGCATTTGAGGTAAAATGACTAGAACTCCTTTCCGTAACAAGGTTGCGAGATGCGAAGGTATTCCTGACCTAATACGTACCGATGTATGTGGTCCCTTAAGTACCGTGACACAAAATGGATGTCGATATTATTTGACGTTTATTGATGACCATTCGCGATACGGGTTTATCTTCCTGCTATGTCATAAATCTGAAACCTTTGAAAAGTTCAAAGAATTTAAGGTTTTGGTTGATAACCAAACCAATAGGAAGATTAAACGAATTCAATCTGGTCGAGGTGGCGAGTATCTATCAGATGAATTCAAGGAATACCTTAAAGAGAATGGAATTGTCTCCAATGTCACTCCCCCTGGAACCCCCCAACTTAATAGTGTTGCTGAAAGATGCAATAGGACCATCATGGACATGGTTCGTTCAATGATGAGAAAAGCACATTTACCACTTAGTTTCTGGGGATATGCAGTAGAGACTGCAATATATATCCTAAATAAGATTCCTTGCAAATCTGTACCCAAGACTCCTCACGAGCTCTGGTATGGAAACAAATTTAGGTTTAAACACTTGAGGGTTTGGGGTTGCTTGGTCCATGTGAAGAATGTGGATGTTAGTAAGATGGAATCTCGCTCTCGCGAGCGTTACTTCATTGGGTATGTTAAAGATGGTATTGGATATCAACTTTATGACCCTGAGACCAAAACAATTTTGTCTCTTGAGATGTGAAATATCTGGAGGATGATTTCCTTAAGCATAGTTACAGGAGAGAACGTCTCATCGTTGTCGATGCCTTCTCTCTGTGTGTAGCCCTTGGCCATGAGCTGTGCTTTGAAAGTCTCTACATTCCCATCAGGTCCCCTCTTTCTCATGAATATCCATTTACACCCAATGGGTTTTACCCCTTTAGGTGGATCCTCTAGGGTCCATACACCATTCTTATGCATGGTGTCAATCTCTGACTTCATTGTTAGCATCCATTTATCCATGTCATGATCCGCGAGTGCTTCATCAAATGAAGAAGGATCATTGTCAGTCTCACTTGACACATGGAATCCATACCTTTCAGGTGGTGCAACCACCTTCGAACTCCTTTGAAGAGGTATGGGTGTTTCATCTTTATTTATTTCTTCAATTTCTGGTTCAGGAATCTCAGAATCCTCAGGGGATTCAATGAGTTCCTCTACTTCATTTCTATCTTGACCTTTATGTCCATCACGACACTGCTAGCTATAGCTGCATCTCTTGACTACGACATCAGGTAGATGGACGTCAAGACAACTTTCCTCAATGGATATCTTGAGGATGATATCTGTACGGAGCAGCCCCATGGCTTAATAGTTGAGGATGAAAAATATGCAAGCTAAAGAAATCCATCTATGGGCTCAAACAAGACCATCAGATTTGACAAAACCATAAAGAGTTATGATTTTGTGCAGAATCCTGATGAACCTTGTGTGTACAAGAAGCTTAGTGGGATCTCCATTGTGTTCATCGTGCTTTATGTAGATGACATCCTTATCATTGGGAATGATACAGGGATGATGACTAGCGTGAAAATTTGGCTATCCCATACCTTTGAGATGAAAGATCTTAGAGAAGCCTCTTACATCTTAGGCTTGAAGTTGTTCAGAAACTGAGAAAAGAGGATACTGGGATTATCACAACATGGGTACCTCAATAAGATTCTTGAACGATTCCATATGGATAGTTCCAAGAAAGGATTCCTCCCCTTAAGACATGGTATCCATCTATCTAAAGGGATGGCTGCTCAACATGTTGAGGAAAAGAAGGCCATGGCTGGATGCCCCTACGCATCAGCTGTAGGAAGTTTAATGTATGCCATGATGTGTACTAGGCCAGACATCTGCCATGCAGTGGGAGTGGTAAGTCGTTACCAATCCTGCTATGGAGAGCAACATTGGAATGCAGTAAAGAACATATTCAAATATCTAAGACGGACGCAAGATTACATATTGGTCTATGGGGATGGTGATCTCCAATTCTTGGGATATACAGATTCAGATTTCCAGTCGGATATTGATGATCGAAACTCGACATCAGGGTTTGTATTCCTGTTGGACGGTGGTGCTGTGAGCTTGAGAAGCAAGAAGCAGGACACTACGGTGGATTCAACAACAGAAACCGAATACATTGCTGCATCGGAGGCTGCAAAGGAGGCGGTGTGGTTGCGCAAGTTCATCTTGGAGCTTGGCGTAGTTTCCTCTAATACTCCTGATGACCGGAAAATCCCAAAGGATATCTCACTATCGGGCCAAGGTAAAGGTATTCGGTGTCGTTGCGACCTGAATAAAGAGACTCGGTCAACAAGAAAAATTTAGTAACCACCAAATCGAAGGATAAATCAATAAAATCAAACAGCGCTCCTCGCTAGTTTATTAACCTGGTATAGCGACCAGGGTCAGACTCAAGGAGAACCGGTTGGCCTTACGGCCTACGAAGTAGTCTAAAGATAAAATAAAGATAAAAAATGTTTTTGGTGGATTTTAAATGTTTTTATTTTTTTATGTTTTTAATTATATAAGAGAATGTAAGAAAAAGTATAAAAAGGCAACTACAACAATTTATTTAAACTCTAAAAAATGCACAGAAAATTCAAATAAAATTATTTTTGTGTTTTTTTATATTTTGAAGTGTTTTTGGTGATTTTATGGGAATTTTCTGAAAATCGAAAAAGGGGAAAACAATGGATCACTGTGTAGCCAGACTTGAAAGGTTAATTAAAAATATATAGCTGGCCAATAAAAATCTGGAGACAATTTTTATGAAAAATATATACAAAAACTAAACTACAGAAAAAGAGTTTGCATTTTTTTTGAATTTTGTAGAATTTTTGATGATTTTTCTAAGATTTTTAGGGTTTTTTTTAATTTTTATGGGTTTTATAAATCCAAATAACACAAAATTGGATAGAAGGTAAGAAACTACAAAACAAACAAACACCAATTTTGTAGAATTTTGAGATGAATTTTTATATTTTCTTTGATTTTTTAATTCAAACGATAACAAAAATATGTGTTTTTGAATTTTTAAAAATAGTAGAAAGTAAGGAAAATGTCCCAAATTTTTTTTTTACACAGTGGCAAGAGCCACATGTCCAAATTTCACTTGATTTGGAGTTTATTTGTTATTTTATTCAACCAATAAAAGAGCTACAACACATAAAGACCTATTTGTAAGAAAACATAGTTCGGAGGGCCAATATATAACACACACAAAAACCTTAGGGTATAAAATGTAAAATTCACAAACAATCAGCACATGTTCAAATTAATTCACGCACAAGTGTAGAAATGCAATTATACAAAATAAATTTGCATTTCATAACATTCAGATAACCCTAAGCCCACATATGCAAAAAGTCCAAAACTCACGTGTCGACGCACATGCTTCACAACTGTAGGGACAAGAATGTAATTACTCAAAACTACTAGGTCCAAATAGCAAATGTACCAAAATAAAAACAACTACGTAAAATATTTATAGGACTAAATTATAAATGCAAAAGGAGGAGGGCCTAAGTGCAAATTACCCCCGTTATTCAGATCAACGGCTGAAGAGGTGCCACTTGGAAATCCAACGGATGAGATGCGAGGGTACCCCTTCAGCGAGGGACGCTTCAGATGAGGTCCTCTGGTGATCGGACGAGTGTAAGCCTCTCGCGGATGAATAGACACGATCTGAACTGGGCGAGAGACGCGATCGGACAACTGTTAAGGCTCCTGGAAGAACGCAACGTTGGCGAGGTTTGCCGGCCCGTGGAGCGTGATGGAGGCCTTCTCAACTGCGACTAGGATAGGGAAATTGAAGCTGGCGATGCTCCGCAGCGAGTGGTGAGCTCAGATTGGGTCAGAGACGTCGGAGGCGCTCCGGCGAGGAAGATTGCTTGGAGCTCCTATGCCTGGACCAGTTGGACCCCCAGATGGGGTCCTTAGACCTGCAAACCTGTACAGAACGGATCTTGGGACGAGGGCAAAGTGCCTCGACCCGGTGAGAGGTGAAATCGGTGATCAGATGAGGTGGGTCGTGGGTCTCCGGCGAGGTGACGGCAGAGGAGACCTAAGATCCTGCTCCGGGGCGAGTCAGGGTGATCAGAGGTGCGTAGAAGGTGTAGAGGAGTCTCGTGAAGGCGATGGTCGAGTCAGATGATCGGAAGGGTGACTGGATCGTCGGGAAATGGCCGGCAAAGGCCGGCGGCACAAAACACGAATTTGAGAAATTAACCTAACCTAAGGGGTATCGGGGGTACCTGATGATCGAGATCGGCTGTGCTGGTTCTCAGAGAGCTCCTGGGGTCTTTGCCTCGATGGCTCGTTGATGCCAGAGGCTCAGCTCGCTCGGTGGAGGAGCACGGCGACGAAGCTCGCCGGATCAGTGGCTGCAGCCCTCTACTCCTCGCTGCAACACCCTCTCTCGGTAGCTGTCACTCTAGGGAGAAGGATGGAGGTCCTGGGACTGGACGAAGATGGCCAAATATAGAGCGAAAGTGTGGTGGAGCTGAGACCTTATAGTGCTAGGGGTCCGGAAAGAAGGAGGTCGGGCGAGTGAATCGGTGCTTGGATCCCTAGGTAGATCCCCGGGCGAGGGTCTCGGATCAATCGATGATAATAGGGTCCAGGGGTTTAGGTGAATGGAGGTTGGATTAGGTTGGAATAATTTGGAGAAATCGGGTCAGAAACTCGATTCTCGAGAAAGGGGTCCGCGGGGGAGAGTTGATCGGGGGTCAACAATCCCCCGTGGACCAATAGGAAAATTCCATTTATTTATTATTTGTAAATTCATTTTAAATTAGTAAATGATTTTATTTCATAAAAGTTTGAACATGAAAAATGTTTATTATTTTTAAAATTATTTATTTTTTGTGATTTTTATTTATTTTTTTGAAAAATAAATAATGTATTTACATTATATTAATAATATATATAGGTATATGTACACATGTATTTTTGATTTTTATTTTAATTGTTTATTTTTGTATAATTATTCCAATTTTATATTTTATTTATTTATAACATAAAATTTTAATAAAAAGGTATTTTTATTTTATTTTTATGATTAATTTACATTAGTTAAATAAATAGATTTATATACATATGTACATGGTATATCTACAAGGTGGGAAATGAATTTTTGTTATTTTTATTTTTTGACTTTTATTTTATTTTTATAAATATGTTCAAAATATATGAAATACCTTTTTTTTATTTTGAGGCAAATAAAATTATTTATATACATAGGTGTATGTGCAGGCATGATTGACCTTATCTCCCTCTACTTGGTTTCTTTTGCGGTCATGCCCATGCTGAGCCCTCCCTTGGGATTAGGTCACTCAATATTTATTCTAAATATTTCCCTCTTTTTCTTTTATTTCTTTATTCCTTTAGTTTTATGCAAAAGCATGCTAATTATGAATAATTACATGATGCATGCATTTTGATAATTTATGATATTTACAGGTATTTACAAGGCATTTTGCTGAGGTTTCTAGCTAAAATAAAGGAATAAAGAGTGATGAATGGGGATTCATCACCCCCTATACTTTACTTTTACTAGTCCCTTAGCAAACACTTATTTGAAAAAGAAGTGCAAAAGAGAAAGAAAAAGAAAAAGAGAGGAAATCAATGTTGATTATTAAACTTTCCTTCATATAATTGAAATATGGAGCTCAGTCAGACCTTTGGATATGTCGAAACCTTATTTGGACTTATGCTTAAAACTTAACATCCTCTAAGTTCCACCAATCTATGGTCAAGACTCCTCAATAAACCAGATCATAACAAGTCTACATACACAAACTCTAATGACCATGAATCTTTCCTTGTACTGTATAAGTGATATGTATTAATTCCAGGCCAATTTAAATGTCAACTATGATTTGGAAAAACTGTGCAAGAATTTACAAAGATGCAATTTTACAAATATTTACACATGTGCAAAATTTTTGAAAAATGTTTGAAAACATGGATGTATGCATGAATGCGAAGTTTTGCAAAATATTTACAAAAATTTACACAAGATTTTTGCAAACTTTTTGTTTTCCAAAACATTTTACAAAAAATTTTGTACTATATACATAATTTTGATATGAAAATATGTACAAACTATTTACAGAAATCATTTTTATAGTCATTTGTACAAAAATTATTTTTATAAATAAATAGGTATGTGCAAGAAGAATTTTATGTACAAGGGAAATTTTTAAATTTTTATGAATTTTTAGCCATTTTATTTATTAACACACTCAAACAAAGTACGAGTTATGGCTAAAGTATATATGAAATATATACGACCCCCCTATACTTAGCTCGAACGATGTCCTCAGAGTGATCAAGAGCGATGAAGAAGACATAACTCGTGCTTAGTATAGGGAAGTGAAAAGGAATGGTATGTATAAAGATGAATGAAAGAATAGAATGAAGAGGACTCGGTGTTTCACCCAATACTTAGGATCAAGTAATCCTAAGTATAGCAAGCTGTACATGAAGGGAAATCCGAGTGGAAGGATGTACAGGGACTACCCCCCCTATACTTAGGGAAAAATATCCCTAAGTATAGGCAGCAAAACGGGGGTAGAAAGAATCAATAGAATACCCGAGAGTCCTACACCCCCATACTTAGGGTAAAGCACGCCCTAAGTATAGCATAATCATAAGATGAGAGAAGGGGTGTGGGACTAAAGAATAGAGTGATACGGACAACTAGATCTATACAAGTTAGAAGAATAATGAAAATCAGGCGTGAGATGCAATAGATGTGAGTCAAGAGACCACATCTCACGCAAAGTGAATCGGGGCAACATCAACGACCCGCGGCTCATGATCTAGATATGGCTTGGGCCGCTGGCCGTTAACACGAAAGGTAGCATCAGAAGACAACTCAGATATATCAATACTCCCATTGTCCTGTACCTTTCTAACCAAATAGGGTCCCTTCCATTTGCTCTGTAGCTTCCCTGGAAATAGACGAAGCCTAGCATCAAACAACCATACTCTCTGTCCTGGCTCAAACTGCTTGTGGCTGATATGAGAATCATGCCACTTTTTCACTCTCTCCTTATAATGTAGGCTGTTTGAAAATGCTGTATCACGAAGCTCCTCCAGGGCTTCTAACTCTGCCCTCCCCTGATCTCCTACACTCTCTGGATCCAAAAGTATATCGGTAACAACCCAAAGTGACCTATGTCTCAGCTCAACAGGTAAATGGCAGGGCTTTCCTTAAACGAGGCGAAAGGGATATGTACCCAAAGGAGTCTTGAAAGATGTCCTATATGCCCACAAGACCGAGTCCAAAAGATGTGACCAATCCTTTCAGCCAGGGCGGACGACTTTCTGCAATATAGTCTTGATCTCTCTGTTCGACACTTCAGCAAGACCATTCATCTGAGGGTGGTATGGAGTGGCAACTCGATGGTCTATGCTGAACTCGCTAGCAAGGGCCTTTACCTTGTCGTTGACGAAATGAGACCCCCCATCAGATATCAACACTCGAGGTACCCCAAACCGTGAAATAATATTCTTCCTCAAAAATCTGCAAACAGTCATGGTATCTGCGATTCGGGTGGGGATGGCCTCAACCCAACAACTCACATAATCCACGACCAACAGAATGCACTCAAATCCCTGACTCCTAGGGAATGGAACCATGAAATCGATGCCCCATGCATCAAAAACCTCACAGAAGTGTATGGGCTGCATCAGCATCATATCACGCTGTCCACAAGTGCCCATTGTCTGACAGTCAGTACATCTCTTCACGAACTCATTAGAGTCCTTGAAGAGAGTAGGCCACCATAGGCCGGATTGGAGCACTTTCTGTGCCGTTCTCCTCCCAGAGTGATGTCCTCCTGCCTCAAGCTTGTGGCAGTAAGTAAGGACGCTGTGGTGCTCCTCCTGAGGAATGCACCGTCGCCAGATACTATCCCCTCCCTCATGGTAAAGGACGGGATCCTCCCAATGGTAAAACTTGGCCTTCGCTAGGACGGTCTCAAGTTTCTGCCTGGGCCAATCTTGTGGAACTTTCTTGGCGACAAGATAGTTCACAATATCGACATACCATGGGAGAGAGGCGATAGCAAGGATCGCCTCATCTGGGAAGGTCTCACAAATAGGCTCAATCTGCTCAGAATCCTCAAGATACTCCAATCGAGAGAGATGATCCGCCACCACATTCTTGACTCCAGGCTTATCCTTAATCTCTATATCAAACTCCTGGAGTAGAAGGATCCATCTGGTCAATTTGGCTTTGGCATCCTTCTTTTCCATGAGGTACCTGATGGCGGTATGATCAGTGTAGATGGTCACTCTATATACAATGATGTAAGATATGAACTTATCTAGGGCGAAGACTACGACTAGCATCTCCTTCTCAGTGACTGTATAGTTCCACTACACGACATCCAATGTACGGCTAGTGTAGTGAATAACAAATGGGACTCCATCCCTCCATTGTCCCAGCACGGCCCCCACGGTAAAATCGGAGGTGTCTGTCATGATCTCTAATGGGAGAGACCAATCAGGTGGCTGGAGAACATGAGCCTCTACAAGTCGACTCTTGGGAGTCTCAAATGACGATAGACACTTATCATCTACGAGGAACTCGGTGTCTTTCGTCAGCAGATCAGTCAACGTTCGGGCAAGCCTACTAAAATCATGAATGAAGTGCCTGTAGAAACTGACGTGCCCCAGAAAAGACCGTAACTGCCGCAAGTTGGACGGTGAATTGAGTTTTCTGATGACATCCACCTTGGCCGGATCAATCTCCATGCCCTTGTTGGAGATGATATGACCAAGCACCTCCCCCTGAGTCACCATGAAGTGGCTCTTCTCCTAAGACAACACAAGGTGTACCTCAATTCATCACTGAAGGACTCGGTCTAGGCAGTCAAGACAAGAATTGAATCTGTCGCCGTAGACCAAGAAATCATCCATGAAGACCTCCAAGCACTCCCCGACCATATCCGAAAAGATGGACAACATGCATCTCTGGAATGTCGCCGGAGCATTGCATAATCCAAATGGCATGCGTCTGAAAGCATATGTCCCGAAGGGACAGGGGAAGGTGGTCTTGTCTTGGTCCTCGGGCGCGATGGCCACCTGATTATATCCGGAGTACCCATCTAAGAAACAGTAATGGCTCTTCCCTGCCAGCCTCTTAATAATTTGATTAATAAAGGGAAGGGGGAAATGATCCTTCTTGGTAGCCTGGTTCGATCGTCTGTAGTCCACACAGACCTGCCAAGAAGTGGGTACCCGGGTAGCGATCTCCTCTCCAGACTCACTGACAACTTTGGTGATGCCCGTCTTCTTGGGCACCACATGCAATGGGCTGACCCACTTGGAGTTAGAGATGGGGTAGATAAAATCGGCGCTCCACCATTTCGAGATCTCCTTCATGACAACCTCTCGAAGATTCGGGTTCAGCCGTCGCTGGAACTCACGCGACGGCTTTGCCTCCTCCTCCAGATAGATATGGTGGGAGCACAGAGCCGGACTTATCCCTTGGAGATCGGCTACACTCCATCCTATCACCTTGCAGTTCTTTTCAAGAACCCCCATCAGACGGGATTCTTGCTCTCCAGTCAAATCAGCGGAGATAATGACTGGATACATCTCATGCTCACCCGCAAGGAACCTATACTTCAGCGACGACGGTAGCGGCTTCAACTCTAGACAAGTAGGTGCTGGCGGATCTGGCCTCTGAAAAGTCAGAGTGAATGCTGCCAAATAATCTGCATGGGAGAATGAGAACTCTCGCTCACAATCTGGATATGGAGAAGGCTGCTCTGCTGGACTGTCTCTGCTCTGTACGGAATCAACCTCCTCCCTAGCTGTAGGCTCAGTAGAAGTTAGACATGGTGTCAAATCATCGAACTCTGCCCAATCACTATCTGACTTCGAGGGATCTGTATCATACTCACAAAAATCTGTCTCGCGGTCGGGAACCGGGTCCGCTGCCTGAATATATCCTGGACCAGGAATGCAGTCTCCAAGCTCTCCTCTACTGGCATCTCTGCATCAGCGAACTCTGAAGGTGAGAGGATGGCCTGTGCGACTGGATTTGCCCAAACTGCCTCGTCATCTGTAATCACAAAATCATAGTCTTGGTGGATGTCTCGCCCTTCCTCTGTCATCTGCTCTAAATCTGTGGTCGGCTCTGAGCAAGCTGAATCTCTGGCTCTAGTCTCCTCGACCATCTCTATTTGTATACTCTCGCCCTCGACGCGAAAGTACACCTTCCCGCTATCGTGGTCGAACACTGCCTTGACTGTGGCCAAGAACGGGCGTCCTAAAATGATGGGGGTATCGGTCACAGACTCAGGGATCTCCCTGTCCAACACAACGAAGTCCACGGGTAATTTTAGGCCCTGAATCATGACTACAACTTCCTTCAGCAACCCCTTAGGCCTCTTGACAGATCGATCAGCAAACTGAAGGACCGTCCTGCTCTGTCGTAGAGTGCCCAACTCGAAGCGATCGAGAAGGGCTGCCGGAAGTAGGTTGATCAAAGAACCGCTATCTAATAGAGTGCGGCCGAACCTCTGCTCCTGGATGTGGCATCTGACATACGGGGCTCCTGCATCTAGCCTCTTGGCCGGCAGACGGTTCTGAATCGCGAAACAAGTGGCACAAGTAAGCACATGGATCTTTGACTGATGGTTCTGCCTCTTCTTCCTAATTGTGGTACTGTCTCTGAGTGATCTATGGAGTAGAGAGATGTGCTCCAAGGCCTCCTGTAGAGTCAGCAATATGTGAAATCTATTTATCATCTGTTGGCTGAACTCTATCTGGTGATTCTTTTTCTGATTTTCTATTTTCTTCCCCTTTGCCATATGAAGTGCTTGTGGAAAGGGGATCACAGGGTCCTTCTCAGATGAAGGACTAGGAGAGGGTCTGGCATGCTCATGAACAACAAAATCGACACAAACATCATCAATCAACACATGCGGATCTGAAAACAACAAACCCTTTCCTTTATTTGTAGAAATGTCCCAAGAAACAAGTACTGAAGGAAAAATAACAGGACGAGTAGCAGTGGAAATGGTGGCCTCAGTACCACCCTCAACATCTGGACTCGCGACATCAGTACCACGCTCTGGCTCAGCAACTGTAGTGGTGGTGTCAGTACCACCTCCTCCATCTGGTGAAGCGACGGCATCAGTACCGTCAACTTTGTCAACATCCATGGTGGCTCAGTACCACCGTCATCATCTCTCACGGCATCAATACTGCGCTCCTCCTCGTCTGGCGCTCTTGGAGTGGCATGGGGTCGTCGCTCAGACGAGGCGCTGCCTGCTGGCATCTTACCACTCCTAAGTGTAACAAAATCAACATCAAACATGTAGGCAGACATATCACCAAGTGAAGCACTAGGAGTGGTAATATCAGTGAACTCTACCTGCTCAGACTTCCTCTTGAGGTTGTTTGGGTTTGGCTCGATCTGGGCAGGGATGGCGGCCTTCCCTCTCACAATCTCCCGCATCTCTTGGAGGAACTCATCCATCTCCCGTCAGAAAGTGGCCTGCTGCTTGGTCATGAGGCGGGCCAGATCATCCAAGGCAGGGTTCTCATAGGTTGGCCCATGAGAACCTAATGGGTGGCCTCGCTGGTAGTAAGGCTACTGCGGTTGGTGCGGGTGAGAGGGATACTGCGGATGATACTGCTGAGGCGGATCTTGCCTCCAAGGCTGTCCCTGCTGATAGGGACAAGGACTATACTGCTGTGGCTGGGATGACTGCTGCTGGTGCTGAACTGGGGGCTGGGGCTGCTGGTGCTGCTCACGCTGATGGCCGTACTGGCCACCCTGAACTGGAGGCTGCTGCTGGGAACTGGTGCCTTCGGCCGACTAACGGAATCCGGGATGGTCTCATCGGATACCGGGCTGGGTCAGTCGTACCAAATCCCGTTGACATCCATCAACGGCTCCGGCTCGTAGGGGGGTGGAGGGAGTACTGCCAAGGGCTGATCCGGCTGGTAGACCACCATCTGAGTGTCTGGGGATGGTGGTGACTGGTAGTACGGCTGTGGCTGCTGGTACGACTCCGCCTGTACAAGGTGAACCTATCTAGGCTGCCTGGAGTGCTGGGACGAGCTGCCACTGCTACTCGGATCTCCTCGTGATTGAAGACGGGGCTGAGAAGCCGTCTGTGCCTCCTGGAGACACATGAGCTGTGTCTTCAGATCACTCAGCGTCTGTGCCATCTGATCCATCTGCGTGATGCCCTGGCACTACTTCTTCTCTATCTGCTCGATCCAGTCCAGCTTCTCGTTGATGATGCCCATGTCTGTGGCTGTGGACTCGGCCTGTGCGGCTGTCGCGGACGAAGTGGAAGGACCGGCATCGATCCGTGCTATCCTCTGGTACTGCATGGTCTGTGACTGGGGGCGTCCCTGAGTGTAGAGTCAGGTATGGGACATCACTATATAGTTCTCGGCCATCTCCTCGTAGATGGCCCAGACCTGATCCTCATCCTTGGCGAAGTAGGAACCGCTACAAGAAGCATTCACCAGGCCGCAGCTCTAGTGTCAACCCGCAGAAGAAGCTCTGAACTAGGTTCGGCTTCGTGATGTCGTGGTGCGGGCATCTATCAGTGAGCTCTCAAAACCTCTCCCATGCCTCGTGAAACTGCTCATTGGGGAGCATGGAGAAGTTGCTGATTAGGGCCCTTGTTGCATTGGTCCGCCCGAGTGGATAGTACTTGTTCAAGTACTCGGTGCAGAGCTACTCCCAGGTGTAAACAAATCTCCCTAAGTGCTTCAGCCAGCTGGCTGCTCTGTTTGCAATGGAGAAGGGGAAGGCAATCATCTTGATGGTGTCCTTGTCGACCTGACGATTGTGGACTGTACTGCAGATCATCTCGAACTCCTGGAGATGTAGATGGGGCTCCTCAATAGCGAGCCCGTGGAAGCAGGGGAGATGCTGAAGTGTGTTCGGGGGGAACTTGAAGTCCCCCACGATCGTTGGAAGAACCACCCACTGGTGTGTCAGTGTCGATCTAGGGTTGTGCAACTCCCGCATCGGTCTCGACGGCTCGGTCGACTGATCTGACTCATCTGGCTGATTTGGGCCTCTCCGTCCCTCAGCTCTCGGCTGATCTCTCGCTCCTGCGGCTCTCGCCTGCTCTCGTGCTATCCTCAGCCACTCCATCTCTCTCCTCATGTCCACATGAAAACTCCCTGGTCCCGTATCTGTCTCTGCATGGTCTCGACGGAAGCTAACATGGTGGTGTTGATCGCACCCTGGTCCAGGACATATGTGGTCGTCTCCGGCCTCTGACCCTTGGTGCGCTCCTCGTTGCTGGCCATGGTCTCTTTAAAGGAAAAAGACCCAAACTCAGGTGCCGATAAATCATCTACCTGCTGTCTCGTATTTGGCACTAGCATCTCAGAACTGGAAGAAGGGTGGTCAAGGGGGAACATGGCAGAATCGAACTCAGGTTCGGAGAGCGGGTCTCGGCTCTCACGAACCAACCTAGATGAACGGGCAGGAGTGCGGTCAAGCGATGCAGCCAGAGGCTGCTAAGGGACCTCCTGCCCATCATCTTGAGCTGGCGAGTCGGGCGGATGAGATATGGATACACACAACATGAGAAAACAAACCCTGGGTTCACCTACTCAACGCTGAGCTGAAGACCGTAAGAGTTCGGTCAATTATCTTGTCGATTTTATTTAGGTGATCATGTCAGGATATCAGAGCGGTTACACGAGCTGATAGGAATCCAATCCGCCAACCAGACTGTCCCATATAAAAGGCCGGTAGTCTGATCGGGGCTCGGATGTGGCTCGAGCCTAGTGTGCAGGTCGCTCTCTCGCTCAATCAAAATAGACAATGAGGGGGTTGCTCTCCCCAAGACAGATTTTTAAATAAGATGCCTTTTGGGGTCAAGTGTGTTTAACAGTCCCAATTTTATAGTTTTTATTTTTATGTATTTTTCAAGCAAACAACACTTAATTAATTTTTCGGTTCTCCTGATTATTTTAAGTCAAAAAACGGGGGAGAAGACGAAAAAGCCGTTGCGCGAAAAATCAATGGTGCATGCAGAGTTAGAAATGCGTACCTGACTCCTGCAGTCTACATGAAAAATGATCCGCACATAAAATAAAGGCTGAAAGTAAACTACCTATATGATGCACGAGAATCCGGCCCTAGACGGAGCAATTTCTACACGTAAGCACAATAGACGGGTACTCAAGCCTAAGTCCGGAGTCTTATCTTGAGAGCCACTCGGTGTCCGCCACAACGGATCCTGCACGTGCTGTATGTGACTCCTCAAGGCACGTGGACTAGAGCCTAAATAATCCGACTTTTTCTTTGTGATTTAATTAATTTGTTCCAATTATCGAGCTATAGGTACATGTAGATAATTAGGTGTTTGGATCCTAATCAATTACGTCACAATCAGTGAAAATCCTAAGCTAAGGTCAAAACCGCGTAAATTAGATAAGCAGTGAAATAAATGCGATCAAAAGCAAAACCGGCGAAAAACCGTGGTGAGGTCCCCCGAGCACACTGGTGCTCGGTGAAACAGACCCCGATAAGTCACAACAGTCTAAGTCTGAGTCCCTGTATTATTACAAATTAATGTTTTGCAGAAAATAAAACTAAGCTAATTCTAATCTAAACTACGGTTATTTCACGGCTATTCTGCGGCTCCCGTACTTCGGTTCTCCTCCTCGCGCTCTCCTACGACTCCGTAAAGAAGAGAGCCACCTCCGAAACCCACGATTGCTTCAGCTTCCGAAAAAGCCGCCTCGATCCTCGGGCCCTTGCAAGAAATAGAAACAGAAGTGTGTCAGTCCATAAAAATATGTAAATAAATCAAATAAAAAATATCTACAAATATCTACAGAAAAGCCGTAAAAAAGAAAACTGCAAAAAATCGAAAAAGACTACTAAGCCGTGCTCCCCGGTAACGACGTCATTCTGATGACCGGAAAATCCCAAAGGATATCTCAATATCGGGCCAAGGTAAAGGTATTCGGTGTCGTTGCAACCCGAATAGAGAGACTCGGTTAACAAGAAAAATTCAGGAACTACCAAAACGAAGGATAAATAAATAAAATCAAACAACGGTCCTCGCTAGTTTATTAACCTGGTATAGCGACCAGGGTCGGACTCAAGGAGCACATGTTACGAAGTAGTCTAAAGATAAAATAAAGATAAAAAATGTTTTTGGTGGATTTTAAATGTTTTTAAATGTTTTTAATTTTATAAGACAATATAAGAAAAGTATAAAAAGGAAAATACAACAATTTATTTAAACACTAAAAAATGCACAAAAAATTCAAATAAAATTATTTTTGTGTTTTTTATATTTGAAGTGTTTTTGGTGATTTTATGGGAATTTTATGATTTTTATTTTATTTTCTAAAAATCAAAAAAGGGGAAAACAGTGGATCACTATGCAGCCAGACTTGAAAGGCCAATTAAAAATACATATCTGGCCTATAAAAATCTGGAGACAATTTTTATGAAAAATATATACAAAAAATAAACTACAGAAAAAGACAATTTGTTATAGAATTTTTAATCATTTTTATAAGATTTTTAGGGTTTTCAATTTTTATGGGTTTATAAATCCAAATAACACGAAAATTGGATAGAAGGTAAGAAACTATAAAGCAACAAACACCAATTTTTGTAGAATTTTTAGAAGAATTTTTTATTTTTCTTTGATTTTTTAATTCAAACAGTAACAAAAATACGTGTTTTTGAATTTTTAAAAATAGTAAAAAGCAAGGAAAATGTCCCAAAAAAGTAGTGAGATTTTTACACAGTGGCAGGAGCCACACTTCCAAATTTCACTTGATTTGGAGTTTATTTGCTATTTTATTCAACCAATAAAAGAGCTACAACACATAGCGACCTATATGTAAGAAAACATAGTTCGGAGGGCCAATATATAACATGTGCGAAATCCTTAGGGTATAAAATGTAAAATTCACAAACAATCAGCACATGTTCAAATTAATTCACGTACAACGGTATAAATGCAATTATACAAAAAAATTGCATTTCATAACATTTAGAAAACCCTAATCCCACATATGTAAAAAGTCCAAAACTCACGTGTCGACACACGTGCTTCACAACTGTAGGGACTAGAATGCAATTACTCGAAACTACCTGGACCAAAGCGCAAATGTACCAAAATAAAAACAACTATGTAAAATATTTACAGGACTAAATTATAAATGCAAAAGGAGGAGGGCCTAAGTGCAAATTACCCCCGTTATTCAGATCAACGGCTGAAGAAGTGCCACTTGGAAATCCAACGACTGAGATGCGAGGGTACCCCTTCAGTGAGGGACGCTTCAGATGAGATCCTCTGGTGATCGGACAACTGTGAGCCTCTCGCGGATGAATGGACACGATCTGAACTGGGCGAGAGACGCGATCGGACGGCTGTTAAGGCTCCTGGAAGAACTCGACGCCGGCGAGGTTTGCCAACCCGTGGCGCACGATGGAGGCCTCATCAACTGCGGCTAGGATAGGGAAATCGAAGCTGGCGATGCTTCGCAGCGAGTGGTAAGCTCAGATTGGGTCAGAGACGTCGGAGGCGCTCCGGCGACAAAGATGGCTCGGAGCTCCTGTGCCTGGACCAGTTGGACCCCCAGAAGGGCTCCTTAGACCTGCAAACCTGCACGGAACGGATCCTGGGTCGAGGGAAAAGTGCCTCGACCTGGTGAGAGGTGAAATCGATGATCAGATGAGGTGGGTCGTGGGTCTCCGGCGAGGCGACGGTGGAGGAGACCTAAGATCATGCTCCAGGGTGAGTCAGGGTGATCGGAGGTGCGTAGAAGGTGTAGAGGAGTCTCGTGAAGGCGATGGTCGGGTCGGATGATCGGAAGGGTGACTGGATCGTCGGGAAATGGCCTGCAAAGGCCAACGACGTAAAACGTGAATTTGAGAAATTAACCTAACCTAAGGGGTATCGGGGGTACCTGGTGATCGAGATCGACTGTGCTGGTGCTCAAAGAGCTCCTGGGGTCTTTGCCTCGATGGCTCGTCGATGCCAGAGGCTCAGCTCTCTCCGTGGCGGAGCACGGCGGCGAAGCTCATCAGATCAGTGGCTGCAACCCTCTACTCCTCGCTGCAACACCCTCTCTCCGTAGCTATCACTCTAGGGAGAAGGATGGAGGTCCTGGGACTGGAAGACGATGGCCAAAGATAGAGTGAAAGCGCGGCGGAGCTGAGACCTTATAGTGCTAGGGGTCCAGGAAGAAGGAGGTCGGGCGAGTGAATCAGAGCTCGGATCCCTAGGTAGATCCCTGGGCGAGGGTCTCGGATCAATCGATGATAATCGGGGCCCGGGGTTTAGGCGAATGGAGGTTGGATTAGGTTGAGATAATTTGGAGAAATTGGGTCAGAAACTCGATTCGCGAGAAAGGGGTCCGCGGGGGAGAGTTGACCGGGGGTCAACAATCCCCCGTGGACCAATAGGAAAATTCCATTTATTTATTATTTGTAAATTCATTTAAAATTAGTAAATGATTTTATTTCAAAAAAGTTTGAACATGAAAAATGTTTATTATTTTCCAAATTATTTATTTTTTGTGATATTTATTTATTTTTTTGAAAAATAAATAATGTATTTACATTATATTATTAATATATATAGGTATATGTACACATGTATTTTTGATTTTTATTTTTAATTGTTTATTTTTTTTATAGTTATTCCAATTTTATATTTTATTTATTTATAACATAAAATTTTAATAAAAAGGTATTTTTATTTTATTTTTATGATTTATTTATATTAGTTAAATAAATAGATTAATATACTTATGTACATGGTATATCTACAAGGTGGGAAATGAATGTTTGTTATTTTTATTTTTCTGAATTTTATTTTATTTTTTATAAATATGTTCAAAATATGAGAAACACCTTTTTATTTTTATTTTGAGGAAAATAAAATTATTTATATGCATAGGTGTATGTGCAGGCATGATTGACCTTATCTCCCTCTACTTGGTTTCTTTTGCGATCAGGCCCATGCTGAGCCTCCCTTGGGATTAGGTCACTCAATATTTATTCTAAATATTTCCCTCTTTTTCTTTTATTTTTTTATTCCTTTATTTTTACACAAAAACATGCTAATTATGAATAAGTACAATATGCATGGATTTTGATAATTTATGATATTTACAGGTATTTACAAGGCATTTTTCTAAGGTTTCTAGCTAAAATAAAGGAATAAAGAGTGATGAATGGGGATTCATCACCTCCCATCCCATTACTCTGCGATAACACGGGAGCAATTGCCCATGCAAAGGAACCCATATGGCATCAAAAGAGCAAGCATGTGGAAAGGAAATACCATATCATTCGGGAGATTCAAAAACGTGATGATATCATCATCACCAAGGTGGCCTCTACTGACAACGTTGCCGATCCTCTTACCAAATCTCTAACACAGAAGGTTTTCAACATCATGTAATGAGTATGGGTTTATGGATTGTTCCTGAATGGTTCTGAGGGCTAGTGGGAGATTGTTATCCATGTGAGCCCGAGGCGAACCATTCTTACAATAAATGTTATTGTAATATATATGTTTTATCAATAATAGTTATTTATGTTTTATCAATAAAAGTTATTGATTATTTCACTCCTTTTCTGAAATTAAATGAATGAATGCACTATAAGATCCCTCTATACAATTAGGGTTATGTACCATGGCCATCTTGATGATCATATAGCTGTTGATTCATTAAATGAATCATTGGGACTGGTGTTTGGATGAATATCTAAAGAGTTAGATAGAAGACTCATAAAGCACCATCAAATGATTATTAAGAGATGATCTCCAGCTTGAGTAGGAGATGACAATCCTTTCTCACAAAGGCTGATATCTGACCAACCTCTTGATGCAGGTCCTCTGCATGGGAATAGTGTTTCGGAGGTGTCAGATTAGTTAGGTCAAAGGTTTTTACTTAACGAGATCGAGATAACCTAAATCCTATGTTGAATGCTGTCACAGAATAGGCACACATCCTCTGACCAGATGCGGATGTGTTACTATATGTCTGAGTGTGTACATTTAGCAGACCAATAGGTTGATGACCTAACCAAGGTCTATACACCGGCGAGCTGATGTGCATGTAAGGGCATATGAGTAATATGATCTCTCAAAGGGATCATACAGGTTCACTTGTGAACCAGAAGACATGAGCTCACTTATGAGATATTGGGACCGATCAAATTCCATGCATGGTCGTCGTGCTTTGGAAGCACGACAAGAATTTGAAGGTATGATACATGCTTTGGGAAAGCATAGATCGATACCCATTCCCAATGACCAATATTGAGAAACTTGGTGATCGAACGCTGACGATTACAGTGTAAAATTGATCAATATCTTCAGGTTGATCATAGGTCTTCCAGTATGCAGGATGTACAGGTATTGGGAATACTTGAGAGTGATGTGATCATAAACAATTGTATAACCATGACGCTTCCATTCCGAGGGAGTGATGAAACAGGTTTGGATTTTAGTGGCTCCTCTCAGTATAGAGGTAATCTGATCTTGGTCCAAGTGTTGGACATTGATCTGAATTAGATTCAGATGCAATGAGAAAATTAGATTTGCGGTCTTGATTTAATCAAGCATCTATGGGAGGTCCGTGAGATCTGGATTTGAGATGAGATCTCAACATCCAGGTCACTATACGTGGAAGAATACAATCGCCCTATCCTTATCTCCAAGTATCTGCGAAGAAAGCATGAACGAGTTCAAGAATAATTCCTTTGATGAATTATGTATCAAAGCAACAAGATGTTGATAATTAAATGAGATTTAATTATCAAGAATAATATGAATAAGATTCATATTGTGAGAGTGATTATCCAATATAATTAAATGAGATTTAATTATCAAGGAAATGCATATTGTGGATAATGCTATCCATGCTATCCATAGTATATGTGTATATTATAAATATGATTTATAATATATTAGAGAGAGAGAACTTTTGTAAATGGCATTTATTAATTGTTAATGTGAATTGAATTCACATTAAGAAATTAATTGGAAATGTAATTTACAATTTTTGTTTGGGTTGTGAATATGATTCACATATTTTCAATGGCATGACTGAAATATTCACTAATTAATTTGGAATTAATTTAGTGGATATATTTGCAACAAATGTTGTTTCATATAATTAATAGATAATGAGATGAAATAAAAAGGAGATAATCCACCAATAAAAAGGTGTCATTACCCATGAATTAGTCATGGGTGACGCCCCTCCTTTTTAGGAGGATTATCATCCCTTTATTATTATTATCTTGTGATAATTGATTATATTGAATTAAATTATGTTGATGATAATGAAACATGTATTTAATTTAATATAAATTAATAAGTTGTTGTTTTTAAACAACAATGATCATGGCCATTGATTAAAAACACATATCAATCTAACCATTGATTTTGTGTATCCCATGGATTGTGATCCACAGACTCCCAAACTAATATATAAAGAGGGCAACCCTAGCCCTTGGGATATATGATACTTGTACACGTCTACTCTCTCTTTCTCTCTCAAGTCTCATTCTTGCCCCATCTCTCTCTCTAAAGGTGGCCTCCCACCTTAAAGATCTTAAGGGAATAACAATCACATTTACGCCATCATGCTGTCACTTCGATTGCTCGTGGATCTCCATCTTCTTTGGAGCTTCTTGCTCTAGAAGGAGACGTCAGATTTCTTTGGACGAAATCAGGAGATTCAAGGCTCGGATCTTCATCAAGGATTGCGGGAAGCACTCGTCTCATCATCGCACCCGCAAGTGCCATCTTCGTAGATCGGACTTGAGTAAGGAGGATTTCTTGCTTTGGAGATCTAGTGATCGCATCCACGCTTCAAGAGGTATTTCTAATACTTTGTGGTTAGATGAAACGATCCAAGAAATGTTCTTGTGATCATGTGGTTTCATCATATGATTTAAAAATTTTAAATTCCACTGCACCAAGCGACTAATGCGACTAGTTGCCCCGATCGCATAAGATGCGATCGTCACGCTTCCGTGATGCGCTTGAGGATTCCTCATATCCTTCATATACATCTTGATGTGGGAATAGATTTTGTTGTAAATAAGAATAATATTTTTGCTGATTTTAGTTCTGTAAACATTCCTTTTCCAGATATTTTAGAAAAATACAAAAAAATTAAAAATTTGAAAATATTCTTTGTCAGTTCCAAATGTTGTGCAAATAATACAAAATCTTTTTCTAGAGATGCCTATGTTACAATATATTAAGTACATACAAAACATCAATAAGGGACTTAAAGAGTATGTACTTCAAAGAGATAACTGTGCCGATACATACAGAGAAATGTGAAGCACATTCTCATAGCAACGACAATCAATGCAATCAGCAATCTCCCTAGCAAAAAGAAAGACATGGGAGCACCTCTCATTTGTTGTCAGATGTTTGATCAAGAGTTCGACTGAAGTCTTCTAGATAGTGGACCGTACATAAATCTGATGCCTACGTCACTACCGAAAGAATTTAGGTTGGGACTGCTCAATTACACAAGGATTATCATGTAGTTTGTAGATACATCAATAAAGTGGTCCCAAGGAATTTTGGAGGATGTCATCGTCACCATTTAGGGAACGCAGTTCCATGTGGACTTCATCATTCTCGATATGGACACCTCAACAACCCTTTTGCATACCCCTATTATACTTGGATGACCTTTCCTCCGAACAACCGAAGCAGTGGTGGATTATGGTAGCAGACAAATTACCTTTCACTTGAACAACGATAAGGTACCCATTCAAATGATCCATGTACAAAATAGACAGAATCTGCATCAGATGCAAGTGTGCTTTCAGAGTAGACAGAAGATTGTGACTTTCTTGCAGCGATTCCAGATACCAATCTTTTTATCAATGGCATTGAGACCCACAAATTTCTCTTAACCGTGGAAGGAATGGACATCTCATCGACTTCCACCCTATCATAGGAAATGAGATTTTGGCTAATCTTATCGAAGAATTAATTGTTGGCTACCTGACTTTAACAGAGGAAGAACAGATCATTGAAAACTCCTTCAAACTAGATTCTATCATTGATGTGTTGTACGCATCTATAGATTCATAGTTTGAACAGTTAAAGGTGGATAGCATACAATTGACTGATCTGACCCCACCATTCCTCTGCACAGTCACCAAGGTTACCACTGAGAAGATTCAAACACCATCAGAGCTCAAGTAGCTTCCAACAAATATAAAGTATGCTTTCCTTATGGGTGAATCGACCTATTATCATCAACTCTCATCTGACTCAGGAATAAGAATCTCATCCACTCGAGGTTCTAAAAGGAACTGCAAGGTAATAGGCTGGAAAATTTCTGATCTTTGTGGGATCCTTCACTGTGTTTCCATCACATTTACTTGGAAGGGGAAGGAAAGAGAGCAAAGACAAGAGGTGGCGAGAAGACAGAGGTAAAAGCTGATGTTGTGCTTCCCTCGCTGACAGTAATATTTGAGTCTTGCCTAACCCAATGCATACTAACCTTCCACTTGCCTTCCCCCTAGATGAAATAGTCCTTGTTGTCCTTCGTGAAATTTTTGCTTCCCGCCTTTCCTCTAGTACTACTTCATAGGACTTCTTTGAGGATTGGAGTGATTATCACAAAAATCTAGATTTGTCTTTCTCATGTAGATTTTCTCAATTTAGCTCTGACCCCTATGGGTCAGCTTCCCCACAGACTATTGAGTTAAACTGATGATGCCCTTTAGCTCTTGTGGAATGAACTGCGTATCCACTCTAACATTATGGCGTTATCTGTTTGCCTTGGCGGGTTAGGGATGGGAATCTCCTAGAAATTCTTGCCTTGGGGCTGAAGGATATGGTTAGATCCTCAAGCGCATCACGGAAGCGTGATCGTCGTATCGAATACGACAAAGAACGACTAGTTGCACTAGTTGTTCTATGCAGCGGAAATTTAAAATTTTTATGTGACGAAACCACATGATCCAAGAACACTTATCGGATCGTTTTGTCTAAACCGCAACCAAGTATTAGGTTTACCTCTTGAAGCGTGGTTGCGATCAAGTCTCTAAATGAAGAGACCTCCTGTCTCAAGTCCGATCCGTCGGAGGAGACGCTTGCGAGCGCGGGGATGAACCGCGTGCTTCTCGCAATCCATGTTGATGATCCAAGCGGCGGATCTCCTGATCTCGACACACGAGATTCGATGTCTTCTTCACGAGCGGGGCGCACCGGAAGGAGATGGAGATCCACGAGCAAACCATCGGGCAGCATAACGACGATGCCGCGGCGATGGAGAACCTCTCTAGGGCATCCATGGTGGACGGCCACATGAGAGAGAAAGAGAGAGAGGACGTGTAGAAAGAATGAGAGAGAGAGAGATTTGTTGCCTCAACTTATGTGTCAAGAAGAGCAATGGGGTGCCTCTCCTTTTATAGGGTTTTGGGATCCATGGATCTCAATCCATGTGTCAACACAAATCCAATGGTCCACATCAATTTGTGTTTCTTTCAATGGTCATGATTTGTTGCTAAAAACACAACAACAATTAATTTAATTTAAATTAAATATATGTTGATAAATCAACACAATTTAATTACAAAATTAAATCATCAATACATGGAGATAATGAAAGGAGAGAAAGCCTCCTTCCATGTGGAGAGGGGGGACGGCCTCCCTTTCCTAATGGGAGTGGTGGCCGTCCACCCTCCTCCATTAGGAAGGTGGCTATTTCACCTTTTATGTAATCTCCATTATTTGCAACAACTTTTGTTGCAAATTATTTCACAAAAAATAAATCCAATTTATTTTGTAAACATTGCAATCATGCCATTGAAAAATTGTGAATCACATTCACAACCCAAAACAAAATGTAAATTACATTTTCAATTTGATGTCCAATGTGAATCCAATTCACATTAACATTTAATTAACAAATGTAAATTACAAATAGCTCTCTCTTATATATTATAAATCACATTTATAATATATATGACTAATATGGATATTGCTATCCACATTATTCATATCCATGATAATTAAATCATATTTAATCATCTTGGATCTCTATTCTCTTGTGTCCAAATAATATGAATCACATTCACATTATTTACATCTTTGATAATTAAATCTCATTTAATTATCTAAGATAACTCTCTTTATAATATGAATCAAATTCATATTACTCATGATAATTAAATCACATTTAATTATCCATTTTCTCAATGCTCGGATACATATATCAACAATAGAATTATCCATGAACTCCTTCAAGGATAATGCGCTTTCTCCGCAGATACTTGGAGATAAGGACAGGGCGATTGTATTGTTCCACGTATAGTGACATGGATATTGAGATCGTATCTCAAATCCAGATCGCGGGCCTCCCATAGATGCTTGATTAAATCAAGACCGTAAATCTAATCTTTCATTGTATCTGAATCACATTCAGATCAATGTCCAATACTTGGACCAAGATCAGATCACTTCTCTACTGAGAGGAGTCACTAAAATCCAGACCCGTTTCATCACTCCCTAGGAATGGAAGCGTCATGGTTATACAATCGTTTATGATCACATCACCCTCAGGTATTCCCAATACCTGTACATCCTGCATACTGGAAGACTCAGACTAAACCCGAAGTATTCGATCAACTTTATACTGTCTACTTCATGGTTTTATCAGTAAGTTTCTCATTCGATCATTGGGAGTCGGTATCGATCATTACTTTCCAAAAGCATATATCATACCTAGGTCTTGATCATATACTTTCCAAAAGTATATATCAAACCTACAAATTCAGTCAAGCTTCCAAAGCGAGACGACCGTGCGCACGGAATTTGATTCTTCCCAATATCTCATGAGTGAGCTCATGTCTTCCGGTTCAGTAACTGAACCTGTATGATCCCTTTGAGAGATCATATTACTCATATGCCCTTATATGCACACCAGCGCGCCGGTGTATAGACCTTGATTAGATCATCAACCTATTGGTCTGCCAAATGTACGTACTCAGACATATAGTAACACATCTGTCTCCGGTCAGAGGATGTGTGCCTATATCATGACAGCATATGATATAGGACTTTGGTTATCTCGATCTCGTTAAGTCAACTCTTTGACCTAACTAATCTGACACCTCCGAATCTCTATTCCTATGCAGAGGACCTGCATCAAGAGGTCGGTCAGACATCAACCTTTAGAGATAAGGATTGCCATCTCCTACTCAGGCTGGAGATCATTTCTTAACAATCATTTGACGGTGCTTGATGAGTCCTCAATCTAACTCTTTAGATATTCATCCAAGCACCAGCCTCTATGATTCAATAGTTGAATCAACAGCTGTATGATCATCAAGATGGCCATGGTACATAACCCTAATTGTACTAAGGGACCTATTATGCAAATTATTCATTCTTCGTTTCAGATTAAGGAGTGAATTGCAATAACATTTATTGCATAATGGCTCGCCGTGGGCTCGCATTTCCAACAATCTCCCACTAGCCCAAAGAGCCATTAATGGGCTAATCATTTAAGCCCGCACTCATGTGACAATCATAGGCTATTTAGAAAATAGCTAGGTAAGCTGATCAATCACTCTGTTCCCGCGAGACTATGCCAAGTCCTTTTACGGCACTTGCATATCCCCAGTAACAGTGCTCGCATCTAATGCGAATGTTGCATCTCATGCAACCAATACTCAATCTAGTTGGTTACATTGTCCCTGACATCATAACCAGTATCCCCATAATCCTTATTAGAATACCTTCATTCCCGGAGATCTCTATCTCCTAAGGTATCTAAAGTTTAGACCTTTATAGATCACTATCTACATGGTCTTAAACTTTTGAAGATAAGACTTTGAGATTACTATCTCAAAAATCTCCTCATCTATGAAGATTTTGTTATTACTGCAATCAAGTGTTTTATCTCTACAGTAGGATTAGTAACAATTTACTACTCCCACTGCATGACAGACATCTGGTATTTGTACACTCTAGCATACACTCAGCTTCTCGTAACTAATGCACAAGTGCAAGTAGTTGTAGCATTTACTTCCTCAACTCTTTGAGGTGCTATCCCTTAAGATAGGTCAGTACCATATCTTAAGGGTTAGAAGCCTTTCTTGGAATTTCTATGAATAGAATATGTCCAAGGTATACTACAAATGTGACAGTCCAATTATCCTCTTCTCTTGGCTTCTGAACAACTTCAGAACTAAGATCTAAGAGGTATCTTTGAAATCATATTTCAAGATATGGAATAACCAGATTATAAAACACTTATTATTATCCTTATATCATTTTAAATGATCAGGATATCATCTATATTTAGCGCAATGAACACATAGGCACTCCCACTAAGCTTCGCATGGCTCATCAAGATTTTATTTGAAATCATAACAATTATAATTCCATCAAATCTTATGGTCCAACTTCAAGAAGCTTATTTGAGTCCATAGATGGATTCCTTAGTTTGCACACCTTGCTTTCCTCAACCATGAAGCCCTGGGGCTACTTCATGTGAATATCCTCAAAGAGGTATTCGTAGAGGAATGCAATATTGACTTACATCTTGAAGATGCAATAGTCAAGTTGTGTAGCTAAGGTTAGCAACATTCTGATGATTTCAAGCATGGTCACCGAAGAGCAAGTCTCATTACAAGCAATGTCTTCTCTTCCGGTGTGTGGCTCATGGCTACGAACCGTGCTTTGAAGGTCTCTACCTTCTCATCAGGTTCCCTTTCTCTTGAAGATCCATTTACACCTTTACAGGTTTTACCCATATAGGTGGATCCACGAGGGTCTATATACAACACTTGCATATGAAGTCTACATTAGACTTTTATTGCTAACATCCATCTATCCATGCTATGATCTTCAGAAGCTTCATCACATGAAGTTCGATCATTGTCAGATTTCTCTGACACATGGAATCCATCCTCAAACTTATTTGAAGAGGTTTTAGTGTTTCATCTTCAATTATCCTTTTAGTTTCCAATTTTAGGAGCCTCATTATCTTTTCAAGATTAAATGAGTTCCTACACTTCATTTTTATCTTGATTTTCAAGAGTCTCAACCTCCAAGAATCACATTCTCAGAGATGAGATATTTCAAGAATCTCAAGATCATAAAGTAGGTATCCAATACCATCCTTTATTTTCCTAATGAAGCAGCACTCTCAAGTGCTAGATTCCATCTTGCATGGAACCTTATTAAGGATATACATTGTAGTCTCTACTACACATATATACCTGGAAACTAAGGGATAATTATGCTAAAATTCATCATTGATAAGATCATGTCACACATGATCCAATTGTATTTGCCTATAACTCTATTGAGTTAAGGTGTGTTAGGAGGATTGAGATAGAAATGATATTCATATCTCTATAAGGTATTCTTTGAATTTATCTAACAGGTACTTGCTACCTAGATTAGATCAAATTCATTTTATCTTCCTTCAAACTTTTGGTTTTAAACCAAAAATAATGAAATCTTTGAACATTTCAAAGGTTTCTTAGGTGAAGAGAAGAAATCTCATATCATACATAATCATCAACAGATATCACATATCCATAATGTTTACTATGATATAGATGATCTACATACATCAATATGTATGAGATCCTGAATACCATGACATCTTACACCTTTCTCTAAGAAGGGTGTATTGGACATTTTTCTTTGAATACAATATTCATAAGTATGTAAGTTTTGAAATT
Organism: Ottelia alismoides; assembly: GCA_037367405.1. Classification (NCBI taxonomy): domain Eukaryota; kingdom Viridiplantae; phylum Streptophyta; class Magnoliopsida; order Alismatales; family Hydrocharitaceae; genus Ottelia; species Ottelia alismoides. The sequence continues at coordinate 264,134 of JAZKJV010006413.1, read as the reverse complement.
TTAGATATTCTAAAGTTTCATCTCTTACTAGTCTATTGATCAAATCAATAGACAAATGTCCAAGGCTTGATGCTAGATCATTGTCAAATGATCTTCATCCTCCTATTGATCTTAAGGTTTAATTTCAGTATTTAGAAATGTTAATGAACCATTCATTAATTTTCTAATTTAGTGGAGTCCACTAGATTTTAGATTACTATCTGAAATATCTCCATCATAACTTTTTATGATAGTTCTACCTCAGAATTCATGTTTATTTCCAACATTTAGAAACAAACAATGAGTGTATTCTTATATCTAGGTCATAGAGACATTCTCTAAGACTAAGGACTCTCCCACTGAAATTAACAAGTCTATCAATCCAACAGAGATTGTTGCAACAATTGCATCAATATCCATGTGGATAACTATAAACCTTTAAGATCAAATTTTCCAGTCTTCTAAAACATATGCAACCTATTGCAAATGTCATCAGAAGATTGAGATACAATTATTTGACTTTATCTTATTAATGATTATGTAGATTAATCTGATGCTCCATTCGAGTCCTTCTCTAAGGATTCTAGATAGACTTGATAGTCATACTATCAACACATCAACTTATTGCAGTATTGGCATTCATCCAACTCTTCGGATGACATATGGAAGTCATAGATGTATAGTCAACTCTTTGATTATACTTCTTACTCGGGTCCAACCCATGCTTCCATTGCGCTCCCTTTATCTATAAGCAACCATTGCTTAAGACTAAGGATCTCTTATGTAAGAGCATTTCAACATTTATACATGCTTCATTAAATTCATACAATATGAATATTATGAAGGTTCATGAATGACCAGAGTATAGATAGTAGAATGATGACACTCATCATCTACATCCATCTAAACTCTTAAAACATAGGTTCAGGTAGGTACTCAAACGATTTGAATACATCATCTCTTATAGAGCCACCATTCTGCATGATGCAGTGAACCATCTCATTCATGTTAAATGTCAAGAGCACATATGTATGCCAGAATATCTTCATTAATTTTATAAGGATTATTTGACAATTACGATCATCATCGACATGTCACTTCCAAAGTACATCCGATGAGAGATCAAGACTATAGAGACATACAAACCCTAGGGTTGTAGTCCTATTATCTATTTAATTGTCATTCCTCAATATTATGAGGAAACTTGCACATTGCAATCACATACATTATGTGTCCAATTGCAAGTACAATATCTGGATCATGAATCCAATCCATGGTATTTTACTGGTTATTATTGAGTATATCATTGAGTGGGTTTTAATGAAGGATTATCTAAAATAAGAAATTTGCATAAATATATATATATATATATATTACTTTGATTTAGGATTTTTTATATCAAAGTTGTCTTGTCTTGTCAACACTAAAAGTTCATTCCCTTAATCACTTTCAATGTAAGAGATATACTTACCATTATATCTCAACAAGATCTGGGATCTCCTTCCTTATCTTTGTTGCATCCCAATAATATGAGAACCTACAACTCGGATAAAAAGAAGCGGGAACACATTCCGCCTTGCAAGTCCAACTTGCATCTCCCAATTCGGTCTTTAACACCCGGGCCCACCACCCCTAAGGCAATGTTGACCCGTCATTAATTGAACCAACCGTCAACAGGAATACAACTCGCTATGCGCAATCCAATATCGCCCCAATAATATGAGGATCCGATATTGGGGTCACTACGTATACGGCCTTACTCTTTCGAGAAGCAAAGAGTCCGATCCAGATGCGCTTGCATACAGGAGCTGTCACTTCGGACAGGCGTCTCCCACATACAATCCCTGGCGACGGAACCCTTCGCCTTGACGGGAGACCATGGATGTCACTTATGTGATCCTCCACCTCATATTCAAATTTTAATTAATTATCGTGAATCACATTCACATAATTAATTCTTCCAAGGGAATTATTAACTCTAATAATATTAGAGTATTTCAATCTTAATTGGATTCCAATTAATCTAATCATATTAAATTAATGATCCAATTAATATCCAACAAACATTTTAATAGTTACTTGAATAATGGTATTATCTCAAATACGTATTATTTCGAATTTTAATAATTAGAAAAATACATCTTAATCCCTCGGACATTATCCCGGCCCTACCCACTGTCATGGCCAGTACCGACGAGAGTGGGACGGACCACATACGTTGCAACCCGCAACCCCAATGCTCTCCGACTAGGCACCATATCCGCCTCGGGAAAGGATAATGCCAAATTGATTAATTTGTACTTGAGATGATCATCGGTTCTTCAACCGAAATTGTACCATATAGTAATAATCAAAACATTTTGATTAACATTATAATGAGATTTGCTAAACAAATCCCAAGTCCTATTCAAGCAACATGTTTGTTGGAATGTTGATCATGTAGATCATGTAACCAATCTTGATCTAGATCACATCTAATCATTTGTTGGTTAGGGCAAAGTCATTTAAGGACATAATTATCATTAAATATTTCACAAATATTTATGCATAATTATTCCAGGAAATTAAACAATTTAATTTCACTAATTAATTAAATGACAATCACTAGGTTCTTGATTAGGAAAGTATTTTCAGCAGTGACCCTGACTTACTAAAAATATCATATCTCAATCAATTTAAATCCAAATTAAGCAAAGTAAATTTCTAAAGTTTGCTAACGGGCAGCATAACGACGATGCCGCGGCGATGGAGAACCTCTCTAGGGCATCCATGGTGGACGGCCACATGAGAGAGAAAGAGAGAGAGGACGTGTAGAGAGAATGAGAGAGAGAGAGATTTGTTGCCTCAACTTATGTGTCAAGAAGATCAATGGGGTGCCTCTCCTTTTATAGGGTTTTGGGATCCATGGATCTCAATCCATGTGTCATCACAAATCCAATGGTCCACATCAATTTGTGTTTCTTTCAATGGTCATGATTTGTTGCTAAAAACACAACAACAATTAATTTAATTTAAATTAAATATATGTTGATAAATCAACACAATTTAATTACAAAATTAAATCATCAATACATGGAGATAATGAAAGGAGAGAAAGCCTCCTTCCATGTGGAGAGGGGGGACGGCCTCCCTTTCCTAATGGGAGTGGTGGCCGTCCACCCTCCTCCATTAGGAAGGTGGCTATTTCACCTTTTATGTAATCTCCATTATTTGCAACAACTTTTGTTGCAAATTATTTCACAAAAAATAAATCCAATTTATTTTGTGAACATTGCAATCATGCCATTGAAAAATTGTGAATCACATTCACAACCCAAAACAAAATGTAAATTACGTTTTCAATTTGATGTCCAATGTGAATCCAATTCACATTAACATTTAATTAACAAATGTAAATTACAAATAGCTCTCTCTTATATATTATAAATCACATTTATAATATATATGACTAATATGGATATTGCTATCCACATTATTCATATCCATGATAATTAAATCATATTTAATCATCTTGGATCTCTATTCTCTTGTGTCCAAATAATATGAATCACATTCACATTATTTACATCTTTGATAATTAAATCTCATTTAATTATCTAAGATAACTCTCTTTATAATATGAATCAAATTCATATTACTCATGATAATTAAATCACATTTAATTATCCATTTTCTCAATGCTCGGATACATATATCAACAATAGAATTATCCATGAACTCCTTCAAGGATAATGCGCTTTCTCCGCAGATACTTGGAGATAAGGACAGGGCGATTGTATTGTTCCACGTATAGTGACATGGATATGAAGGATATGGTTAGATCCTCAAGCGCATCACGGAAGCGTGAGCGTCGTATCGAATACGACGAGGAGCGACTAGTCGCACTAGTTGCTCGATGCAGCGGAATTTAAAAAAAAATTTTCTTACGACGAAACCACATGATCCAAGAACACTTCTCGGATCGTTTCGTCTAAACCACAAACAAGTAATTAGGATTACCTCTTGAAGCGTGGTTGCGATCAAGTCTCTAAACGAAGAGACCTCCTGTCTCAAGTCCGATCCGACGGAGGAGACGCTTGCGAGCGCGGGGATGAACCGCGTGCTTCTCGCAATCCAAGTTGATGATCCAAGCGGCGGATCTCCTGATCTCGACACACGAGATCCAACATCTTCTTCACGAGCAAGGCGCACCGAAGGAGACGGAGATCCACGAGCAGAAGAACGGGCAGCATAACGACGATGCCGCGGCGATGGAGAACCTCTCCATGGCATCCATGGTGGACGGCCATGAGAGGAAGAGAGAGGGCTGACCTCTAGAGAGAAAGAGAGAGGGAGAGATGCTTCTCAAGCACTATGTGTGTATAGAGAGCATGGGTATGCCTCTCTATTTATAGGGTTTTGGGATCCATGGATCTCAATCCATGTGTCTCATAAAATCAATGGTTGAGATTGATTTATGATAATCCAATGGTCAAGATTGTTGTTGGTAAAAGCCAACAACTTGTGATTTAATTTTGATTAAATATATTTGATAAATCAAATATATATTAATACCAAATCAAACCAATTAAATAAGGAGAGAGAAGGCAATTGGGAGCCACCTTCCCATTAGGGAGAGGGGGACGGCCACCAAGTCCTAAAGGGAATGGGTGCCGCCCCCCCTCTTCCTTATGGGGAGGTAATCCCATGGATTACATGGGATTTGCACAACTCCTAATTTTTTTCTCTACTTATTTTCCAACAATTTTTATTCACCAAAATTAATTCTCAATTAATTTTGGGAATATTGCAATCTTGACATTGGAATATTGTGAATCATATTCACAACCCAAAACAAAAAGTAATTTACATTTTCAATTAATTAGACAATGTGTATAATTAATCTACTAATATAAATTATATTTAACTCTCTCTAATACATTATAAATCACATTTATAATATATTATGAATAATTGGATATTACTATCCACATTATTCTTATCCTTGATAATTAAATCATATTTAATCATCTTGGATCTCTTTATCTCATGTGTTCAAATAATATGAATCACATTCACATTATTCACATCTTTGATAATCAAATCACATTTAATTATCTAAGATAATTCTCCTTATAATATGAATCAAATTCATATTATTCATGATAATTAAATCACATTTAATTATCCATTTTCTCAATGCTCGGATACATATATCAACAATAGAATTATCCATGAACTCTTTCAAGGACAATGCGCTTTCTCCGCGAATACTTGGAGATAAGGACAGGGCGATTGTATTGTTCCACGTATAGTGACATGGATATTGAGATCACATCTCAAATCCAGATCTCGGGCCTCCCATAGATGCTTGATTAAATCAAGACCGCAAATCTAATCTTCTCATTGAATCTGAATCACATTCAGATCAATGTCCAACATTTGGACTAAGATCAGATTACTTCTCTACTGAGAGGAGTCACTAAAATCCAGACCCGTTTCATCACTCCCTAGGAATGGAAGCGTCATGGTTATACAACCGTTTATGATCACATCACCCTCAGGCATTCCCAATACCTGTACATCCTGCATACTGGAAGACTCAGATTAAACCCGAAGTATTAGATCAACTTTACACTGTCTACTTCAGGGTTTTTATCAGTAAGTTTCTCATTCGATCATTGGGAGTCGGTATCGATCATATACTTTCCAAAAGCATATATCATACCTAGGTCTTGATCATATACTTTCCAAAAGTATATATCAAACCTACAAATTCAGTCAAGCTTCCAAAGCGAGACGACCGTGCGCACGGAATTTGATTCTTCCCAATATCTCATGAGTGAGCTCATGTCTTCCGGTTCAGTAGTGAACCTGTATGATCCCTTTGAGAGATCGTATTACTCATATGCCCTTATATGCACACCAGCGCGCCGGTGTATAGACCTTGATTAGGTCATCAACCTATTGGTCTGCCAAATGTACATACTCAGACATATAGTAACACATCTGTCTCCGGTCAGAGGATGTGTGCCTATATCATGACAGCATATGATATAGGACTTTGGTTATCTCGATCTCGTTAAGTCAACTCTTTGACCTAACTAATCTGACACCTCCGAATCTCTATTCCTATGCAGAGGACCTGCATCAAGAGGTCGGTCAGATATCAGCCTAAATGAGATAGGATTGCCATTTCCTACTCAGGCTGGAGATCATCTCTTAACAATCATTTGACGGTGCTTGATGAGTCCTCAATCTAACTCTTTAGATATTCATCCAAGCACCAGCCTCTATGATTCAATAATTGAATCAACAGCTGTATGATCATTAAGATGGCCATGGTACATAACCCTAATTGTACTAAGGGACCTATTATGCAAATTATGTATTCTTCATTTCAGATCAAGGAGTGAATTGCAACAACATTTATTGCATAATGGCTCGCCGTGGGCTCGCATTTCCAACAATCTCCCACTAGCCCAAAGAGCCATTAATGGGCTAATCATTTAAACCCACACTCATGTGACAATCATAGGCTATTTAGAAAATAGCTAGGTAAGCGGATCAGTCACTCCGTTCCCAAGAGACTACGCCAAGTCCTTTTACGGCACTTGCATATCTCCTAGTAACAGTGCTCGCATCCAATGCGAATGTTGCATCTCATGCAACCGATACTCAATTTATAGTGTCCTTGACACTACATCTTTATAATTATCATAACCATTATTCCCATAATCCTTATTAGAACACCTTCATTCCTGGAGATCTCTATCTCCTAAGGTATCTATAGTTAAGACCCTTATAGATCACTATCTACAAGGTCTTAAACTTTTGAAGATAAGACTTTGAGATCACTATCTCCAAGTTTTATCATCTTTGAAGATATTGTTATTACTGCAATCAAGTGTTATATCTCCATAGTAGGATTAGTAACAGTTTACTACTCCCACTGCATGGCAGACATCTGGCTCTTGTACACATCTAGCATATACCGAGCTTCTCATAACTGATGCACAAGTGCAAGCAGTTCTAGCATTCACTTCCTCAACTCTTTGAGGTGCTATCCCTTTAGACAGGTCACTACCACATCTTAAGGGAAGGAAGCTTTTCTTGGAATTTTCCAGAAAATGGAATAAGTCCAAGGTGTACTACTAATGCGACAGTCCCAATACCCTCTTTTCTTTGCTTCTGAACAACTTCAGAACTAATATCTAAGAGGTATCCTTGAGATCATATCTCGAGGTATGGGATAACCAGATTATAAAACACTTATTATTTATTCTTATATCATTCTAAATGATTAGAATAATATCTACATTAAGCACGATGAACACAATGGCACTCCCATTAAGCTTCACATGGTTCATCAAGATTTTATCTGAAATCACAACATTTATAATTTCATCAAATCTTATGTTCCAACTACAAGAAACTTATTGGAGTCCAAAGATGGAGTTCTTTAGCTTGCACACCTTGCTTTCCTCAACCATGAAGCCTTGGGACTACTTCATATGAATATCCTCAGAGAGGTATTCATAGAGGAATGCAATCTTGAATCACACCATGAAGATGTCATAGAAAAGTTGTGTAGCTATAGTTAGCAATATTTTGATGGGTTAAAGCAAGGTCACTGGAGAGCAAGTCTTATCGCAAGCGATGCCTTCTCTTCGGTGTGTAGCTCACGGCTACGAACCATGCTTTTGAAGGTCTCTACCTTCTCATCAGGTTCCCTCTTTCTCTTGAAGATCCATTTACACCTTACTGGGTCTGACCCATATAGGTGGATCCTCGAGGGTTCATATACAACACTTGTATATGAAGTCTACATTAGACTTTATTGCTAACATCCATCTTTCCATGTCATGATCCTCAGGAGCTTCATCACATGAAATCCGATCATCGTCAGATTTAACTGACACATGGAATCCATCCTCAAACTTATTTGAAGAGGTATTAATGTTTCATCTTTAATTATCTATTTCAGTTTCCGATTTCAGGAGCCTCATTATCTTTAAATGAGTTCCTTTACTTCATTTTCATCTTGATTCTGCAGAGAGTCATCCTATAAGAATCATATTCTCAAAGATGAGATCTCTTAAGAATCTCAAGGTCATAAAGTAGGTATCCAATACCATCCTTTATTTTCCTAATGAAGTAGCACTCTCTAGTGCTAGATTCCAGCTTACATGTATGGAACCTTATTGAGTATATAATGCAGTCTCTACTACATATATATCTTGGAAACTTAAGAGATAATTATGCTAGGATTAATCATTGATTAAATCATGTCACACATGATCAATTGTATCTCCCTACAACTCCTTTGAGTTAAGGTTCATTAGGAGGATTGAGATAGGAATGATATTCATATCTCCATAAGGTATTTCTTGAATTCATCTAATAGGTACGGGCTACCTTGGTTAGATCGAATTCAATTCATCTTCCTTCAAACTTTGGTTCTAAACCAAAATTGCGAAATCTTTGAACATTTCAAAGGTCTCTTAGGTGAAGAGAAGAGATCTCATATCATACATAATCATTAACAGATATCACATATCCATAATGTTTACTATGATATAGATGATCTGCATACATCAATATGTATGAGATCCTTAATACCTTGACATCTTACACCTTTCTCAAGGAAGGGTGTATTGGACATTCTACTTTGAATACAATTTTCACAAGTATGTGAGATTTGAATCTTTAGACAATCTAAAGTTTCATGTCTTACTAGTCCATTGATCTCATCAACAGACATATGTCCAAAATTTGATGTCAGATCATTGCCAAATGATCTTTATCCTCCTATTGATCTTTAAAGATTTAATTTTCAGTATTAGAAATCTTAATGAACCATTCAATAATTTTCTAATTTAATAGAGTCCACTAGATTTTAGATTACTGTCTGAAATATTTCCATCATAACTCTTTATGATAGATTTATTACAGAATTCATGTTTATATCCAACAATTAGAAATAAACAATGAGTGTATTCTAATATCTAGGTCATAGAGACATTCTCTAAGACTAAGGGCTCCCACTGAAAAAATGAAGTCTATTGATCTCATGGAAACTGTTGCAACACTTGCATCACTTTCAACATGGATGATCAATAAACCTTAAGATCAAATTTCTAATATTCTAATACATATGCAACCATTTGCAAGTGTTATTAGAAGATTGAGATACAATTATTAGACTAAAGTCAATTTCAATGATTATATGTAGATTAATCTGATGCACTATCTGATTCCTTCTCTAAGGATTCTAGACAGATTTGATAGTCATACTATCAACACATCAACTTATTGCAGTATTGGCATTCATTCAACTCTTTGAATGTCATATGGAAGTTACAGAAATACAGTCAACCTTTTGACTATATTTCTTACTTGGGTCCAACCCATGCTTCCACTGCGCTCCCTTTATCTATAAGCAACCATTGCTTAAGACTAAGGACCTCTTATGTTAAAATCAAAAATTTCAATATAAGAGTATTTCAACATTTATACAAACTTTATTTAAGTTCATACAATATGAATATTACGAAGCTTCATGAATGACTAGAGCATAGACAGTGGAATGATGACACTCATCATCTACATCCATCTAAACATAGGTTCAGGTAGGTATTCAAACAATTGAATACATCATCTCTTATAGGGCCACCATTCTGCATGATGCAGAGAACCATGTCATTCATGATTGAATGTTGAGAGCACATATGTATGCCAGAATATCTTTATTGATTTTATAAGGATTAATTTTGACAATTGCGATCATCATCAACATGTCACTTCCAAAGCACATTTGATGATATCAAGATCATAGAAACATCCAAACCCTAGGTTTGAAGTCCTATTATCTACTTAATTGTCATTCCTCATTATTATGAGGAAACTTGCATATTGCAACTACATACATTATGTGTCCAATCGCAAGTATAATATCTGGATCAAGAGTCTATCCATGATATTTCACTGGTTATCATTGAGTATAACATTGAGTGGGTTTAATGAAGGATTTATCTGAAATAAGTAACTTGCATAAATATATATAAATATTTAATTTACTTTGATTTAGGAATTTTTATATCAAAGTTGTCTTGCCATGTCAACAATGAAAGTTCATTCCCTTAATCACTTTCAATGTAAGAGATATACTTACCATTATATCTCAAGCAAGATCTGGGATCTCCTTCCTTATCTTTGTTGCATCCCAATAATATGAGAACCTACAACTCGGATAAAAAGAAGCGGGAACACATTCCGCCTTGCAAGTCCAACTTGCATCTCCCAATTCGGTCTTTAATACCCGGGCCCACCACCCCTAAGGTGATGTTGACTCGTCATTAATTGAACCAACCGTCAACAGGAATACAACTCGCTATGCGCAATCCAATATCGCCCCAATAATATGAGGACCCGATATTGGGGTCACTACGCATACGTCCTTACTCTTTCGAGAAGCGACGAGCCCGATCCAAATGGATCATACGCAGGAGCTGTCACTTCGGACAGGCGTCTCCTACATATAATATCTGGCGACGAAACTCTTCGCCTTGACGGGAGACCATGGATGTCACTTATGTGATCCTCCATATCTTATTCAAATTAAATTAATTTCTATGAATCACATTCATATAATTAATTCTTCCAAGGGAATTATCAACTCTAATCATATTAGAGTATTCTTAATTGGATATAATTAACTTAATCATATTAAATTAATTATCAATCCAATTCAATCAATCAAACTTAATTTTATGCTTGAATATATATATGATATTATTCTCAAAGTACGTATTAATTCGAATTTTAATAATTAGAAAAATACATCATAATCCCTCGGACATTATCCCGGCCCTACCCGCTGTCATGGCCAGTACCGACGGGAGTGGGGCGGACCACATACGTTGCAACCCGCTGACCCAGCGATCCCCGACTAGACACCATATCCACCTCGGGAAAGGATAATGCCAAATTGATTATTTTGTACTTGAGATGATCATCGGTTCTTCAACCGAAATTATACCATATAGTAATCAAAACAATTTTGATTTTAAGGAAATTTGCTAGGCAAATTCCCAAGTCCTATTCAAGCAATAAGTTTGATGATTGTAATTCCAATTAGGGTTTAGATCAAATCTAATCAACTAATTGGTTGGGGCCAAGTCAATTAGGCAAATAATCATGTTTCTATATTTCATAAATATTTTTCAAGATTATTTCATGAAATTAACATTTAATTTCACTAATTGACAATCACTTGGTTCTAGATTAGGAAAGCAATTTCAGCAGTGACCCCTACTTACTAAAATTGGCATATCTCAATCATATTAAATCCAAATTAAGCAAAGTCAATTTTTAAAGTTTGCTAATTTGATTTAGGACAGAACCTAAGTAATGTTTCACGCATTTCGAGGCAAGTCTAAACAGTAATTAACACTTTAATCACGTTCAGATTCACAGTTCCCGCAACAGTGCATACATGTTCATTAAAACTACCATATCTAGAGCATACGAAATCCGATTTACGTAAACTCAGATCCTATGGTTTCCTTATTTAATGGGGAACAAAATCCAAGTGCTATTTTCGTGTTTAAACAATTTAAACATGGCCGAAAAATTACACCAAACAGATCTGCGAAATCAAATGCGATAAAAAATTTCGCAACCTTAACGAACCCAAGTCGTCCTTGGTTAACGAATCACTATTCGAAACCGTCGACCTAAGGCTCTGATACCACTTGAAGGATATGGTTAGATCCTCAAGCGCATCACGGAAGCGTGAGCGTCGTATCGAATACGACGAGGAGCGACTAGTCGCACTAGTTGCTCGATGCAGCGGAATTTAAAAAAAAAATTTTCTTACGACGAAACCACATGATCCAAGAACACTTCTCGGATCGTTTCGTCTAAACCACAAACAAGTAATTAGGATTACCTCTTGAAGCGTGGTTGCGATCAAGTCTCTAAACGAAGAGACCTCCTGTCTCAAGTCCGATCCGACGGAGGAGACGCTTGCGAGCGCGGGGATGAACCGCGTGCTTCTCGCAATCCAAGTTGATGATCCAAGCGGCGGATCTCCTGATCTCGACACACGAGATCCAACATCTTCTTCACGAGCAAGGCGCACCGAAGGAGACGGAGATCCACGAGCAGAAGAACGGGCAGCATAACGACGATGCCGCGGCGATGGAGAACCTCTCCATGGCATCCATGGTGGACGGCCATGAGAGGAAGAGAGAGGGCTGACCTCTAGAGAGAAAGAGAGAGGGAGAGATGCTTCTCAAGCACTATGTGTGTATAGAGAGCATGGGTATGCCTCTCTATTTATAGGGTTTTGGGATCCATGGATCTCAATCCATGTGTCTCATAAAATCAATGGTTGAGATTGATTTATGATAATCCAATGGTCAAGATTGTTGTTGGTAAAAGCCAACAACTTGTGATTTAATTTTGATTAAATATATTTGATAAATCAAATATATATTAATACCAAATCAAACCAATTAAATAAGGAGAGAGAAGGCAATTGGGAGCCACCTTCCCATTAGGGAGAGGGGGACGGCCACCAAGTCCTAAAGGGAATGGGTGCCGCCCCCCCTCTTCCTTATGGGGAGGTAATCCCATGGATTACATGGGATTTGCACAACTCCTAATTTTTTTCTCTACTTATTTTCCAACAATTTTTATTCACCAAAATTAATTCTCAATTAATTTTGGGAATATTGCAATCTTGACATTGGAATATTGTGAATCATATTCACAACCCAAAACAAAAAGTAATTTACATTTTCAATTAATTAGACAATGTGTATAATTAATCTACTAATATAAATTATATTTAACTCTCTCTAATACATTATAAATCACATTTATAATATATTATGAATAATTGGATATTACTATCCACATTATTCTTATCCTTGATAATTAAATCATATTTAATCATCTTGGATCTCTTTATCTCATGTGTTCAAATAATATGAATCACATTCACATTATTCACATCTTTGATAATCAAATCACATTTAATTATCTAAGATAATTCTCCTTATAATATGAATCAAATTCATATTATTCATGATAATTAAATCACATTTAATTATCCATTTTCTCAATGCTCGGATACATATATCAACAATAGAATTATCCATGAACTCTTTCAAGGACAATGCGCTTTCTCCGCGAATACTTGGAGATAAGGACAGGGCGATTGTATTGTTCCACGTATAGTGACATGGATATTGAGATCACATCTCAAATCCAGATCTCGGGCCTCCCATAGATGCTTGATTAAATCAAGACCGCAAATCTAATCTTCTCATTGAATCTGAATCACATTCAGATCAATGTCCAACATTTGGACTAAGATCAGATTACTTCTCTACTGAGAGGAGTCACTAAAATCCAGACCCGTTTCATCACTCCCTAGGAATGGAAGCGTCATGGTTATACAACCGTTTATGATCACATCACCCTCAGGCATTCCCAATACCTGTACATCCTGCATACTGGAAGACTCAGATTAAACCCGAAGTATTAGATCAACTTTACACTGTCTACTTCAGGGTTTTTATCAGTAAGTTTCTCATTCGATCATTGGGAGTCGGTATCGATCATATACTTTCCAAAAGCATATATCATACCTAGGTCTTGATCATATACTTTCCAAAAGTATATATCAAACCTACAAATTCAGTCAAGCTTCCAAAGCGAGACGACCGTGCGCACGGAATTTGATTCTTCCCAATATCTCATGAGTGAGCTCATGTCTTCCGGTTCAGTAGTGAACCTGTATGATCCCTTTGAGAGATCGTATTACTCATATGCCCTTATATGCACACCAGCGCGCCGGTGTATAGACCTTGATTAGGTCATCAACCTATTGGTCTGCCAAATGTACATACTCAGACATATAGTAACACATCTGTCTCCGGTCAGAGGATGTGTGCCTATATCATGACAGCATATGATATAGGACTTTGGTTATCTCGATCTCGTTAAGTCAACTCTTTGACCTAACTAATCTGACACCTCCGAATCTCTATTCCTATGCAGAGGACCTGCATCAAGAGGTCGGTCAGATATCAGCCTAAATGAGATAGGATTGCCATTTCCTACTCAGGCTGGAGATCATCTCTTAACAATCATTTGACGGTGCTTGATGAGTCCTCAATCTAACTCTTTAGATATTCATCCAAGCACCAGCCTCTATGATTCAATAATTGAATCAACAGCTGTATGATCATTAAGATGGCCATGGTACATAACCCTAATTGTACTAAGGGACCTATTATGCAAATTATGTATTCTTCATTTCAGATCAAGGAGTGAATTGCAACAACATTTATTGCATAATGGCTCGCCGTGGGCTCGCATTTCCAACAGGATATTGAGATTGTATCTCAAATCCAGATCGCGGGCCTCCCATAGATGCTTGATTAAATCAAGACCGTAAATCTAATCTTTCATTGTATCTGAATCACATTCAGATCAATGTCCAATACTTGGACCAAGATCAGATCACTTCTCTACTGAGAGGAGTCACTAAAATCCAGACCCGTTTCATCACTCCCTAGGAATGGAAGCGTCATGGTTATACAATCGTTTATGATCACATCACCCTCAGGTATTCCCAATACCTGTACATCCTGCATACTGGAAGACTCAGACTAAACCCGAAGTATTCGATCAACTTTATACTGTCTACTTCATGGTTTTATCAGTAAGTTTCTCATTCGATCATTGGGAGTCGGTATCGATCATTACTTTCCAAAAGCATATATCATACCTAGGTCTTGATCATATACTTTCCAAAAGTATATATCAAACCTACAAATTCAGTCAAGCTTCCAAAGCGAGACGACCGTGCGCACGGAATTTGATTCTTCCCAATATCTCATGAGTGAGCTCATGTCTTCCGGTTCAGTAACTGAACCTGTATGATCCCTTTGAGAGATCATATTACTCATATGCCCTTATATGCACACCAGCGCACCGGTGTATAGACCTTGATTAGATCATCAACCTATTGGTCTGCCAAATGTACGTACTCAGACATATAGTAACACATCTGTCTCCGGTCAGAGGATGTGTGCCTATATCATGACAGCATATGATATAGGACTTTGGTTATCTCGATCTCGTTAAGTCAACTCTTTGACCTAACTAATCTGACACCTCCGAATCTCTATTCCTATGCAGAGGACCTGCATCAAGAGGTCGGTCAGACATCATCCTTTAGAGATAAGGATTGCCATCTCCTACTCAGGCTGGAGATCATTTCTTAACAATCATTTGACGGTGCTTGATGAGTCCTCAATCTAACTCTTTAGATATTCATCCAAGCACCAGCCTCTATGATTCAATAGTTGAATCAACAACTGTATGATCATCAAGATGGCCATGGTACATAACCCTAATTGTACTAAGGGACCTATTATGCAAATTATTCATTCTTCGTTTCAGATTAAGGAGTGAATTGCAATAACATTTATTGCATAATGGCTCGCCGTGGGCTCGCATTTCCAACAGGGGCCCCTTTGTCGAGTCCAAAACCTGATGCTCCACGCTTGATTATCACTATTAGGCGATTCGAACCACTTTCTCAAAGAATCTGGGCCATCTGAATAGACCATGTGTGAGCAGATCAGTGAAGACCAGAGCAACATGTAGGAGTTGAGGAGGAGACTTGAGTCCTGAGCTGAACTACGGGTGAGCGAGGGGGAGAGAAAGCAAGTTCTCAGGTTGAACTATTCCAGATTGATATATGTATAGTCATGTGAGATCCTAGGTTGAAGTCAGATTTGATAATCAGATTTTAGGTGATAAATCGGTTCAACCTCCTTTCGCTTTGAGTTCCGAAGCAATTTCCCATTCCGGCCAGCCTCACCCTCGGAGCTAACCTAAGCTAACTCGAAATTAACAACCGAGGAAGGTCACTGTCAAACCTTCTTGGGAACTAGACAACTCATGATTTACCGCATTTATATATACATTTATCGCAATTATATTTTTGGGGGATGGAATGAAGTTTAGAGATGGAAGGGAAGATACCCGACTCCTTTCCTGTAGCTCCTTTAGTCCCCATGACTGCCTCACTCCGGTCTTTAGCCTCAGTGCCTCCAAAAACCTCCTTTGCCTTTCACAAAGGAAGCTAGTTCCCAAAAGGTGAAGGATATTGAGAATCCTCAAGCACATCATGGAAGCGTGTTGATCGCATCATATGCGATCGGGGTGACCCGTCGCACTAGTCGCTAGATGTAGATGAAATTAAAATTTCAATCAAGTGATGAAACCACATGATCACGAGAACATTTCTCGGATCGTTTCATCAAACCACAAAGTATAAGGAATACCTCTTGGAGCGTGGTTGTAATAATGAGATCTCTAAAGCAAGAGATCCTCCTGTCACAAGTCCGATCCTCGAAGATGGCACTTGCGGGCGTGATGATGAGACACGTTCCTCCTGCAATCCCCGATGAAGATCCAAGCTACGAGTCCCCTGATTTCATCCAACGAAATCCGTCGTCTTCCTTTAGATCAAGTAGCCCCAAAGAAGAAGGACATCCTCAAGTCGTCGAGGGAGAAGGCGAGAGACAATCTTTCTCAATACAAGATAGACGACCACCTTGAAGAAGAGAGAGAGAGAGAGTAGGCGAGAATGAGAGAGAGTAGTAACCTTGTACAACTCTTAATCATGTACCTTTGAAAGGCTAGGTTAGCCCTCCTTATATATTAGTTTAGGATCTAATGGATCTCAATTCATGGGATACATAGATCCAACGACCAAGTTGATCTATGTATTAATCAATGGCCATGATTGTTGTTGGCTAAAAACCAACAACATTAATTTATATTCAACTAAAATATATGTTGCAATATTATCAACATAATTTAATTTAACATAAATTAATTATCAAGAGATAATAAGATAAAAAGAATGAGGAGATAAATAAATCACCCCCCAAAATAGGGCGTCACCCAAGGAAGATGCCACCCCTATTTTTTGTGGTAATTTTATCTCCAATTTTATTTTATCTATTATCTTTTTTGTCATAACTATTATCACAAAATTATCCACCAAATTAACTCAATTAATTTGTGAATATTTCAATCACGCCATTGAAAAATATGTGAATCATATTCACAACCCAAACTAATTTGTAAATCACATTTCCAATTAATTAATTAATGTGAATCCAATCCACATTAATAATTAACAAATGCTATTTACAAAAATTCTCTCTCTTCAATATATGTATATTATAAATCGTATTTATTATACACAAATATTATGGATAGTATTATCCACATTCTTTAATCCTTGATAATTAAATCCCATTTAATTATCTTGGATAATCATTCTCACAATATGAATCTCATTCATATTATGCTTGATAATTAAATCTTATTTAATCATCAATTCCTTCTTGCTTGGATATTAGTTCATCAAATGAATTATTCTTGAACCCCTTCAAGAACAATGTGCTTTCTCCACAGATACTTGGTGATAAGGACATGGCGATTGTATTGTTCCACGTATAGTGGCTTGGATATTGAGATCTCATCTCAAATCCAGATCTTACGAACCTCCCACAGATGCTTGATTGAATCAAGACCGCAAATCTAATCTTCTTATTGCATCTGAATCTCATTCAGACCAATGTCCAACATTTGGACCAAGATCAGGTTACTTTTCTACTGAGAGGAGTCACTAAAATCCAGACCTATTTCATCACTCCCTCGGAATGGAAGCATCATGGTTATACAATAGTTTATGATCACAACACCATCAGGTATTCCCAATACCTGTACGCCCTGCATATTGGAAGACCTATGATCAACTTGAAGATCAAGATCAATTTTACACTGTCTTCTTCAGGGTTTGATCACCAAGTTTCTCAATCTTGGTCATTGGGAGTTGGTATCGATCATATTCTTTCGCAAAGCATATATCATATCTTTAAATTCATGTCATGCTTCCAAAGCACGACGACCATGCATGAAATTTGATCGGTCCCAATACCTCATGAGTGAGCTCATGTCTTCCGGTTCATAAGTGAACATGTGTGATCCCTTTGAGAGATCGTATTACTCATATGCCCTTACATGCACAGCAACGCGCCGGTGTATAGACCTTGGTTAGGTCATCAACCTATTGGTCTTCCAAATGTACACACTTAGACACATAGTCATAGGATGCATTCCTATGCTATGACAACATTCAACATAGGACTTAGGTTATCTCGATCTCGTTAATCAACCCATTGACCTAACTAATCTGAAACCTCCGAATCACTATTCCCATGCAGAGAACCTTCATCAAGAGGTTGGTCAGATATCAGCCTATGTGAGAAAGGATTGCCATCTCCTACTCAGGCTGGAGATCATCTCTTAACAATCATTTGACGGTGCTTGATGAGTTCTCTATCTAACTCCTTAGATATTCATCCAAACACCAGCCTCTACGATTCATTTAATGAATCAACAGCTATATGATCATCAAGATGGCCGTGGTACATAACCCTAATTGTAAAGAGGGACCTTATACTGTATTCATTCATTTAATTTCAGAAAGGGAGTGAAACATCAATAACTTTTATTGATAAACATATATATTACAATAACATTAATTGTAAGAATGGTTCGTCTGGGGCTCACATGTCTAACAATCTCCCACTAGCCCTCATAACCATTCAGGTACAATCTGTAAACCATACTCATTACATGCTGGTCAAAAACCTTCTGTGTCAGAGGTTTGATAAGAGGATCAACAACGTTGTCGACAGAGGCCACCTTTGTGATGATGATGTCACCATGCTTTTGAATCTCCCGAATGATGTGGTATTTCCTTTCCACGTGCTTGCTCTTTTGATGCCATCTGGGTTCCTTTGTCTGGACAATGGCTCCCGTGTTATTGCAGAGTAACGGGATGGGAGTATCAGAGGAAACTACGCTAAGCTCCAAGATGAACTTACGCAAACACACCGCCTCTTTTGTAGCATCCGATGCGGTAATGTATTCGGCTTCTGTTGTTGAATCCACCGTAGTGTCCTGCTTCTTGCTTCTCCAGCTCACAGCACCACCGTTCAACATGAACACAAACCCAGATGTCGACTTTTGATTATCAATATCTTACTAGAAGTCTGAATCTGTATATCCCAAGACTTGGAGATCACCATCCCCATAGAACAAGATGTAATATTGCGTCCGTCTTAGATATTTGAATATGTTCTTTACTACATTCCAGTGTTGCTCTCCATAGCAGGATTGGTAACGACTTACCACTCCCACTGCATGACAGATGTATGGCCTAGTACACATCATGGCATACATCAAGCTTCCTACAGCTGATGCGTAGGGGCATACAGCCATGGTCTTCCTTTCCTCAACACTTTGAGGAACCATCCCTTTAGACAGA
Organism: Ottelia alismoides; assembly: GCA_037367405.1. Classification (NCBI taxonomy): domain Eukaryota; kingdom Viridiplantae; phylum Streptophyta; class Magnoliopsida; order Alismatales; family Hydrocharitaceae; genus Ottelia; species Ottelia alismoides. The sequence goes on along the minus strand of JAZKJV010006413.1, from coordinate 244,738 downwards.
TGGATACCATATCCTAAGGGGAGGAATCCTTTATTGGAACTATCCATACATAATTGTTCAAGAATCTTTTTGACGTATCCATGTTGTGATAATCCCAATATTTTCTTTTCTCAGTTTCTGAACAACTTCAGGCCTAAGATGTAAGAGTCTTCTCCAAGATCTTTCATCTCAAAGGTATGGGACACACAAATCTTCACACTGGTTATCATTCCTGTATCATTCCCAATGATAAGGATATCATCCACGTAAAGCACGATGAACACAATGTCGCTCCCACTAATCTTCTTGTACACACAAGGTTCATCAGGATTCTGCACAAAATCATAACTCTTTATGGTTTCGTCAAATCTGATGTTCTAGCTACGAAAAGCTTGTTTGATTCCATAGATGGATTTCTTCAGCTTGCATACTTTTCCGTCCTCAACTATGAAGCCCTGGGGCTGCTTCATATAGATATCCTCCTCGAGGTATCCATTGAGGAAGGCTGTCTTGACGACCATCTACCAGATGTCGTAGTTAAGAGATGCGGCTATAGCTAGCAGTGTCCTGATGGACTTAAACATGGCCACAGAAGAGAACGTCTCATCGTAGTCGATGACTTCTCTCTGTGTGTAGCCCTTGGCTACGAGCCGTAATTTGAAAGTCTCTACTTTCCCATCGGGTCCCCTCTTTCTCTTGAAGATCCATTTACACCCAATGGGTTTTACCCCTTTAGGTGGATCCTCTAGGGTCCATACACCATTCTTATGCATGGAGTCAATTTCTGACTTCATTGCCAGCATCCATCTATCCATGTCATGATCTGCCAGTGCTTCATCAAATGAAGAAGGACCATTGTCAGTTTCACTTGACATATGGAATCCATATCTTTCAGGTGGTGCAACCACCCTCTAACTCCTTCGAAGAGGTATGGGTGTTTCATCTTTATTTATCGCTTCAGTTTCTGGTTCAGGAATCTCAGAATCCTCAGGGGATTCAATGAGCTCCTCTACTTCATTTCTATCTTGACCTTAAGGAAATCATCCTCTAGAAATTTCACATACCTAGAGATAAAAACCTTTCGGGTCTCAGGGACATAAAGCTTGTATCCAATACCATCTATAACATACCCAATGAAGTAGCACTCACGAGTGCGAGATTCTAGCTTACTTGCGTCCACATTTTTGCATGGACCAAGCATCCCCAAACCCTCAAGTGTTTGATATTAGGCTTGGAAACATACTAGAGCTCGTGAGGAGTCTTGGGTACAGATTTGCTAGGAATCTTGTTCAGGATATAAATTGCAGTCTCTACTGCATATCCCCAGAAACTAAGAGGTAAATGTGCTTTGCTCATCAATGAACAGACCATGTCCATGATGGTATGTTGCGTATCTCAGCAACACCATTCAGTTGGGGAGTTCCAGGGGGAGTGAGATTGGAGACAATTCCATTCTCTTTAAGATATTCCTTGAATTCTTCTGAGAGATACTCACCACCTCGGTCAGATCGAATCCGCTTGATCTTCCTATGGGTTTGGTTCTCAACCAAAGCCTTAAACTCTTTGAACTTTTCAAAGGTTTCAGATTTATGACGTAGTAGGAAGACATCCCCGTATCACGAATGGTCATCAATAAATGTCAAATAATATTGATATCCATTTCTAATCACGGTACTGAAGGGACCACATACATCCGTATGTATTAGGTCAAGAATACTTTTGCATCTCGTAACCTTGTTACGGAAAGGTGCTCTAGTCATTTTACCTCGAATGCAATGTTCGCAGGTAGGTAAAGATTGAACCTGTAGAAAATCTAAAGGTTCATCCTTTATCAATATATATTGATCCTATCAACAGATAAATAACCGAGCCTTTGATGCCAAACCATATTCGAATGATTTCCATCCTCCCTCATGAGTGAGCTCATGTCTTCCGGTTTATAAGTGAACCTGTATGATCCCTTTGAGAGATCGTATTACTCATATGCCCTTACATGCACACCAACGCGCTGGAGTATAGACCTTGGTCAAGTCATCAACCTATTGGTATATCAAATGTACACACTTAGACATATAGTAACACACCTGTCTCCGGTCATAGGATGCATGCCTATGCTGTGGCAGCATTCAACATAGGACTTAGGTTATCTCGATCTCGTTATGTCAACCCATTGACCTAACTAATCTGACACCTCCGAATCACTATTCCCATGTAGAGGACCTACAACAAGAGGTTGGTCAGATATAAGCCTATGTGAGAAAGGATTGCCATCTTCTACTCAGGCTGGAGATCATCTCTTAACAGTCATTTGACGGTGCTTGATGAGTCCTCTATCTAACTCCTTAGATATTCATCCAAACACCAGCCTCTACGATTCATTTAATGAATCAACAACTATATGATCATCAAGATGGCCGTGGTACATAACCCTAATTGTAAAGAGGGACCTTATACTGCATTCATTCATTTAATTTCAGAAAGGGAGTGAAACATCAATAACTTTTATTGATAAACATATATATTACAATAACATTTATTGTTAGAATGGTTCGTCCGGGGCTCACATGTCTAACAATCTCCCACTAACCCTCAGAACCATTCAGGTACAATCCGTAAACCCATACTCATTACATGCTGGTCAAAAACCTTCTGTGTTAGAGGTTTGATAAGAGGATCAACAACGTTGTCAAGAGAGGCCACCTTGGTGATGATGATGTCACCACGCTTTTGAATCTCCCGAATGATGTGATATTTCCTTTCCACGTGCTTGCTCTTTTGATGCCATCTGGGTTCCTTTGTCTGGACAATGGCTCCCGTGTTATCGCAGAGTAACGGGATGAGAGTGTCAGAGGAAACTACGCTAGGCTCCAAGATGAACTTGCGCAACCACACCGCCTCTTTTGTAGCATCCGATGCGACAATGTATTCAGCTTCTGTTGTTGAATCCGCCGTAGTGTCCTGCTTCTTGCTTCTCCAGCTCACAGCACCACCGTTCAACATGAATACAAACCCATATGTTGACTTTTGATCATCAATATCTGACTAGAAGTCTGAATATGTATATCCCAAGACTTGGAGATCACCATCCCCATAGAACAAGATGTAATCTAGCGTCCGTCTTAGATATTTGAATATGTTCTTTACTGCATTCCAGTGTTGCTCTCCATAGAAGGATTGGTAACGACTTACCACTCCCACTGCATGGCAGATGTATGGCCTAGTACACATCATGGCATACATCAAGCTTCCTATAACTGATGCGTAGGGGCATCCAGCCCTGGCCTTCCTTTCCTTAACACTTTGAGGAGCCATCCCTTTAGACAGATGGATACCATGTCCTAAGGGGAGGAAGCCTTTATTGAAACTATCCATACGGAATCGTTCAAGAATCTTCTTGATGTATCCATGTTGTGATAATCCCAGTATTCTCTTTTCTCAGTTTCTGAATAACTTCAGGCCTAAGATATAAGAGGCTTCTCCAAGATCTTTCATCTCGAAGGTATGGGACAGACAAATCTTCATACTGGTCATCATTCCTGTATTATTCCCAATGATAAGGATATCATCTACGTAAAGCACGATGAACACAATGGCGCTCCCACTAAACTTCTTGTACACACAAGGTTCATCAGGATTCTGCACAAAATCACAACTCTTTATGGTTTCGGCAAATCTGATATTCCAGCTACGAATAGCTTGTTTGATCCCATAGATGGATTTCTTCAGCTTGCATACTTTTCCGTCCTCAACTACGAAGCCCTGGGGCTGCTCCATATAGATACCCTCCTCGAGGTATCCATTGAGGAAGGCTGTCTTGATGTTCATCTACCAGATGTCGTAGTTAAGAGATGCGACTATAGCTAGCAGTATCCTGATGGACTTAAGCATGGCCACAGAAGAGAACATCTCATCGTAGTCGATGCCTTCTCTCTGTGTGTAGCCCTTGGCTACGAGCCGTGCTTTGAAAGTCTCTACTTTCCCATCAGGTCCCCTCTTTCTCTTGAAGATCCATTTACACCCAATGGGTTTTACCCCTTTAGGTGGATCCTCTAGGGTCCATACACCATTCTTATGCATGGAGTCAATTCCTGACTTCATTGCCAGCATCCATCTATCCATGTCATGATCCGCGAGTGCTTCATCAAATGAAGAAGGATAATTGTCAGTTTCACCCGACACATGGAATCCATTCCTTTCAGGTGGTGCAACCACCCTCGAACTCCTTCGAAGAAGTATGGGTGTTTCATCTTTATTTATCTCTTCAGTTTCTGGTTCAGTAATCTTAGAATCCTCAGGGGATTCAATGAGTTCCTCTACTTCATTTATATCTTGACCTTTAAGGAAATCATCCTCTAGAAATTTCACATCCCTAGAGACAAAAACCTTTTGGGTCTCAGGGTCATAAAGCTGGTATCCAATACCATCTATAACATACCCAATGAAGTAGCACTCACGAGTGCGAGATTCTAGCTTACTTGCGTCCACATTTTTTGCATGGACCAAGCATCCCCAAACCCTCAAGTGTTTGATATTAGGCTTGGCACCATACTAGAGCTCGTGAGGAGTCTTGGGTACAGACTTGCTAGGAATCTTGTTCAGGATATAAATTGCAGTCTCTACTGCATATCCCCAGAAACTAAGAGGTAAATGTGCTTTGCTCATCATTGAACGGGCCATGTCCATGATGGTTCTGTTGCGTATTTCAGCAACACCATTCAGTTGGGGAGTTCCAGGGGGAGTGAGATTGGAGACAATTCCATTCTCTTTAAGATATTCCTTGAATTCTTCTGAGAGGTACTCACCACCTCGGTCAGATCGAATCCGCTTGATCTTCCTATCGGTTTGGTTCTCAACCAAAGCCTTAAACCCTTTGAACTTTTCAAAGGTTTCAGATTTATGACGTAGTAGGAAGACAAACCCGTATCATGAATGATCATCAATAAATGTCAAATAATATCGATATCCATTTATAGTCGCGGTACTAAAGGGACCACATACATCAGTATGTATTAGGTCAAGAATAACTTCACATCTCGTAACCTTGTTACAGAAAGGTGCTCTAGTCATTTTACCTCGAATGCAATGTTCGCAGGTAGGTAAAGATTGAACCTGTAGAAAATCTAAAGGTCCATCCTTTATCAATCTATTGATCCTATCAACAAATAAATGACCAAGCCTTTGATGCCAAATCATATTCGAATGATTTCCATCCTCCCTCATGAGTGAGCTCATGTCTTCCGGTTCATAAGTGAACCTGTATGATCCCTTTGAGAGATCGTATTACTCATATGCCCTTACATGCACACCAACGTGCCGGTGTATAGACCTTGGTTAGGTCATCAACCTATTGGTCTTCCAAATGTACACACTTAGACATATAGTAACACATCTGTCTCCGGTCATAGGATGCATGCCTATGCTGTGACAACATTCAACATAGGACTTAGGTTATCTCGATCTCATTATGTCAACCCATTGACCTAACTAATCTGACACCTCCGAATCACTATTCTTATGCAGAGGACCTGCATCAAGAGGTTGGTCAGATATCAGCCTATGTGAGAAAGGATTGCCATCTCCTACTCAGGCTGGAGATCATCTCTTAACAATCATTTGACGATGCTTGATGAGTCCTCTATCTAACTCCTAAGATATTCATCTAAACACCAGCCTCTACGATTCATTTAATGAATCAACAGCTATATGATCATCAAGATGGTTGTGGTACATAACCCTAATTGTAAAGAGGGACCTTATACTGCATTCATTCATTTAATTTCAGAAAGGGAGTGAAACATCAATAACTTTTATTGATAAAAATATATATTACAATAACATTTATTGTAAGAATGGTTCGCCCAGGGCTCACATGTCTAACAATCTCCCACTATCCCTAAGAACCATTCATGTACAATCCGTAAACCCATACTCATTACATGTTGTCCAAAACCTTCTGTGTCAGAGGTTTGGTAAGAGGATCAACAACGTTATCGACAGAGGCCACCTTGGTGATGATGATGTCACCACGCTTTTGAATCTCCGGAATGATGTGGTATTTCCTTTCCACGTGCTTGATCTTTTGATGCCATATGGGTTCCTTTGTCTGGGCAATGGCTCCCATGTTATCGCAGAGTAACGGGATGAGAGTATCAGAGGAAACTACGCTAAGCTCCAAGACGAACTTGCGCAACCACACTGCCTCTTTTATAGCATCCGATGTGGCAATGTATTCGGCTTTTGTTGTTGAATCCACCGTAGTGTCCTGCTTCTTGCTTCTCCAGCTCACAGCACCACCGTTCAACATGGATACAAACCCAGATGTCGACTTTTGATCATCAGTACCCGACTAGAAGTCTGAATCTGTATATCCCAAGACTTGGAGATCACCATTCCCATAGAACAAGATGTAATCTTGCGTCCATCTTAGATATTTGAATATGTTCTTTACTGCATTCCAGTGTTGATCTCCATAGTAGGATTGGTAACGACTTACCACTCCCATTGCATGGCAGATGTATGGCCTAGTACACATCATGGCATACATCAAGCTTCCTACAGATGACGCGTAGGGGCATCCAGCCATGGCCTTCCTTTCCTCAACACTTTGAGGAGCCATCCCTTTAGACAGATGGATAGCATGTCCTAAGGGGAGGAATCCTTTATTGGAACTATCCATACAGAATCGTTCAAGAATCTTCTTGATGTATCCATGTTGTGATAATCCCAATATTCTCTTTTCTTGGTTTCTGAACATGTCTGGGCAATGGCTCCCATGTTATCGCAGAGTAACAGGATGAGAGTATCAGAGGAAACTATGCTAAGCTCCAAGATGAACTTGCGCAACCACACTGCCTCTTTTATAGCATCCGATGTGGCAATGTATTCGGCTTTTGTTGTTGAATCCGTCGTAGTGTCTTGCTTCTTGCTTCTCCAGCTCACAACACCACCGTTCAACATGGATACAAACCCAGATGTCGACTTTTGATCATCAGTACCCGACTAGAAGTCTGAATCTATATATCCCAAGACTTTGAGATCACCATCCCCATAGAACAAGATGTAATCTTGCGTCCATCTTAGATATTTGAATATGTTCTTTACTGCATTCCAATGTTGATCTCCATAGTAGGATTGGTAACGACTTACCACTCCCATTGCATGGCAGATGTATGGCCTAGTACACATCATGGCATACATCAAGCTTCCTACAGATGACGCGTAGGGGCATCCAGCCATGGCCTTCCTTTCCTCAACACTTTGAGGAGCCATCCCTTTAGACAGATGGATACCATGTCCTAAGGGGAGGAATCCTTTATTGGAACTATCCATATAGAATCGTTCAAGAATCTTCTTGATGTATCCATGTTGTGATAATCCCAATATTCTCTTTTCTTGGTTTCTGAACAACGTCAGGCCTAAGATGTAAGATGCTTCTCCAAGATCTTTCATCTCGAAGGTATAGGACAGACAAATCTTCACACTGGTAATCGTTCCTGTATCATTCCAAATAATAAGGATATTATCTACGTAAAGCACGATGAACACAATAGCGCTCCCACTAAGCTTCTTGTACACACAAGGTTCATTAGGATTTTGCACAAAATCACAAATCTTTATGGTTTCGTCAAATGTGATGTTCCAGCTACGAAAAGCTTGTTTGATCCCATAGATGGATTTCTTCAGCTTGCATACTTTTCCGTCCTCAACTATGAAGCCCTGGGACTGCTCCATATAGATATCCTCCTCGAGGCATCCATTGAGGAAGGCTATCTTGACGTCCATCTACCAGATGTCGTACTTAAGAGATGCGGCTATAGCTAGCAGTGTCCTGCTGGACTTAAGCATGGCCAGAGAAGAGAACATCTCATCGTAGTCGATGCCTTCTCTCTGTGTGTAGCCCTTGGCTACGAGCCGTGCTTTGAAAGTCTCTACTTTCCCATCAGGTCCCCTCTTTCTCTTGAAGATCCATTTACACCCAATGGGTTTTACCCCTTTAGGTGGATCCTCTAGGGTCCATACACCATTCTTATGCATGGAGTCAATTTCTGACTTCATTGCCAGCATCCATCTATCCATGTCATGATCCGCGAGTGCTTCATCAAATGAAGGATCATTATCAGTTTTACCTGACACATAGAATCCATACCTTTCCGGTGGTGCAACCACCCTCGAACTCCTTCGAAGAGGTATGGTGTTTCATCTTTATTTATCTCTTCAGTTTCTGGTTCAGGAATCTCAGAATCCTCGGGGCATTCAATGAGTTCCTCTACTTCATTTCTATCTTGACCTTTTAAGAAATCATCCTCTAGAAATTTCACATCCCTAGAGATAAAAACCCTTTGGGTCTCAGGGTCATAAAGCTGGTATACAATACCATCTCTAACATACCCAATGAAGTAGCACTCATGAGTGCGAGATTCTAGCTTTTTTGCATCCACGTTTTTTGCATGGACCAAGCATCCCCAAACCCTCAAGTGTTTGATATTAGGCTTGGCACCATACTAGAGCTTGTGGGGAGTCTTAGGTACATACTTGCTAGGAATCTTGTTCAGGATATAAATTGCAGTCTCTACTGCATATCCCCAGAAACTAAGAGGTAAATGTGCTTTTCTCATCATTGAACGGGCCATGTCCATGATGGTTCTGTTGCGTATTTCAGCAACACCATTCAGTTGGGGAGTTCCAGGGGGAGTGAGATTGGATACAATTCCATTCTCTTTAAGATATTCCTTGAATTCTTCTGAGAGGTACTCACCACCTCGGTCAGATCGAATCCGCTTGATCTTCCTATTGGTTTGGTTCTCAACCAAAGACTTAAACTCTTTGAACTTTTCAAAGGTTTCAGATTTATGACATAGTAGGAAGACAAACCCGTATCACGAATGGTCATCAATAAATGTCAAATAATATCGATATCCATTTCTAGTCGCGGTACTGAAGGGATCACATACATCAGTATGTATTAGATCAAGAATACCTTCGCATCTCGTAACCTTGTTACGGAAAGGTGCTCTAGTCATTTTACCTCGAATGCAATGTTCGCAGGTAGGTAAAGATTGAACCTGTAGAAAATCTAAAGGTCCATCCTTTATCAATCTATTGATCCTATCAACAGATAAATGACCAAGCCTTTGATGCCAAATCATATTCGAATGATTTCCATCCTCCCTCATGAGTGAGCTCATGTCTTCCGGTTTATAAGTGAACCTGTATGATCCCTTTGAGAGATCGTATTACTCATATGCCCTTACATGCACACCAACGCGCCGGTGTATAGACCTTGGTTAGGTCATCAACCTATTGGTCTGCCAAATGTACACACTTAGACCTATGGTAACACATCTGTCTCCGGTCATAGGATGCATGCCTATGCTATGGCAGCATTCAACATAGGACTTAGGTTATCTCGATCTCGTTATGTCAACCCATTGACCTAACTAATCTGACTCCTCCGAATTACTATTCCCATGCAGAGGACCTGCATCAAGAGGTTGGTCAGATATCAGCCTATGTGAGAAAGGATTGCCATCTCCTACTCAGGCCGGAGATCATCTCTTAACAATCATTTGACGGTGCTTGATGAGTCCTCTATCTAACTCCTTAGATATTCATCCAAACACCAGCCTCTACGATTCATTTAATGAATCAACATCTATATGATCATCAAGATGGCCGTGGTACATAACCCTAATTGTAAAGAGGGACCTTATACTGCATTCATTCATTTAATTTCAGAAAGGGAGTCAAACATCAATAACTTTTATTGATAAACATATATATTACAATAACATTTATTGTAAGAATGGTTCACCCGGGGCTCACATGTCTAACATAAGGAAAGGTCTCCTCCTGACCCTCTTTCTTCAAGGAAACCTGGTCCAGACTATAATGTAGTCTTCTATGAGGACTTGCCTCACTTACTCTACTACGGTCCCCTTCTTGTAGTACCACTCCTTAACCGGAAATCATACATGCTTTCCTCTATGAGTTTTGTCCCATTATGTCCTTCCTCACCATAACTTGAACCATGGGCACCTTTTTTGCCTTCCTGAAGTCCAGGGATGAAGTATCTAGAAAGATAGGACCAGAGACGAGCCCTATGTTTTTTGTGGATCGCCGAGTTCGCCTGAATAAGTGGTTATAGTATACATAAGAGATTGAGAATCCTCAACGCGTCATGGAAGCATGTTGATCGCATCATATGCGATCGGGGCGACCAGTCACAGTAGTCGCTAGAGCAGCGGAAATTAAAATTTCAATCAAGTGATGAAACCACATGATCACGAGAACATTTCTCGGATCGTTTCATCAAACCACAAAGTATAAGGAATACCTCTTGGAGCGTGGTTGTAATCACGAGATCTCTAAAGTAAGAGATCCTCCTGTCTCAAGTCCGATCCTCGAAGATGGCACTTGCAGGTGCGATGATGAGACGCGTTCCTCCCGCAATCCTCGATGAAGATCCAAGCTACGAGTCCCCTGATTTCGTCCAACAAAATCCGTCATCTCCCTTTAAAGCAAGTAGCCCCAAAGAAGAAGGAGATCCTCGAGTCGTCGAAGGTGAAGATGAGAGACTCTCTTTCTCAATACAAGATGGATGACCACCTTGAAGAAGAGAGAGAGAGAGTAGGCGAGAATGAGAAAGAGAGAGTAGTAACCTTGGACAACTCTTAATCATGTACCTTTGAAAGGCTAGGTTAGCCCTCCTTATATATTAGTTTAGGATCCAATGGATCTCAATCCATGGGACACATGGATCCAACGACCAAGTTGATTTAGGTATTAATCAATGGCCATGATTGTTGTTGGCTAAAAACAAACAACATTAATTTATATTTAAATCAAATATATGTTGCAACATTATCAACATAATTTAATTTAACATAAATTAACTATCAAGAGATAATAAGATAAAAATAATGAGGAGATAAATAAATCACCCCCAAAATAGGGGGCGTCACCCATAGTTGATGCCACCCCTATTTTTTGTGGTAATTTTATCTCCCATTTTATTTTATCTATTATCTTTTAATTAATTTTGTAATAACTATTATCACAAAATTATCCGCCAAATTAACTCCAAATTAATTTGTGAATATTTCAATCATGCCATTGAAAAATATGTGAATCATATTCACAACCCAAACTAATTTGTAAATTACATTTCCAATTAATTAAATAATGTGAATCCAATCCACATTAATAATTAACAAATGCTATTTACAAAAATTCTCTCTCTTCAATATATGTATATTATAAATCATATTTTTAATACACAAATATTATGGATAGTATTATCCGCATTCTCTAATCCTTGATAATTAAATCCCATTTAACTATCTTGGATAATCATTCTCACAATATGAATCTCATTCATATTATGCTTGATAATTAAATCTCATTTAATCAGCAATTCCTTCTCGGTTGGATATGTAGTTCATCAAATGAATTATTCTTGAACCCCTTCAAGATTAATGTGCTTTTTCCACAGATACTTTGAGATAAGGACAAGGCGATTGTATTGTTCCACGTATAATGACTTGGATATTGAGATCTCATCTCAAATCCAGATCTTACGAACCTCCCATAGATGCTTGATTGAATCAAGATTGCAAATCTAATCTTCTTATTGCGTCTGAATCTCATTGAGACCAATGTCCAACATTTGAACCAAGATCAGATTGCTTTTCTTCTGAGAGGAGTCACTAAAATCCAAACTTGTTTCATCACCCCTCGGAATGGAAGCGTCATGGTTATACAATCGTTTATGATCACATCACCCTCAGGTATTCCCATTACCTGTACATCCTGCATACTGGAATAAAGATCAACCTGAAGATCAAGATCAATGGTACACTGTCTTCTTTAGGGTTTGATCACCAAGTTTATCAATCTTGGTCATTGGGAGTTGGTATCGATCATATGCTTTCCCAAAGCATATATCATATCTTCAAATTCATGTCATGCTTCCAAAGCACGACGACCATGCATGGAATTTGATTTGTCCCAATACCTCCTGAGTGAGCTCATGTCTTCCGGTTCATAAGTGAACCTATATGATCCCTTTGAGAGATTGTATTACTCATATGCCCTTACATGCACACCAGCGCGCCAGTGTATAGACCTTGGTTAGGTCATCAACCTATTGGTCTGCCAAATGTAAACACTCAGACATATAATAACATATCTGTCTCCGGTCAGAGGATGCGTGTCTTTGCTGTGACATCATTCAACATAGGACTTAGGTTACCTCGATCTCGTTAAGTCAACCCATTGACCAAACTAATCTGACACCTCCAAATCACTATTCCCATGCAGAGGACTTGCATCAAGAGGTTGGTAAGATATCAACCTATGTAAGAAAGGATTGCCGTCTCCTACTCTGGCTGGAGATCATCTCTTAACAATCATTTGACGGTGCTTGATGAGTCCTCTATCTAACTCCTTAGATATTCATCCAAACGTCAGCCTCTATGATTCATTTAATGAATCAACGACTATATGATCATCAAGATGGCCATGGTACATAACCCTAATTGTACAGAGGGACCTTATAGTGCATTCATTCATTTAATTTCAGAAAGGGAGTGAAACATCAATAACTTATATTGATAAACATATATATTACAATAACATTTATTGTAAGAATGGTTCACCCGGGGCTCACATGTCTAACATAAGGAAAGGTCTCCTCCTGACCCTCTTTCTTCAAGGAAACCTGGTCCAGACTGTAATGTAGTCCTCTATGAGGACTAGCCTCACTAACTCTGCTACGATCCCCTTCTTGTAGTACCACTCCTTAACCGGAAATCATACATGCTTTCCTCTATGAGGTCTTGTCTCATTATGTCCTTCCTCACCATAACTAGAACCAGGGGCACCCTTTTTGCCTTCCTGAAGTCCATGGATGAAGTATCTAGAAAGATAGGACCAGAGACAAGTCCTATGTTTTTTGTGGATCGTCGAGTTTGCCTGAATCAGTGGTTATAATATACACAAGATATGCCACTAGCAAGATTTTAACTACTTTATACTTGAGGTCTCTCTTCAATTGGTCATTAGCCCTTCATAGAATATATAGCTTTGTCAAAGTAACCACTATAAATCTTTTTGGGTTTGAGATGGTTTTCTCAAGAAGAACTCTTCATCCTCTCTGCTTTACCATAGTAAAGAATATAGTAGTAGTTGACTGACTCATAGTGTAAATCACATCTGAACCTGCTCCACTTCATTTGCTCGCATTTAAAGTCTCTAAGGCCAACTCTTCCTCTATTTGTTCAGTGCTTCACTCCTCCTTTCACCCTAGGAAGGTGGTGATAGCTTGACTTTTCTGTCCCTGTTTTCTTGATGAATTTTCGGCCACTCGGACCCGCATTACTCCCTGTCTTTCCTTTCCCATCTTACCACCTGCATGCACTCTCTATCCTACCGCTGCTCATATGGATAAGATAATTGGCGGAGATCAGTCTCGAAGAAGGCTCGGAAGATAACAAAGAGGATAACGGAGCATCATATAAATATCATCGGAGGTCTCAATCCATATTATTTAACTACTATATCACCATATCCTCAGAAAGCACGTCGAGATCCATACGACCCGAAGCATAGATGGGGGGGGGGAAGTAATAGATACTTCTATGTATTGACTTTTCATAGTGGTATACAACTATGTCTATATTATCCACGAGTCAAGAAAGCAAGAAGGCTGGGCCAAGAAAATGTCGAGTTCTGAACCTGAAGGCAATCATTGAGTGAATTGTATCTTATTTGTATTAGTTGACCTAAGCCAGACCCTTACTGCTGGGGTGGGGCTCGACCTCCAAGCCATACGTGGGATGAGTTTCTTCCTCATAACTCGGGCAAGGGAAGTTGAGGAGACCCTATCAGTCGGGACGGAAAGGAAAAGAAGAAGCGCCCCTTTTTTCCCCGAATCAAAATGTCATAAAGACCTTGATGTCCACGCTTAATCAAACCCCCAATGGAATATGTGCTTCTAAAAGATCTTTTATACTGTGCCCAATCCTGAAGTTAGTACTATACATATGATTGACTATTATACTAAAGATAAGTGGCACACAATGTACTAGCAACAGTCGACCTTGTACATCGGAGGAAGGCAAGACTACAAAGAGGGAATAACCAAGGATGACTTTTCCCCTTTAAATGCTTCACGTGTAATCTTGCGGAGCTGCAACTTACTGTGACCAGCTTGGACCTACTTTTCTGTCTATGCTGCTTACTTCTTGCTTGGTCCCTTGGACCCGTGCCAATCAAGATTTCAATGAACCTACTCTTCTTGACGAATCACACATTGCACTTTCTTATGCTTAGTTTTGGAATTCTTTGATATAGTTAGTAGCATAACTCACGTGGAAGACACCGAGGGGAGATCAGACTAGCAACGACGGGATGGTGAACATTAGAAAAACAAAGGGATAAATACCTTCAAGTCCTATATTCCCCTGAGAGAACAGATGGACTTCAACCAGCAGTTGGGATGCAAGACATAGGTTCATCCCGAGCACAAAGCTAGAATTTACGTAGAATATATTAGAGAGAATATGACTAGAGGGAAAAGACTATATATCAAACTAGTTTAGAACAAAGCAATCTATCTAGCAAGAGAGAGTGCGTAAAGAACACTACACAACACTGAACAAGTGAAGGGCGAATACGCGAAGAAACCCTTTCATCAAATGCCACTTCAGTCTCCCATTTAAGCAGCTCAACCAACCAGATTTGCTGCATGTATGGTTCATGGATGGGATATGAGATGTGATTGGTTGGGATCTTTCACTCACTCCCCTCTATTAGAAATATGCCTTTTTAGGAGCATTACGATCTGCGACTCAAATGGTCCCTTATAAGGTCTCTGTCGATCTTTTTCTTATATGCTCCTTGTAAGCACATTTGGATCTGCGAAGGCAAGAATCAGATGTTCCCTTAATGATAGCCGCCCCGCACCCTTAGTTAATTCGAGCAAATTAATTGTCCAAATTAAGTTAAAGTTGTTCGTTGCAGTCGGATACGAGAGGGCTAATCAAAAACCACTTTAATTAGATTCGAGTTAATTTCAGCGGCAAAATTTTTTTACTTGGTGAAGTCCAAGGTCGAACTCAGGGAGGCAGCTGTCTCCTTAGGTCAAATTTTAGCAAAATCTAAGTGTGAGATTTTCGGGGAATATATTTTTGGTCTTTTTCGGCTTTTCTATGCAATACACATGCAAAATCAGACCAAATTAAATGTTAATTCAGAAAGATAGTCAAATTAATTCCAAAAATTATGAAGCTTGGCCAAATTGTGAAATGGGATGAAATTAAGCTACCCTAATTTTTTTGGAATTTTCTGATGTACGAATAATAAAATATGCAGACTTTAGTGAAAATGACTAAACCAATTTTAATAATTACCAAACGATGATATTTCTCAGAAATAAAATTAATCCAAATAGATCTAAGTAGGAGCTATCTAAATCAACTTGAATTTCGTTAAAATACTTCACGGTTGATTAACTAAAAATGGATTAAGGTTTTCACTAAATAATTTTTCTATGACAAACTACACGTGCAAATGATGTGAATTTTGGATATGTTGTAGCATAGACTTAGATCTACCAATGATGATTTTTCAGAGATTTTTCGATAAACAGATAATACACAATCAAGTAATCAATCAAAATGGGCAAAATATTGCAACTTTCACCAAATTAATTTCCAATAATATTCTGCAAATCAGAAAAATTACAAATAAATGCTATGATGGTAGAACAAGAAGTATACTACACAATGAAACTTTCTGAATTAAAAATTGATGATAAAATAACAAAATAATAAACGTGCAAATGCAAGGGCGTGAATGCAATACAGGAAAAAAATATGAACTGAAATGGTGAACAGGGACTTACATGCAATTTCCAGAAATTTGAAATTTTTTTTAAACTTGCAAAGGGGTGCAAGTGTCCCCTTTGCAAATTCCCACTTGTTTAATGTGCGATGTTTGCTCCTCTGTTTCTTGGACTTGAACAGGGGATGGAGATGGAGGAGCTTCACCCATGCACGGGGCGGCGGCCAACGGTCTGAGAGGGACGGCGGAGCTTGGCCGCAGGTGGCTACGGCGGAGGGCGGAACGCTGGCATCCACGTGAGCGGGGTAGGAGGCTGCGCGTGGACCTGGGCGCGACGACTGGCGGAGTGGCTGGAGTTGGCGTGGCTCCAGATGCTTGGAGATGAGGGCCACGTTCGACTACGGCCAAGGGGCAGCGCTGATGGCGAGGTGGCGGAGAACGACGCCCGGCTTGGGCGGTGGCGCGGCTCCAAGGCAGGAGGTGGCGGAGGGCGACGCCGCTCGGGCGGAAGGTGCTTCTGGACGGTGCAGAGATCGGCCAGGTGGCTAGCGGCTGCGATGGAGGTCTTGCGGAGGACTGGAGCTTGGTCGCGAGCGTGAGGTGGTGATGGCGAGATGACTTAAGGAAGAAGAAGAGAGGAGAGAGAGATCACAAGAAACAGGGGACCTCCCCTAATCTTCATGCATTTGTTTAAGTGATTTAAATGATGGACAAATCGATTGATGGAATTTCGTCGAAAAAATAAATAAAAATCACCGTTGCGTTCGCAACGTGTGATTTATTCGTAGAAGTGCGATCGGTTTTGCAATCCAGTGGGAGGAAGGTGATGAATCGAGGAGAGAGAGAATATGTGTTGAAAAGGAAGAAGAAAGTGATGTAGTTACCTGTAGATGGATTGGGTGCCTGGGAAGAGGAGATTAGAGCTCCTCGGATGTTCACTCTAGACTTCGGCAAGGGTCGAGCTCGGCAACTTGAAATGGCTGCGACAAAGGATCGAGGTGGCCCTTTGGATCTCGTCGGAGATGGCCTGTCGTTGCTCGACTAGTTGTGGAACTTGCTGTCACCAAGATATGATTAGGAGCTCGGGGCTACTCTCTCATAAAGACGGATGATATGAATGGAGGGGTAGGGGAGATTATAAAGAGGAGGAGGTAGAGGATGGAGAGGCCATGGGGAGAGTGGGAGAGATGGGGAAGGTGGGGTGGGGAGGGATGGGAGGTGTCGTAAGGTGGCCTCTCCCTTAAGTTAAGGGAGAGTGGGAAGGAATGGGTAGAGAGGAGAGAGATGATGCCACTTGGCGCGCTAGGATGCGGCCATGTGGCATTTATTTAATAAAAAGAAAAAACCAAGGAGTTGACATGTGGCGGCTTCCGGAGCCACCACGTGTCGCTCCCAGAAAAATCCAAAGTTAGAATGGAAAGAAAAAAAATCAAAAAGACATAACAAAAGGGCTTAAATCAAAAAGTGTTCAACACAAAAGTTACTCGTCTCGACGAGATCTACAACTTTCGTGAAGGGCTGAAAATCAAACGAGATCATCTGTACAAAAACGTATTTTTGGGTGGTACCTTATAGGTATAAAATACCACATTTTATCTTTTGCATTTTTTTGTCATTTTTCAATAAGAGAAAAATCAATAAAAATAGAGAAAATATGAGAAGAATATTTACAACTTAATCTAATTTTTTTTGGATTTTTATTAATGAAGAAAATAAAACGATAAAATGCAGGGGTAAAACCGTCATTATGTACAATGTAAAAAGGGGCCCAAAACCCAAGTTTTGCATACGAGCTCCGATTTTAATGAAATTAGTCTTGTTTCGAAGGTCTTTGAATGTATATTACTTTAAAAGTGAGTAGACCTAATTCGGAGGCTATATGAGAGAGATATGCACATTTTAAGGTTCATGGTTTCAAACTTGGATTGGAGTTTTATTGGTCGATTTTACAAGTTAGTATTTCTTAGATATTTTTCTTTAATTATTGTTAGTAATATATACGCAATAGAGTTGGTTTTATTGCATTTGGAGTTAGTATAAAATATATACAAATAGGGTATTTTATCTAATATACAGGTGAATATTTAAAAGTGAATTTGGCTTCTTATTTTATGCAAATATGAATGCTAAAATGCAAATATTATCAATGCATGCATGAATGCTAATTATACAATATAAGTAGAAATATGCCTCTAATTTCTCGGGAACAAAGCTCTATTTTCAACTTTTAGAGTGATGAATCGCATATTCATCAACCCCCTATACTTAAACCTTGCTCGTCCCCGAGCAACTAAAATGAAATGCAAGGGTGAAATGAGATTGGGTTCCATACCAAGGTCATGAACAAAAGTTAAAAATGGAGCTTGACTCGACCTTTGGATTAATTGTGTGGCGGAACCTTATTGGGATCTGAACTTAAGACCTAACAGACTTCAAGTTCTACAAGTCTTCTATTCAAGACGCCTCAACAGTCAGGTCAGAACAAATCCTCAAACGCAAATTTCTGATGACTATGATTCTTACTTGTACTGTGTAAGTGAAATGTAACTCTCCACATCAGAAATGGCTCAGAACCAGCCTCCTCTAACAAGGTAACTCAATAACCCGGTCCAACAACTCTTTCCTCGAGGAGCGGGGTATTCCCTTCTAAGTTCAAGTGCGACCAACTCAAGAGGAGGGGGTAGAGAAAAGAATAAGGAATGGACGGTAGCCAGTGTAGCTAACCTATCCCGGGATGCCTGACCAGTATAGCCAAGTCATCTAGCTGCAGACTTCTTGCTAGTATACATACTCCAACAGGCAATTTTTTTGTGGCCTGTCTATTTATTTATTTATTTATTTTTTTGGAGTTCTTGCATTTTTTTTCTTTTTTTTCTTCTTCTTTTTTTGGAACTATATACAAGGTGCAGCATGTACATTAGGAGTTTTTCCTCTTGAGCCAGTAGACTATCCCTCTTTTGAAGCATTATTGCAACCCACAACGTCCCATCCTTAGACTTCAACACCACCAGACTAGGTTGAGATGCACTACCCTCCCTAGAGGAGGACGGATGTTTCCACCCGTGTGCTACTCCAAGCTAAAGGATTCTACCTCCTCACCACCTCATCAATGAAGAGCTACGTGCATTGTGCTTTGTCCAAGTTAGGTCACTGTCTAAAAGAATCATGCGTGTGCACGAGATATTCTACTTAGACTAATCAAGATGACATGTGAACATAGACTTGCGGACTCAAAGAATTAAGTCACTTGACCTGAAAAATCTGAACTCCAGTTCCTATAAGGTTCCTCTGAAATTAGGTTGATTAAGGTCAAATCAAGCCCATCCTCAATATGTACTCATAACTCGGTTCAGAACCCATTAGCTTTTCACCTTGCATATGCAAGATATGAAAATGAGAGGTGCAGATGACATGCTATGAATGAAATGCAAGACTTTTTTTTAAATGCAAAGATGATATGTAAGAGTAAATAAGAAGCCTTATTTTCAACACATTTTTTTGGTATAAGTATACAACAATTTGTATTATTTACAACAAGTTTTTAGTTTATACATAATATACATAGTATACAATTTTTTTCGGTATACATCCAACAAATTTTACAAAAGTATGTTTTACAAGAATTTTACATTTTTTATACAAGTATTATACATATAGTATAATTTTTTTTCAATTTTTACCCACCCTGTAATTATTGCATAATATATACAGAAAATACGCAAAAGTACGCGAAAGTACGAGCTATGGGTAAAGTATATATGTAATATATACACACCCCCTATACTTAGCGTGTGCTATGTCCTCAGAGCACGAAAAGCGACCAAAAAGACATAGCTCGGGCTAAGCGTAGGAGAGCTAAAATTACAAAAATGTATAGAAGTCGCACCGCCCCCTATACTTAGCTCTTGACTACCTAAGTGTAGACGAAGATCAAAAAATGGGGCGGACGAGGGAAAGAGGGGAAATGGATGAATATATACAAAGCGGGCATCGGTCCCCCCTATACTTAGGCGCAGGTCAGCCTAAGTATAGGACAGAAGTGAGTAAGAGGACCCATGTGATCTGGAGAATGTACAAAGGACCAACTCAAGTGACTCTTCCCCCCTATACTTAGGATCTGGTCATCCTAAGTATAGTCCAAGATAGTGATGTAATGAGACGGGGATGAGTTACTAGAGTTACGGGAGAAAGGATAGGATGTACAAGAATGATGATATATACAGATGAGTCGGTCTGAATCTTTCGAGATGCTGCGGATGGCAGGAGTTCACTGCTGCAAGGTCTCATACGCGGCTCGAGGTGTATCTGATGTATCTGTCTTGCGCATGAATACAATCTCTTCAACATGGACTAACTGCTCATTGGATTCGACAAAGTGCTTCAATAGCTGTCCATTCACAAGGAATGTCGGTGCGTCATCTGCGAGATCTGAGATCTCGACACATCCACTATCATGCACCGTACGGACGATAAATGGGTCTGTCCACTTGGACTTCAACTTGCCTTGGAAGATATTCAGCCTAGCATTAAACAACCATACCTTCTGTCCAGGAACAAAGGTCTTTCGTCTGATATATCTATCATGCCAACGCTTCACCTTGTCCTTGTACACCAAACTGTTGTCGTATGCGCGGTTTCTGACTTCCACAAGCTCATTCAGATCCATGTCTCTCTGTTTCTGTCCCAGGTGCGTGTTCCAGTTGACCTTCTTGATTGCCCATTCTGATTTGTGCACTAACTCTGTGGGCAAATGGCACGGCTTTCCGAATACCATTCGAAATGGGGAGGTGCCTAACGGTGTCTTATAAGCTGTCCTATATGCCCAGAGGACTTGATCCAAGATCTGAGACCAGTCCTTCCTGTCCGGGCGGACAAGCTTTTGCAATATGGTTTTCACCTCCCAATTCGACACCTCAGCCATACCATTGGTTTGTGGGTGGTAAGGACTTGCGACATGGTGTTCAATGCCGTAGTCTTTCAGGAGTTTCTTCACCTCCCGATTCACAAAGTGGCTACCCTCGTCTGATATCATCATTTTGGGTATCCCGAACCTAGAGATGATGTGCTCTCTGATGAATCTACAGACAGTTCTGCTGTCTGCGGCTCGGGTCAGGATAGCCTCCACCCATCTGGATAGATAATCAACCGCAAGAAGGATATATTCGAACCCGTGGCTGACTGGGAATGGGCCCATGAAATCGATGCCCCAGGCGTCAAAGACATCACAAATGATGACCGGCTGCATTGGCATCTCATCCTTGGAACCTATGGTTCCTCCCATTCTCTGGCATACTGGACACGACTTCGCGAAGGCGGTGGCATCGCGAAACAGAGTCGGCCAGTAGAAGCCACACTGAAGTACCTTCCATGCGATCCTCTTCCCGGAGTGGTGTCCTCCTGACTCTAAGCTGTGGCATAAAGAAAGGACACTCTGTTATTCCTCCGAAGGAATACATCGTCTCCAGACACAATCCGGTCCTTCGAAGAAAAGGATCGGATCCTCCCAATGGTAGTGTCTAGCGTCCGACTTCAGTCGGTCGATTTGGCTCTTGGGCCAATCTTCGGGAACTTTCTTGGAGACAAGATAGTTCACGATATTGGCATACCATGGGAGTGAGTCGATAACAAAAATCGACTCGTCAGGGAAGGAGTCTCGAATTGGTGAATCCTCGGAAGTATTAAGATCTTCGAGACGAGAGAGATGATCAGCCACTACATTCTTCTTTCCAGGTTTATCACAGATGTCCAAGTCAAACTCCTGGATAAGTAAAATCCATCGAAGAAGACGCGCCTTCGCATCCTTCTTCTCCATCAAGTACCGTAGTGCCGTATGGTCAGTGAACACAGTTACATTGGATCCAATGAGGTGAGATCTGAATTTATCCAAGGCAAACACTACCGCAAGCATTTCCTTTTCCGTAACTGTATAGTTACGCTGAGCGGTGTCAAGCACTTTGCTTGCGTAATGAATTGCAAACGGGACGCCATCTCTTCTTTGTCCCAACACAGTCCCAACAGCATAGTCTGAGGCGTCCGTCATGATCTCAAAAGGTAGAGACCAATCTGGGGCTTGTAGGATGGGTGCGTCCATGATCATTCCTTGCAAAAGCTTAAAGGCCTCAAGACATTTGTGATCAACAATAAACTCCATGTCTTTGCCTAAAAGCTCAGTTAGCAGCCGGGCAATCTTAGAAAAATCCTTAATGAATCTCCGATAAAATCCAACATGCCCGAGGAACGACCGCAACTGCTTTACGTTGGTGGGTGGCTGGAGTCGTCTGATCACATCCACCTTGGCAGGGTCAACCTCCATTCCTCTCTTGGAGATGACATGCCCCAACACTATGCCCTCCGTCACCATGAAGTGACTTTTCTCCTAGGAGAGCACCAGATTAACCTCACAACATCTTTTGAGGACTCGGTCCAGATTCCTAAGACAGGAATTGAAGGAATCGCCGTGGATCGAGAAGTCATCCATGAAGACTTCCAGGAATTTGCCGATCATTTCGGCGAATACAGCAATCATGCACCTTTGAAAAGTACCTGGAGCATTGCATAGTCCAAAAGGCATGCTCCTGAAAGCATAGGTACCAAAGGGGCATGTAAACGTGGTCTTTTCCTGGTCCTCCGGAGCTATGGCTACTTAATTGTAGCCCGAGAACCCATCTAAGAAGCAGAAGAACTCTTTCCCCGCTAGTCTCTATAAGATTTGATCAATGAACGGTAGGGGGAAATGATCCTTCTTTGTCGCGGCATTCAAGCGTCTGTAATCCACACAGACACGCCACGACGTGGGTACTCTCGTCACGATCTCCTCTCCGTCCTCGTTGGTTGTCGTCTGAATTCCCGATTTTTTCGGGACAACATGGATTGGGGCCACCCATTTAGAGTCGGAGATTGGGTAAATGAAACCCGCGTCGCACCATTTCTCTATCTCCTTCTTCACGACCTCTCGTAAATTTGGATTCAATCGGCGTTGGAATTCACGAGAGGGTTTGTCTTCGTTCTCCAAGTAAATATGGTGCGAACAGAGAGCAGGATTTATCCCATGGAGATCGGAAATGCTCTAGCCTATCGCCTTGCGGTTTTTCTCTAGGATCTCTAGCAAGCGAGATTCCTGCTCTTCGGTCAATCGCGAACTAATGATGACCGGAAATTTCTTGTCTTGTCCCGCAAGGAAGGCGTATTTTAAAGTAGTGTGATCGTCTAAGAAGTCTGGCTCAATCTGATCTGGCTCGGTGTTGGAAGTGGCTGGATCGTTCTCTGTGATAGCTGCCACCAAATTGTTCGGCTCAGGAGTCGGAGCGTCAAAAGTCTCCATGCAATTGGCAAAAGCCACGTCCGACTCGTCATCCTCATCTTCCGATTGTCCTAAAGAGGGGAGGACAGACAGGCCCAACTGGGCCTCTATGTCATCGAAGATGTAGGGCGATGCAGGTTCTGAGTTGTACTCGTCTCTAAGGACCTCGCAAACTGATTCATGCACTGGATCATCTTCGGAGGGGAGGGACTCATCGGTGGTGGCTGGGTTCTGTCTCCATGGCCCAACTGTGTCTACATGATCGCAGTCTGTTCCGGTAGAAGAGTACTCGGTGCTGGATTCTGAATCCGGTCTCTGCCATCTTGTTTGCTTCATCTCGAGTTCCTCATCTCCGCCTGGAGTTTGGAATTGAATCTTCCCGATCTTATAATCAAATAAGGCCCCTGCTGTTCTGAGGAAGGGCCTACCTAAAATGATCTGGGAGTCTCTCCAATTACGAGGGGTTTCCATATCCAGGACAGTGAAGTCCACCATGTATTCTTGTCCCTCGACTTTGATCACAATGTTCTCAATTCTCCTTGGGACCTCTTAGTTGATTTATCAGCAAACTGTAGGAGGGCTCTAGATTTCCTAAGAGGTCCGAGATTAAGCCGCTCATAGAGGGCTGTAAGCATCATATTGATGGAGGAACCATTGTCCAGGAGAGTGCGTACAAACGCGATGTCATCGACATGACTCACTACATAATGTGCACCCATGTCTCTTCGTTTCCTTGGAAACGAGTTCTTTATTGCACAAGTCGTGGCTACTGATAAAACGTGTTTCTCAACACGGCTTTTGATCTTCTTGCTAACCCTAGTAGGTGTGCATCTCACCTTAAGGTATTTTTGGAATGCAGGGGTCATCTCCACGTACTTGTCAAAGGGGATTGTGACCTTGATATATCTGTTGCAGAATTCAACCATCTCAGGGTCATCTTTTTGGATTTTTTTGGTTTTCTTCTTTCCACCTGTAAGAGCTCGGGGGAAAGGGATTATTGACTCTAACTCATGTTCTGAAACTGAAATCTTTTCATTGAAAACTGGAACTGAGTTATGTACATGACTCGGACTCTGAAACAGATTAGGACTCTGACGCGAACTGAAAGAAACATGCTGGGGCGAAATTGGTGATGCGTCTTCCGCTTCTTCTGGACGGTCCTCCTCAGATGGAGGTGCGGGCTCTTCATCAGTTTCGCCTGACTCACTAATGGTGCGGGAATGCTGCTTCGAGGACTCAGATGTCCTCTTCTTCTGCCGGTGATGGTGGTGGTGGTGCTTCTCCTCTTCCTCCAAGTTCTCCTCAGGTAGAGACTTGGAAGTTCCTTCCTTCTGTGCCCGTGCCTGATCAGGTATGGTCACAGTCCTTCCGCTCCTGAGGGACATATGATTTATATTATCGTACGAAAGGATCTCATGTTCAGATAAATAATTATCGGAATAGTATACCTGATCACGAGGTCGGTTCTGGCCATGAAGTATGTTGTTCGGGTTGGCCTGAACCTGTGCGGGAATCAGGGTCTTTGGCGCCATCTGTTGGTCCTGGGTATGAGAGACACGATTAATATCGGTTCTCATATCCAGATAATCATTCTGCATTTGTTGGACCCTATCAGACAGGGTCTGGATCGCCAAGGTGAGGGACTCCAATTCAGTGGGCTGGGCTGGCTGATGTGCAGATGAGGTTCTGTATTGGACCTACTGTCCATGCCGATATTGTTGCCGGTAGCGGCATCATCTATTTCCTGGTGAGGGTTGCTGATGGGACGGTGCTGGCCCCTGTTGATAGGTGCGCTGCTGCTGCTGGTACTGCTGAGGCTGGTACCCTTGTTCTGGCCTGGACTGAAAGCGCGGTGTGGGAACGGGCCTGGTTTCTTGGTAGGCTGGGGATGGGCGGTGAGGCTGATCCTTCCCCATTTCGGCCTGCTTGACAATCGGGTCACGGCTATATCAAAGCCCGTTGATCTTGTACACCTGCTGAGGCTTCTCGTATCCGGTCTCCACTTGTGGGGGTGCATGCTGGTCCTGCTGGGTGTAAGTCTGATCCCAGCTACTCTGAGGCCCCGGTGCCTGTTCCTGTACAAGATGGACTCGATGTACAGGTACAGGTGGTGCAGAAGGGGCAGGTAGCTTTATCTTAGCTACCTTCTCAGAAAGTTCCTCCACTTGCTTCGGTAGACGCGAAAAAGGCTCAAGTTCCGCGACTCTCTTGTGGATCTGCTCGACCATGGTTAGCTTGTCAGCAATCATCCCCATGCTGGGAATGAGGTCCTCGGTCAGATCTGCTACAGTCCTTCGGGTTGTCTCATTGGATAGGATTGAGGGAGACAACGCATAGGCGCTTGTGGCCTGCGACCTGCCGGTTTCCGCCATCTGCTCAAAGATCTTCCATACAACGTGCTCATTTTTGTTCAGATAGCTTCCTCCACAGGCGTCAGTGACTAACCCCTGCATCTCCGGGGCTAGACCACAGAATAAGGTCTAGACTAGGATCGCTTTAGAAATGCCATGGCAAGGGCATTTCTGTACTAAGTCATTGAACCTATCCCATGCATCGTGGAAGGGTTCACTCGGTCCTTGGGAGAAGCTGGCGATCTTCATTCTCATTTGATTAGTCCTACTGAGAGGGTAGAACTTTTTCAGGAAGAGGTCCTTGAACTGCATCCACGTAGTACATATCACCCCTAAGTTCTTCAGCCAATGTGCTGCCTTATCTCCTAAGGCAAATGGGGTGGCCTTCAATCTAATGTAATCTTGGCCAACATTGGGATGGCTAAGATTGTTGCAAACCAGCTCGAAGTCTCGAAGGAAAGTGCACGGTTCTTCGTTGATGTTCCCATTGAACTTCGGAAGCAGACTAAGGAAGTGGGGCTTCAACTCGAATGCCTGGGCAGGAACTGCTGGTGCCAACCAATTCTGAATCTCATTCTCCGCTAGGTTGTAGGCATCAACCATTGGTCGGTCAATACCTCCTGCTGCAATGATCTGTCCCATTCTAGCTGTGAGATCCACATTCCGTTGTTCGGCTTGGGCGAGGCGAGCCAATACTTGCTGAAGTGGGTCATCTGTGTTCTCCTCATCTGGGGATTTTTTGGTGGCATCTTGTCCTCTAGTCTTGGGAAATGAAAATGATCTGGTTTAGAGGATAAATCAGGGAAGGAATTCTTACCGAGGCGATGGTCTTCCTCGGTAAGATCGGAGGAGAGGGAAGGGTTGGTTTGAGAGTAACCACCCTGGGTGTGAGGGATCCAGAACTCAAGAGGGTCATGAGTCCTGGGTGGTCCAAGGTGCGCTTGGGCCGAAGAAGATGAGTTACTTGGGGGACTCATAGAGAGATCGGTAAATAACACGTCGAGATCTCCCCAGTTACTCATCTTGATGTGGCGAGAAGAAGATAGGATTTTACTCCTACCTGAAGCAAACATGTTAATCCAAGACCCCGGGTTCACACTCAACGCGGTGAAGGACTCGAGACCGAGTCCAATTTATCTTGTAAATTTTAAGTGTGATTTTTCAAGCAAAATAGCAAGGATTACGCGGCCTATAGGGAAGTCGGCTCAGAGCCGGATGCGTCTTCCCTGTTTATCCTGTCGCCTAAGATACCGCCGATCCTCCCTTTCTTCGCTCTTATCCGGAGTTGGGGACTCAAAGACGTGCCCCTATCTACCTGCAAGCAGGCGGAGGCTGACAAAGCTAGGCCTTGTCGCAGAGTACCGCTGGTTCGCCCCTATCTACCCGCGAACAGGCGGAGGCTACTTGGTACTTGTCAATGAGCTAAAAGTATCCAACTCGTGATATTTGCTAGGATCAGTTGGCTCGTGATATGGAAGGTGGGGATTTGGGCTCTGCCTTAAGGTGTTCACACACACTCAAGTACCCTCACTCAGCCTGAAAACAAGGTCGGGGATTAGTCTCCCACAAACAATTTTTCCAATTTTATCAATTTTTTTGGTCAATACTGTTAGCAGTCCCTATTTTAAGTCAAGTTCTCACTTGTTTAGTCCAACCACACAGCACGCCTAATGTCCAGTCCCAATTTCCGTTTAATTTAAGTTCGAAAAACTGAGGGGGAAATCGAGAAAAGCCGATGCACGAAAAATAATGATGCGTATGCTGAGTTAAGAAGACTTACAATGATCCCTTCGCTTTTATGCAGGATGCAATACAGTATTGAAATTTTACACTATATGCAAATGCAGACGACAAAATCCGCTCCTAGATAGGCAGTTCTATTAGCGAGTGAAGAACATGTTTATTTGGACTAGATCTGCGGTCTAGGTGCGTCTTTTAAGTGTATGTGTGGTCCTAAAAATTACGAGAACAAGCAATTCCTATAGTGGCTCAAGGAGCCGATAGTGCAAGTCTAAGTTACAATTCAACCACACAGCACACGGGGACACGATTCCACTATTTTTACACACGCGAGAACCCGAATAGGAACCGCTGGAAATGATGCGAAAAATGTGGAAATAAATGAGATTACAGGTTCTGTCAAATCACTCAAACAAATTCGAATGCGTGTTCCTCGGAGCGTCTTCGACTCCGGTGTCCCTCGCACAAAAACAAGTTGAGGTCAGATAAAGAACGATACAAAAATGCAAAAATTTAAAAGACAAAGAAATATTCGCAAGAAAACCGGGGGTCAGACTACCCGGGGATTGAAAATCAAACAATCAGAATTTCACTTCAAATACCTAAGCCGTGCCTCCCCGGCAACGACGCCATTTTGATAGCCACCCCGCACCCTTAGTTAATTCGAGCAAATTAATTGTCCAAATTAAGTTAAAGTTGTTCGTTGCAGTCGGATACGAGAGGGCTAATCAAAAACCACTTTAATTAGATTCGAGTTAATTTCAAGCGGCAAATTTTTTTTACTTGGTGAAGTCCAAGGTCGAACTCAGGGAGGCAGCTGTCTCCTTAGGTCAAATTTTAGCAAAATCCAAGTATGAGATTTTCGGGGAATATATTTTTGGTCTTTTTCGGCTTTTCTATGCAATACACATGCAAAATCAGGCCAAATTAAATGTTAATTCAGAAAGATAGTCAAATTAATTCCAAAAATTATGAAACATGGCCAGATTATGAGGGGATGAAATTAAGCTACCCTAATTTTTTTTGGAATTTTCTGATGCACGAATAATAAAATATGCAGACTTTAGTGAAAATGACTAAACCAAATTTAATAATTACCAAACGATGATATTTCTCAGAAATAAAATTAATCCAAATAGATCTAAGTAAGAGCTATCTAAATCAACTTGAATTTCGTTAAAATACTTCACGGTTGATTAACTAAAAATCGATTAAGGTTTTCACTAAATAATTTTTCTATGACAAACTACACGTGCAAATGATGTGAATTTTGGATATGTTGTAGCATAGACTTAGATCTACCAATGATGATTTTTCAGAGATTTTTCGATAAGCAGATAATACGCAATCAAGTAATCAATCAAAATGGGCAAAATATCGCAATTTTCACCAAATTAATTTCCAATAATATTCTGCAAATCAGAAAAATTACAAATAAATGCTACGATGGTAGAACAAGAAGTATACTACACAATGAAACTTTCTGAATTAAAAATTGATGACAAAATGACAACAAAATAAACGTGCAAATGAAAGGGCGTGAATGCAATACAGGAAAAAAATATGAACTGAAATGGTGAACAGTGACTTACATGCAATTTCCAGAAACTTGAAATTTTTTTAAACTTGCAAAGGGGTGCAAGTGTCCCCTTTGCAAATTCCCACTTGTTTAATGTGCGATGTTTGCTCCTCTGTTTCTTGGACTTGAACAGGGGATGGAGATGGAGGAGCTTCACCCACGCACGGGGCGGCGGCCGGCGGTCTGAGAGGGACGGCGGAGCTTGGCCGCAGGTGGCTACGGCGGAGGGCGGAACGCTGGCAGCCACGTGAGCGGGGTAGGAGGCTGCGCGTGGACCTGGGCGCGGCGACTGGCGGAGTGGCTGGAGTTGGCATGGCTTCAGATGCTTGGAGATGAGGGCCACGTTCGACTACGGCCAAGGGGCAGCGCTGATGGTGAGGTGGCGGAGAACGACGCCCGGCTTGGGCGGTGGCGCGGCTCCAAGGCAGGAGGTGGCAGAGGGCGGCGCCGCTCGGGCGGAAGGTGCTTCTGGACGGCGCGGAGATCGGCCAGGTGGCTAGCGGCTGCGATGGAGGTCTTGCGGAGGACTGGAGCTTGGCCGCGAGCGTGAGGTGGTGATGGCGAGATGACTTAAGGAAGAAGAAGAGAGGAGAGAGAGATCACAAGAAACAGGGGACCTCCCCTAATCTTCATGCATTTGTTTAAGTGATTTAAATGATGGACAAATCGATTGATGGAATTTTGTCGAAAAAATAAATAAAATCACCGTTGCGTTCGCAACGTGTGATTTATCCGTAGAAGTGCGTTCGGTTTTGCAATCCAGTGGGAGGAAGGTGATGAATCGAGGAGAGAGAGAATATGTGTTGAAAAGGAAGAAGAAAGTGATGTAGTTACCTGTAGATGGAATGGGTGCCTGGGAAGAGGAGATTAGAGCTCCTCGGATCTTCACTCTAGACTTCGGCAATGGTCGAGCTCGGCAGCTTGAAATGGCTGCGACAAAGGATCGAGGTGGCCCTTTGGATCTCGCCGGAGATGGCCTGTCGTTACTCGACTAGTTGTGGAACTTGCTGTCACCAAGATCTGATTAGGAGCTCGGGGCTACTCTCTCATAAAGGCGGATGATATGAATGGAGGGGTAGGGGAGATTATAAAGAGGAGGAGGTAGAGGTTGGAGAGGCCATGGAGAGAGTGGGAGAGATGGGGAAGGTGGGGTGGGATGGGAGGTGTCGTAAGGTGGCCTCTCCCTTAAGTTAAGGGAGAGTGGGAAGGAATGGGTAGAGAGGAGAGAGATGATGCCACTTGGCACGCTAGGATGTGGCCATGTGGCATTTATTTAATAAAAAGCAAAAACCAAGGAGTTGACACGTGGCGGCTTCCGGAGCCAACACGTGTCGCTCCCAGAAAAATCCAAAGTTAGAATGGAAAGAAAAATCAAAAAGACATAACAAAAAGGCTTAAATCAAAAAGTGTTCAACACGAAAGTTACTCGTCTCGACGAGATCTACAACTTTTGTGAAGGGCTGAAAATCAAACGAGATCATCTGTACAAAAACGTATTTTTGGGTGGTACCTTATAGGTATAAAATACCACATTTTATCTTTTGCATTTTTTTGTCATTTTTCAATAAGAGAAAAATCAATAAAAATAGAGAAAATATGAGAAGAATATTTACAACTTAATCTAATTTTTTTTGGATTTTTATTAATGAAGAAAATAAAACGATAAAATGCAGGGGTAAAACCGTCATTATGTACAATGTAAAAAGGGGCCCAAAATCCAAGTTTTGCATACGAGCTCCGATTTTAATGAAATTAGTCTTGTTTCGAAGGTCTTTGAATGTATATTACTTTAAAAGTGAGTAGACCTAATTCGGAGGCTATATGAGAGAGATATGCACATTTTAAGGTTCATGGTTTCAAATTTGGATTGGAGTTTTATTGGTCGATTTTACAAGTTAGTATTTTTTAGATATTTTTCTTTAATTAGTGTTAGTAATATATACACAATAGAGTTGGTTTTATTGCATTTGGAATTAGTATAAAATATATACAAATAGGGTATTTTATCTAATATACAGGTGAATATTTAAAAGTGAATTTGGCTTCTTATTTTATGCAAATATGAATGCTAAAATGCAAATATTATCAATGCATGCATGAATGCTAATTATACAATATAAGTAGAAATATGCCTCTAATTTCTCGGGAACAAAGCTCTATTTTCAACTTTTAGAGTGATGAATCGCAGATTCATCACTTAACCCAACCCAGGAAGTTCCCAAAAGGGAACAACAACAAGAGGAATGCCTATGTCTCATCGCAAGGTGTCGAATGGTTTTAAACCAAGGCTCATTTTGAACTGTCAGTTCATAGGGCTGGCAATGCAGTCTAGGGCACATGGGTCCTGGTACTATCCAAGTGCAAATAAGCCCAGAGGTGACTGCAATGAGACGATTGCTCCGAGCTCTACCGGCCTAAACGAGGAGAAAACACTCGAACATGAGAGAAAGGGATCACCTCTCCGATAGAGGGCGAAGAGAGGTTGGAGAAGTGGGTGGGGTCTGTCCTGTCGATCCGAGCAAAGCAGGGGGCCCCAGCTCGACCCACCTCAAACTCCTCAAGCCCCCTAGTCGTCATGATGAAAAAAAACATTTCTGAATAGCCAACATTACTTCATTCAATACCTCCTGCCTACCCAAAGGAAAGAACGATTAAAGAGCCAGATGATTTCTTCATCTACGATATAATGGATTGACGAATAAGGAAGGCTCTCCGAGCGAAAGGGGTACGAGAGGGCTGGTCGAATGAATGCAGATGTGAAGGAGGAAAGTGAGAGGTACAAACTCTCTATCCCTTGGATCTTTTTCCACTCTCTTTCCTAAATGCTAAATTTGAAGCAGACATAATTTCCAGGAGCACAAGATGGATAATCCATAAATGGGCCAACTCGACCCGAGGAGTCCGAATTTCATCCTTGGATGATTCTTCTAATATCTCTTGATTCTAGTATTGTCAAAAAGGAAGAACAAACCACATAAGACTTTTATTGACTCGTGAGGCACATGATTTGATGCCCCGATGGAGTAGGTGTCCATGAAACTGCCCTCTTCCCCCATCATTCAGTGAATTTCAACGAAGACTAAATCCGAAACTTCAGGAGGTTGTTATGAATGAGATTACAAAATGGTATGATGCAGGCTTCATATATCCCCTCTCCGACTCTAAATGGGTGAGTCCTTGCATGCCGTGCCAAATAAATTAGGGATCACCATCGTGAAGAATGACAAAGGAGAGGAGATCACAACTAGAGTTCCAACATCATGACGCATACATGTCAATTACATATGCATAAATTTAGCAACCAAGAAGGATAATTTCCCTCTCCCCTTCATCGACCAAATAGTCGAAAAACTAGTTGCGAAGGAGTATTTCGGCTTCTTGGATGGATACTCTGGATATAATCAGGTCGCCATCGCCCCAGAAGACCAAGAAAAGACTACCTTCATCAGTCCATTTGGGACATATGCCTTCTAAAAGATGCCATTCAGATTGTGAAACGCTTTTGAAACCTTTCATAGATGCATTGATGAATCACAAATTGGTTAAGATAACATGCATACGTTGTCGCACAAACCAATTTGCAATCAATAGAAACAAGTCAAACATCTCCATGAAGAGGGCTCAATTTTTAATTTATAACCTGGGAAGTACAAGGACGAACACAAGAACATGAGCCATAATATAATTAATCAAGCTTAAAATATCTATGTTAAGTTATTAATAAATTGTCTAGGTCAAAGAGACAAAATACAATGCATCATAAGGTAACATCTGAACGAATATGAATTTTTATTTTGATTCTGAATGCAATTTAAATATTCAATAGAATGAATAAAATGATTTAACTAAGCACATGAATTTAAATACACAAGTAAATATCCACTGAGATGAATCATATAATTTGAGCAATATTCACAATGTATTCTAAATCCAATCGATCAATTAATTCAAAGGAAGGCTTTATCTAATATGGATAAAATCATGTTACTTAAATCTAAATAATTGATCAATAGTCATGTGTCAAATCAGAGAACTAATGGAACTATATAAAAGAGGGTTAACTGAACTTCGCAATGAAATTGAAATCACATTGATTGGTCATAATATGCTTAAGTTATTTAACAAAGAGTATAGGGAGATAATTGGAATAAAACCTAAGAAAATCCTTACATATTGGTATGCATAGGGACTAAATCTCTAGTATTAAAATCCATTCCTAGTATTTAGGAATCACCCCCCTACATGGGGCATTTTTGTCATTTTGAAATCTGGCTGGGGAAGAGTTGCAAATTATCCAAGGGTGCACATAAAACACATACCCCTTGGAATGAAATTTAATTATAGAGAATCAAGGCACCTTGGATGCAAATAACCCAACTCCTTCATGTGGAAAGCATGCACGTGAAGACTCGATCATAGGCTTGGTCGGATGTAGTAGGTCTGGGCCACGTAGGTGATCTAGGTACTTTGGATGTAGCTCGATCCCACCGAGGCTTACGCTTTGTAGCTAGTGGCATGAGTTCATCAAGGGCTACCCGATAAAAAGATTGGATGATATTTTCTCATTGACACAATGTCCTCCTCCTCCTTGCTATGACTGAAAGGGCAGAGCTCTGATGAAGGCTTCAGAGTTCCATTATGCTTCTCTGAAAAATCTTGATGTCCACGAAGCTTCGCAGAAGATCAGCGAAGATCCCAATTTGCAGTAGCAACTCCATAGATCACTGAAATGTGGTATCGGTGCTACTTCACCAGAGAAGAATCTCTAGAACAGAGCTCCATCAAAAGCTTCGACCATTGAAGAAAATCCTGCATAGGTTAGAAAGCAATCCAAGGTGAGTGCGTGTGTGAAGGTGGTGAGTGAGATGGAGCTCTAGTGGGTGAGATGAAAGAGAAGGCCTGATGGAGTCATCTATACGTGTTTGACTGGGAGTACATTGGGCTGCATTTTTTAAAGTATCTAATATAGTTGCTCCCAAACTTGTAGTACTAACGATGCATAGCCCTTTTTGATGTACTAGCGTGACTCATAAAAGCCTAAGACTTGGCCCAAGTTGACACTTAAAAGGTTGGGAACGCTTGCCTCGAATGTAAGCTCTATTGATGTAGCTTTGTAATGTAATGTGCTTTTCATCATTTTCGTTTCATTTTTTTCATTTATATTATATATATTCTTTTAGGCTAACTCCACTATTTTTACCAAAGATTGGCAGGTACTGATCAACAATTTAATTTGATGTCATCACGTCCTGGCACTTACGTTTTGATAAAGAGATTAGTATGAGAACTAAGCACCCTACTGGCTAAGATGTTGACACTCAGGTTTCATGAAGCCTTCGTTAATATTATCCCATCTTAGATTATCATAAAATCGGGTCCAAACTTACATCTCAAATCCCAGTTCCTCAAGTGAAACCTCTACTCATCTCAATCGTAAATGTTGTCATGTATGTGAGTGATAATCGTATTCTTTAAGGAAGACATTAAGCATGCAAATATAGCATACAAATCCGTCTAAGTATATAAGTGTGAATGATTAAGTCTAAGACCTTAATGATTAATATATGTTAACTCTAAGTCCTTGGACCTCATAAACCAAGTGTTAAAGAACATCTCAAGCCTTAAGTGAAAAGTGTAAGTGTCAGAGAAAGACACCAAATCAATAATTAATAAATTTATAATAATTTATTTTTTTAGTTAGGCTATATTTATTTACAAACACTTTGTTAATCTCAGTTTACTTCCCTAAAGTTGAAAACATTTTTGAAAACACTTTACAAACCATGTTACATAAATATAAAATTTAAAAATATTTCACAATGATTTTTCAAACAAGTAAAACCCCATTTTTTTTCAAAACTAAGTAAAACATTCTTCAAAATAATGTCACATAGATATAGGTTTTCCAAATATTTTTCAAATAATTTTCCAAAACATGCAAAACCATATTTTTGCAAACCATGTAAAACATTTGAAAACCATGTCAAATATGTACAAAAAGTTTTCAGAAATCCTTTTCAAATCATTTTTTACAGAAAATAGTTCCAAAATAATAATACGATATCCACAGCCCCAAGAGTTTTGAAAATTTCTTAAAAATATGAGCTATGGCTAAATATATATGAAATATATACTGTATAGCCCATACACTTAGCTTTTGCTTTGTCCTCATAGCACACAGTTCTATGAAGCCATAGCTCATGCTAAATATAAAGTGATATACAAGAACTGAATCCAGAGGCACATACGTATGATGAGTAAAAAGAATCAGTTATAGGAAGACATGGACTCGGGTCCCCTATACTAAGCGAAAAAATTTCTCAAGTAAAGAAGTGTGGTAGAAATAAGGAACTTGAGGAGAACAATCAGAGACTACTTGGTCTTCCCATATACTTAGGCTTAAAAGTAGCCTAAGCATTATAACATAAATCTAAGTATGGGAATTCAAGACACATTAGGGTTAGCTGAATCAATTAGATGAATGAATATGAAGGGTTGAAATGAATCCTAGAGTTTTGGGAGGTTTAGGAAAAGTCAAGAAAGATCAAACAAACATGATAATTTCACCAAAATACAATGAGCACCAAAAGTATGGTCCAATAATCTCTTTTATTAGTTATAATCCAAAATTGAGTCCATTATGAGCAGACTTACGTAGGGTTTAGGCCCTATCCTATGGATACATCCTCACATCTCAATCATGTATAATATACATGTGAATAATGAGGGTTTACTCTCCCAAAACAAGGTTAATATTAGCTCCATTTTAAGTAGGTCAACTTGCATTAACAATACTAGTTTTTAGTGATTAGGTTATCACTTATTAATTAATCTAAGCACACCATATCATCGTCTACTGTCCATTCCCATTTTATTTAAAATTCATAAGTAGTAAAATAAAAGGTAAGGATACGAGAAAAGTCATGCAAAAAGGAATGCCATGATGCATTTTCAAGAGAATTACTTATAGTGATGACAAAAGGAATGCCATGATGCATTTTCAAGAGAATTACTTATAGTGATGCCATCGCTCTCCATGCACATGCAAGTTGAACATTAAAATTTTATCTAAATTCATGCAAATCGATGAAAATCACACCTAATCATGAGTTCTATTAGCGGGAAAAACGATCAATTATTCTGATCTTGGTTGAATGTAGATTAAGTGTAGCTTAAAATTTTTTTTAGAGATAGTAAATCTCATCAGATGCAGTTAGTGTGTCCTAGATCCAACAAAAAGAATCAAACCTTAGAAAACTCAAGGATTCATGTGCCTAAATCTTAATTCCGACCGCTCAAGTTAAGTCCCTCCCAATAATGGGTGAAATAAACTCTACACACAAATAATGTCCAAGTCCACGAGTATTAAAAATATATACACCAAATATATACTTACTTAAAAGAGGAGGATGAAAGATTCACAACATTACATACGTTATTTAATCCACATTTCAACTACTAATTATACAAGGGAATCGACATCACGTGAACAAATTCTCAAGCATCAATGATTCCAAAAGGGAATCCACTTCACTGAAAGGGACTCTGATTTAGCCAAGGTCCACCGCCCACCTTCCCAACTTATTAGTTGATATTAAAACTCGATTCTTGCTTTCAAGAAAAATACCAACTTATTAAGTGGGTCTTTGTATAGAGGAAAGTGTCGAAAAGTTGCATAAAAATAATCTTCAAATGGTATTGATGACATCGCCTACATCTTCTCTCAGCATGGACCCTACTCCAAGTTTCAAGCCTCCATATCTTTATGAGCGTCCTCGAGGAATGGGCCTTGCCATAGAAGAGAAGAAACTAGATATCAAAGATTATCAAACGGATAAATAATGCATAAAATGTTACATCATAAAATTACCTAAATAAAATTACAATCAACTTAACAAGAATATAAAACCCTAAATAATCATATTAAAGAAGCTGTGTCCCCGGTATTGGTGCCATATTAATAATCGCAAATTGGTTAAGATAACATGCATGCAGTGTAGCACGTACCCATTTGCAATAAACAAAACCAAGTAAATATCTCCATAAAGAGGACTCGATTTTTTATTTATAATATGAGAAGTCTAGGGTCGAACAAAAGGACACGAGCCATAATATAATTAATCAGCTAAAATATTCATGTTAAGTTATTAATAAATCATTTAGGTCAAAGAGACATAATGCAATGCATCATAAGGCGACACCTAAATGAATATGCATTTTTATTTTGATTTTTAATGCAATTTAAATATTAAATAGAATGAACAAAATGATTTAACCAAGCACATGCATTTAAATACACAAATAAATATGCCCTAAAATGATTCATATAATTTGAGCAATAATCACTATGTAATCTAAATCCAATCAATCAATTAATTCAAAGGAAGGCTTCATTTAATATGGATAAAATCATGTTTCTCAACTCTAAATAATTAATCAATAATCATGTGTCACAAAGAATTAATGGTACCATATAAAAGAGGGTTAACTGAACTTTGCTGTGAAATTGAAATCTTATTGATTAGACATAATGTGCTCAAGTTATTCATCATAGAGTGCAGGGGCATAACTGGAATAAAACCTAAGAAAATACTTACATATAAGTCCCTAATGAATATGTGATTTATCACTCTAAAAGTGATTAATTAATCTCAGTTCTCTAAGATTCATCTGCATTTTATCAATTATCTTGCATAATTAACATTCATGCATGTATAAATAATAATGGAATTTTATCATTCATAAGTGCATAACATAAGAAGCTAAATATCCCAACCCAATTGACCTGTACAATAGCTAACTTCCCCAATTTTTAACTAATTCATACTAACTCCAAATCATCTGAAACCACCTCCATTGTGTACATATGACTAATAAGAATGAATGAAAAATACAAAAAATCACTAACTGAAATGATTGAGAAATAAACCCAAACCCTAATTCTAGGTTGATCGAACTAAAATGTTGATATCTTCCTCGTACAGTATCTGATTTAATCCTACTCACTTTTGAACTAATGTAAATTCAATTACCTTGAAAACAAGATCGAGTTCAAGTGAATCAGAGTTCATATTTGAAAGTTGGGTTTTGGGCCTCTTTTGCAAATTGTGTATTGTACCCAATTTTGACCTATTATTTTACATACATATTTGAATCTTTTAATTTTACTCTTTTTATTTTTTTCCTTTGATAAAAGTTTATTAAAAAACATAAAATCTAAAATAAAACCAAAATGAAATAAACTAACCGAGTTCGAGTCTTCATTGGCAGTCTGTACAAAAAGTCCTCTTTATCGTACTTTATTTTATTTCTTTGTCTTCTTAATTAATAAAAAACCAAAAAGTTAGATTATGTGTAAATATTTTTATCTGATTTTATCATACTTTTTCCAATTTTTATATTATTTAAAATGACAAAAAATTAGGAAACCCAAAAATCAAGGTGTTTTATATATATACAGAGTACCCCCAAAATATCACTTTATGCAAATGACTTATTTTGGTTTTATTACCTTCATGAAAGTTGTAGATCTCATCGAAATAAGCAACTTTTATGAAGAAAAATTTTCAATCTGAGGTTGTCGGATATTTCTTTCTTATTTATATTTATCTTTTACTTTTGAATTTTTTGGAGCTGACACGTGGCAACTCCTGGAGCGGCCATGTATCACTCATTTTTTGCATTTATTTTTCATTTATTTATTAAAAAAATAAAAAGTATTGAAAAAATAAAAATAAAAAAACACTTTACCACGTGCTGGTCACGTGCCTCCACTACTCGTGTCCAACGCGCATCACTGTCTTCCTCCTTTCCTCTTCGGGCAGCGCTGCCCCCATTCCATCTCCCCCTCATCTTGTCACCACTTTCCAATCTCGAACCCAATCACTATCCCAATCGCCACCCTCCTCATTAGCGATCCCCTTCCAAATACGACCACCGTCACTCACGAATCTCCAATCAGATCTTATCCCTGATCCCCCAACCAGTCTTCACCTTCATGAGATCTTCGATCACCAACCACCTTCCTCTTCCACAGCTCTGCCTTACACTTATTTAACACCAATGATACACCCTTTATTTCATCCGCCAACTGCACATTGAAGAGTGCAGTGGTGATAGCAT
Organism: Ottelia alismoides; assembly: GCA_037367405.1. Lineage (NCBI taxonomy): Eukaryota > Viridiplantae > Streptophyta > Magnoliopsida > Alismatales > Hydrocharitaceae > Ottelia > Ottelia alismoides. The sequence continues at coordinate 205,824 of JAZKJV010006413.1, read as the reverse complement.
GGTCCTCTCCTCCTTGAAGAGATCCAAGGCGGTCACCTTATTGCAGCGTCCCCAAAAGCTCGCTCCTCTACTCCGTATCCTCTAACTACCATTGATCTTCGACACCAAATCCCACTATCTACTCCACCAATGTCTCGCATCGCCGTCCTCATCTTCCAACTGCTTCATCGTGCCATTGACTTTCAGAGCCACACCGACGTCACCTCCGCCTACATGTGCTTCTCCCCCATTGCCCCACTCTGCCACCTCCATAGCAACACTTCACTGCCTCCATGGAGGTCTCGCCCTGACTCCAACCACTGGAGGCACACCACTCTGCCCTTGCTCCTCTAATATCACCGATGCCTCACCACCGGGGGATGACCTGAGGCAATCCCCTACGTGAGGTGCACGCGACAGGATGGATCTTTTACACGGACCCTCGATCTTTTGCCTTATGCCAGAAGATCCCCATATGCATGTGATTGAAATGTGGGGGGTAGATATTCTGCACTGAAACCCTTGAAGACCATTTAATTCGCAATCGAGCCCCCGCCACCCAAGGGCACATTGGCTTTTTTTGTAGGAACCCCCTCTAGGGTTTAGAAAATTCCCTTTAGGTCCCTCTACTACAATTTCTTTGCTTTTTAATTACTGTAATCACAAATATACCTTGTGTTTAACTCGTTATTTTAACTTCATTTCATTTCACGTCATCATTATCATTATTCAAAAAATTGCATTGTGTTATTCAACTAATTCTTTATATTGTGACATGTGCTTCATAATTTTATGCTTTGTAGTGAATTAATAATTAATATTCTTTTAGAAATAGTACATTTTCCCACTCTTTGTTTAGAAATTCATAGATAATTAACCATTACTCAAAAAATTGTTGAAAATTCATGAATAGGAGAATTAATTGTATTTCACATCATTCCCGAAAATGATTGCATTTTGATTTATAATAATCATTTTCTATATTTCAATATTTAATTTTTAATAGGTGTTAGACTTCACATTTTTAGGATTTAAGATTTTTCTAGGATATTTTATTTATTGTATATCTTAGATATTTTTATTTCCTGAAAATAAATAGGTATAATATTTATTATATATAATTATTGAAATTTACCTTATTTTCATTCATAAAATCATTATTTGTTCATCTTCCATCTAAAAATTCCAAAAAATGTATAGGTCATTCCTTTGAGCATAATTAACATCTTGGCCATGTTTTGTAAATTTTGGACATCATTTGATCAATAGTAATTTTTCTTGTCCTTAAAATTTGCCCACATTTTCAGAAAATACCAAAAATCCCTCCCTCGAAAATCATGCACGAATTTGATTAACATTAATCTGGGTTGTTCCTTTGCCTCCTCGAGTTCAACCTTAGGACTTTCCTTGGCTAAAGAAACATAAAACCGCTTTGTATCAATATTGATTAAATATTTAGCCGGTTATTTTCTTGATTTACTCTGATTACCCGCCTATAACGAATGACAAATTCATTTTGACACTCGATAATTCTCACACATTAACATAAGGGTATTCACAATTTGTCAGATGGCGTCGTCGTCTGGGAGGCAAACGGCTTATGTTTTTTTCTAGGAAATTAGTGTAGAGCTACCCAACATATATGGAGCGGTTCTCCCAAAAACAACACATCTTTAGTGACTACCGAAAAGCTGCATAATAAATTTAGATCGAGTCAATTCATGAGGGAGAGTAGAGTCTCAGATTTTAAACTCTGTAAAGTTATTTTTGTAATTATTTGTAATAATTGCTCATTTACAATAGTGTCTGTTTGGATTATCCCATATGTAAAAAGACTTGAACTCTTTCTCTGTGGTGTGTCAGACCTATTTCACTCTCCGGTGAGGGTGGGTCCGACTTGTGTGGATCGTAGGTTAGACATGCATCATGGTCATTAGAACTTCTAAGATTTTTCCAATTGTGCTCGTATAACCTAGAACTACATTCCACTCTAATTGAGACACAAACTAGCTCATTCATCTTAGTCAAAAAGTTAACTCATTTATTCTCGACAAATAAAACTATCTACTAGGTGTGGTTTTGTCGGTTCACATTTCATATAGAATAAAATTTCAATTCTTGTATTGCATCCTACATGGAGATTGTGAGGAATCATTGTAAGTCTTCTGTCTGAGCATACATCATCATTTTCCGCATGCATCAGCTTTTCTTGATTTTCTTCCTCCTGTTTTTCCACTTAAAATTTAAAAGGAAATTAGGATTTGATAGTAGACATTCATTTGTGCTCACCTATTTTTTCAGTGGTCACCTGATTAAATTTGGGGTAAACAAGGCTGACTAAATTAAACCATAAAATTGATAATTTTTGCAGGAGAACAACCCCATCCTTGGATTCATTTATCTGTTTGAGTGAGCGAGAGACAATATTTAGTCTAGATCCAAGCTCTAGAATCTTCATTCAGACTACTAATTTTTAAAAGGACTAGCTACTTCTTAGTGAGGGAACTGCAATATAGCTTAGTAGAGTAGGTGGATAAATGACAACACAATTGGCATCGTCCTGAAGTAATGCAGGTAGCCATTTTACGGTTCGTACTTACACCCATACTAACTGGAAGTAGATGCAACTAGCCGTGTCAATTCAGACCAGTCTTTAGGAAAACTTTCGACACCTAACATCTCACTAATTTTTCTCCAAGATGGAATTTGTGACCAATTAAAATTGACATGATAATTGGACGAACTCTTGTAGCTTCCACTTTGTGAGTTGGTGAACCCGGGGTTTGTATTGCATTTGCATTGGTGTATATAAGATGAGATTAAATATCAAAACCGCACACTTGTACCATCACTCTCCTTGATTTTAAATTAGGGTCTCTTCTATTGAGTATCCTGTGCACTTGAACATTTTTAACCATGATCCATTATGCCAGCTCATCAACCTCCTTTGACATTGATGGGACATTGGTCTATGTATCCACCAGATTATTTATTTTCGATCAAACCCAGATCATCTAAACGATCATCTAAACTATCTTCTGCCAAGAATCCTCCAACATTTGTAGGAGACTCTCACCCTCAAAGGAATCCGGTCTACTATATGAATTCCGATTAATTTTACTTAGAAATTCCGACTGAATTCAACACTCTCCATATCCCCAACCCGTTTCTACACATGATCAAATTCCATCTTGGGCTGACCCATCTTATTTATGTTTCTTCACCAGAATTCATGAACCATTTGAAGAAAAAGCTTCGATTGAGATAAATGACTAGCAAAGACATCAACCCCAACTGACTTAATTTTCTCATCACAATCTTGTTGGGATAGGACAACAATTCACCAAAACACATTCTAACTAGACTTTAATGAAACATTATGACCTAAGCAAACCGAATGGAGTAGCCTGCACCCGATGATCATCTGTTTTGGATTGAACCCACTGATCAAATCTTTATTGATCAACCCGTATACCTCTCCTTTGGACAACCTGCACATCCAGAGGATTGGATTGATGATATCGACACACATAAACCTTATATGTTGACTTCACCGTATGAGGATCCCACCATTCACAACCACGGAAATGGACTCTACTCAACCCAGCATTGCATGCCTGAGTCATCATATGCTGAGTATGAGACCTACAGATTCTCGCAGAATCCTCCCACTGAGCAAACTCCTTCCATAATTTTTCAGAAGAAAATTTCAGAGGATAAGTAATCAAAAATATATTGGATATTCCGAGAAGATCTTCTCCCAACTCGTACATGAAGATGGATGATGAATGATTGGATGTTAAGTTAAAACCATGAGAACCCTTCGAGACTCACAAACTCCATACACCGTAAGGATGACTCTTAGTGACACCTCTGCATACTACTCCCTTTGGGATAACTCTGACTCTGATCAAAACTCCTAATATGCTGTGGAAAGCAGTACATCTACACACTGCAACAAAAAGACCAAAAAATTGAATAAAAAAAATTCAAAAATACCCAAATAATTGAAAAAAAACAGAATGAACCATAAAAATCAAAAGTGGAGAGGATTTGAAGAATTTAGTTCCTACTTTGAGGGGAGCACTGGATAAAAGATTGTTTTTGAACTTCCCTTAAATTAGGCCATTGGACACTTCTCTGACTTGGAAAGATTTGTAAAGAGTAAATTAATGTCGAAAAAGTCAGACAGGAAGAGAATGAAGATCGAAAAACATATATTGTCAATGGCCACGTATTTGATGATGAGAAGAAAGATTAAGAGTTGCAGAGTGGAGCGGTTGCCTTGATTTGACTGTAGAATCAGAGACACAACGTTCACCCATGCCCGAATCAATGACAACTCACCAATCAACATCCTCCCAACCTCCGTATTTGACAAGTTCAAACTATGTCCAATTAGGAAATCAAGAGAGATCGTTCAACTGACTGATCGATCTATAAAACGATAGAGAGGAACAATTTCAGTCATAATTACATTACAAAATGCTCCGATCAAAGTGGACTTCATGATCGTTGGTATTGAGCATCAAGGAGAATTTACCTAGTCTCCTATCATTCTCGGAAGGCTATTCTTAGCCTTAGCTAAGGCAACTATAGAGTACAAAACTCGGAAATCAATTTTACAATATTGGGAGCACTTCTATCTCATCCAATCTTTAAGGAAACATAATATTCAAAGGAAACTCACAAAGCCATCAATATCCATAACCATCAAGCGATAGAAGAGGCCCACCCTATTGCCACAACTGAGATAACAACTATTGAGCAAACCATTGGATCAGAGACTCATCTCGTCCTCCCCTTCCCCATTTCTTGCTCCTCAACCACTATTATGGCAAATACCATGGAAGAACACCTGATACATGACCTTTACCATATATATGGTACTTATGACGAGGAAACATGAGCATGGGCTTACCTGAGTCAGATAAGACCTCCTCTAACTGCCTTGATTCGACACAGGAATGCAACAACATCAAGTCAATTGAGAACAAATATGAGAGAGGTCCGTTGACCAAGGAAGAACATTTCAATGGTTATTCATATGAAGGCCTAATTGTCTGCGCCTCACTCCAAGGACCTTTACCATCACAAACAACACGTACCAAAGTGCCCATTCCAGCTACTCCTTCATTTAGTCAGTTCTCTGGTAAACCAACTATGAAAGTCGCCTTTGACATGTCAGAAAAGGAATCTTCTAATGATTTCTCATCAACTTTGGATAAGGTGATCTTTATTAGTCTGCTTAGTTCGGTAGCCCTGATGCCCTTTCTAAGCAAGCAAATGAATATAGACTCCTGTTGGATGACTCCTACCCCTCACTACTATTCCTCGAGAGCCGACTCTCTTGGTCTCATCAAATATATTAGAATAATCTCTTTTGACCATACTGAGACTGGTGCTTCAAAGTATTCATCATCCGAGGATGAGGCAATTGACCACAAGACTAAGCATGTCTTGATAAAGCAAGTCAAAAATAAGAATGTTTGGAGTACCTCTACCTTTAAGTATTTTTCTTCTAAGGATAACTCTGATGACAACTGGGAATCATCTGCCTCATACTATTCATTTTCTTCCCATCAATACACTCCCCAACATGATTCTTATAAGGATAACAGACAATAGTTGGGAATCACCTGCTTCATTTTCTTCCTATCATTATGACCTCCCACCACATGCTCACAAAAAGATATACCGTAAACCTCCTGAATCATCGACACCCTCCCTCATGACCCCATCGGTTTCCTTTTACATCTTCTTCCTCTACTTAGGCCAAGGCCTAAGTATAGGAGGGGACCAACGACATCTGTATATACCACTCTTCTCATCTACTTTTTCCCTCAACTGCCCCATTTCCACCCTTCTTCCATACTTAGGCTGACCATAGCCTAAGTGTAGGGGGACCCGATGCGTGCTGTATATACTTTCCTCATTCCAATCCCATGTCCTCGTCCACCTCATTTCTAACACTTCTTCCATACTTAGAATATCCTTGGCATAAATATAGTGGGGGGGGGGGGTAATTTCTTTGTTTTTTCTTTTTCACTCTCTCACGCTTAGTCCATGCTATGTCTTCTCTATGCTTCTGGTGCTCTGCGGACACAATACTCGCTAAGTATAGGGGGTGTGTATATACTCTATGTATATTTTATCCATAGTTCGTACTTTCATGTAAGTATATGTGCTTATTTATGTAGTGGGTAACTAACTTGTAAACTCAAAAAAAAACTAACATTGTGTTTTGTGCAACTAATATTTTTGTGTGCATCAAAAGTTTGAAAAAATGGTCTTATTCATTTTTGCACCAAAAATATCTCTTGCATTAAAAGAAGCATTAAAAACCTAAAAAAAACTTGTATGCATTTTACACATTTGCATTTCATCTAACATTACATGTATATGCATTGGTGAAAAGCCCTTGGGTTCTGAATCAAGTTATGAGTAGAAACCAAGAGTGGTCTAGACTTGGCCTTAATCCACCTAATTTTCAAAGAACTTCATCGAGAAAAAGGATTTCAAAAGCTTCAGTTTTTTGAATTAATTTTTCGAGTTCCACATGATAATGTACAAAATTTGACTCTTAGTGTCTTACTTGGTCGCCTCATTCTGGGTACAACTTCTGAATAGCGAATTAATTTTTACTCTCATACTATGCACTTAGCTCAACTCAGACGAGGTGTTGGAAGATTGTGTGAGTCTCTTTTATAGTAGCATGGGCATTTAAAGATTGGATTACAGGTTGAAATAAAGCTTTGGAAATGGGATGGGTGACCGAAGACATTTTTTTCTGAAACCCCAAAACATGTATGGGAAAAAAGATTCCATATCCGTAGGGACACAACAAGATCCACCAAAGCTACTAAAAATCCAAACAAAAAGAAGCCAACTATTAAATATTTGACCAAAAAAGGTCCAAGCTTCAAGACAACCTATAGATCTTGGTAAAGACTTGGCTAAACCAGAAGACTTCACAAGGAGAGGTGACTACACTGGTCACCCTCCAGTTCTTTTCTCCTTCTTCTAAATTTCTCCCCCTTTCAATTGTGAACACAACACGACAGACCTTAGAAGGAAGTACATGACTCCCTGAGGACGAGCTATTGGGAGAGAGGTTTGCATAGCAGTCTAACTTTCTTGATGGGAAGTGCTAAAACCTTTCACACACAAGAGTCAATTGTTCATGGGATATGCTTTGGAAAGATGATTGGTCTAAGATGACTTCTCAGCCGAAAATGTGACAATGATGTGTAGAACTTGGATGCAGATGATTTTAAAACCCTAATTCTCACAAGAGTTTCACCAAACTAATAATCCAAAGGTTGAGTATAGCTCCATTTTCACCTTTTTCTCATGTTCTTGATATGGAACCTAATCTCATTTCACCTCACTTCATTTGTTTTGATGCTAGGGGATGAGAATATTTTAAGTATAGGGGTTGATGAATCTATGATTCATCAATCTAAAAGTGATTAAATAAGCCTAGTTCCCAAAGACTCATCAACATTTTGTCGATTATCTTGCATAATTAACATTCATGCATATGTAAATAATGATGGAATTTTATCATTCATAAGCGCATAAAATAAGAAGCCAAAAATCCCAACCTAATTGACCTGTAAAATAGCTAACTTCCACGATTTTTAACTAATTCATACTAACTCCAAATCATCTAAAACCACCATTATGTACATATGACTAACAAGAATAAAAGGGAAAATACAAAAAAATTCACTCACTGAAATATTTAAGAAATAAACCCAAAAACTAATTCTAAGATGACCGGACTAAAATGTTGATATCTTGCTCGTATAGTGTCCGATTTAATCATACTCACTTTGGACTAATGTAAATTCTATTACCTTGAAAACAAGAACAAGTTCAAGTGAATAAGGGCTCATATGTGAAAGTTGGGTTTTTGGCCTCTTTTACACATTGTGTAACTACTTTTGACCTATTATTTTATGTATTCTTTTTATTCTATTTATTTTTAATTATTTTCTTTGATCAAATTTTTATTAATATGCATAAAAATCCAAAGCTAACATAAAACCATAATCAGATAAACTAACCGAGTCCGAGTCTTCATCGACAGTCTGTACAAAAGTCCTCTTTATCATACTTTTTTTATTTCTTTGTCTTCTCAATTAAAAAAGCAAAAAAAAACATATTAATGTGTAATATTTTTCTTTGATTTTATTGTATTTTTTTATCAATTTTTATCTTATTTAAACATGACAAAAAAATTAGAAAACCTGAAAATCAAGGTATTCTATATACACATAGTACCCCCAAAAATATCACTTTATGCATATGATCTATTTTTATTTTGATCCCTTCATGAAAGTTGTATATCTCATCGAGACATGCAACTTTTATGAATATTTTTTTATTCGAGGTAATTTTCTATTTCTTTCCTATTTTCTTATTCTTTATTTTTGAATTTTCTGGAGTCGACACGTGGCAGCTCCTGGAGTTACCACCTACCACTCATTTTTTGCATTTATTTTTTGTTTATTTATTAACAATAAAAAATATTTAAAAAAAATAAATTAAAAAACACTTTGCCACGTGATGGTCACGTGTCTCCACTACACGTGCCCAACACACACCATTGTCTTCCTCCTTTCCTCTTTAGCCGGTGCTGCCACCTTCCAATCCTGAACCCAATCACCATCCCGATCTTTTACAAGGTACCCCCGATCTCCCACCTTTTGCTAGAAGATCCCTACATGCACATGATTGGCACGCATGGGGTGGAGATTCTACACTGAAACCCCTGGAGATTATCCAATTCACAACTGAGCCCTCACCACCCGCATCACGCGCCCCTTGGATTTTTTGTAGGATCCCCATCTGGGGTTTAGGTAATTCCCTTTACATTCCTCTACTGCAGTTTCTTGCTTTATTTAATTATTGTAATTACAAACAGACTTCTATGTTTGACTTGTTATTTAAACTTCATTTCGCATCATTATTATTCAAAAAATCGCGTTGTGTTCTTCAAATAATTATTTATATTATGGCATGTGATTAATAATTTTATGCTCTATAGTTAATTAATTATTAATATTCTTGTAAAAAATCGCATAGTTTTCCTAGTCTTTTCGTAGAAATTCATTGATAATAAATCATTACTCGAAAAATTGCGAAAAATTCAAGAATAGGAGAATTAATTGTATTTCACATTGTGCCAAAAAATATTTGCATTTTCATGCATATTTTGCTCTGTGAAAATCATTTTGTAGATTTCAATATTTAATTTTAAATAAGTACTAAACTCCACATTTTTAGGATTTAAGATCTTTCTAGGATATTTCGTTTATTGATATATCTTAGATAATTTTAAATAAAATAATATATTTATTATTTATTATAATTAATTATTGAAATTCACCTTGTTTGTATTCATAAATTCATTATTTATTCATCTTGTATCCAAAAACTCTAAAAAAATTACATATCATACCTTTCACCATAATTAACATCTTGACCAAGTTTTATAATATTTGGATATAGTTTGGTGAATAATTTGATCATACTTTTCCACCTCAAAAACTGTGCACGAATTTGATAGACATTAATCAAGCTTGTTCTTTTACCTCCCCGAGTTCAACCCTAGGACTTTCCTAAGCTAAATAAACATAAAACTTCTTTGATTCAATATTGATTAAAATTTAAGTGGTTATTTTCTTGACTAATTCTGATTGCCCACATAGAATGAATGACAAATTCATTTTAGTGCACGACAATTCACACAAACTAACATAAGGGTATTCGCAATTCGTCAGTCCCCACAGGGGCTAAATCTCTAATATTAAAAGCCAGCTTTGGTATTTTTGAATCACCCCCTATGCAGGGGTATTTTATCATTTTGGAAGATGGTCGGGGTAGAGTTGCAAAGTTTCTGAGGGTGCACATAAAAACATGCCCTTTTGGACAGAAATACAATTATGGAGAAGAAGGGAATCTTGGTTGCAAATAACCCAGCTCCTACCATGTGCAAAGCACACACATGGAGACTTGGTCCTAAGCTTGGTCAGGTGTAGTAGCTCTGGGCCACGAGGATGACCTAGGTACTTTAGATGCAGCTCCGTCTCATTGAGGCTTGCGCTATGTAGTTGGAGGCACGAGTTCATCAAGAGCTGTTCGATAAAAAGATCAGACATTTTCTGCTCATCGACAAAGTGTCCTCCTCCTTGCTGCGGCTAAAAGGGATGAGCTCAGGTGAAGGACCTTGCTTCTCTGAAAAGTCTTGAGGTCTACGAAGATTTGTAGAAGATCGACGAAGATCACAAAAGGATGTAGCAACTCGTAGGTCACTGGAGTGCGGTCTCGGTGGTGCTTCGCCAAAGAATAATCTCTAGAACGGAGCCCTATCAGAATCTTTGACCATTAAAGAAATCCTGCATAGGTTAGAAACCAAACAAAGGCTATTGTGTGTATGAAGGTGATGAGTGAGATAGAGATCTAGTGGGTGATATGAAAGCGAAGGCTTGATGGATCCCCTTCACCATTTGTATAGGAAAAAGGTTAAGGGTGAGGGAGGTTTTGGAAAAGAACTGGTACGAATGATACCTCCCACCCGTGCATCTCCAATGCATAGGGGAGGTTTGAAGCTGCTTGGATCGAAATATGGATCTATGTACATGGATTCTATTTGGAAGAAACCAACCAAGAACGAAAGCTACTTACCTAATTGATTGAAGAAGAGCCTTGACAATGGTTGGGTATGTGTTAGAGTTTCAGATAGACCTTTGGGTCTTTGCTTGGTGAGGGCGGTCACCTCGAATCTCTGACAACCAAAGAGTTGGCTGTGACATGGCTACTCCAGCATGGGTCGATACCAAAATCAGAAACTCCATGATTGCTCCTTCAAACACCCTTCTTCCTGTCACAAAGAAAGGGGAAAGGACAGGGCTCACTTCACACTAGGGTGGACAACCACTAATGCATGCAATGGGTAAGTATTTAGAGATGGATAATGACTATGTTTAGGTGGTTTTTGAGCAGTTTCAACCACCGATTTGATCGACAAATAACGACAGGTAATGGAAGTAGGATGTCGGGCATGAGCGATGAAATTTCTTCATCAAGAGATGTCTAGGTCATGGAGAAGGAAGGTGATGATGTTGAGAGAAGGGGAGGAAGTTGGAAAGTTGGAGAAGTTGTAGGTGCTTCATGGGAACAGTTGGAGGAAGACGATGAAGGATCGATCGTTTGATCAAGATCGGATGGTCGCCCTTTAAGATGAATCTGGTGTTTGCGATATGATCTGGGAATCAGATCATGAGGTTGATCTTGGGGTGCCACTGAAGGGTCCTATTGTGATATGAGGATTATATCAGATGGCTACAAAGTGACGCGGGTGGCGACACAAAAAAAGGACATGTGGGCAGCCTAGAGGGTGCCACGTTTCCCAATCAGAATTACATGATTTAAGAAAGACACTATAGAATGAAGAATAAATAATTAGATTCAAAAATAGGAAAAATGATGAACACGAAAATTATAGATCTCAATGAGATCTACAACTTTCATGCAAAAGTCAAAGAGAAATACAGTCATCTATACATACATAAGAATTAAACAAGTAATTACAACAAATATTTTTTATTTATTTTCTCATTTTCTGTAATTTTAAATTATAATTTATGTTATATTAATTATAAAAAAAAGTTAATCTTATTTTTTTAATTTTTAATGAGAAAGGAATACATAAAATAATATTACATCAATAGGTTATTTAATATAATATAATTTGGGTTAATTATATACACCACATAACTAAGTAATTAGGGATAATTTTCAATGAATCTGTACTCAAGTAAGAGAGATAATATTAATAACTTATGATGATAAATCTGGAATTTATCATGCCCTATACTTAATCTAAGCCCTTCCTCGAGCAAATAAATAAAGAATTAGGTAGAAAATTAGATTGATTAGTGAACTCTCTGACAAGTGCATGTGATAAGACAAGGCTTGATTGACTCAGAACACTTGGTTTTGTAACGATCCTAAGACTCTAAGATAAACTTGTCCTAATCAAGAGAAATTCAATTTCTCTAATTATCAGACTCTCAATGTATACAAAGATAGTAAGAGGTATGACTCAATTTGTTGACTGCATTCACAAGAGTAGAGTTAAAATATCACCTAAAGTTCCAAAACCAGAGATTCTCCTAAGGACCCAACCCTCAACACTAGGGATTAAATCTATTCTTACTTCAATCCACTGTCTCTTTAGTTTGTTAGACTTCAAAGTGTAGATGGAAGGCCATACAATGGAGGTAATAAGACTGCATCGTTACTTTTATCCCTCTCATTGGAACAAGGTTTCTCTCAAGTGCTAATACTTAAAACAATTGTATATTTATAATGTTAATAATGTGTTCGTCAAAAGAGATCGAGTCATCTGTACTTATTTTCCTAGGAGTACACCAGGGTACGTCTTCTTATAGTATCTAATATACTTGCACCCATACTTGTAGTGATAACGACACATAACCTTCTTTTTATGTACTAGCCAGACTCTTAAAAGCCTAATACTTGGTCTAATTGGACATTTAAAAGGTTGGGAGCACTTGACTTGAATGTAAGATCATAATGACGTAGCTTTATAATGTAATGAGATTTTCATCATTTTCATTTCATATTTTTCATCATTTTTTCATTTATATATTATATATATTCTTTTAGGCTAGCTCCACTGCTTTTACCATATCATTTATATCATTTTCATTTCATGTTTTTCATCAAATTTTCATCATGTTTTTAATTAATAAATTATGTAAATAATATACCATATGTACGTAATTTAATTTATTCAAACCTACCATTAAGGTGTCTCGTTAAGTTGTTGATACTTTTAATTATTATTTTAATAATTTTGAAAGTTATTTTATTAATTCCACCATTACCATCCTTCCTTCTTTTTCTCTCCATTCAAATTTTAAAATTCAAATTATTTTCTTCTATTTATTTGACTCCTCCTCCCTCATTCCAACTTTATCAATCCTTTGGTGAGAGGAGCCTAATCTCCATGAGCCATCTTATGGTAGAAAGGTGCCTAATCTCCTAGTCGTTCGATGATAGCAAGATGATCTTCGTTGAGGCCATTACGACATTCATCTGCTCCCATTTGGTGAGATCCAAATCCTTAAATTTCATATTTTATCTTGATTAATTGTAGTGTAATTTGTTATTTTAATTTCACAGTCATTTCGTTGTTAAATTTTTAATCGTAGATAATTATTAATCATTGTTCATCGTGACCCGATTCAGATTCGATCTCACTTTCACATCTTAATCCCTACACATTCATGTTCTACCTCACGTGACCACTCGCATCCAACAACACATGATGGTCGAATATCTAGATCCATCCGTCCACCTCGCCGGATCCGCTTTTCCATTCACATTTTCTATCATTTACTTTTGAACCTAGCTGTTGTTCTTGAGTTTGTTTTTATTCTATTTTATTGCTGGTACACGGGATTTTTTAAAAAAAATTACAAAAAAATTAATTGTTGTTCTACAAGAAAAAAATACAAAAAAACAATTTTCTTGGGCAGCATCGTCGCTACTCCTAAATCCGCACCCATCGCCGCCGTCATCCACCACAACTCCAAGCCACACCCACCGCTCGCTACCTCTTGGAGTTGCATCACCACCGCAACACTCCTCCATCGCCATCTCTTTCTGCTCACAACATCACCACTCCCCCTTTGCCTCCATAGATCTCCATTGTCGTCGACTCGAGCCCGCATCTTCGCCAACGCTCGCGAATGGAGGGTGTGTGTCACCGTCCTCTTCCTTAGATCTAGGCACCTCTAGGTCTGCAAGTCTGCACTACCAACCACCTCACAACACCTGCAGAGCTCCATCGCCATACATTCACTATCTCCATCATTCGGAGAAGAAAGGAGAACAACCACTACCATCACCATCCTTTTGTTTAGGGCAAGAAGGAACAAAACCCGCATTTAAAACCTTATTATATTATGGACAAATATCAGGTCAGTCCCTATATATTTCCATATTTGCAATAAAAAATCACCGCCAAGAGCCTAGCACGTGCAACACACACTCTTCACTAGGTAAATTACAGATTTTCCCCGAAGTTAATTTATTGTTTTGTTTTAATGGAAAAACCTTGAATAATTGCTATTCAGTCCCTACTTTCTAAACTATTTTGCATACTTTTATCATTGAAATAAATATATTTTATTAGTTAATAAGTTCTAGAAAAATCATGTTATGCTCATGATTTGTGTCTCTTCATAGTGTAAGTTCCTCATTGCATTTTGTTTCCAATTTCTATTATAAAAATTAAAAACATCACGTTTTCTGTGTTTGAAATTAGAAAATTCATAAAAATTCAAATATTATAGTAAAAAATCCAAAAATCTAGAATAATTGTCTTTTTATGCATTATATTTCCTATGCAAATTTCATGCATTAAATATTTTTAAAACTCTAAAAATTTTTAAATATCAAAAATATTTAAAAAGTCATAAAAAATATAGAAAATTCTAAAAATAGTGATTCCACTTTCGGTGTGTAGATAATTTATTATAGTTTTTAGGAAAAATAAATCCAACAATTTTTGATTTCATTTTAAATTTTTAAATTGCTAAATATCCTTGCTTATTTACTGTTTGTTTTTTCCCCTATTTTTATTCATTTTGAAAATCTTAAAAATTTGAAAAATATTTAAAAAATCATTAAAATACTATAAAAAATATAAAACACAAAATAATTTTATTTAGGCTTTTATGATCATTTTTATAGATCAAACAAAACGACACCGTTGCTCGGGAGGCACGACGAGGGTAAGGTTTTTCATTTGACCTACTATTCTTGATTGTAAAATTCTGTCTTTATTTTTTTTTACGTTTATTCATATTCATATTCATCGTGTTTAATTCATTAATTCATTCTCATATCTTTTATACTTGATTCTCTTATATATTCTTTCTTTCCTTTTTCTTGCCAGGGCCAGATGAGCTGGAGCGGTTTTTTTAGGAGCGTCGGTGCACCAAGCAGAGGTGACTTGTTTCTTCATCAAGTTGCAGGAGAGTGCAAGAGGAGGAGAAAATTTGAGAGAGACTAATATTTGGAGTGAATATAGCTTAGATAGATAGCATTTATTTATTCATTCAAACTTTTGTAAAAAGACACTATATACCTTGTTTGGAGGGATGTTTCGCCAAGTGCCAGTGCACTTGGGGGACCTCACCGGTTTTGTTTTCATCACTTTATTTTATTTGTTTCATGAAGTTTTCATAGTAACCCTAATGATTGCTTTAATTAATTTTATTGATTTAGGTAATTAATTATGTCCAAAAATCCTAAACAAGAATCCTTTACCTATAGAATTTAACGTAGTTGGACCTGGTCAAATTTAACTAGTTCTCATCCGTTAAAAGAAGCTACTTGTAGGACAATTCACCTGCATCATATAGGTTAGTTTATTTTCCTATATTTAAATTCTACACGGATCGCCCAACATGTAGAGTGCTAGCGATAATGTACACATCTCTAACCCCTACGTACATCATTGTATTTAATTGCACATGGGCTTTTCTATTTCCTCCTTACTTTCAATCACATAAAGTAAAAAGGAAATTGGACACTCGAAAGGCGATTCACTGAAAATATTCAAAAAAAGTGAAGATTGAAAACAAATTAAAAATTAGGACTGCTAATATCACTTGGACCCTTAACATTAAACGTCATTGACACATATCATTGTCTTGGAAGAGCAATCACCTCATTGTATTCACATTTTATTTTCCATATACACATTAAGGATTAGCGCCTCAATCCCACGCTTCCTACGTGTTGTAAAACCTTGTGTTTGATCATCTAACTCTAAAATTGAGAAGATAATTGATGGAATCTTCACGGTATTGATGAATCCATGATTCATTAACATTCTATCACATTTTGTCTTAAAACTCTTAACAAATTCATGTAAATATCCATCAATTCCCACCTTTTATCAAAACCTAAGTCATGAATAGAAATGCACTTTTATGCATCAAAACATGAAAATAAATAAAAGAATAAAAATAAAGAAAAAATAAGGCATATTGTAAATATGTATATATATGTACAATATGACTTATAAAATATAAATATAGCCAAAAGATATATTTATACAACCTAACCCCCGAGACCATTTCAGCATGGGTTGGTCGACAAACAAACAAGTAGGAGAGATAAGGAAAGAAAATCATAAAAATAATTTAATATACACTCCACACATTCTTCACTAATTATCAAATAATTATTAAATATTCATTAATTTTTATTTAATTCATATGTGCTTATTTTTCACCAACTCTTTTCCTAGTTATTTGTAAAAATGTATATAAAAATAAGTTAAAAATATTATCCTATATATGCAAAGAAATCCAACTCTCAAATTGATAAAGTCTCAACATTTGAACATCATAACTTTCGCATACAAACTCCAATTTCACTTTACTCAATTTTAAAGTTCATAAAATAATATTCTCTAATTAATGAGGTGATTTCCTTAAAATCAGAACCCGTTTGCAAAAAGTCGATTTTGGGATCTAATGATAACGAGGTTTCTGGGCTATTTATTTTATTTAGAACATATGATTTATAATTTTATTAATTTTATAATTTCTAATTCTTGTCGTGATATTTTATTTTAATAATGATTTATTTCAGAATTTTTGGAGCTTAATTATTATTTTAATTAAATCTAAGACTCTAATATAGAGATGAAATTGAACTACATAACTTCTACCCGTATTTATTAATATACCTAACCAATTTATTAAAATGTATAAAAATTCATAAAGACCTTATTTATTATCCTAATATTAAGAAAATATTAAATTAATATGTAATTTATTATTTATTAAATTTAAAAGTCAAAACCTATTTATTAAAGTATTATTTATACTTATTTCTTAATATAATATATATATTTCATAAATTATTTATTATTTTAAAACTAATTATTCCATAATTTAGATAAATTAATTATTTATATTTTTTTGTTTTTATACCAATTTAAAATAACGTTGTTTATTGTTTATTATATAATTTATTCTATATATTTATCATTTGGCCAACCAGGTGTTGACACGTGTCAGCACATGGTGTCTTCTTCTCCAAGAAGCTGTTGCAGCTTCTGTTCTACCGGTCGACTTTCACCTAATTCTCCTGTGCCTCTCCTAACCTTTTTCTTCCATCCAAGCCCTCTATCTTCTTCTCCTAACTACCATGATACACGACCACCCTTATATCCATCCTAGTTCCTCTCCATTTCATCTATTAATAGCATTCAAGTTGGCACAAGCCAACTAGCTCTCCAAAACTCTCCTAAACCCCAGTTTCAGTAGCCGACTAACCAACTTCCAAGCCTCACTCTACCTCATTTCGGCCGTGACAGGGCCTGAGGTTCGCCCCCGGTGGAAGAAGGTTGACAGGAGGAGACGTTCCAAGGTTGGAGCACTGCCTTGCATCGCACCACCGTCGCGTCGAGCTCCGAGAAGACTGCCTCGTCGAGCTACAACCAGAAGGTCATACGCTTTCGATTTCACAGGTCAGTCCTCCATCTTTTACTATTTCTTTCTCAATATCCGTGCTGAGTTTATCCGTGTTAAGCACGTTATTAGGACACTTTAATCTCCATCTTAGACATACTCCCAAATCACACCAAGAAACCATTGAAAATTCACTCAAAAGGGCCTCATATCTCTTCCATTTTCACTATTTCCTGGAAGCACATTGTTAGATATACGATTTCTTAAGTTTCTTGGCCGATTTCGTCAGAAATCGAGCAACATAAATTCATTTGCAGGTCTATTTTATGATATGGAGCAACAACTCATCAACTAGAGCTCTGAAGACCCAAGAAGATCAAAGCATCATCGTTTTCACTCCAACTTCCAAGATTAGTCAGACCGTCCTTCTTCACCAGCTACTAGCCATCGATCTAGATCACCTATGGTAGAGATCCACCGCAGGCGAGCTCGAGGGGGGTAGGAGACACCCCTCTGGCCCTGCAGGAGGCCAAAGATTGTCGCTACCCATCGGATATAAATCGGAGAAGACATACTCAACCGCGCAGAGGAGCGGAAGACCCTCAAGAACATGGGAGCACAGGCTGTAGAAACGTGTCCAGTAGCTGACGATCGAGATTGCGTGCAGTCTTCTAAGCATAGTCGTTCATCCCGAAATAGTGTGAAGATTGCAACTTAAGTCCGCCAGAGTTCCAGAATCTCAGAAGAGCTTAAAAGTTTCTAGAAATTACATTGAGGTCCCTATGTAGGGACCTAAATGTAAAAAACTTTATTTTCTTTGCATTTTAGTCCCTACTAGTGACCTTTTTGTAATAGAACATAGAACTTATTTTTGTAGTTATACCCCTGGTTTGTAGGGGTTGTTTGGACCTCGATTGTCGTATTTTTCGCGACTCTTCTAGGGTAGCTTCATAACTACCCAAGATACTTTTCTGGTATTTTTTCGCATTTTTTCATCATTTTGTCTTGTTAATTTGATTTTAGCAATCGTGAGTTGGTTTTGAGTCAATTTTTGAGTCTTTTTGTAAAATCAAGAATAAATAGAGTATTTTTTTAAATTCTTTCTTATATCAAAAGCTGAGCTTTTAATATTCTGCCTCCTTGAGTTCGACCCAGACACACTTACCTGGTAAAATAAATAGTGTAGATGAAAATAGGAGAGAGAAGCCTATTCACTTCACTTCTCTCTCTCTCTCCCCTTTTTCATTGATTTTTGTTTGATCAACGTGGATCCCTCTTTGCGGTTTTCTATATCGACATCATCATTAACCGCAGGTCAGACCTGCATTATCAAAATGACACTGTTGCCGGGGAGCTATTGTTTTTATATCGCCTTTTGATTCTAATTTTGAAAATTCTTGATATTATTGGTTTTTTATTTCTCTCTCAATTGTTGATTGGTATCCGATTTACAGATTTTCTTCGGTTTTTACGGTTTTCATGTTTCTTTGATTCTTTAATTTGTTTTACGACTTTTTGTGTGCTTCTTATTTTTCCTAACTAATCTTTGCAAGGCCTGCAGGTTCAACCAGCTTCCTCGGAAGCTGAAGCAGTTGAAAGTGAATATGCCGATCTTTTCTCTCACGAGTCGGTTACTGAGGGAAGAATTTGTTAGGGTTTCTCTTGTAATGTTTTTGTAAAAAAAGGGGCACTTGCCCGTGTTTTTGTATTTTATTGAAAGGGGCCCCGTAAGGGAATCCCGACTTGTACCTCCCCTCAATTTTTCTCGGGGTCTGCTTCACCGAGTGTCGTGCATTTGGGGGAGCAGGGCACCCACCACGATTTTTCTCGCATCACCGTATTTTCACGATTTTTTACGAGGCCAGGTGCTTGCTTAGGTGTTTTCGAATCCTATGTGATTGTGCCTTCGTAGATAGTTTCAGGGCTCGCAACCTAGGTGCAGGATTTTAGGATTTATAAAAAAACTAAATAAAGACATTTGTTCAACACTTGTCTAAAAAAGATCCAAAAAATAGAAAACCAAAAATAAAATCGGGACTGCTTAAAGTATCTGACTTTAAAATAAACTTAAGGATCATTTGATTTGGGAGAACAAACCCAACACTTCAACTGTAGGTACATTTCCAGATTTTGTGAGTGAGAGATGGCACTTAAGGCTAGAACCAGAGTCCGTATTTCCTTCAAGATACTACTTAGTCAATACACCTGATCACTATTCTTCAGTGGGTATGCTCGGGTAGCCGGATATGGTTCAAGTTTACTTAGCAGAGTGGGAGGTTTAGAGGACACTGTGTAAGGCTCTGCCCTCAAGCAACACGGGTAGCCGGAAATGGTCCATAGTTACTCCCATAGTGGCTGAGAACAAGTGATTTTCTGTAAGGACTCGAGATAGTGTTGCGGGAAAATTTCGGACACCTAACAGCTCACGATAACTGGTGAATATATTTGTATGCCAAGATAACCTTAATACCGACAAGATAAACGATCGAACTCTTAAGGTCACCATCGGGTTGTGTTGGTGAATAAGGGGTTTGCTTTGTGTTTGCTTGTTAGGCGTGAGTTACTATGTCTTATACGCATTCTCCTATCTCTCTTGATTTGACAACGTGCTCTCCCGATTACTCTCTTGATATCGAAGATGGCGACTCGACGACTATTTTGCTCAGGCTCCGTAAGCTCTTGATCTTTCACCGTCCGTCGTACATTTTCACAAATTCGAGATGACTCTCTTCCCGAGTTGGTCCCATCAGATTCCGAGGAGAGTTAGACCTAGACTCCCTCACCTCCCAGCCCGACTATTGAGGTAGACCCCCGCCTCAATCCGTCGTTACTTTCTCCAACCGATTTTTCGCTGAGTTCTTATGAGAAGTTTTTCTTTCCGAAGATTTGAAGCATATGGCTCGTGTAAAAGGACTAGTAGAGGAGCTATCAGCCGAAGAACATCATGCTGATGGAAGATCGGATCCAGCTGTAAATATCACAATTAGGATTCTTGATACATTACAACAGATGAATATTCAGATTAGAGACCAATTCAGAACACAGAATGAGTTGCGAGCTGAGATCGCTGTGCTGAGTGTAGAAGTTAGGAACCCATTACCACCTGCAGTGGTTCCCGCTACTTTAAGAGATGAGTATGAACCGGGAGCTAGGATGCTACACCATTGGATTCGTCTACCGCTGAATCAAGGGTCATACGAGCTAAGACCGTCCTATATCTCTTTGCTTCCCAAGTTTTATGGGAACACTACAGAGGAGCTATTTACCTTTCTACATCAATTTGAGATGATTTGTGGTACGAATAGTTACCCAAGAGTTACACAGGAGGCTGTTCGCCTCAAGGCCTTTCCCTTCTTCTTAGTAGATAAGGCGCTCTACTGGTTGAGTCACTTAGGGAGAGAGATTTCTACATGGGACGATCTGAAGTCCATATTCCTGCGTAAATATTTTCCTCTGGGAAGGACGAACATGATGAGGAGTTAGATCTCCAACTTTACGCAATTACCGAATGAATCTTTCCATGAGGCATGGGATCGATTCAAAGATCTTATGGAGAGATGTCCTCATCATGATATACCAATGAAGGTACTTGTATAGATTTACTTTGGAGGACTCCAGCCGGATATTCAGGGGCTTGTGAGTGCTGCATGTGGCGAAAACTATCTGATACGGGATGCTGATTCTGTCTGGTCCATCTTCGAAGGGATGGCAGAAAACTCGAGAGTCGTCGACTCTACTCAGGCACTCTAGAAGACCCCTTAGCCACCGCATCACCAAGAGCATCATAAGGTGGTAAACATTTCAGACTCTAAATCCAATACCAACATGGGTTATATCAACGAGAAGTTAACGTTGGTAGATGCGATTTAGAAGCAAGTTCAGGACTTGCAGCCGCTGAGAGAGCTGGAGTAACTCTCATCTCCGCCACATCAGTTGAGAGATCTTATGAAGAAGGTACAAAACTGCAACTTCAGTATCAACAGGGTCAAGATTCTTCGACTTCACGGAGATCTTTACCTGCTCCACCCACCCGACAGATCCTTTTCATCCAGAATGAGCTGAAGACTCCACAGATTGATTGGCAGGAGGATCAGCCTCATGTCAATTCCGGTCAGATCACCAATCATGTAGGCATCGATGTTTATGCTCAAGCCACTCTTGAGATCAACAGAATATGGTACACTCTGATTCAACAATCGAGTGTACATCATAATCAACATCAGCAATATAGTCATCCGTAGCATGGACGTCCACATTTTCAGCACCGATAACCTTACATGCATCAACAATATCACTAGCACGCATATCACAGACCGCATTCTTTTCAGTATCCTGCTACACATTCACAGACACATCATTACCAACAACATCAACAATCTTCCTTCACACCACAGAGATCGCCTCAGCCATACACCTCACAACGACACATTCCTAGGCAGGAGAGATTAGAAAGCCAAGGTCACCACATAGAGTCTGAGATGTCTTCACAGGCCTTGGTACTAAACCAGATCATGGATATGTTGAGTACATTCCAGACTGTACATAGGACAGAGATGGAGCAGGTTAACCGTTGTCTGGATGAGTTAACAACGCCTAAGACCACTCTCCTAGCCCAACCTCAGATGAACCTGAACAACAAGAGGAGGCATTCAGATCAGGTAGACAACACTACATGTACGATATATTTTCCTGAATTTTTATCTAACTTCACTTGTCTTAGGAGCGGTAGATCACCACGAGCACCTGATAGAGTAGAGGAGGGGGCGCATGAGGAGCGAGAGCCAATCCATGGTCACACACATTCTGATTCTAAGGACGAGGACCACGACGATAATGAGGACCACCATAATATCCATCTTGATTATTAGAGAGAAGGGAGCGATGCAGAAACTATTGATAGGGACACAGGTGAGTTGGATGATGATTTCATGCCAGACCATGTGGATACTCCCGATGCAGATTTCTCTTCCCATGTTTTAGAGAGTTTTGTACATACTTCTGAGACTCTCAATGTACACACTGATTCCACTCCTGATATGAAAAGATGCTGATTTTTTCATTCCTAAGATTGTCCCTTTTCCCTATGCCTTGTATGGAAAAGGAAAGAAAAACACCAAAAATAATGTTGTCACTCCAGAGATTGAGCGATTATTGAAAGATCACATCTTTTTGAAGATTCCACTTCATGATGACTTGGATCACTTTCCTACGCTCAAGAATCAGTTGAGGAACAATACATAACATGTAGGAAAAGAAAGTCACGATTTGAGAAGCATGTATTAATCAAGGCGACTTCATGTGCTATTCAGAATAAGGTACCTAATAAAAAGAGAGATTCAGGAGCTCACTATGTCACATGCCAGATTTCAGATGCTACATTCCTTTATACTCTCTTAGATAATAGCTCCTCAATTAATTTGATACCATCTTATTTGCTTGAGAATCTCAATCTAGGTCCTCTTTACAAATCACGAGCGTTACTTCAGCTTGCAGATCAATATGCGAAGAGACCTAGAGGTGTGTTGCGGAACATTATCATGACCGTTCAGGGCTTGCAGTTTCCAGTGGACTTTATTGTCCTAGACATGACATTCCCTACCCAGTTACACCTTGCTCCAATTATTCTCTTCAGATGATTGTTCACATACAGAGACAGAGTTAATATTAGATTTAGATGAGCAGTCACTTGCAGTAGACATCTCACTGCTGTAGATTGAGAGTACACATATTCCAACACGAGTGTCAGCTGATTACATTTCACAGATAGTATAGTCTATTCAGCATAGAGAGTCGGATGTTGTAATGGTTACACATATAGACACCTTCTATAGTCCGACTCCAGAGATTCATATTTCATAAACTACATAAATATCTAAACTAATTTATTAGAATCCATTAAAATTCATAAAGACCTTATTATTATCATAATAGTTAATAAAATATAAATTTAATATGTAATTATTTTTTATTAAATTAAAAATTCAAAACCTATTTATTAAAGTATTATTTACACCTATTTATTAATATAATAGTCTTATTTCATAAATTATTTATTATTTATCAAAACTAATTATTCCATAATTTATATAAATTAATTATTTTTATTTTTGGTTTTATACCAATTCAAAATAAAGTTGTTTATTATTTATTATATAACTTATACTATATATTTATCATCTGGCCAACCAGGTGCTGACACTTGTCAACACTTGGTGTCTTCTTCTCCAAGAAGCTGTTGCAGCTTCTGTTCTACCGGTCGACTTTCACCTAATTCTCCTGCACCTCTCCTAACCTCTTCCTTCCATCCAAACCCTCCATCTTCTTCTCCTAACTACCATGATACACAACCACCATAGATCCATCCTAGTTCCTCTCCCTTTCATATATAAATAGCCTTCAAGTTGGCACGCGCCAACTAACTCTCCAAAACTCTCCTAAACCCCAGTTTCAGTAGCCGACTAACCAACTTCCAAGCCTCGCTCTACCTCATTTAGGCCGTAACAGGGCCCGAGGTCCGCCCCCGGTGGAAGAAGGTTGATCGGAGGAGTCATTCCAAGGTTGGAGCACCGCCTTGCATCGCGCCAACCTTCGCGTTGAGTTCTGAGAAGATCGCTCGTTGAGCTACAACCAGAAGGTCATACACCTTCGATTTCATAGTTCAATCCTCCATCTTTTACTATTTCTTTCTTGATATATGTGCCTAGTTTATCTGTATTAAGCACATCATTAGGACACTTTAATCTCCATCTTAGAGGTATTCCTAAATCACACCTAAAAACCATTGTGAATTCACTCAAAAACGCCTCATATCTCTTTCATTTTCACTATGTCCTGGAAGCACATCTTAGATCTGCGATTTCTTAAGTTTCTTGGTTGATTTCGTCGCAAATCGAGCAACATAAATTCATTTGCAGGTCTATTTTATGATCTGGTGCAACAACTCATCAACTGGAGCTTTGAAGACCCAAGAAAATCATAACATCATCGTTTTCACTCCAACTTCCAGGATCAGTCAGATCGATCTTCTTCACTAGCTATTAGCCGTCGATCTAGATCACCTATGGTGGAGATCCACCGCATGCTTGCTTGAGGGGGGTAGGAGACACCCCTCTGACCCTACATGAGGCCAAAGAACATCGCCAGTCGTCGGATATAAATCGGAGAAGACGTGCTCATCCGCGTGGAGGAGTGGAAGACCCTTAAGAACACAGGAGAGCACAGGGTGTTGACACGTGTCCAGTAGCCGATGATCCAGATCGTGCACAGTCTTCTAATCAGAGACGTTCATCCTGAAACAGTGTGAAGAATGTAACTTAAGTCCGCCAGAGTTCCGAAATCTCAGAAGAGCTCTAAAGTTTCTAAATTACACTTAGGTCCCTGCACAAGTGTAACAAACTTTATTTTCTTTGCATTTCAGTCCCTGCCAGGGACCTTTTTATTACAGAACATAGAACTTATTTTTGCAGTTATACCCCTGGCTTGTAGGGGTTGTTTAGACCTTGATTTTGTCGTATTTTTCTGTGATTCTTCTAGGTTAGCTTCATAACTACCAAAGATACGTTTCTGGTATCTTTTCCATGATTTTTAATCACTTTATCATGTCGATTTGATTTTTGCAATCATGAGTTACTTTTGAGTCAATTTTTGAGTCTTTTTTGTAAAATCAAGAATAAAGAGAGTATTTTTTGAGATTTCTTTCTTGTATCAAAAGCCGAGGTTTTAATATTCTGCCTCCTTGAGTTCGACCCAGGCACACTTACCTGGTAAAATAAACAGTGTAGATGAAAAAAAGGAGAGAGAAGCCTATTCACTTCACTTCTCTCTCTCTCCCTTTTTCATTGATTTTTATTTGATCAATGCGGATCCCTTTTTGCGGTTTTCTACACTGACATCATCATTAACCGCAGATCGGACCCACGTTATCGGGTCTTCACATTGTGTTGAGTTGGTGAATTGGGGGCTTTCATTGTGTTTATTTGTGCTTGGTGTTGAGTTTGTTACATTCATTTTCTCAAGATCATTAGCAATCTCTTAAAAAAATCATCACCACTCATGTTTTCCCTCCCTCCCACCCTTCACTGTGAGGGACAATGCTATCTCATATTTCCCAAGATCAGATCCCTTCACTCTGGAAGGTCAATGATATCTTTTATCTTGCCTAAGATTTCTTTGATCTTGACATTTCTGATCCATTAGATAGTTTTTCTTTTACTTTGAGAGAGAACCCGTTATTTGAATATGATCATTAGTTCTCTCCCTCAAATCATCCTGATTTCTATAATTTTCTTGAGGGTTATTTGTAGGCGATGTTTTCTCTATACTCGATTTCACTCCCTAGTTGTGCAATTCGATTTGTCGGATCACGAGATCGAGTTTCTGATTATTCTAAGTTTTCTGATTCTTCCGATACTTCTGATCTATCTGTGTTTGACATTTCTTCTCTTCGTGATGACCCTCACAAGGATGAGCCAACCCTTGAGTTATTCGATGCTACACCTGATCTCTCTTCATTACATGCATCAGATATCTGCTTTCATATCGAGTCTCCTGATCTTGACCTTTCATACATTTTTAAGACAGTGATTGACGTAGAGAATTCCATGATAGATTCTTCCTTCTCCACATTCCATTTTTCTGCCCCCAACCATTCTCTCCACTCTAACCATGAGTTGAAGATTTCTTATGTGCTACTGGTGCCCGATTTTATCTACACATCTATTTGCCAAGTTGCAGACACCCGCTTGATTGCTTATCTGGGTGTCAACATTCACACTATTGACCATGTTGTTGTTCTCACACTGAGACAACAATGACGGAACGGTATTCACATTACATATCCCGTCCTGAACCTTCATACTTCGTTGTCCTAGCCTTTGCACCTAATTAGGGGTGTAAACTGTAGCGTTTATTGAGAGGCACGTCAACAATGTCTACCTTCTATATATGTGTTTCATCCTGATTTGCTCCTTCCTTCTTTTTTGTTATCATCAACTTCTTGTCTATATTTGTGTGCTATACTTAAGATTTACTCTATCCTAAGTATAGTGGGTGAATGATTTGTGTTGTTCATATTCACCCTGTTTAACTCTTGTTGTTGCTTATACTTAGGGATACTCTACCCTAGGTATAGGGGCAGTGATGTTGTTCATATCGTCTCTTTTGTGTTTTTATTCTTCTGGTCTCTCGATTGTCCCCCAACTTGTTGATATTCTATACTTAGGGCTACTCTACCCTAAGTATAGGGGGGCAAGACGAGCTATTGAGTCTGTCAATTCTCTTCCTTGGTTTTTCCCTTTTGTACAGTAATCTATACTTAGGATTAACTAATCCTAAGTATAGGGGGGCATCACCAACTTTTATTCATTCCTTGAGTCATTATTGTATAGTGTTCTTTTCACTTTTATATACTTAGCGTGAGTTATGTCTTCCTTTGCAGCTCTTTAATCACTATTAGGACATAGTTAGAGCTAAGTATAGGGGGTGTTGTATATTGCATATATACTTAAGACATAACTCGTACTTTCAAAAATGTAATTATTCTGTATATTATTCGAATATGTATATAAATACATAAAATCCATGTGTGTATATAGAATTTGGTCACCTTCCATCTTCAAAAAAATAATAAAAACACAAAAAAAATAAAAAAACAAAAATCCTCGTATAATTTTTTTTGTATAAACCTTGTATATACTTGTATATATTTTACTAAATCTTTTTCATAGAAAACTAAAAAAATCTCTCTAAAAACTTTCTTTGTATATATTTCTTGCATTTGCATACGCATTTTTTAGGATAATATTGACATTTAAACTAAGTCTGGAATAAAATTGAAGAATGGAGCTTAGTTGGACCTTCATCCACTATTTTAGAGGAACCTTATAAGAACTGGAGTTATGACTTTTCAGGTCTTAGCGACTTAATTTTTTGAGTCCATATGACTATGTTTACACGTCTTCTTGATTAGTCTAAGTAGAATATTTAACAACACATGCATGATTCTTCTAGACCATGGATTATCTTGGACAAGCACTCTACATGTAGCTCTTCATGGAGGAGGTAGTGAGGAGACATAATCTTTGGCTTGGGGTAGTACACGAGTATGTAACAACTAGTAGGAATATCCATCCTCCTCTAGGGAGGGTAGTGTATCTCAATATGATCTAGTAGCATTGAGATCCAAGATGCTGTGGGTTGCAATATTGCTTCAAAAGAGGGATAGTCTACAAGCTCAAGAGGAAAAACTCCTTATGTACATGCTGCACCTTGTATATATTTGAGAAAAAAAGGAAAAAAATGCAGAATCTCCAAAAGTAGGTAGGCCTGATTGAAAAGTAAAATGCCCATCGAAGTGTATATACAAGTGAAAAAAATAATAAGAAGAGCTTCAAAGAAAATTTTTGTAAGCTTGCAGCTGGATGACTTGGCTACACTAGTCATGCATCCAAGGATAGGTAGCTACACTGGTTACCGTCCATTCTTTTATCTATCTCCTCTTCTTGAGCTAGTTGTACTTGAACTTAGAAAGGAATATCCCCGTTACTCGAGGAAAGAGTTGCTAGACCGGTGGACTAGAGCTACCTTGTTGAGAGCGGCTGTTTCTTTGATACTTTTGAGATGGGGAGCTAGAATTCACTTACAACGTACAAGTAAAGATACATAGTCATAATAATTTGTGTATATAGACTTGTTCTGACCCAACTATTGAGGCGACCTGAATAGAAGTCTTGTGGAACTTGAAGGCTCTTAGGTTTTAAATCCTTTTCCCATTAAGGTTTCACCACACTAATAATCCAAAGGTCTGACAGAGCTCCATACTATAATTTTATAAAGATAAGTTTAATATTCAATATTATCCTAATTTCTTTATTTTTCCTTTCTTTTTATTTTATTCACTTATTCTTTCAAATAAGTGTTTGCTAAGGGACTAACAAAGGTAAGAGGGATGATGAATATGCATTTCATCATCTTTATTCATTTATTTTAGCTTAAAATCCCATATAAACACATGTATATATAATAAATCCATATTCTTTTTAGCTTGCATCTGTGTGTAAATATTTTACATTTACTATTATTATAATCTAAATTAAATAAATAAAGAAAAAAGGAAAAATAAAGAAAATAAAAAGACTGTATATATGTAATAGACACATGTTGACTTGAACCTAAGAGAAGGTCAATACTTGACCTAATCGACTAAAATTAAAGTAGGGGGAGACAAGGTCTTTAATTAGAAAATCCAAATTTTTTTGTAAATACTTTTCATTTTTATTTTGAATTTATTTTGGTGTATATTTATATAAAACTTATACTATTTTATTTATCCATAAATTTACCTCAAATTAAGTAAATTTCTTAATATAAGTTGTAAATAAAAATGTTTTCTAAATAATAAAAACAATTGTAAAATAAAATCATGTACATAATAAAAATAACTACACGCAAAAAAAAGTCGTAAAGCAATTATTGAAAGACAAATTTGACTCCATATGAACTCGAATTGAATCAAACCCACTTCCACCGTATTCTAATTTAAAGTATCTTTAAAATGGCAATGGTTTCATAATTTTTGGACTTATGGTTTGAAAGATGTTTTTTGAGGTGGTTTTTGTAATTTTACCATTTATTTAATGTATATATTTATCCTTATATATATATATAATGTATTTGTAAATAAGTGGAAATATTTCTATAGTAATTATGTAATATAAAAATAAAAAAATTAAAACATAAAATAAATTAATTTCCTTGTTTAAATATGTATATATTGTACCATATGTATATATTATAAGTATATAACTTATTTCCTAAATAGTCACAATAGAAAAATTAAACAATTAACATTTATTATTTAAATTAATAAAGTGATGAAAATATTTTAATTAATTAATTAAGGGATATTTACACCCATAACCTTGAGTATTCTCGTAATTACAATCATAACCTTGCATAATCATGAATTACGTCCAAGACCCAAATAAATGCTCCATTTTACACCCATTACCTTCCTTTAGTCTAGTTCATTAACTTAACATGATGGTTGAGTTAATCTAACTAATCTCTAATGGTTGGGATTAATTTTTTTTTAAAATAATATCACTTGTATTTGGGGCTTGCAGGCTTGGGACAAAGATTTGCAAGGCGTGACAGCGTGGGGTTGCAGGAGGCGGAAGTTGAAAGGCGGTGGGGCAGCCGTCCCAGGCGGCAGGACGGGAAGTGGAGGATGGATAGGTTTGTTGCAGGTAGCCATGGGAGGTGTATAGGGGGGTAGGGAGATGGCGGGGGCTTGCTTGCAACTAGGAGTTTTGACCGGGGTGGATGTGGGTATAGTTTTTGTCATATTTTATTGAAAGTACACATGATTTTTAAAAAAAATTACAAAAAATTCAACAGTTGTTCTATAGAAAAAAACAAAAAAGTTTTCTTGAGTGGCATCGTCGCTACTTCTTGATCCACACCCATTGCCATCATCGACCACCACAGCTACAAGCCATGCCCGCCGCTCACTACCTCCTAGAGTCACATCACCATCGCAACCTTCCTTCATCGCCATCACCCGACCTCCTTCTACGCACACCATCACCACTCCGCCTTTGCTTCCATAGATTTTCATCGTCGTTGACTCGAGCCCCGTATCTCCACCAACACTCGTGAACGGAGGGTGTGTGTCTCCCTCCTCTTCCTTAGACCTAGTAAACTCTAGGTCTGCAAGCCCGCACCAATGACCACCTTGCAACACCTGCAGAGCTCCATTTCCACATGATCGCCATCTCCATCGCTTAAAGAAGAAAGGAGAACAACCACTGCCACCGCCACTCTTCTATTTTATGGCAAGAAGGAACAAAGCCAACATCTAAAACCTAATTATATTTTGGGAAAATATCAGATCAGTCCATGGAAATTTCCAAAATTGCAATAAAATACTTTCCAGAGCCTAGCACATGCAACACATACTCTTCACTAGGTAAATTGCATATTTTTCCCGAAGTTAATTTATCATTATATCTTAATGGAAAAACCCTAAAGAATTGCTATTCAGTCCTTACATTCTAATTTTTTTCATGTCTTTATCATTGAAATAAATATTTTTTATTAGTCAATAAATTCTAGAAAAATTATGTTATGCTCCTAATTTGTGTCTCTTTATAGTGTAGTTTTCTCATTCCATTTTATTTCCAATTGCTATTATTAAAAAATAAAAAAAAAATCACATTTTCACTGTTTGAAATTAGAAAATTTATAAAAATACAAATATTACATCAAAAATTCAAAAAAATCAGAATAATTTTCTTTTTATGCATTGTATTTTCCTGTGTAAAATTTCATGCATTAAATATTTTCAAAACTTATAATTTTTAAAATATCAAAAATCTTAAAAACATAAAAAATTGTAGAAAATTACAAATTAGTGTTTCCACTTTCTGTGTGTAGATAATTTGTTATAGTTTCCAGGAGAAATAAATCCAACAAATTTTTATTTCACTTTAAATTTTTAAATTGCAAAATATCCTACTTGTTAACTATTTGATTTTTTCCTAGTAATATTCATTTTAAAAATCTTAAAAATTTGAAAAATCATCCAAAAATCACTAAAAACAGTAAAGATATTTTAAAAGCAAAAAAATTCTTTTTTTGATCATTTTCATCATATTTGAAAAATCCAAAAAGTTGTATTTCTTTTGTGTATAAATTTGCTTTGAAAAATTATTTATTTTTGAAATATAAAATTTTTCAAAACTTAAGACCAATAAAAATTTTAAAAATCAGAAACTAAAAAATATAAAAATAAGGAAACACCAAATTAAAAAGATAAAAATTCTCACAAAAACCAAGATAATTAGCGTTTGAAATTCCTTATTCTTATCACTGATTTTTTTATTATTAGAATAACCCTTAGGATTTGTAGCCTCCCTGAGTTTGATCCTGTTCCTCTACAGGTTAATTAATTAGCAAAATTCTCTTGCTATTTTTTTAATTAATTTTGTTTGAGAAGTAGATAATTTTTTTGTTGAGGGATTATTTGGTTTGCGACGACACACTTACTTTCAATAACTTAAAAAATCAAAAATCTTGAAGAACATGTGTATATGAAGGAAATGAGCAACGAGTCTAGGTGGTTATCATTCAACTTCAATAGTTGCTCCTAGAAGCATGCGAGGGGGGGGGATTATGGAGGTGGTGGTGACTGCGTAGAAGAGGGATGATAGGTCAATGGGCGATGGTGGAGTGATGTGGGGAATCGACGTGAAGTCGTTGGGAAATATGGAGAAGAATGGAAGTTGGGAAGGTTGTTCTGCTGTGGAGGGGTTAGAGGAGAAGGAAGGTGCGGGATTGTTAAATCTCAAGATCCATTGACCGTGGTGGAGGAGGATGTGGGCGGCTTTGATGAATATGATCATATGAGATCATACGAGTGAGATTGAGGCATGAATTGACGATGCTGGTGCGATCCATCAGAGGTGATCTAACAATGGAAAAGAGAGGTGGGTGGCATTGAAGGGTTGGGCCACATGGCTCTACTAAAGGGAGCCACATGGACCAATGAGAAAAATACAAAGGAATAAATACATAAAAAAACAAACATTTATAAGCATCAAATGAAAAAGTATGAAACATGAAAGTCTTAGATCTTTTTGAGATTTACAAGTTTCATGTTGAACAAAAAGTTAAAATGAGTCATATGTACATACTTATATTTTTTGAAAGTATTTTAACGATTTAAAAATACTTGTTTTTAATTTTTTTGAGATTTTTTGCATTTTGAAGTTATATTTAATTTCAAGACAAATGCGTACAATATTTATCTATTTTTGGGATTTTTAGTAACTAATAAAACACATAAAAATTGGCATATTAATTAATTATTTAAATACATTAATTAGGGTTAATTATTTACAAATGGTGAGTTGTTAATGTTAGTTAATTAGCTTTACATTTTATTGAATTGGTTTAGTTAGAGGGATAATAAATAAATAATATGATAATAATCACAGATTTATCACCCCTATACTTAAACCTTGTTCGTCTTCAAGCAAATAAAGAATGAAATAAGTTGGATTAATCCTTGACTGTATATGTGAATATTCAAGGCTTTATTCATTAAAAACCCTTAGTTTTAATGATTTTAAAATCCTAAGTTGAACCAAGCTCTAGTCAAAAGGAATCCAACTTCTCTAATTATTAGACTCTTTGAGTATATATATAGCATAAGGATGAAATTAAGTGTGAACTACATTTATGAGAGTTGAGTCAAAATATCACTCAAATTTCCAGTCCAAGAGACTCTGAAGAACCCAATTCTCAACACTAGGGAATAAATCATTTATTGTATTCTAGCCACCATCTCTTTAGTTGTCAGCCTTGAAAGTGAAGGTGAAAGGATAGTAGATGGAGGGAATATGTTTGTGTCTTTTCTTCTCTCCCTCTCATTGGAACAATGATCCTCTCGAGTGCCTTATTAACTCAACACATACACACACATATTTGGTTGTTGATCAATGTATCCATCAAGAAAGTGTTGAGTTGTTTGTACCTATTTTTCTGGGAATACCTTGGAATGTATCTCTTTAGGGTATCTATTATACCTTCGACACCCAGACTTGTATCACTATATGATTCAGAGCCCTTTTTAGGTGCTAACTCGGCTCATATAAGCCCTAAAATGTTGGTTCAAGTAGATACCTTGAAAGGTTAGGAACACTCACCTTTGGTGGAAGCTCTTTGTATTTATATTTTAAGTGTAAGATTGTTTCTGTCTCTTTCACTTGCTTTTTTATTTTTGTCTAGATCCACTGGTTTTATCAAGTTGGCACACACTGATCAACATTTTTATGTTTTATCACACCCTGACACTTAGGTCAATATCATGATATCGGTACAAGAACATTATTCTCATACGGGGTTAAGGTTCCAACACATAGGTTTCATGAATCCTTCATTGATTTTATCCCATCCATTAGCATCATTAAATCAGCTCCAGAATCAAATATTAATCCAGCTCCTCAAATGATACCTAAAAACTCATCTCATCACGAATGTAATTGTACATGTGAGGTGCGAGTCATATTGTTTAAGGTAGAGATTAAGCATGCACCATAGCACACATATCTTTCAAACTAGGGAAGTGTGAATAATTAAGTCTCAAACCCTAAAGACTAAGGCTGGTTAACTATGAATCCTATGATCTCATAAAC
This sequence comes from Ottelia alismoides, assembly GCA_037367405.1. Classification (NCBI taxonomy): domain Eukaryota; kingdom Viridiplantae; phylum Streptophyta; class Magnoliopsida; order Alismatales; family Hydrocharitaceae; genus Ottelia; species Ottelia alismoides. The sequence goes on along the minus strand of JAZKJV010006413.1, from coordinate 172,115 downwards.
CAAAGTTTCTTTATTCCTCAAGTCTTGAGTGATGGTGAAAAGTGTGAGTGATATATCTACCACATTGATTAGTGTTTTTGTTATTTTTCCAATTTTTTTGTGATTTCTAATAAAGTTATAATTATTTATAAAACACCTGTTAGTCTCATTTTCAGCCTCCTTTGTGAAAATATTATTAAAAAGATTTTACAAACCATACCACATAATATAGGTTTTCAAATCATTTTACAAATATTTTTCAAAACAAGTCTAATCACCAACTTTCAAAACATCTTAAAACATTTTTCAAAGATAACGTCACATCGTTAAAAAAATTCAAATCATTTTATAAACAATTTTAGTCAAATTAATTCAAAAGATACTTTACCCTAACCCTGAAAAGTTTGAAAATTTTGTAAATAAGAGCTACGGTTAAAGTATATATGAAATATATACATTATTCCCCCATACTTAGATTGTGCTATGTCCTCATAGCACTAAATGATATAGAGATGCAACTCATGTAAAATATAAAGGGATATATGGGAATTGACTTGTGTCCCCCCTATACTTAGGTTAACAATAACCTAAGAATAAGAAGAGGACCAAGAAGAGGGGTCAAATGAGTGATGAATAGATAATGGACAAGTACTCGGGCGATGAATAAGATTTTGCAGTGGTCTTGTTTATCCACAAGGTGGATCAACAATCGTCGAAGTGACCTCATACAAAACCCTAATCAATCAACAATTAACCAACAAAAGATATAACAATGAAAACGAAAATAAATGTGGAGTTAAAATTTATCATAACTCTACAATGCATGTGTATATGTGTAAGTACTGTAAAGGTCGAATCCAGGGAGCAAAATGAGAGAATGGGGAAAATGAATGCAAAAAAATCTGTGTTCTTGTTGTTTAATTTTTGTGGGTTTTTATTATACATATTTTAAAAATTTTTGTTTTTATATTTTTTAATTGCTTTAGTATTATATTTTATTTTTTTTTAAATTTTTTGACTATTTATTTATTTTTCTTTTTTAATATATAAATATAAGACGGTATATACAAGGTAAGGTAATATATTTATAAAAGTAGAAAAAAAAATAAAAAGTACAAAATAAAATATTTTTGGGTTTTAAATACTTTTTTACTATTTTTGTGATTTGTTAAGTCTTTATGCTAATTTTTATGGATTTTTAAAGTAAAAAATATCTCAAATCAGGGATGAAATAAATAAGATGGATTAATTTGGAAATTAAAACTACCAATTTTTTTCCGAAACTTCCCGAATAAATTTGAATAAGTAAATAATAACATAAAGAAAATTATAAAACATAAAATGGTGTTTTGATAATTTCAATATTTTTTTAGATTTTTATAAAGAATGTTTTGGCTTGTTGATTTTTTTTTGCATTTTCTTTTTTATTTTTAGTTTTTTTGGTTTAAGGGATCAAAATACTTAAATAAACAAAAAATTTTTTTTGGGAATTTCTCAAAAAGATTTTAATTATTTTGTGTTTTTTAAGTCAAACTTGGCAAAAATGTGCTCTTTTAATTTTTCATAAATATTAAAGTTCTAAATTGTAAATATATAAATATATCATAAAAGTGTTGCAATCAGAAGCTTAACCTTATTTGTTGGTACTTTTTGAGCACATATACTATATTTAATAAATAGAATAATTGCACAAAAATCAATGAACTAGTAAGGGCATATATGTAATTAAAAATAAATGCAAGGGACTTTCTGCAATTTTTAAAAAGTTACAACTAATAGTTAAATTTGAAGGACCGAATACAAATCTAAAAAACTAAAGGGACCCACCCATAAAATAACTAATCCCACATGCACAAGCACACAAGCCTCGCTTGTAAGGACCAATGTGCAAATACAATAAATCTCAGGGGTTCACATGCAATTTTATCAAAAGTTTCAATACTAAAATTACAACACACATGAATAAAGTGCAAAATATAAAAAGCATAGGGATAAGTTTGGAAATTACCCATAACACATGCGGATCGATAGGTGAGATCTGCCCACTAATCCATTTGTCGTTGATCCCACGACACGTATCGCTTTGCCTCGGACAGTCAAGGTCAGATCCCACGAGGGAGATCAACAACACTACTATCCTTCATCCGATGGCTATTATGTAACGTTGAGGTGTATCTCGATTCAATGACAACTGGGGCTTTGTGAAGAATATACAAAGAGAACCAGCTGCTGAGCTTTGATCTGCAAAATCTCGAGGTAGAAGGTTCTTGCCTTGATACTAATGGTCCAAAAATTGTCTCGAGGTTCTTCTGTGGTGGCTGGAGGTATCAAAATGCCCTGACGTTCTTTGGAGTTGTTGGACGACGAAGGTGGACCTGTGAGTGCTCCGACAACTCGATGAGCCTCGAGGCATCCTTTCTTGGTCTTTCCTACAAGGGTTAGTCAACGGAAAAAAAGGCAAAGCTTCAGAGAGCAATATGGAGTGGAATGATTGAGAGGTAATGTGGACGTGTCTCTCCGACGAGCGGTAGAGGAGGGCTAGGATCGCTCATTCTGAGCAAGAATGACGTGGATGAGGGTGCGACGGGCATCGGAAATGCACAGAAGAGCGAGATGAAGGTGGTAGGTAAGGTGGAGCTAGACATAAAGAGGAGGAGGAGTTGAAGTTTCGACGATCGGTGGATTGGGAATATACAAGAAAATAATTCGAAACTCGACAAAACTAATGCTAATCTACTCTACTGCTAACCTAAGGGTTAGAAAAATGAAAGAAAATAGAAGCTTAGCAACACAGGACCTCCAGGAGCCGAACTTCGACGGCGATGGTAGCGAGCTTGGATCTCTTCTATTCAACGCCCAAACATCCATCCATGGTGTCGATCAGATTCCTATTGTTACTAGAAGTGAAGATCAAGACTCGAAGCTAGGGTTTTTGGGTGGAAGAAGGATCAAAAATCAATTGAGGCATGGAGTGAGGTATATGTACAAGGGGTTCTTCATCGAGACAATGCACTCGATTCAGAGGTGCCCTATAACATCCGAAATCCGCCAAATCCGAACTCGACCCGATTAGCGTCCGATTAACCAAATAAAGTTGTTGGTCAATACCAAACAACCTAAAACGATCAGTTGATCGTGAATCAAAAGTCGTCGGGCGAAATCGATCAAAAATTGGTCGCTTCGTAATGCGCGCCGCGAAAAATCCATGATGCAAATTCGGAAACCGCAAAACGAACCGAGACCGTCATAAGATCCGATTTGACAAAACAAGATCAACGGAACCGATCGTTCGTCAATCGGAGGTCGTTTGATATTTTTAAATTGTAAAATTTAATCTTAAAAAAACTGTATCCGAAAATTTTGGGTAATCAAAACCCGATCGGAAGTATATCAATATTATACTCATTTTGATCGCCGTTCGGAGACGATCAAATCAAGACATTTTGATTCGAAATTGGATGCTCGAGGCACGATTATGGTCAACCTTAAGTGTGACAATTAAGTGAAGTTTTGGATATATAAATATATATATTCATGTGATTACTATAGCTGTAGCAGACTGCTATGGGTTCAAAAAAATATATAAATATAGAATAATATATAGTATTCTACTATACAGCACAACACTTCACAGTCCAAACTTTCTCCCACGTATAGCTTCTTTCTGCCTCCAAATGGCAAGAAAGTAGTATATATGTGTCACTCTTTAATCCTCTTCTCCCCTGTATATATAGAACCCAAGAAGACTCAACTTTTCACCGTTTCCTTCCCATTTCTTTCAAAGTCTCCAACGAAAGCTTTCAGCCTTCCTTCCAGCCACTGTTGTTCCTGTTAAAAAAAACATGGCTGTTGATCTCTGAAGCCCTGAGGTTGGTTAAGTTACTGTCGTCTTCTTTCTCCTGCTGGGAATTCCAGTCAACTTCCTTGTTGGCTGCTGCTGCTACCAATTTCAGATCTCAAATCCTCCATTTTTTTGGAGCTCTCTCAAAGGTACACCCTCTTCTATTACTGCCATGCATGTACACCATTTCCCTGTCTATTTCCCCAACGAGAGAGCTTTCCCTAAAACCCTTCTTTTCTCTAATTGTTTCCATTCCTCCCCTTCAATTCACGGCTGAAGGTCCACAGCAACTCCAGTTGCTTCAAGAAGAAATCTGTGGCTCTGTACTGCTCCATCTTGCTCCAGATTTCAGCCCTTCATACTTGTGATTCCCAATTTGGAAATCTTTCAAAAGGTACCTCCTTCCCCCATTCTTTGCTGCCATGCATGCTCATTTCACTTGAGTATATGTACAATCCTGCCATCTATTGCTGCCAAACATGATTCAATCATCCCTTTTTATTGTTCTCCATGCATGCTATTGCATAACCTAGAGTTCTTTTCTGAAATAAAACATGAGAGGAAATGGGATTTGATATCATTTTTTTTACTGGATATGCTATACATATGATAAATTTGGTGGGAAATTTAATGTTCCTCGTACTGTTAGGTTAAAAATTTTAGAAACTCTATAACTACAATTATCAGGAACTTACCTGGATTTTTGTTATTTACCCATGAAATATCCTTTACATTAAAGACAAGAAGTATTTGATTATTCATCCTAAATCAACAGTTGAATTAGGAGTTGAATTATTGATATCATAAATTTTGAAAGAGTATGTTTATTTAGATTCTTTAGATTCTGCGTTGTTGTTCAAGATAAAATTAACTATGATTATAATTATAAACTGTTATATATTGTCTCATTAACAGAGATTGCATCACAGTAAGTATGCAATTAATATTTGATTATGTTTATGCATCTTGCTATATTACAAGGTGATAAAATATTGATATTCAGTTCACATGTATAGACAATTGTAAGAATCATTTTATAAAAGCAATTATATTTTAAGATAGTCAAGTTCAATTGGGGAAACATGAAATTATAAAAAAAACATAGAGTCGGAAGTGACTATTAGAATTATTGGAGTAATATCAAGGGTTATTGATGTGTGTGTGTATATAAGTATACATATTTGCTGTCTAATACATGCAGTGCACACACTTAATTGTTAATTATACGGATAAATGCTAATAAAGGTATAACTGGTTTCAACACTCACCTTATCATCATCAGATCTCATTTCTCTGATTCCATCATCAAATTCTTGATATCAGGAGATTTGTATATGGCATAATAAGTGGTAGTCCATCTTTAGATTATCAACTTGGGCTCTACCAATTCTTGTACTTGTTGAAAGGCTTAAGTATTCACAGTATGATAATATATTGATTACATTAAATTTGTTTTTCCCCACTATTAAAAGTTTATGGTTGCATCTTGGACGTGCTTTATAAATGTATACATCAATACATATCAATGGATCTGAAATTTCGAGTAAATGTCATCAAAATAGTTGATTTACCTTATCATCATAAACTTATGTGGTATTATCACGGAACAACCCTTTAAATTGGGTGCAACCCGTTTGTTTTTCATTGAATTAGGGTATGTATAGTCCTTTTCATAAAAGTTAAGAGTAACTCAATACAATCAATTAAGATTTCATCTGATTAGTAGTCTAATTGGATCTTGCTATGGAGTTAATATGATTTATGTATTCCAATAACCAGTAATAAACTATTACAAATCAGAATCTATCCAATATGTTATGAATATTAGTACTTCCTTACAAATTAAGGAAAATAATTATACACCTTTATTCTTGTGTAAACCAATAGATGTGGACTTGAATAACTCGTTTGATGAGAATCAAGATTGACAAATTTTATTTGCCGATCATGGTGACCTTTACACCTCATCGTGCGAGGGCGCGGTGACCCTCAGCTGGGCGGGAGATAGGAAGCCCAGTTTTGGCAGCGGCCGCCAAGTGCGCAGGTCTATGATCCCAGTCCTCTTTCGGTTTTTACGCGAGCTCGTAGTGTTTTTACGCCTCGTTGGGATCCCGACTTTAGACCAGTTCCGCTGACCCTCTGTTTTAGGATACCCAGGCAGGGGATCCTTGGTTTTCTGTTTTACATACGAGCTCGGTTGCCCGTTACCGGTCAGGCTGTTTCTAGAGCGACTTTTCCGGGAAGTCTCTCTCACCTGTCTCAGTGGCGTAGTTTGGGAGTAGACCTATCCCTCTATTGGACCGTGCTTCCAATTAGAGGGCGAGACGGAAGAGCCCTTTTGTTGGCTTCATCACCACTTGAGTTTTTCTTTCTCCAACAGACTTGACGATTCTATATCCAGATCATCCATATCTACATCTACATCTACATCATTGAGAGTCACATCTGAGAGAGTTACTGTAAAGGTTTGGAGGAATTACAATTAAAATTGAGATGATTGGAAGTGACTATAATCTGTTTCTAAATCCTTATAAAGATCACAAATTAAGATGAGTAAATGGAAGTGACTATAATCGGAAAAAAAATCCATTAAGCTAGTGGACGTGTTGGGAACTTAGTTAGGATGCATTATACAACACCGCATGCCTACGGAAGCCCCCCAACCCTAAGACTTTTTCCAAGTCTTAGAGTCAAAGTGTGAGGTTTCACACGAACCAAGACCACAGACTATCCACTAGACTTAAGAATTTAATAAATCATTATATCTTCTTATCTCATCTTTCCCATCATCAAAATCCATAAATATGATCTCTAAGTAATATGAGAATAATATATACTTACTTATGATCAATTAGTTACAATATAAATGTGCTTATTTGGGAAATGTTGGGTTAATGACTAATCATGAGAGGTGCTTACTAGAAATTTGGAAACCTTTTACATTTGTAAGTAGAAATAAAATTAAATTGAGTTGTTACACATTTCTACTTGTTACTTTTGAACATATTAAATCCTTGTTTATGTTTATAAGTTTTTGGGAGGTACCAGCGCCCGCTGACGCCTCTTCTTTCCTAACATGTTTGGCAGGCAAACAACCTGCTGTTCAATAGCAGCTCATTAGCTATACATGGTTCCAGGAGACCAGGTCTATACCAGATGGTATGGGGTTTTTGTTACAGTTTTTAGTTCAATTGATATTGTAAAATGCTTCTTCTCTTCAGTCAAATTTTTGGGATGTTGTATGTACTAGCAGACACTGTACATGTTGTAAAATAATATATAAATTAATGAAATGAGATTTTGGTGCCATTTGTCTCTATTAACTTGTGAAAATGATTGTAGATGTGAATGTCATGTGGAAAATTAGCCACGCGGAAAATTTCCTTGTTTTTTTTAGCTTGTGCGAATTTTATGTGAATGAAATGCCGTGAAAAGTAGCGTAAACGGGTACCGGGTCCTCGGGGGTTTACATGCCCTAATCGATATATGATCTTGGCGTGAAAGATCTTCGATCGAGGCATGTATAGTGGAGTGGGCAATTAACCTAGGTCAATCAGGGTTGAGCCCTAATTGGTCCACATCAATTGCTAAGAGATAAATAAATAAATTAATTAATAAATTAATAAATTAAATACCTTGTTAATTCAATTAAAAAAATAAATAATTTTATTGATCTTTGTTTAAATATAAAAATTGTTTATTATTTATTTTAGTATTTTAATATGATTTTCATTTATTTTTATGGGCTTATTTATTACAAGTTACTTTTGAGGTTTTCATTTATAAGTATATTCCTTTATGTTTTGAGTATTTTATTTTTATTTGTAATTTTGATTCTGTTATTTTCTTTATTATTTTGTAAAATCATAACTTATTTTTATATACTTAAATGTACTTTTCCTGTATTTTTCTGATATAATATGTACCATTAATAAATACGAGTATATATTATATAGGTATAAGTATATGTATTTCATCTATGTATTTTGTATACATTTTTATTTTTGTGTTTTATATATATTTTTAATATGTATATATATTATAACTAAAATTTACAAAATGGAAAAAATATAAAAGTATAAAAAGTAATAATGAATAAATAAAAGGAATATTTTAAACATGTATATTGTATAATAGGGGCCCAAAAGCTAACTTTAATACCTTGACTCCAAAAAAATATGGAACCACCTTCATTAAATAGCATATTAAAAGTTATATACAATTAAAGTGATTTTGATACATTTTAAAATTTTATTTAGGAGACATGGGTCTGGGAAGTAAGATTTTAGTTATTTATTTAGAGTATAAAATGTACACTGTATATTATTTTTGCATGAAAGCAATTTTGTATTTTTACATATATTTTTATTTGTATTTTATCTACCACTTTCATGCAAAAGTTTGTTTTTTTGTGTTATAAATAATAAAATAGGTCCCATAAAATACTTATTGAAGAATTAATGAAGGGATTTTATTGGTGATTTTTGGCCCTTATCTCCCCTGAATTTATTCCTTGTCAACCTAGTCATCATGATGCCTAGGTCTCGAGGTTTATGGTAATAAAATACCTTTGGCATTTTATTCTTGTTCTTTTCTTTCTTTTATAATTTCAGCATTAAAAATAGTATTTTATACAATATTTATACAACATAGAATGAATGTTAATTTGTACAAAATAATTCTTTTTACATGCATTACCTAGGATTTTTAAGGCCAAAATGATAGAATAAAGGTGACATTATGGAGATTCGTCACCCCCATACTTGCCTTTGCTAGTCACTAGCAAACACTTATGCAATAAGTGCAGAAAATGAAAAATAAAAAAAAGAAAAAGAAAGAAAGCGGATTGATTTTAATTCTTAAACTTGTATTCACAAAATCGAAGTCTGTGGCTCACGTCAAACCCTTGGATTTTAGGTGTGGTCGGAACCTTACCGGGAAACATATTTGAAATACAATAACTTTCGAGAATCCCAAAACTCGAGTCAAGTCTCCTCAATGGACAGGTCAAAATACTTCAATACACAAACCCTTATGATTATGAATCTCAGTTGTATGGTGTATTTGATAGTGGCTCTCCTCAAATGAAATGACTAAGATAATGACTTCTCTAGTATGACAACCCAATGATTCCCCAATCTAGCAACTCTTTCCCCGAGGAGCGAGGTATTCCCTTCAAAGTTCAAGAGACAACAAACTCAAGAAGAGATGGGGAGAAGAATAGATGGTAGCCAATGTAGCTACCTATCCTAGGATGCTAAACTAGTGTAGCCAAGTCATCTAGCTCCAGTCTCACATACATATGACTTTGAAGCTCAAGATTGTTTATTAACTATACAAGTATTTTCAATCAAGCATGTCCACTTTTTTGGAGTTTTTTGAAATACTATATACAACAACATTTACATATGGACTTTTTCCTTGAGCCAGTAGATTATCCCTCGTTTGAAGCATTATTGCAACCACATTCTCATGTCTTTAGATGCCTTTGCTACTGGACGGGTTGAGGTGCATTTCCCTCCCTAGATGATGAAAAATGTTTCCACTTGTGTGCATCTCATATCGGTAAATCCAATCCCCTCACCATTTCAATTGAGTTGAGCCAAGTGAAAGCTGTATGTGTCCAAGTTAGGTCTTCATCGACAAGAGATGTACGTGTACTCAGAAATATTCTACTTAGGCAGTCAAGATGACATTGAATCAAGTCTCACTATTTTCAAAGAACTAAGTCAACTAGACCTGAATTACCTCAATTCTAATTCCTATAAAGTTCCTGTGATTAGGTAGATTTAAGGTCCAATCAAGCTTCAATCTTCGGATTTTACTTAGACTTGTTCAATTATCAATCTCAATCCGAAAAATACAAATGAGATGCACGCTACATAAGATATTTTTGTGGTGCAATTTTATCATTTTGATCTTTTTATGGATTTTTGAAGAAGGTTTTTGCAATTTTTTTGCAAATTTTGAAAATTTTTTGCAAATGTTTTTGGAATTTTTGGTTTTGCAAATATGTTTGGGTTTTTTTCAAAATAAAAGATTTGACAAATAAAACTAGGTACAAATATTTACATGGGGATGCATATTATATTTACAAGAGTAGAGTTTTTTAGAATTTTCAAAAGGGATATACTTCAATTTTTAGAGTTTAGGTGAGAATACGAAATTGCACAATTACTTGGGAGTCTTGGGATTGGGGCACTAACCTTAGTGTATACATGAGAAAATTGAAATAAATATCGTGAGGGGGTTACTCTCACCAAGACAATGATTTTTTAAATCGATTTTAGGGTCAAGTAATAATAATAGTCTCATTTTTTATTTTTTGTGTTATCACTTGCTTTGAGTAGATTCAATACAAGCGCCTAACATTTTTGTATTTTCTTCAAATTCCTATGTGATACAGAATCAGAGGGACAAACAACAAAGCAATGCAAGGTGACACTAAGATGAATATCTCACCTTAGTACCTGATGAATGCTCAGTTAGAAGACTCACAGTGCTTCCCAGTGCTCTCCACGCAGGATGCAAAACATGAATTTATAAACCTATACTATATGCCCATATGCACATGCAAATCATCCAAAGCAGGAAATTATACACGTGAAGAACCAAATGTCAAGCACTTAGAATGAGACCTAGAGTCCGATCCTATAGCATCCTCAATGCTCACTATTTAACCCAAAAATCGAGAGATTGTATGTTCTATACAAGGCGGGAACACATTCCTTGAGGCGACTGACAAGAAATACGGATTAAAACAACAAATAATCCACAATTTAAGATTGAGAAATGAAAATAAATACATATTTAAAATTTTTTGTAACTCTATAATAGATGTGTACAGTGTAAGTAGTGTAGACTATCGAACACATGGAGCACAAAAGATAGATCAGGCAAGTGAAGCACAAAATTGATTGTGAGCTGATTTGTCCATATGTTCTTCTTTTGTGGGTTTTTAATTTTTATTTTTTTAATTTCTATTTTATATTATTATATTTTGTTTTGTAATTTTCTATTTTTATGATTTTTTTATATTTTTGTATTTATTTTATTTTTTTAAAAATACAATATAGCTATATAAGAGTATATATACAATATATACTAATATAGATATAAATGTTAATAAAAATATGCGAAATAAAGGAAATAAAATCTATTTGTGTTTTAATAACCTTTTTACAATTTTTATGATTTTTCGAGAATTTTGATAATTTCATATATTTTTAAAATAAAAATACCCTATATAAAGGTTTAATTAAATATGCTGAATTAAAATGGAGATAAAAAATAGCAAATAGTATCAAAATTTCTCCAAATCAACTTTAATATTAAGATAATAATATAAAGAAAATTAGACAATCGAAATAACTATTTTTGGAATTTATAGGGATTTAACAAATTTTTATAAAGGTTTTGGGGGGTTTTCAAATTTTAACTATTTTCTTTGTCTATTTTTAATGATTTTCGGCTTATAGGTAAACAATACTTGAATAAACAAAATATGTTTTTTAAGAATTATTCAATATGTTTTTATCGTTTTTGTTATTTATACAATAGACAGGGACATTTTAGGCTATTTTCTATTTTGTAAAATAGGGAAAAGGTCCAAATATGTAAAATAATAATGTGATGTGGGCTAGAATGCAACATGGACTTAATCTAATTTTTATGGTTTTATTTGTGTAAAGTAGATATTTAAAATAAATAGAGACAACAAAAAGAAACTACATTACCAGCAGTGGCATTTTTTTATAAAAAAATAAAAGTTAAGTCCCTCTCCGCAAACTTTCCAAAAATATAGAACTAATATTTACATTTATTGGACTAATTCAATGAATACCCACGAGGGTATCGATACAAAATGACCACCTCATGTGAGACTGCTCGTGAGATGACCTAGAATTGGCTCGAATGCAATATGCAGTAAAGATAGGGGGTATTTGCAATTTTCTCATATTTATTTACACTAACAACTTTATTTACAAGAATGAATAAACAAAATGAAAAAGGCAGGGTGTCTGTACATTTTACCTCGTATCATGCGTGATGTAATGACTGAAGATGAGTCACTTAGGCACAGTAGACGGTGGAGATTCCACCATACCACTTCGCCATCGAACCGTCATGATCAGATCTGGCCTCTGATTTGATGGTGGTTGAGGCCCAAGATCTAAGGTCAACTATGCAATCTGAGGTGAAAGCCCCAAATGATGGCTTTGCTTCATTCCTCAAGAACAAGAAAGAACACGAATGTGTTTTTCCTTGTTCCCTCGATTCCGCGCACCACTGCGCTTTCTCGGCTACTCGGATGCTCGTGAGCTCCCTATGGCTTGTCCGCAACTGATGATGCCTCCAAGTGTGTCTAGAATCCATTAGTGGGGTCCTGGAAGGTCTATGAAGAACATTCTCCCAAGAATGAACTCTTGGCATGATTTGGCCATCGATAAGGCTCGCTTTCACCAGAGACCTACACGATTAAAAAGGGAAGGCACATGAGAGAGTCTCCGGGTCATTATTAGGTATAATAGTTGAAGGGGGGGTGTGGATGCGATGATCATGCGGAGGTAGAGGATATACCATCGAGTCGCTGATCTGGGAGAGATCAGGTTGGGAAGATGGGTCGGGAGGATATAGAAATGTTTGGAAAAGAAAATGAGATGGATGGGTTGTCAGCCTAGGGGTACAGATGGCTCGACAGTGGCCAGATCTCTATGTTCCGACGTACACTAAGTAGGAATCATACACTACAACTATGGATTAAACGTGAAGTAAATGATAAAATCAAAATGCTTGAATGAAATTAAAGTAAACCTAAACCTCGATGGACCTTAGAAGGACCGGATATGGCATCGCTAGAGCAAGCTTCAAGTGGTGGGGACCATTCCATTCATCACCTCATGCACGCTGCAAGTCAGCTGAGGAGGAGCTATCACCATCCTCAACCCAGCCGTGCAAAGACCTGAGGATTCCAGTGGTCAAAGGCCGATCCAAAAAGCAAAAATGGCCATGGAGGAGGTATTTAGAGGTGAATGAGAATGTGATTGTGTATGGATGCTACGATTGATATGATGTATCTATAGTGCTCCTAGGATCATGGCGAGGGGACCGATCAAGAGGCAAAGATTTTCGGTGAAGAACAGACAGTGCCTCGAGCATTGGATTAGGCGTGAAAAAGTGGAGAAATAGGACTTCTCGTGTTCTGACAGGGTCAGTTGAAGAAAACCATGCAATTGACATAGGGTCAATGCACAATGGCTCCTTATTGGTCCACTTCGGCGTGGATAATGACAAACCGAGTAAAAAATGCAAAATAATTACTAATTAAGTAATAAATGAATGAATGAAATAAAGGTTGAAGAATAAAAATTGTTTATTATTTTATGCAGTTTTTTTACTATGATTTTATTTATTTATTATAGATATATAATTAAAAGTTACTTTTTAAGGTAAAATTATCGGTATTTATCTATATTTTATGTATTTCATTTTGAATTTTGATTTTATTATTTTAATTTATTATTTTATAAAATTATGAATTAATTATATATATATAAATATTTTTGTTTAATTGTCTGATATATTATATACACTTACATATGTTACAAATAATATTTACAAAATTATAAAAACATAAAATGATAAATATAATAAAGAATGAATAAAATGATTATTTTAATCGGGTATAATGTACAATAAGGTCCAAACCTAACTTTCACAACTTAACTCCAAAAAAATATGAAACCACCTTCATTAAATAACTTATTAAAAATTATAAACAATTGAAGCAATTTTGATATATTTTGTGTTTTTATTTGGGAGATATGGGTCTGTGAAGTTTGGCTTTTGAGATTTTATTTTGTGTATAAAAAGTACAGTATATTTTATTTTTGTATGGAATCAGTTTTGTATTTTTCTATATATTTTTATCTACATGTACAAAATTTCTTTATTTGAGATATAAATAATAAATAATAAAATTGGTCCCCAGAATGAATATATTTGATATTTTATTTCTTTTATTTTCTTTCCTTTATTCTATAATTTTGGCATCAAAAAACAGTGTTTTGTACAATATTTACACAACAATGCATGAATGTTAATTTATGCAAATTAGATGTATTTATATGCATTTGCTAGGGTTTTAAGGCCAAAATGATAGAATAAAGGTGATGAAATAGAGATTTATAGCCCCCTATATTTGCCTTTGATAGTCCTTACAAACACTTATGCAATAAGTGTAGAAATAGAAAAAGAAAGAAAAGAAAAAGAAGGAAAGATTGATTAAGTTTAATTGTCAAACTTGTCTTCACAAAATCAAAGTTGGGAGCTTAAGTCGGACATTCGGAATTTTAGTATGGGTGGAATCTTATTGGGAATCAGATTTGAAATCCAACAACCTTCGAGGATCCCAAAACTTTGCTCAAGTCACCTCAATAGCCAGGTTAGAATACTTCAACTCATACATAAACCCTTATGAATACGAATCTGACTTGTACAATATAAGTGATAGTGGCTCCCATCAACTGAAATGACAAAGATACTGACTTCTACAGCATGGCAACCCAATGATTCCCCAGTCCAACAACTCCTTCCTTGAGGAACGAGGTATTACCTTCTAAGTTCAAGTGGCAACTAGCTCAAGAGGAGTGGGTAGAGAGAAGAATAAAAGATAACCAGTGTAGCTACCTTTCCTAGGATGCATGACCAGTGTAGTTAAGTCATCCAGCTGCAAGCTCACATGATTTGACTTTGATGCTCAAGCTTTTCTATTAACTATACAAATATATACACTCCTGTAGGAATTTTATTTTCAATCAGGCCTATCCACTTTTTCGGAGATTTCGCTTTTCGCTTTTTATTGAAGTACTATTTACAGCAGCAATTACATAAGGAGTTTTTTCCTCTTGAGCCAGTAGACTATCCCTCTTTTGAAGGATTATTGCAACCCACACTCTCCTGTCTTTAGCTATCTACGGCACTGGACGGGTTGGGGTGCACTTCCCTACCTAGACGAGGACAAATGTTTTCACTTGTGTATGTCTCATATCGGTAAATCCAATCCCCTCACCACTCTAACTGAGTTGACCCAAGTGAAAGGTGCAGGTGTCGAAGTTAGGTCATTATCGACAAGAGTCATGCATGTGCTCCGAAATACTCAGGCAGTCAAGAATACATTGATCCAAGTCTTGTGATTCTCAATGAATGAAGTCAACTGGACACGAAGTACCTTATATCCAGTTCCTGTAAGTATGCAAATCCATGTACAATGCAGGAAATATTTTTTAAATACAATTTTCTAAGTTTTGAATTTTATTATGGATTTTTGAAAAGGTGATGCATATCAAAATGATTTTGCAAATGTTTTGGTATTTTATTTTTTCAAATGTTTTTGTGATTTTTGAAAACAAAAGATTTTGTTTAAGAACTAGGTATGCATATTTACATGGGGATGCATCTTATATTTACAAGAATTAGGTTTTAAGAATTTACACAGGATAAGTGATCAATTTTATAAATAAAGAATTTTAGTGTGATGTATACATTCCTCAAACTTATTTGAAAATGATTTTCAAACAATTTTGAAAACTGTAGTCCAAAATAAATTTGTACAAACAATTTTTACAAACATTTACACATATTAGAAAATCATTTTGCCAAGTTTTTTCAAAATTATATGTATAGATTTTTCAAAATACTTTTGCAATCATTTTCCAAACCATTTGCAAATCATTTTTTAAACATTTTTTGCACACAAGGAAAATAAATTATACAAAACAAAATATTTTGACAAAGGTTAAAAATATTTACCAAAACATTTTCCAAATAGTTTTAAAAAGATTTTTCAATAACATTTTCAAACTATTTTTCAAGAATTTTTCCAAAAATATTTTTACCTAATTTATTAATCAGTAAATACAAAAATAATTTGAGGAATAATATGTATCTTTTATTAAGTATTTTTAATGAATTGATATAGGTATTTTTGGCCATAATTATTAGTAAAAATATGAAAATACGAGTTATGGGTAAAGTATTGATGAATCTCCATTTCAAGATCTTTATTCTACCATTTTGGCCTTAAAAATCGTAGTAAATGCGTGTAAATAGGCTTAATTTAGGCATTTTATCATTCATGCAACTTTGTGTAAATATTGTATAAAATACAGTTTTTAAAGCGAATATTATAGAATAAAGAAAAAAGAAAAGAAAAAGAATAAAATATTGCAAATATTTTATGACCCGAAACCTCGAGACCTGGTCATCTCAATGACTAGGTTGACAAGGAATAAAGTAGGGGGAGATAAGGGACAAAACACAATAAAAATACCTTTTATTTAATTCATTCTTTATTCATTCTGGGACCTATTTTGGTTCCACTTTTTACACTTAAAATAAAGAAACCTTGAACATTAAAGTTGTAGATAATAAATATAGAAAAATATAAAATTCATTTGATACAAAAATAATGTACAGATAAAAAGTTATGATTTGATTGAGTTTCCAAAATCCCAACTTCCCAGACCTATACGTCTCATATAAAAACTTGAAATGTATCAAAATCACTTTAATTGTATATAACTCTTAATAAGCTATTTCATGAAGGTGGTTTCATATTTTTCGGAGTTACGGTTTGAAAGTTGAGTTTTGGACCCCTATTGTATACATGTACCGATTAAAATATTTATTTTATTTATTATTTATTATTTTCATAAATTTATATTTTTATAATTTTTCAAATATTATTTATAATATATGTATATATTAAAAGATGAATAAAATTTCGAGAAAACATAAAAAATAAAATACTTGTATGCAATACATAAGTATTATACCTATATATATACCTATAGAATTAATACTTCTATTTATATAAATGTACATAATACATCTAAAAAATAAAATAAAAATATATTCAAGTGTATAAAATTAAGTTATAAATTTTTAAAATGATAAAAATATAATAAAATGAAATATATAAAATAAAAATAAAATATTAAAATATATAGAAGAATGTACGTGTATATGACCCATAAAAGGAAGCTTGTAATTTTAAACCTCGAAAAATAAATAAAATTTAGAATAAAATACTTTAAAAATAATAAATAGTTTTCATTTTATAACTAAATAAATAATTTGTTATTTTTAAATGAATTTACAAACCATTTATTTTTTTGTCTTTTTTCAGATGGCGTAGCCCAATCAGGCCACGCCATCCGTTGACCGGGGGTCAACTCCATGACCCCAGGTCTGTGACCACCAGATTTTCGTCCACCCTCTTCTTCTCTATTTTTTCCACGCTGCCACTTTCACCAATCGGCATGGCTTCCTTATGCAAACTTGTGCCTCGTTCATCCGTCAACCATACCAAGTGTATTTCTCGATCTTTGGATCACTGTGCCCCCTGCTACGCCCCGTTTTTTGAGCCTTGTCGATCACATGTAAAAAACCACCTCCCGACCTTCCTTGATCATTTGATCCTCATTTGTACCTGTTTGGCCCCTCCTCTCTTGTGCTCCGGACCGTTGGTAGTAACAGCACCACCTCCAGTCGAGTAAGGAGGCGTTCGACGTGTTGTGGCAGGCTTCCAACCATTCCCGACAGTCTACGCCGCCGTGAGGTTTTATCTCCTCAGCCCAGGCTGAGTAGAGGCCGTTTTTACTATTTTCATTGTGTTTTAACTTCTGCATTTTATCCCTAGTTCTATATTAGCGTTTAATCGTATGAATCGCCTAGGCCATCTCCATTCAAAAGCTCGCCGGAGCTGGGCTCCGGCGAACCTTTGCCGCACTTCACCTGTCATCCCCGTTAACTGATAACAGCCCAGAACCTGCCCCATTGTCTCGCCATTTTGTGTGAGTTTTTGCAGGTCTGGAAGGACCCTTCTGCGAGTCGATTTTGCCGAAGCAACGCCTCCCTTGGTCCACCGGAACCTTCATGAGGTCTGAGGCCATTCCTTGGTCCTCGGGTCCTATTAGAGCACATGAGAGGTGTGAAGGGAGCGCAGGAGCGCAAGGAAGCCATCATCGACATTCGTGGTGGTGGGAGACCAGAGCGGCGTCGATTTGAAGTTCGCAAACGGTGAGTTCTTCCATTGTTCGTCCTCCACTGTCGAGCGGTGTTGGATCTCTGCCTCTCCCTAGTTTGTACAGGAGCCGTCTGAACCCCATACACTTCCACTGTTCGATCATCGGGGGAGGTCTAATCCGAGCCATAGGAAGTAAAGAGGTATCGTACGCTGAGGTCATGCCACGTGGCATAAATGAAGCAGATCAGGCTATCCGCCAGCACCATTGCCTGGGTATTTTGCATTTCCACCCAAGCAATTTTTTGTATTTATTAATTAGCACGTAATCTTTCATATGACGTTTAAAAGCTTTGTAATATTTGCGATTCAGCCCAGAACTTTACAATATTTGCATCAGGGTCCCAGGCCACGTCACCTCATATGACTTATGCACGTGAGGCGTGGCCATTTTGCGGAGGACCCCCGATCATTTTGGTTATTTATATTTGATCTTGAAAATTTTTATTTTAGTTATTAACTTTTTGGTTAAATTACAATTACATCCCAAGGTTTTTAATAATTACATATAGGTCCCTACCAGGTCACATGTCCCGTATGAGCCTGGTGATTTTGTAGAGATACCCCTACGGGTTTGGATATTTATATTTGGTCCACAAATATTTTTATTGCATTTTAAATTTCAGGAAAAATTATGATTATCCTCCTGAACTTTTGCATATTTACACAAATACCCCTACTAGGGTTGCATTTTCTCTTTATTGTCTCTATTTATTTCATGCATCTATAAGATTCGAAAAATTCCCAAAAAATAGTCATAACTGCCTGTTGCTCTGCTATATCATGCCATAATTTTACTGTGCATTTTTTGAGACCTTTTAGTATTCATATAAAATCAAAAACTTGCATTTTCATCCTTGTTTGCATTAGAAAATACATAAAAAATTATAAAACAATTTTGAAAAATTCCAAAAAAATTAATTTTGTGTCTTGTTGCATTATTTACCTTCATACCAAAAATCATAAAAAATAAAATAAAACTCATAAAAATTGCAAAACCCCTAAAACCTTTGTAAAAATATAAAAAATCCATAATAAAAAAATATAAATAATGTTTCTGAATTTTCTTTGTATTATTATCTTTATTTTAAACTTAATTTGGAGAATTTTGGGTACTGTTTACTATTTTTCGTCTCCATTTTTATTTCGAATCTGGATTTTATTCCATGTTTTGAGTATTTGGACTTTAAAAATACCAAAAAAATTAGCAAAAATATAGAATAATAAAAAAACATTAAAAAATATATAAAAAACACAAAAAATATTTTATTTCCTGAATTTTGGATATGTTTACCTCACTTTATCTCTCTCCTACTTATCTTGTATATATATCCTTTATATTACCATATATATATATTCTAAAGAAAAAGTAAATATAAAAAAATATAAAATATAAAAAGAAAATATAAAATTAGAAATTAAAAATCAAAATATAAAAATTTAAAATTTAAAACAAAATAAAAAATAAATTTAAAACCCACAAAAATAGCACATATAGACAAACACATCACTTTCATTTTTGAGCATCATTTGCCCCGATCTACCTGCTTGCTTCCTGTATTCAACACTCTACACTACTTGCACTATACACATCTTTTGTAGAGTTATAATTAATTTTAACTCCACGTAGCTTTTCATAGTTTGATTCTGAATTGTGGGTTAATTGTTGACTAATTGGGATTTCGTGAGTGGTTGCCACAACGACTTTGTCTTCGCCTTTCGTGAGACATATTTTAACCCTCGCAAAATCTCGATTATCAAATTGCACCGTTGCCGGGGAGCAACATCACATAGATCGACTTTTTGCTTGATTGTGATTTTTGTCTATATTCTTGCTTCATTATTTGTTCCTTTATTTGATATTCATTGTTTAATTGTCTAACCACTCTCCTTGTTTGGATTTTGTGTGAGGTACGCAAATCGAGGGTGGAGCTCCTCTTTAGAGCACCTGCGCATCCACGTGAGGTGGCTTCGACCTAGCACAAAGGAGGACTTGGAGTGTTTGAAGATAAATTTTGAGGATTTCTTTTATTGCATTTATTGTTGTAATTTAAGTGAGAGAGGGACTCATTTGTTGTAATAAATAGGGCTCTACTACACCACAGTTCACGAGGTCCAGTGCCCGAGGGATTAATCCTTGGCGGCCTCATTGGTTTTGTCGCGGTTTTTATCGCCTTTTTTCCCTTTGTTTTTCGATTTTGTTTTCTTTATTTTGTGTGATTGAGCCCTTAGTTTTAGGATTGCTTGCGATAAATTAAGGCCAAACACCTAATATATTTGCCTGCACCTATAGTCTACATTTGGACTTAGTCAAATTTTGAATTGCTTCTCACTTAGTCTCGAAACCACTACGCTACGAGAGTTCTCCATACAGTGCTTGCAGGACCCATTGTGGTGGGCACCGAGGAGACTCCAAGACCGGACACTTCGGTTCCATTCTAAGTCATTAGCATCGGTTCTTCACGTTAATCACAATTTTTGAAACTTATGGTGATTCAGCTTGCATTTGCATATAGATAGGTTTCAATTCTGCTGAGCATCTGCATATAGATAGGTTTGCAATTTTCTCATATTTATTAACACTAACAACTTTATTTACAAGAATAAATAAACAAAATGAAAAAGGTAGGGTGTCTGTACATTTTACCTCGTATCATGCATGATCTAATGACTGAAGACGAGTCACTGAGGCGCAGTAGACGGTGGAGATTCCATCATACCGCTTCGCCATCGAACCGTCATGATCAGATCTGGCCTCTGATCTGATGGTGGTTGAGGCCCAAGATCTAAGGTCAACTATGCAATCTGAGGTGAAAGCCCCATCTGATGGCTTTGCTTCATTCCTCAAGAACAAGAAAGAACACGAATGTGTTTTTCCGTGTTCCCTCGATTCCGTGCACCACTGCGCTTTCTCGGCTACTCGGATGCTCGTGAGCTCCCTATGGCTTGTCCGCAGCTGATGATGCCTCCAAGTGTGTCTAGAATCCATTGGTGGGGTCCTGGAAGGTCTATGAAGAACATTCTCCCAAGAATGAACTCTTGGTACGATTTGGCCATCGATAAGGCTCGCTTCCACCAGAGACCTACACGATTAAAAAGGGAAGGCACATGAGAGAGTCTCCGGGTCTTTATTAGGTAAAATAGTTGAAGGGGGGGGGGGGTGTGGAGGCGATGATCATGCGGAGGTGGAGGATCTACCATCGAGTCGCTGATTTGGGAGACATCAGGTTGGGAAGATGGGTCGGGAGGATGTAGAAATGTTTGGAAAAGGAAATGAGATGGATGGGTTGTCAGCCTAGGGGTACAGTGATGAATACCCATTCATCACTATTTATTCTTATATTTTAGCTACAAAAACCTTTGCAAATACCTGTATATTCATGTAAATACAAATAATTACCAAAAGCATGCATTGTATAAAGTTTAATAATTAGCATGTTTTTGTGCAAAAAATAAAAAGAATAAAGAGACAAAAGAAAAAGAGGGAGATATTTAGAATAAATATTGAGCAACCTAACCCCAAGGGAGGGCTCAGCATGGGCCTGACCGCATAAAAGCCAAAGTAGAGAGAGATAGGGGCTCATGTGTGTAAATATACTCGTAAATACAATAAATATATTTTCCTCTAAAAAATGGAATAAAATGGCTTGTATATATTTGTACATATTTATAAATACAAAATCAAAATAAAAATAGAAAAAGTAAAAAGAAAATAAAAATGTTCACCTTGCACATATTCACCATGTGCATACACCCACACCTATCTATTTATTTAACCTTGTAAATAAATAAATTAATTTCCATAAAATTTGTACATACTTTATATTTTATGTTGTAAATAAATAAAATAAAAACCATTAAAACAAAAATCAAAATAAAAAGAACAAAATTAAAAATCAAAAAGTATATTGTACATATACCATGTATATAGATGTATATATCTATTTATTTCACCCTTGTATATAAACAATAAAAATAAAATAAAAATACATTTTTATTCGTAATTTTGTGATATAAATAAATAAAATATAAAATGGGGATAAAAATGTATAAAAATAACAAATTAAAAATCAAAAATCAAAAATTAATATTGTACATATACCTATATATAGCACCCTAGTGTAAATACCTTATTTTTATTTCAAAAAATTAATTAAAAATCACCAAAAAATAGAAAAAAAATAAAATAAGTATTTTTCATGTTTTGAGTTTTTAATAAATTGGCCATTTTCTATTTTTAAATTAATATTCAAATCATTCTGAGGTGGCCTTCTCTCATTGGTCCACGGGGGACGTTGACCCCCCGGTCAACTCCCCCCCCCGACCATGTTGCGCGGATCCTTGCCCCGACCCATTTTCTCCCATTTTCTTGGCATGATCCGCTCGTCTTCAACCCAAAACCCCAGGCTCCGATTATTAATGATTCATCCGAGATCCCCGCTCGGAGGTTCGCATCGGGGTCCGTGCTCCGAATTCCTCGCCCGACCCTCATCTAGCCAGACCCCTAACCCTATATAATTCCAGCTCCGTCGCACGATTCAGGTATCTTTGGCTCCTTTATTCTTCACCCAAGGACCTCCATCACATCTGCGAGAGTGACAGCTCGCTCCCCGTGGTGTTGCAGCGAGGAAGGAGTGTGAGACCATCGATCTGGCAGCTTCGCGTCGCCGTGCGCCGCTTGGAGGTGACGCCTGAGCCTCAGACACCGACGGTCCTCGAGGCAAGGACCTGGAGCAAGCTCTGCTCCTCCACAGTCGGCAACAACCAGTAGGTAGCCCCTTCTCCCTCTCTATTTCTTTAATTTGCGTTTTCCCCCAAATCATCCCGTCGCCGTTCATCTTCGATTCCGGCCATCTCCGCCTTCGTCTCGATCATCAGACCATCCCATCTCGTTCGCCTTCTCCCCGCACACCTTCTCCACCCCTCCATCCAACCCAGCTCGCACAGGAGCTGGGATTGGGGCTCCTCCGTCGTCGCATCGTCGGAGCCCCTACACCCCGCCGCGCCGATCACCGTCACCCCCTCTTACAGGGTCGAGGCACTTTGCCCTCGACCCGCGAGTTTGCTACTGTGCTTTTCAGGTCCAATCGAGCTCATCTGAGGGTTCCAACTCGCAGCAGCAGCAGCTCTACCTCCGCCTGACTCACCTGAGCTCCCAGAGCTCCGTTGAGTCATCAGAGGGTACCAGACGACGCGGAAGGCCTCCACGCTTCTTCTCCGATCATCCGTGGCCTCCAAAGAGGACTCCCGTGCTAGCATGAGTCCGGCGAAGTTCGCCGGCGAACTGTTTGTCCTCCATCCTCCGCAGCCGTCCGATCGACCTTCAGCTCTAGTTCGCATCCTAGCCATCCATTCGAGGAGCAGCTCTGACCGTCCAATCATTTGGAGACTCGATCCGGACTGTTGGCTCAGCGAGGCTTAGCCACAACGCCTCATACCCGTTCGATCCACCACGTGGCGAGGCCTCACCCGCTAAATTAGACCGAGGACCCCAGCGTTGGGCGCCACCCATCCCCGACCGTCTGATTGCACACGTGGCGCCCATCTGACGGTCTACTTAATAAAGGGTAAATATCCCCTTAGGCCCTTAGTTTCTGAGTAGTTTAGTTTTAGTCCTGTAAATACTTTAGATAGTTTATTTCCGTTAGGTAAATTGCACTTTAGACCCTGCCATTTCTTGCATTTACATGTATGCCCCTGTGTGTAGTGGATCACGTGCGTCGACACGTGTTTTGTTGGGATATTTGCATGTTTAGCCTTGTATTTCTAGGGTGTTAATGAATGAACGAAACTTTTTACTTAATTGCAGATATACCCCTGTGCGTGTTGAATTTGTGCATGTGCGTTATATTTTGGGTATTTTACACTAAGGTACCTGGACTTTTAATACTTGTTATTAATTAGTCCAGAAACCTTGGTTTCTTTGCAATTAGGTCCCTGAGTGCCTAAGTCACGCTACATATAGTATGCAAGGCCCGAATCCGCTTTTTGTTTTACTCCCCGTAACTCTCCCTCAGCCATAGTGTAAAATTTTCTCCTATTTTTGGAGATATTTTTGATTTCATTTGGTATTTTTAAAAATTCAAAAACAAGCTTTTGCTTTACTGTCTAACTTGAAATATCACAAAAAATATTAAAATACATCTAAAAATTACAAAAAAATTACTTAGTGTTTATTTTGCCTTGTTTGATTTTCGGACCAATTTTGGTCATTTATGGATACATAAAACTCATAAAAATTGAAAAACACTAAAAATTCTATAAAAATTCTAATAATTAATTTAAAAATCCAAAAACAATAATTCCAGAGGCTAAATTTTCCTGAATTTTTTTGGTGGGTTTGTGTTGACTACAGGAGACTCAACCAGGCCACCAAGAAGGATCATTTCCCCCTGCCCTTTATTGATCAGATCATTGAGAGACTGGCAGGGAAGAGCCACTATTGTTTTCTGGATGGGTACTCGGGCTACAACCAGGTGGCCATCGCTCTTGAGGACCAGGAGAAGACCACCTTTACCTGTCCCTTCGGCACATACGCCTTCTGACGCATGCCACTTGGGCTATGCAATGCCCCTGCGACATTTAGGAGATGCATGTTGTCGATCTTTTCGGACATGTTAGGGGAGTGCTTAGAGGTCTTCATGGATGATTTCTCGGTTTACAGCGACGGATTCGACTCCTGTCTTGACCCGCCTAGACCGAGTACTCAGCGATGCATAGAAGTTCGCTTGGTTCTATATTGGGAGAAGAGTCACTTCATGGTGACTCAGGGTACGGCGCTTGGCCATATCATATCCAACAGGGCATGGAGGTTGATCCGGCCAAGGTTGATGTCATTAGGAAACTTGCACCGCCGTCCAATTTGCGACAGTTACAGTTATTCCTGGGGCACGTCGGTTTCTACCGGCGATTCATTCGTGATTTCAGTAGGGTTGCCCGACCGTTGAATGACCTGCCGACGAAAGACACTGAGTTCCTTGTCGATGACAAGTGTCTTTCGTCGTTTGAAGACTCTCAAGCATTGTGTTGTTGAGGCTCCTGTCCTTCAGCCGCCAGATTGGTCTCTCCCATTCGAGATCATGACGGATGCCTCCGATTTTGCTGTGGGGGCTGTGCTGGGACAGGGGAGGGATGGAGTCCCATTTGCTATCCACTACGCTAGCTGCACATTGGATTCCGTGCAGCGGAATTATACAGTCACATAGAAGGAGATGCTAGCCGTAGTGTTCGCCCTAGATTAGTTCAGATCGTACATTATTGGATCTAGAGTGACCTTGTATACTGATCATACCGCCATCCGATACCTCATGGCAATGAAGGATGCCAAGGCCAGACTGACTTGATGGATCCTTCTACTCCAGGAGTTCGACATTGAGATCAAGGATAAGCATGGAGTCAAGAATGTGGTGGCGGATCATCTCTCCCGTTTAGAGCAGCCTGAGGATTCTGAGCAGATTGATCCCATTTGCGAGACCTTCCCAGATGAGGCGATCCTTGCTATCGCCTCTCTCCCGTGGTATGCCGACATTGTGAACTTTCTTGTTGCTAAGAAAGATCCACAAGGTTGGCCCCAGGCAGAGGCTTGAGACCTTCCTCGCGAAGGCCAAGTCTTACCACTGGGAGGATCCCATCCTTTACCACGAAGGAGGGATAGCGTCTGGCGTAGGTGCATTCCTCAGGAGGGAACACCATAGAGTTCTCACTTACTGCCACAAGCTTGAGGCAGGAGGACATCATTTTGGGAGGAGAACGGCACAGAAAGTGATCCAATCCGGCTTGTGGTGGCCTACCCTCTTCAAGGACTCTGATGAGTTCATGAAGAGGTGTATCGACTGGTCAGAGGATGGGCACTTGTGGATAGCGTGATATGATGCCGATGCAGCCCATTCACTTCTGTGAGGTTTTCGACGCATGGGGCATCGATTTCATGGTCCATTCCTAAGAGTCAGGGATTTGAGTACATTCTGTTGGCCGTTGACTATGTTAGCCGTTGGGTTGAGGCTATCCCCGCCCGAGCTGCTGATGCCAGGATAGTTTGCAGATTTTTGAGGAAGCACATCATCACGCAGTTTGGGGTACATCGAGTATTAATTTCAGATGGGGGGTCTCATTTCATCAACGACCAGGTGAAGGCCCTTGCTAGCGAGTTCGTCATAGACCATCGAGTTGACACTCCATACCACCCACAGACGAATGATCTAGCCGAGGTGTCGAATAGGGAGATCAAGACTATTTTGCAGAAAGTCGTCCGCCCGACTGAAAGGATTGGTCACAGCTTTTGGACTCGGTCTTGTAGGCATATATGACGTCTTCAAGACACCATTGGGCACATCTCCCTTTCGCCTCGTTTATGGCAAGCCGTGCCATTTACCTGTTGAGTTGAGGCACAAGTCACTTTGGGCCAGTCACAGATATTCTTTTAGATCCAGATAGGTGTAGGAGACCAGAGGAGGCAGAGTTAGAAACCGTGGAGGAGCTTCGTGATACCACCTTCTCAAACAGACTACAGTATAAGGAGAGAGTGAAAGAGTGGCATGATTCTCATATCAACCACAAGCATTTTGAGCCTGGACAGAGAGTATGGATGTTTTGATGCTAGGCTTTCGTCTATTTCCAGGGAAGCTACAGAGCAAATGGAAGGGACCTTATCTTGTGAGAAAGGTACATGACAACGGGAGCATTGATATATCTGAGTTGTCTTCTTAGAGTACCTTTCGAGTGAACGGCCAGCGGCTCAAGCCATTTCTAGATCATGAGCCGCGGGTCGTTGATGTTTCCCCGATTCATTTTGCGTGAGATGTGGTCTTTTGACTCACATCTATTGCATCTCACACCTGATTATCACTGATCCTCCGCCCTGTATAGATCCAGATGTCCATATCATCACATTCTTTAGTCCCACATCCCTTTCTTCATCTTTTGATTATGCTATACTTAGGGTGTACTTTACCCCAAGTATAGGGGGGATTTTAGGACCTTTCGGTATTTTTTTTCTTTCGACCCCTGTTTTTGTTGCCTATACTTAGGGATATTTTGCCCTAAGTATAGGGGGGTAGACCTTGTACATTCTCCACTCGGTTTTCCCTTTGTGTACAGCCTGCTATACTTAGGATTACTTGATCCTAAGTATAGGGGAAAAGCCGAGATCTTCTTGACTTTCTATTCATTCATTCGTCTTTGTATATAGCCTTCCTTTTCACTTCCTTATACTAAGCACGAGTTATGTCTTCTTCATCGCTCTTGACTCTGAGGACATCGTTCGAGCTAAGTATAGGGGGATGTATATATTTCATATATACTTTAGCCATAACTCGTACTTTGTGTGAGTGTGTTAATAAATAAAAATTGGCTAAAAATCCTAAAAATCACAAAAATAAAAAATTCTCCCTGTAAATAATCATTCTTTTCTTGCACATACATAGCTAGTGTACAAATTATTTTTGTAAAAATGTTTTCATAAATCTTTTTGTGTAAAGTTTGTGTACATATTTTTCATATCAAAATTATGTATATAGTACAAAATTTTTCCAAAATGTTTTGAAAATCAAAAGTTTGCAAATATCTTGTGTAAATGTGGGTAAATACTTTTGCAAAACTTGCATTTCATGTATTCATCCATTCATGATTTCAAAACATTTTCAAAAATTTTGCATGTTTGTAAAAATTGTGTAAATAGCATCTTTGTACATTTGTATATAGTTTTTCTTGATGATAGTTTACATTTAAACTATCCTGTAATTAAATTGGGAAATGGAGCTTGATTAAGATCTTAATCCACCTAATGTATAAGAGGAACCTTATAGGGCTTAGGGTTAAGGCTTTTCAGGTCCATTGGACTTAATTCTTTGAGTCCACTAGGCTATGAGCATATGTCATCTTGATGAGCCTAAGTAGAGCATTTAACAATACATGCATGACTCTTAGAGACAATGGCTTGACTTGCACCAGCACTTTACACATAGCTCTCCACGGATGAGGTGGTGAGGAGGCAGTTTCCTTTGGCTTGGGGTAGCATATGAGGGTAGTACTTCTAGGCGGAACCTCTCTTCTTCTTCTAGTGAAGGAAGTGCCCTCAACTTGGTCTAGTGGTGATGAAGGCTAAAGACAGAAGCTGTGGGTTGCAATAAAGCTTCAAAAGAGGGATAGTCTACTGGCTCAATAGGAAAAACTCCTTGTATATATATGTTGCACCATGCAGATATGTTGTACAGTTGCACATGAAAAAAATGCAAAAAGAAAAAGAACTCCAAAAAAGTGGTGGGTCGGATTGAAAATTTAATAACCCCACCGGAGTGTATGTATTCAAATAAAGCAAAAGCTTAGGGTATCCATGTTACATCTCATGAAGCTTGCAGCGGGAGACTTAGCTACACTGGTTGGGCTCCTAGGGATACATGGCTACACTGGCCATGGTCCATTCTTCATCTTCTTCCCCCTCTTCTTGAGCCGGTTGCACTTGAACTTAGAAGGGAATACCCCGCTTCTCGAGGAAAGAGTTGCTAGACCGAGACATTAGAGTTACCAGGTTGGGGGAGGTTGTTTCTTTGTTACTTCTGAGGTGGGGAGCTACATATCACTTACACTGCATGGAAAGATTTATGGTCATTAGAGTTTGTGTATGTAGACTTGTTCTGATCTGGTTTATTGAGGAGTCTTGTCCATAGATTGGTGGAACTTAGAGGCTGTTGAGTTTTAATCTTAAGTCCAAATAAGGTTCCGACACATTAATAATCCAAAGATCTGATCG
This sequence comes from Ottelia alismoides, assembly GCA_037367405.1. Classification (NCBI taxonomy): domain Eukaryota; kingdom Viridiplantae; phylum Streptophyta; class Magnoliopsida; order Alismatales; family Hydrocharitaceae; genus Ottelia; species Ottelia alismoides. The sequence goes on along the minus strand of JAZKJV010006413.1, from coordinate 143,462 downwards.
AGCTCCATATTTCAATTTAATGAAGGAAAGTTTAATAATCAGCCTTAATCCATGTATATTCTCCTCTTTTTCTTTCTCTTTCTCTTTTTCACTTCTTCTTCAAATAAGTGTTTGCTAAGGGACTAGCAAAGTTAAGTATAGGGGGTGATGAATACCCATTCATCACTCTTTATTCTTATATTTTAGCTACAAAAACCTTTGCAAATACCTGTATATTCATGTAAATACAAATAATTACCAAAAGCATGCATTGTATAAAGTTTAATAATTAGCACGTTTTTGTGCAAAAATAAAAAGAATAAAGATACAAAAGAAAAATAGGGAGATATTTAGAATAAATATTGAGCAACCTAACCCCAAGGGAGGGCTCAGCATGGGCCTGGCCGCATAAAAGCCAAAGTAGAGAGAGATAGGGGCTCATGTGTGTAAATATACTTGTAAATACAATAAATATATTTTCCTCTAAAAAATGGAATAAAAATGTCTTGTATATATTTGTACATATTTATAAATACAAAATCAAAATAAAAATAGAATAAGTAAAAAGAAAATAAAAATGTTCACCTTGCACATATTCACCATGTACATACACCCACACCTATCTATTTATTTAACCTTGTAAATAAATAAATTAATTTCCATAAAATTTGTACATACTTTATCTTTTATGTTGTAAATAAATAAAATAAAAACTATTAAAACAAAAATCAAAATAAAAAGAACAAAATTAAAAAACAAAAAGAATATTGTACATATACCATGTATATAGATGTATATATCTATTTATTTCACCCTTGTATATAAATAATAAAAATAAAATAAAAATACCTTTTTATTCCTAATTTTATGATATAAATAAATAAAATATAAAATGGGGATAAAAATGTATAAAAATAACTAATTAAAAATCAAAAATAAAAAATTAATATTGTACATATACCTTTATATAGCACCCTAGTGTAAATACCTTATTTTTATTTCGAAAAATTAATTAAAAATCACCAAAAATAGAAAAAAATAAAATAAATATTTTTCATGTTTTGAGTTTTTAATAAATCAGCCATTTTCTATTTTTAAATTAATATTCAAATCATTCTGAGGTGGCCTTCTCTCATTGGTCCCCGGGGGACGTTGACCCCCCGGTCAACTGCCCCCCGGACCATGTTGCGCGGATCCTTGCCCCGACCCGTTTTTCTCCCATTTTCTTGGCATGATCCACTCGTCTTCAACCCAAAACCCCGGGCTCCGATTATTAATGATTCATCCGAGATCCCCGCCCGGAGGTTCGCATCGGGGTCCGTGCTCCGAATTCCTCGCCCGACCCTCATCTAGCCGGACCCCTGACCCTATATAATTCCAGCTCCGCCGCACGATTCAGGTATCTTTGGCTCCTTCATTCTTCACCCAAGGACCTCCATCACATCTACGAGAGTGACAGCTCGCTCCCCGTGGTGTTGCAGCGAGGAGGGTGTGTGAGACCATCGATCCGGCAGCTTCGCGCCGCCGTGCACCGCCTGGAGGTGACGCCAGAGCCTCGGACACCGACGATCCTTGAGGCAAGGACCTGGAGCAAGCTCTGCTCCTCCACAGTCGACAGCAGCCAGTAGGTAGGCCCTTCTCCCTCTCTATTTCTTTAATTTGCGTTTTCCCCCAAATCATCTCGTCGCCGTTCATCTTCAATTCCGGCCATCTCCGCCTTTGTCTCGATCATCGGACCTTCCCATCTCGTTCGCCTTCTCCCCGCGCACGTTCTCCATCCCTCCATCCAACCCAGCTCGCACAGGAGATGGGAGTCGAGTTCCTCCGTCGTCGCATCACCGGAACTCGCACGCCCCGCCGCACCTACCACCTTCACCCACGTTCACAGGGTCGAGGCACTTTGCCCTCGACCCGCGAGTCTGCTAGTGTGCTTTGCAGGTCCATTCGAGGCCATCTGAGACCATTTGAAGTAGCCGCTCCTCCTCTGCCGACCTCGCCTGAGCTCCCCAAAGCTCCGTCGAGTCATCAGAGGGTACCAGTCGACGCGGGAAGCGAGGGAGCTTCTTCTCCAATCATCAGTGGCCTGCGAGGAGGCCGGGAGCGCACGCAACGAGCCGGCGAAGGTCGTCGGCCATCAGTTCTTCCTCGACCTACAGATATCGTCGGATCGTCTCCTAGCTCCAGTTTGCATCTCCACCGTCCATCTGAGGAGCCATCAGCATCGCTCGATCCTTGGAGGAGCGATCCAGACCGTCGGCTTAGAGAGGCTTAGCTACAGGCCTCCCCTGTCGTCCGATCTACCACGTGGCGAGGTCCCAGCCGTCGATCAGCATCGAAGACCCCATCGTTGGGCGCCACCCATCCACGACCGTCTGATTGCACACGTGGTGCCCATTTGACGGTCAACTTAATAAAGGGTAAATATCCCCTTAGGCCCTTAGTTTCTGAGTAGTTTAGTTTTAGTCCTGTAAATACTTTAGATAGTTTATTTCCGTTACGTAAATTGCACTTTGGACCCTGTCATTTCTTGCATTTACATGTATGCCCCTGTGTGTAGTGGATCACGTGCGTCGACACGTGTTTTGTTGGGATATTTGCATGTTTAGCCTTGTATTTCCAGGGTGTTAATGAATGAACGAAACTTTTTAGTTAATTGCAGATATACCCCTGTGCGTGTTGAATTTGTGCATGTGCGTTATATTTTGGGTATTTTACACTAAGGTACCTGGACTTTTAATACTTGTTATTAATTAGTCCAGAAACCTTGGTTTCTTTGCAATTAGGTCCCTGAGTGCCAAAGTCACGCGCCTCGCGCGTGTTTTCTTGGAATTTTTGCACCGGACCCCCTGGAACTTCTTGTATTTGCGTACAGGTCCCTATGCACTATACCTAGGTTTTGATTTTTAATAAAATATCAAACTAACTCCAAATGTGATGCAAATTGGATACATGGCTCCTGCCATAGTGTAAAATTTTCTCCTATTTTTGGTGACATTTTTGATTTCATTTTATATTTTTAAAAATTCAAAGATAAGCTTTTTCTTCACTCTCTAACTTTAAAAATCACAAAAAATATTGAAATACATCTAAAAATTACAAAAAATTACTTAGTGGTTATTTTGCCTTGTTTGAATTTCTGACCAATTTTGGTCATTTTTTGATACATAAAACTCATAAAAATTGAAAAACACTAAAAACTCTATAAAAATTTTAATAATTAATTTAAAAATTCAAAAACAATAATTCCAGAGGCTGAATTTTCCTTGAATTTTCTTCTTTACAGGAAAATTAACTCCAGGCTTTTTAGGGATTTTTAGATATTTTATCTAAGTCCCCCAAGCTTGGCTGGACATTGTGCTTGTTTTCTGGCCTTGTTTTATTTTTAGAAAATTAAATAAAAATCAGAAAAATACCAAAAATTAACCAAAAATAGTAAAAATCATAAAAAATATAAAAACATTTTTATTTGAATTTTTAGGTGATTTTCGAGTGATTAAATAATTGGTTGTATTGGCTTGCTTTATTGTTTCCTTTATTTTCTTTATTAATTAAAAACCCTAAAAATCCACCAAAAACACTTTGATTTTATTTTATTCTTCCTTTTTAGACTACATCGTAGGCCGCAAGGCCATTACGTGCTCCTTGTGTTTGACCTTGGTCGCTATACCAGGTTAATCTAATAGCGAGACCGCTATTGTTGAGTTTTAACGATTTTATTCTTTTGATTGGTGGTCTACTTTTTCTCGATTGACTACGCTCGGTGACTTGGGTCGCAACGACCCTTGATTACCTTTTACCCGAGTGATCAGGCGTGTCATCAGTACAGATGGCTTGACAGTGGCCAGATCTCTATGTTCCGACGTACACTAAGTAGGAATCATACACTACAACTATGGATTAACCGTGAAGTAAATGATAAAATCAAAATGCTTGAATGAAATTAAAGTAAACCTAAACCTCGACGGACCTCTAGAAGGACCGGATATGGCATCGCTGGAGCAAGCTTCAAGTGGTGGGGACCATGCCATTCATCACCTCATGCACGCTGCAAGTCAGCTGAGGAGGAGCTATCACCATCCTCAACCCAGCCGTGCAAAGACCTGAGGATTCCAGTGGTCAAAGGCCGATCCAAAAAGCAAAAATGGCCATGGAGGAGGTATTTAGAGGTGAATGAGAACGCGATTGTGTATGGATGCTACGATTGATACGATGTATCTTCAATGCTCCTAGGATCATGACGAGGGGACCGATCAAAAGGCAAAGATTTTTGGTGAAGAACAGACAGTGCCTCGAGCATTGGATTAGGCGTGAAAAAGTGGAGAAATAGGACTTCTCGTGTTCTGACAGGAACAGTTGAAGAAAACCATGCAATTGACCTAGGGTCAATGCACAATGGCTCCTTATTGGTCCACTTAGGCGTGGATAATGACAAACCGAGTAAAAAATGCAAAATAATTACTAATTAAATAATAAATAATTGAATGAAATATAGGTTAAAGAATAAAAATTGTTTATTATTTTATGTTGTATTTTACTATGATTTTATTTATTTATTATAGGTATATAATTAAAAGTTACTTTTTAAGGTAAAATTATCGGTATATTTATCTATATTTTATGTATTTCATTTGAATTTCTGATTTTATTTTTAGTTTATTATTTTATAAAATTATGAATTAATTTTATATATATAAATATATTTTTGTTTAATTGTCTGATATATTATATACACTTACATATGTTACAAATAATATTTACAAAATTATAAAAACATAAAATGATAAATATAATAAAGAATGAATAAAATGATTATTTTAATCGGGTATAATGTACAATAAGGTCCAAACCTAACTTTCACAAATTAACTCTAAAAAAATATGGAACCACCTTCATTAAATAACTTATTAAAAGTTATAAACAATTGAAGCAATTTTGATATATTTTGAGTTTTTACTTGGGAGATATGGGTCTGTGAAGTTTGGCTTTTGAGATTTTATTTTGTGTATAAAAAGTACAATATATTTTATTTTTGTATGGAATCAGTTTTGTATTTTTCTATATATTTTTATCTAGATGTACAAAATTTCTTTATTTGAGATATAAATAATAAATAATAAAATTGGTCCCCAAAATAAATAATAAATGAATAAATAAAAGGGATTTTTATTGTATTTTGGACTCTTATCTCCCCCAACTTTTTTCCTTGTCATCCTAGTCATCAAGATACCTAGGTATCAGGGTTTAGGGTCATAAAATATATTTGATATTTTATTCCTTTTATTTTCTTTCCTTTATTCTATAATTTTGGCATCAAAAAACAGTGTTTTGTACAATATTTACACAACAATGCATGAATGTTAATTTATGCAAATTAGATGTATTTATATGCATTTGCTAGGGTTTTAAGGCCAAAATGATAGAATAAAGGTGATGAAATAGAGATTCATGCCCCCTATATTTGCCTTTGATAGTCCTTAGAAACACTTATGCAATAAGTGTAGAAATAGAAAAACAAAGAAAAGAAAAAGAAGGAAAGATTGATTAAGTTTAATTGTCAAACTTGTCTTCACAAAATCAAAGTTTGGAGCTTAAGTCGGACAATCGGAATTTTAGTATGGGTGGAATCTTATTGGGAATTAGATTTGAAATCCAACAACCTTCGAGGATCCCAAAACTTTGCTCAAGTCACCTCAATAGCCAGGTTAGAATACTTCAACTCATACATAGACCCTTATGAATATGAATATGACTTGTACAGTATAAGTGATAGTGGCTCCCATCAATTGAAATGACAAAGATACTGACTTCTACAGCATGGCAACCCAATGATTCCCCAGTCCAACAACTCCTTCCTCGAGGAGCGAGGTATTCCCTTCTAAGTTCAAGTGGCAACTAGCTCAAGAGGAGTGGGTGGAGAGAAGAATAAAAGATAGCCAGTGTAGCTACCTTTCCTAGGATGCATGACCCATGTTAAGTCATCCAGCTGCAGGCTCACATGATTTGACTTTGAAGCTCAAGCTTTTCTATTGACTATACAAATATATACACTCCTGCAGGAATTTTATTTTCAATCAGGCCTATCCACTTTTTCGGAGATTTCACTTTTCTCTTTTTATTGAAGTACTATTTACAACAGCAATTACATAAGGAGTTTTTTCCTCTTGAGCCAGTAGACTATCCTTCTTTTGAAGCATTATTGCAACCCACACTATCCTTTCTTTAGCTATCTACGCCACTGGACGGGTTGGGGTGCACTTCCCTACCTAGACGAGGACAAATGTTTTCACTTGTGTATGTCTCATATCGGTAAATCCAATCCCCTCACCACTCCAACTGAGTTGAGCCAAGTGAAAGGTGCAGGTGTTGAAGTTAGGTCATTATCGACAAGAGTCATGCATGTGCTCCGAAATACTCAAGCAGTTGAGAATACAATGAACCAAGTCTTGTAATTCTGAAAGAATGAAGTCAACTAGACATGAAGTACCTTAATTCCAGTTCCTGTAAGTATGCAAATCTATGTACAATGCAGAAAATATTTTTTAAATACAATTTATATAGGTATTTTTGGCCATAATTATAAAAATATGAAAATACAAGTTATGGGTAAAGTATTGATGAATCTCCATTTCAAGATCTTTATTCTACCATTTTGGCCTTAAAAATCGTAGTAAATGCGTGTAAATAGGCTTAATTTAGGCATTTTATCATTCATGCATCTTTGTGTAAATATTGTATAAAATACGGTTTTTAAAGCAAATATTATAGAATAAACAAAAAGAAAAGAAAAAGAATAAAATATTGCAAATATTTTATGATCCGAAACCTCGAGACCTGGGCATCTCAATGACTAGGTTGACAAGGAATAAAGTAGGAGGAGATAAGGGCCAAAACATAATAAAAATACCTTTTATTTAATCCATTCTTTATTCATTTTGGGACCTATTTTGGTTCCACTTTTTATACTTAAAATAAAGAAACCTTGAACATTAAAGTTGTAGATAATTAAATATAGAAAAATATAAAATTCATTTGATACAAAAATAATGTATAGATAAAAAGTTATGATTTGAATAAGTTTCCAAAATCCCAACTTCCCAGACCTATACCTCTCACATAAAAACTTGAAATGTATCAAAATCACTTTAATTGTATATAACTCTTAATAAGTTATTTCATGAAGGTGGTTTCATATTTTTTGGAGTTACGGTTTGAAAGTTGAGTTTTGGACCCCTATTGTATACATGTACCGATTAAAATATTTATTTTATTTATTATTTATTATTTTCATAAATTTATATTTTTATATTTTTTAAATATTATTTATAATATATGTGTATATTAAAATATGAATAAAATTTCGAGAAAACATAAAAAATAAAATACTTGTATGCAATACATAAGTATTATACCTATATCTATACCTATAGAATTAATACTTCTATTTATTTAAATGTATATAACACATTAGAAAAATAAAATAAAAATATATTCAAGTGTATAAAATTAAGTTATAAATTTATAAAATGATAAAAATATAATAAAATGAAATATATAAAATAAAAATAAAATATTAAAATATATAGAAGAATGTACGTATATATGACCCATAAAAGGAAGCTTTAATTTTAAACCTCGAAAAAAAATAAATAAAATTTAGAATAAAATACTTTAAAAAATAATAAACAGTTTTCATTTTATAACTAATTAAATAATTTGTTATTTTTAAATGAATTTACAAACCATTCATTTATTTTTTTTATCTTTTTTCGGATGGCGTCGCCTAATCAGGCCACGCCATCCATTGACCGGGGGTCAACTCCATGACCCCAGGTCTGTGACCACCAGATTTTCGTCCACCCTCTTCTTCTCGATTTTTTCCACGCTGCCTCTTTCACCAATCGGCATGGCTTCCTTATGCAAACTTGTGCCTCATTCATCCGTCAACGATACCCAGTGTATTTCTCGATCTTTGGATCACTGTGCCCCCTGATACGCCCCGTTCTTTGAGCCTTGTCGATCACATGTACAAAACCACCTCCCGACCTTCCTTGATCATTTGATCCTCCTTTGTACCTGTTTGGCCCCTCCTCTCTTGTGCTCCGGACCGGTGGTAGTAACAGCACCACCTCCAGTCGAGTAAGGAGGCGTTCGACGTGTTGTGGCAGGCTTCCAACCATTCCCGATAGTCTACGCCGCCGTGAGGTTTTATCTCCTCAGCCCAGGCTGAGTAGAGGTCGTTTTTACTATTTTCATTGTGTTTTAACTTCTGCATTTTATCCCTAGTTCTATATTAGCGTTTAATCGTATGAATCGCCTAGGCCATCTCCATTCAAAAGTTCGCCGGAGCTAGGCTCCGACGTACCTTTGCCGCACTTCACCTGTCATCCCCGTTAACTGATAACAGCCCAGAACCTGCCCCATTGTCTCGCCATTTTGGTTGAGTTTTTGCAGGTCTAGAAGGACCCTTCTGCGAGTCGATTTTGCCGAAGCAACGCCTCCCTTGGTCCACCGGAACCTTCATGAGCGTCTGAGGACATTCCTTGGTCCTCGGGCCCTATTAGAGCACATGAGAGGTGTGAAGGGAGTGTAGGAGCACAAGGAAGCCATCATAGACATTCGTGGTGGTGGGAGACCAGAGCTGTGTCGATTTGAAGTTCGCAAACGGCGAGTTCTTCCATTGTTGTCCTCCACTGCCGAGCGTCGTTGGATCTCTGCCTCTCCCCAGTTTGTACAGGAGCCGTCTGATCCCCGTACACTTCCACTGTTCGATCATCGGGGGAGGTCTAATCCAAGCCATAGGAAGTGAAGAGGTATCGTACGATGAGGTCATGCCATGTGGCATAAATGAAGCAGATCAGGCTATCCGCCAGCACCCTTGCTTGGGTATTTTGCATTTCCACCCAAGCAATTTTTTTATTTATTAATTAGCACGTAATCTTTCATATGACGTTTAAAAGCTTTGTAATATTTGCGATTCAGCACAGAACTTTACAATATTTGCATCGGGGTCCCAGGCCACGTCACCTCATATGACTTATGCATGTGAGGCGTGGCCATTTTGCGGGGGACTCTCGATCATTTTGGTTATTTATATTTGATCCTGAAAATTTTTATTTTAGTTATTAACTTTTTAGTTAAATTACAATTACGCCCAGGGGTTTTAATAATTACATACAGGTCCCTGTTAGATCACGTGTCCCGTATGAGCCTGGTGATTTTGTAGAGATACCCCTGCGGGTTTGGATATTTATATTTGGTCCATAAATATTTTTATTGCATTATAAATTTCTGGAAAAATTATGATTGTCCTCCTGAACTTTTTCATATTTACACAAATACCCCGACTAGGGTAGCATTTTCTCTTTATTATCTCTATTTATTTCATGCATCTATAACATTCGAAAAATTCCCAAAAAATATCCATAACTGCCCGTTGCTCTGTTATATCATGCCATAAATTTACTTTGCATTTTTTGAGACATTTTAGTATTCATATAAAATCAAAACTTACATTTTCATCCTTGTTTGCATTAGAAAATACATAAAAATTATAAAACAATTTTGAAAAATTCCAAAAAAATTACATTTTGTGTCTTTTTGCATCTTTTACCTTCATACGAAAAATCATAAAAAATAAAGAAAACTCATAAAAATTGCAAAACCCCTAAAACCTTTGTAAAAATATAGAAAATCCATAATAAAAAATATAAATAATGTTTCTGAATTTTCTTTGTAATATTATCTTTATTTTAAAATTAATTTGGAGAATTTTGGGTACTGTTTACTATTTTTCATCTCCATTTTTAATTTGAATCTAGATTTTATTCCATGTTTTGAGTATTTGGACTTTAAAAATACCAACAAAATTAGCAAAAATATAGAATAATAAAAAAAATTAAAAAATATAAAAAACACAAAAATATTTTATTTCCTGAATTTTGGATTTGTTTACCTCACTTTATCTCTCTCCTACTTATCTTGTATATATATCCTTTATATTACCATATATATTTTCCAAAGAAAAGGTAAATATAAAAAATATAAAATATAAAAAGAAAATACGAAATTAGAAATTAAAAATCAAAATATAAAAATATAAAAGTAAAAACAAAATAAAAAATAAATTAAAAACCCACAAAAATAGCACACATAGAAAAACACATCACTTTCATTTTTGAGCATCGTTTGCCCCGATCTACCTGCTTGCTTCCTGTATTCAACACTCTACACTACTTGCACTATACACATCTTTTGTAGAGTTATAATTAATTTTAACTCCACGTAGCTTTTCATAGTTTGATTCTGAATTGTGGGTTAATTGTTGACTAATTGGGATTTCGTGAGTAGTTGCCACAGCGACTTTGTCTTCGCCTTTTGTGAGACATATTTTAACCCTCGCAAAATCTCGATTATCAAATTGCATCGTTGCCGGGGAGCAACATCACATAGATCGGCTTTTTGCTTGATTGTGATTTTTGTCTATATTCTTGCTTCATTATTTGTTCCTTTATTTGATATTCATTGTTGAATTGTCTAACCACTCTCCTTGTTTGGATTTTGTGTGAGGTACACAAATCGAGGGTGGAGCTCCTCTTTAGAGCACCTGCGCACCCACATGAGGTGGCTTCGACCTAGCACAAAGGAGGACTTGGAGTGTTTGAAGACAAATTTTGAGGATTTCTTTTATTGCATTTATTGTTGTAATTTAAGTGAGAGAGGGACTGATTTGTTGTAATAAACATGGCCCTGCTACACCACAGATCACGAGGTCCAGTGCCCGAGGGATTAATCCTTGGGGGCCTCGTTGGTTTTGTCGCTGTTTTTATCGCCTTTTTCCCTTTGTTTTTCGGTTTTGTTTTCTTTATTTTGTGTGATTGAGCTCTTAGTTTTAGGATTGCTTGCGATAGATTAAGGCCAAACATTAATATATTTGCCTACACCTATAGTCTACATTTGGACTTAGTCAAATTTTGAATTGCTTCTCACTTAGTCTCGAAACCACTACGCCACGAGAGTTCTCCATACAGTGCTTGCAGGACCCATTGTGGTGGGCACCGAGGAGACTCCAAGACCAGACACTTCGGTTCCATTCTAAGTCATTAGCATCGATTCTTCACGTTAATCATAATTTTTGAAACTTAGGGCGATTCAGCTTGCATTTGCATATAGATAGGTTTCAATTCTGCTGAGCATCTGCATGTGAAGTGCTGGAGGCAAGCTGAGCATTTCTCTTTAGCATACATCATTTATTTGTTGCTTGCATTACTTTTTCACCTCTCTACCTCTGATTTTGATCATCTAGGTGCTACATGAAATTGACTCCTCGATAGGTTCGTGCATTTCTCACTAAAAATCCAAAAAAGTGATAACTAATAAAAATGAGACTGCTAACATTACTTGACCCTAAAAAAGACCAAAAAAATTCTTGAATTGGGGCGAGTACAATGTCTTCATTTTTACTTGCTCGCGCATACACTAAGGATTAGTGCCAAAATCCTATTCAGCCCCCTAAGTATTGGTGCAACTTTTGGACTTCTCACCTAACTCTAGAACAGACAAGATAAAAAAACTGCTCTTTTATGGTATGTACTGAGTTGAGTAGGTGAATTAAGGGTTTGTTTTGTGTGAGTTTGCTTGTGATTGCTTGTGTGTATTCTAGATCGCCTCTGCACATTTATGCCTTTTTCTCTCCTCTCTTGATTTGACTGACGTGTTCTCCCAATCAGTTTCCTCTTGTTTCAAGATGGTTGATCGGAGAATATTTTATCCGGACTTTGCAGATCCCTCGTTCACTCCAGTTGGTTCACCTCCTTTTTTCAGGAGGACTTTGCTCCTGACTTTTGTGCATATCCTCCTCAACCACAGATTCAGGACTCGGACTTCTATCCACATCCACCTTCACCATCCTACTTTCCACCTTCACATCCACCTGAGACTGTTCTATTGGAGTCACCTTTCATGGAGTCCACCCTTGAGCAATTGACCCAAATGATGGATAATATGAGATAGAGGATTGACAACCTCACTAGTATTTATAAGAGTAACCATGATTCTCCACCATTTGATGATATGGGTTCACTCGAGGATTTCCATGGGAGATTGCAATCACCAAAAACACAAAAAATGAGAAAAATTTAAAATCCAAAAAGAGTTCGGGAGACCTTTGGTTGAGTCAGACTGTGAGGAGAGGGCCCACCTTCCAGACCCCTTGACCACACATCCATACACACTTTGTCCCACCTTTGACCACGAGGATGCCACTGTACAGACTGCACTTAGCATGCCTCGTGTTGATGCTGATTTCGACTTCCTCGCTTGTATGGAGGAGGTCAAAAAATTCAAAAAAAATGTTGACTAAACCTGAAGTGGTGGCCACTATTCATGAGATCATCAGTGCTCCACTTCAGCGGGCCATGAATCAATTATCTGCTCCTCATCAAAAGAAGAGAAAGCGGAGGAGTAGATCTGAGCGTCATATTTTGACCATGACCCCTGCCCACGCCATCACACACCATCCCATTCCTAGGAAGAGGAACACTGCTACACATTTCATTAGCTGCACCATCTCTGACCATACTTGTGATCACACTCTCCTCGACGGTAGTTCTTCAATTAGCATATTACCCTTCTCGCTGGTACAATCTCTTCATTTAGGGACTCTCAAAAAGACCATGATGATAGTTCAGTTTGCTGATGGATCTATCAAGAGGTCGAAGGGTATCCTTGAAAATGTTGTCATATCGATTTAGGGCATAAGATTCAATGTTTATTTTGTCGTATTGCCATGGAGACCTCCAAATGGGAGTGTCCTCTAATCATCCTGGGATGGCCATTCCTCGCCTATGTGAGGGTCGTTAAAGATTATGGATCAGGAGAGATTCGCTTCCATCCTGTGGACGAGAGTGTAGTGTTGATCACTACACCCACTGTCGACCAGAGACTTCCACCTCGGGTCTAGTCTTGTCGACCAGAGACTTCCGCTGATGTGACCGCACTGATCTTCGCTGACCTTGAGCACCATGACCTAGATGAGACCATCAGAGATTTTTTATGCTTATTGGATTCCACTGAGACCCAAGAATTCCTCTCCAACGAGGAAGACTTGGAAAGCATGGACCTTAGAGTTCCTTCTTCTGGGACTTAGCGTTGTGTTGATGACATCCGTGAGATTTACACGATTGATACCATTGAGCAGAGGGCATATTCAAAGACTAGACAGGACAAACATGACTTGACTACTTTCACTGATGAGTCCATTCCTGTTCACTTGGATACATATGAGAATAAGGATGAATTTGATTTGGTTGCTTTTATTCGAGAATTTGGGCCTTTTGATGAAAAAGATGATCCGGTTGAGATTGTAGAGGAAAAACAGAGTTCGACTGCTTCCACTGATGAGTTCGTTCCTTTTGGTTTTGACCAAGACAAGACCTCACAGAACGACACTGACTACACTTCTTCCAATGATGATGAGTTCGTCCCATTTCACTTTGATATCAGCGAGACTCCCAAGGCCAGACCTAGTCGTACTTCTTCCACTCACTCATCTGTGCCTTCACACTCTAGGACCACTGAGGACCTACAACTCGTCGACCCTGATCGATCAGTGTCATCTAAGGACCCCGCTGTCGACATGCACCTTGTCAGATCTATTCCTCAGCGGTCTCGCTAGAAGGTTTGCTTTTGACCTTCTTGATCCTTTGTACATCTACCTTGTTGTGTATTCGCTTTTATGTACCTCAGACTTTCTCCCATTTTGCTCATTCACCCATTCTCGTGCCTTGCTTAGGACGTACTTTGTCCTAAGTATGGGGGGGTGGATGAGCTGAGTGTTCATTCTTCATTCTGTTTCATTACTCCTGTTGTTGCCTATTCCTAGGGCTTCTTTTACCCTAAGTATAGGGGGAGTAATGTGTACATCCTTCTTTATCTTCTTCCATCTTCTGATCTCTTTCTTCTTTTCTTCTTTTTCTTTTCTATTTTCTTTATCTACTGAAAAGGTGTCGCCCCTTTTTGTCAGTCTTCTATACTTAGGACGTACTTTGTCCTAAGTATGGGGGGTGTGCACCCCGATTTCTTCCATTCTTTGTTCCTCTCCACTATCTCCTCTTCTTGCCTATACTTAGGGATATCTTACCCAAAGTATAGGGGGAGACAGTCTGAGCATGATCTGTTCATTCCAACCCTTGATCTTCCCTGCTTTGTGTATAGTCTGCTATACCTAGGATTATTTGATCCTAAGTATGGGGGGACGGTCAACTTCTCATTCATTCATTTTGCCATTCCTTTATTTTTTAGACTTTACTATACTTAGTACGAGTTATGTCTTCTCTTTTCTCTCTGATCTATGAGGACATAGCTCAAGCCAAGTACAGGGGGTCGTATATACTCCGTATATACTTTATCCATAACTCGTATTTTCATATTTTTCTTAATAATTATGGCTAATTATACTATTAAAATTCATTAAAAACCTTAATAAAGAGATTCCTCAAATTCTTTTTGTACTTACTGATTAATAAATCAGGTGAAAATATTTTTTACAAAATGTTTGAAAAATAGTTTAAAAATCATTGCAAAAAATCTTTTGAAAACTATTTAGAAAACATTTTGTTACATGTTTTCAACCTCTGTAAAACATTTTGTTTGAAAAAAAATATTTTCTTTGTGTGAATAAAAAGTTTGAAAAACTATTTGCAGATGATTTGAAAAATGGTTGCAAAAATATTTGAAAAATCTATACATACTGTATGGAAAACCTTTGCAAAATGATTTTCAAATTTGTGTACATGTTTGTAAAAATGTTTGCAAAAATTATTTTGGACTATAGTTTTCTAAATTGTTTGCAAAACCTTTTTCAAATAAGTTTGAGGAATATACATCTCACCTAAAATTGTTTATATACATCTATAAAATTGATCACTTACCCTTTGTATATTCTTAAAACTCCACTTCTTGTAAATAAAAGATGCATCCCTATGTAAATATTTGTATCTAGTTTTTGGCCAAAACTTTTTGTTTTCAAAAATCCAAAAAACATTTGCAAAATTAAAAATACCAAAAACATCTGAAAAATCTTTTTGAAAAACCTAAAAAAATGCATATGCATCATCTTTTCAAAAATCCATAAAAAGTTCAAAATCTTTAAAAAAATACATCATAAAAATATTTTATGCATTATGCATAGAATTAGCTTTTTTTTGGGATAGAGTTTGATAGTTGAATGAGTCTTAGTAAAATCCGATGATTGGAGCTTGGTTGGACCTTAAATCTACCTAATAACATGAACCTTAGGAGCTGGAATTGAGGTATTTCAGATCTAGTTGACTTAATTCTTTGAGGATCATGAGACTTGGTTCAATGAATTCTTGACTGCCTAAGTAGAGTATTTCGGAGCACACACACAACTCTTGTCGATAATGACCTAACTTGGACACCTACACCTTTCACTTGGCTTAACTTAGTTGGAGTGGTGAGGGGGTTCGATTTGCCGATATGAGATGCACACAGGTGGAAACCTTTGTCCTCCTCTAGGGAGGCAAGTGCACCCCAACCCGTTTGGTGATGATGAGTTTTGAGGACAAGAGAGTGTGGGTTGCAATAGAGCTTCAAAAGAGGGATAGTCTACTAGCTCAAGAGAAAAAACTCCTAATGTAAATGCTGTTGTATATAGTATTTCAAAAAAAAACAAAAAGCAAAAACTCCAAAAAAGTGGGCATGCCAGTAAAATAAAAATGCCTGCTGGAGTGTATATATTTGTATAGTCAATAAGAAAGCTTGATCTTCAAAGTCAAATCATGTGAGACTGCAGCTGGATGACTTGACTGCACTAGTCTCGCATCGTAGGACAGGTAGCTACATTGTCTATCGTCCATTCTTCTCTTCACCCCCTCCTCTTGAGCAGGTTGTCACTTGAACTTAGAAGGGAATACCTCGCTCCTTGAGGAATTAGTTATTGGACTGGGGAATCATTGGTTGTCATATTGGAGAAGTTAGTCTCTTTGTCATTTCAGTTGGGGAGAGCCACCATCACTTACACTGTACGAGTCAGATTCATAGTCATAAGGGTTTGTGTATGAGTTGAAGTATTCTGACCGGGCTATTGAGTGGACTTGAGCAGAGTTTTGGGATTCTCGAAGGCTGTTGGATTTCAAATCCGGTTCTCATTAAGGTTCTACCCGTACTTAAATTTCAAAGGTCCGATTTAAGCTCCAAACTTTGATTTGTGAAGACAAGTTTGATAATTAAATTTAATCCACCTTTCTTCTTTTTCTTTTCTTTAATTTTCTTTTCTGCACTTATTGCATAAGTGCTTGGTAGGGACTAGCAAAGGCATGTATAGGAGGATGATGAATCTTCGTTTCATCATTTTTATTCTATCATTTTGGCCTTAAAAACCCTAGTAAATGGGTGTAAATAGGCTTAATTTAGGCATTTCAGCATTCATGCATCATTGTGTAAATATTGTACAAAATACGATTTTTAAAGCCAAAATTATAGAATCAAGAAAAGAAAAGAAAAAAAATAAAATAATGCAAATATTTTATGACCTGAAACCCTGAGACCTGGGCATCTCGATGACGAGGTTGACAAGGAAAAAAGTAGGGGGAGATAAGGGCCAAAACACAATAAAAATACCTTTTATTTAATTCATTCTTTATTCATTTTGGGACCTATTTTTGGTTCTACCTTTTGTAATTCAAATAAAGAAACATTGAACATGAAAGTTGTAGATAATTAAATATAGACAAATACAAAATTGATTTCATACAAAAATAATGTACATATAAAAAGTTATGATCTGAATAAGTTTCCAAAATACCAACTTCCCAGACTTGTATCTCTCAAATAATAACTCGAAATGTATCAAAATCACTTTAATTATATATAACTCTTAATAAGCTATTTAATGAAGGTGGTTTCATATTTTTCAGAGTTACGATTTGAAAGTTAAGTTTTGGACCCCTATTGTATACTTGTATTAATTAAAATATTCATTCTATTTATTATTCATTATTTTCATAAATTTATATTTTTATAATTTTGTAAATATTATTTATAATATATATGTATATTAAAATAGGAATAAAATGTTCAAGAAAACATAAAATATAAAATACTTGTATACAGTACATAGGTATAATACCTATATGTATACCTATAGAATTAATACTTCTATTTATCTAAATGTACATAATACATCACAAAAAAAATATATTCAAGTGTATAAAATTAAGTTATAAATTTATAAAATGATAAAAAATAATAAAATGAAATATATAAAATAAAAATAAAATATTAAAATATATAGAAAAATGTATCTCTATATGACCCATAAAAGGGAACTTGTAATTTTAAACCTCAAAAAAAAATAAATAAAAATCAGAATAAAATACATTGAAATATAATAAATAATTTTCATTTAATAACCTAAAATTAATTAAATCATTTGTTATTTTTAAACGAATTTACAAATCATTTATTTATTTATTTTGTCTTTTTTAGGATGACATGGCCCAATCAGGCCACACCATCTGTTGACCGGGGGTCAACTCCATGACCCCAGGTTTGTGACCGCCAGATTTTCGTTCGCCCTCTTCTTCTCAAATTTTTCCATGCCGACTCTTTCACAAATTGGCATGGCTTCCTTCTGCAAACGTGTGCCTCGTTCATCCGTCAACCACACCCAGTGTACTTCTTGATCTTTGGATCATTGTGCCGCCCGCTACGCCCTGTTCTTTGAGCCTTATCGACCACATGTACAAAACCACCTCCCGACCTTCCTTGATCTTTTGAACCACCTCTCTTGTGCCCCTACCTCTCTTGTGCTCCAGACCGACGGTGGTGACAACACCACCTCCAGCCGAGTAAGGAGGCGTTCGACGTGTCATGGCTGGCTTTCAACCATCTCCGACTGGCTACTCTGCTGTGAGGTTTTATCCCCTCAGCCCAAGCTGAGTAGAGGTCGTTTTTACTATTTTCATTGCTTTTTAACTTTTACATTTTATCCCTAGTTCTATATTAGCGTTTAATCGTGTGAATCACCTAGCCCATCTCCATTCAAAAGTTTACCGGAGCTGGGCTCCGGCAAACCTTTGCCGCACTTCACCTGTCATCCCCATTAACCGATAACAACCTAAAACCTGCCCCATTGTCCCACCATTTTGTGTGATTTTTCGCAGGTCTGGAAGGACCCTTCTTCAGGTCGATTTTGACGAAGCAACTCCTCTCCTGGTCCACTGGAACCTTCATGAGCACCTGAGGCCATTCCTTGGTTCTCGGGTCCTATTAGAGCACATGGGAGGTTTGAAGGAAGCACAGGAGCGCAAGGAATCCATCATTGATCTCGTGGTGGTGGGAGACCGGAGCTGCGTCGATTTGAAGTTCGCCAGCGGCGAGTTCTTCCATTGTTCGTCCTCCACTATCGAGCGTCGTTGGATCTCTGCCTCGCCCCAGTTTGCACAGGAGCCATCTGATCCCCGCACGCATCCACCTTTCGATCATAGGGGGGAGGTCTAATCCGAGCCGTAGGAAGTGAAGTGGTATCATGCGCTGAGGTCATGCCACGTAGCATAAGTGAAGTAGATCAGGGCATCCGCCAGCACCCTTGCTTGGGTATTTTGCATTTCCACCAGGCGATTTTATGTTTTTATTAATTAGCATATAACCGTTCATCTGACGTTTAAAAGCTTTGTGATATTTGCAATTCATCCCAGAAGTTTACAATATTTGCATCAGGGTCCCAGGCCACGTCACCTTACGTGACTTGTGCACGTGAGGCGTGACCATTTTGCGGGGGAACCCCAATCATTTTGGTTATTTATATTTGATCTTGAAACTTTTTATTAAAGTTATTAACTTTTTGGTTAAATTATAATTAATCTCTAGAGTTTTTTATAATTACATACATGTCCCTGCCAGGTCATGTGTACTGTGCATGTGAGCTTGGTGATTTTGCAGAGATACCCCTGAGGGTTTGAATATTTATATTTGGTCCATAAATATTTATATTGCATTATAATTTTCTGGAAAAATTACGATTGGCCCCTGGACTTTTGCATATTTACACAAATACCCATGCTAAGATTGCATTTTCTCTTTGTTGTCTCTATTTATTTCATGCATCTATAAAATTTGAAAAATTCCCAAAAAATAGTAATAGCTTCCTATTGCTCTACTCTAACATGCATAATTTTACTTTGCATTTTTGAGCCATTTTAATATTTATAAAAAATAAAAAACTTACATTTTCATCCATGTTTGCATTAGAAAATTCATAAAAATTATAAAACATTTTTGAAAAAATCCAAAAAAATTAAATTTTGTGTATTTTCACATCTTTTACCTTTAGACGAAAAATCACTAAAAATATAAGAGAAAACTCATAAAAATTACAAACCCCCTAAAACCTTTGTAAAAATAGAAAATCCATAAAAAATGAAAAATATAATTTCTATTTCTGAATTTTCTTTTATTATTATATTTATTTTAAAATTAATTTGGAGAATTTTAGATATTGTTTACTATTTTTCATCTCTATTTAATTTCATATCTAGAATTTATTCCCTATTTCGAGTATTTGAAATTTAAAAATACCAAAAAAATTAGCAATATAAAAAAATCACAAAATATTAAAAATATAAAAATCATAAAGATATTTTATTTCTTAAATTTTGGATATTTTAGCTAACTTTATCTCTGTCCTACTTATCTTGTATATATATCCTTTGTTTCACCTTATATATAATTTCCAAAGAAAAGTAAATATAAAAAATATAAGATATAAAAAGAAAAATACAAAATATGAAATTAAAAATCAAATATAAAAATATAAAATGTAAAAATAAAATAAAAATTAAAATTAAAACCTACAAAAAATAGCACATATAGACAAACACATCACATTCATTTTTTAGCATCATTTGCCCCGATCTACCTGCTTGTTTCTTGTGTTCGACACTCTACACTACTTGCATTGTACACATCTCTTGTAGAGTTATAATAAATTTTAACTCCACATATTGCTTTTCATTGTTTGATTCTGAATTGTGGGTTAATTGTTGACTAGTTGGGATTTTGTGAGTTGTTGCCACAACAACTTTGTCTTTGCCTTGTGTGAGATATATTTTGACCCTCGTAAAATCTCGATTATCAAGTATATGCATAGTATATACGACCCCCTATACTTAGCTTGAGCTATGTCCTCATAAATCAGAGAGATAAAGAGAAGACATAATCGTACTGAGTATAGAAAAGTCTAAAGAATAAATGAATAAGGAATAGATAAACGAATAGGAAGTTGACCATCCCCCCTATACTTAGGATCAAATAATCCTAAGTATAGCACCTGTACATAAAGCAGGGAGGGTCAAGGGTGGGAATGAACATATCCTTCTCATACTGTCTCTCCTTAGGGTAAGACGTCCCTTAGTATATATAAGAAGAGGAGACAATGGAGAGGACCAAAGAATGAAAGAACTCGGGGTTACCCCCTATACTTGGGACAAAGTACGTCCGAAGTCTACAAAACTGACAAAAGGGCGACACCTCTTTTGGTAGAAAAAAAAACAAAAATGAAAAGAAGGAAAGAAGTAAAGATATATGAAGATAGATGAAAGTATCACCTTTCCTAGCCTCATTGATGTCTTATCCCCTCTTATATTATATATATAGATGATAAGAAGGAATCTCTCAGTTCATTTTGAGGTCTAGGCAAATAAAAAGACCGTTGGATAAAGGAGCAGTAATGACTTGTGTCAAAAGGAGGCATGATCTAGCATAGACCGTCGAAAGTTATATATACTCATCCCCCACCCCTAGACCAGATATGTGAAGGAAAGAGGGCAAAGTGCGTCAATGTACACATCACTACCCCTATACTTAGGGTAAAAGATCCCTAAGTATAAGCAGCGACATGAGTGATGAAACAAAATCAGAGAAAGAACAACACAGGGTGTACCCCCTATACTTAGGATAAAGAACATTCTAAGTATAGACACATAGATATAACTAATGATCTAGGGTACATATGACATACGTGAGAAGGAAGGAATGAAAGAAAAAAACACATATGTACAACAAGTATTGACCGAGAAAGTGCAGGACGGTATCTGGTAAGCGAATACCATACTTTCATCATCGTCTCACTGTGAGAATGCTGACACAATCATAAGAAGAAAGACATCCTAATATGTAATCAAGTGGGTGTCAGCTACCGAGGCAAACATATCAAAAACTAAACTAGTAACCGAAAACGATAAATAGAACGAATCAGAATAAAGGAGTAAGAGATCAAAGCGGACATCGTAAGACATGGAGGAAGAAGGATCAGTACACATTTCTCCACGTCAATCATTGTTTCATAAAGATACGAAAGGTGAAGAACATAAGACTCTCTATGCAGCTTGGATATCTAGTCGTCATAAGGTTAGAAAAGTTGCATGGACACACCGAACACAACAAGACACGGCTCAACCCTGTGAGGGTCATCAAGGTGAGCAGACTTAGATGAGTCAAAGATCTCAAAATATTCAGAATAATCAGATCCATGCTCCAACAGACTAGGGACACGATCAGAGAGGAGATGCCAAAAGTGAAACCGGGTATCTACAGAATGATGTATCCTCCCATAGATAACCCTCAGGGAGTGATACATACTAGACAATGAGTAATCAGAATAAAGCTCACCCTTGCAAGGGTCATCAAGTTGAGTGGACTCAGTGGAATCAGATCCTTCAGACGGATTAGCAGTGGCTCGACAGATCGACAACCAGCAGAAGAGAGCTACAGAGTGAGGAAATGTGGAAGCATCTCACAAATAACCCTCAAGGAGCATACTGCTAGCTAAGCGTGGATTATCATAGGAAGATGAGCAGACGACGGACGGCCCACCTTTCCAAGTTATTCTGGACATCCTTCCAAGGACCGTCAAGGAGAACAGACTCAAAGGATTCCAAACAACTAGGTCTCATGCTCCAATAGATCGGAGGCATAATCATACAGTGAGACCAATACCATATATCCGACAACTCAGTTTCATGCTCTAAAAAGATGGACACACCAGCCGTATGTGAAACCGATCGTAAAGAAAATGATGCATTCCCCCACATATAGTCCTCGAGGAGCGATGTAAACAAAGTAAATGAAGATCATGGGACTGCTGGAATCAAGTCTCAGGTCCTCTAAAGTAGTCAATCAATCCTCAATCATAGGGCATAAGATCATGTGATTGCTAAAAGACAACCAGGTCAGTCGCAATGCGGTACCTCAAGTCAATCAAAGTAGTTGTGATAGATCGAGATATAAGCAAGAATCCTCTAAGTTCTATAGGTGGAAGGAAGAATCAGGAGATGGGAGATGGATCGGTCAAGGAGATGAGTGAAATCATGTGGTTTCCACACATTGTTGCTTTGAATCACATACATAGAGAGTACATCAAGCATCCGAATCAAGATGGATGGAATCGTAGAAATGATCATCTAATCATAGCTTATGAAATAATCATCAAATCATCAAAATAACTTACATCCCCAATCTGGTGCATGAGATCAAAAATCCTCAAATAAGAATCACACCTATAATTGTGCAAACATTAAAATCCTCAATAGTCTCTATGCACATATCCGAATTCATATACACCAAAAATAGATACCAATCTTGGCATCCTCAAAATGTTCCCGACTAACTCAAATAATCAATATAATCTGAAAACCTTGATGCGGACCCCATCTACGAGCACAACAATCCCGGGTAGAAGAAGGGATGATATGGAGGAAATGAGAAGTGTGGGCGAAATAAAAGTGGACATAGACAAAGTTGTTGTTCAAGAAGAGGGTATCCTTAAACTGGACCAGTGATGGGTGATATAGGCAAAGAGGACAACCACAAAATCCGGCGAAGATGGTGAAAATCAAGATGCGATATCACGACTCAGATTCAAACGAAGAAATGTATAAACAAGAGAAGAAGATAGACTCAATGACCAAAAATGATTCACACTGATGGGACTGGAACTCGAAAAGGGATGAAAAGGTAGATGGACTCAAAAATACAATAGATGTAGAAAGCAAACCCCCAGTTCACCTACTCAACACAATGAAGATCAAGATGTTGGTCTTTTATCTTTTCATTTTTAGAGTTAGGTGATCTCAACAAAGTTATACAAACCACATATAGTCTAGGATTTGGGCACTAATCCTTAGCGTGTACGTATGAATAAAATGCTCATACAAGGTGGGGGTTGATTTTCCCAAAGCAATGAATCCATTACATTTTATTTTTAAGGTCCAATAGAGCTAGCAGTCCCAATTTTATTTAGGATGTCACTTTTTTTGTTATTTTTCAATGCATGTGCTAATGATATTTTCAATTCCATTTAGCATACTATGTGAGCAAAATCATGGGGAGAAGGTCAGAAAAGCAGTACAAGTCAGAAATCGATGATGCATGCAAATTCAGAAGACTTACGATGCTTCCCAGCTCTCTCCATGCGGGATGCATAACAAAATTGAAAACTATACTACATGAAATGTAAGCCGATGAAATCGCCCTAGGTTCAGAAATTGCTATTAACGTGAAGAACCAATGCTAATGACTTATAATGGAACTTAAGGATCCAGTCTTGGAGTCTCCTCCCACAGTAGTGGGTCCTGCAAGCACTGTATGGAGGACTCTCACGATGTGTGGTTCTGAGACTAAGTGAGAAGCAATTTAATATTTGACTAGATGCAAATGTTTTCTATAGTAACATGAAATATTGATCAAGTGTTTGGACCTAGTGCTAAATCTAAGGCTCAATTACACAAAAGAAAGAAAACAAAATAAGAAAACAAATGAAAAAGATGTGAGGAAAATGCGGCAAAACTAACGAGGCCCCCAAGGGAACAGTCCCTCGGGCATTGGACCTCGTGAAATGAGGAGTGTTCTGTTTACTACAGTTAATAAATTTCTCTTTCACTTGAATTACAAAAAAAAATAAAATGCAAGTGGAAATTGTCTCCCAAAAATCTTCTAAGTGTCCTTTGATGCTCTCTCCTACTAGCTAGGGTAGAATAACTAACTTCACTTCCCAAGGTTGCACAGAGTAATTTAAGCGATCCTCCTCGATCTGCGGTCCCTCACAACAAAGTCAACAAAGAAGATGTGAATAGATAAATAAACAATTAATATCGAATATAAAAAATAAATGAAGCAATAATAGACAAATATATCACAGTCAAATAAGAATCAATCTATTCATAGTTTCTCTCCAGCAACAACACCACTTCTTTAACCCAAAAATCGTGCGGTCGTATGTTCCACACAAGGCGGGAACATAGTCATCGAGGTGACTGACATGAAATCTGGATTAAAACAACAATTAACCCACAATTCAAGATCAAGAAATGAAAATAAATGTGGAGTTAAAATTTATTCTAACCCTACAATAGATGTGTATAGTATAAGTAGTGTAGAGTGTTGAACATAGGGAGCACAAAGGATAGATCGGGCAAGTGAAGCACAAAAATGATTGTGAGCTCATTTGTCTATATGTTCTTTATTATGGGTTTTATTTTTTATTTCTTATATTTTTGTTTTATAATTTTATATATTAATTTTTAATTTTATGTTTTTATATTTATATATTTTTATCATATTTCTTTTTCATTTTTTATAATACAATATAACTATATAAGAGTATATATACAATATATACTAATATAGATATAAATGTTAATAAAAATAATCAAAATAAGCAAATAAAATCTTTTCCGATTTTAAATAATTTTTTACTGTTTTTGTGACTTTTTAGAGAATTTTGTTAAATTTTTTATATTTTTAAAGTAGAAAAAACCCTCAATAAGGGTATAATTGAATAGGCCGAATTAAAATGGAGATAAAAAATAACAAATAGAATTAAAATGTCTCAAAATTAATTTTAATATAAATTTAATAATATGAGTAAAATTAGACAACAGGATTCACTATTTTTGGAATTTCTTGGGATTTTACAAATTTTTAGAATGATTTTGGGAGGTTGTTCAATTTTTAAGAATTTTTTTATTTTTAATGATTTTTGGTCAGAATGTTAAAAATACATAATAAGAAATATGTTTTTTTGAGAATTTTTCCATAAGTTTCATATTTTTTGGTATTTTATAGCCACTGACAGGGACGTTTTAGGCTATAAAATTATAAAAAGGTCAAAAATTACAAAATAAAAATGTGGTTTGAAACTAAAATGCAACAGGGATTAGTCCTATTTTGTGGTCTTTTTCAAGCAAAATAGATATTTTAGATAAATAGAGACAACAAAAAGAAACTACATTAATGGTAGGGGAATTTTTGTAAATAATATAAAATCAGGGACATCTCTACAAACTTGCAAAAAATACGAATACCCATGAGGGAATCGATAGAAAATGGCCACTTCACGTGAGACTGCACGTGAGGTGACCTGGAATGGGCTCGAACACAATAAGCAGTAAAGACAGAGGGTACTTACAGCTTTCTCATATTTATTTACACTACCAAATTTATTTACAAGACTAAATAAGTACAACGAAAAAGGTAAGGGTGTCTATCCAATTTACCCAGTATCATGTGTGATCCGATGGCTAAAGATGAGTCACTTAGGCGTATCAGACAGGGGAGATTACACCTTACCACTTCACCATCGAACGTTCATGATCAGATCTGGCCTCTGATCTTACGGTGGATAAGGCCCAAGAGCTAAGGGTTGTTGTGCAATCTGGGGCGAAAGTTCCATCGGACGACTCTACTTCATTGCTCAAGAATAGGGAAGAACACAACTATGTTCTTCCTTATTCCCCTGATTTCGTGTGCCACCACACTCTATCCCGGCTGCTCGGATGCACGTGAGCTCCCTATGTCTTGTCTGCAACTGATGGTGCCTCTAGATGTGTACACGACCCATCGATTGGCTCTTGGAAGGTCGATGACGAATTGGCTCCCAAGACTGAGTTCTTGGTGCTATTTGGCCATCGACAAGACTTGCTTCCACTAGAGACCTGCACGGTTAAAAAGGAAGGCACAGGCGAGGGTCTCCATGTCTTTATTGGGTGGAATAGTTGAAAGGGGATGTGTGGCGACAATGCTGAAGTGAAGGCAGAGGAGCTAGCATCGATTCACTGATCTAGGAGAGATCAGTTTGGGTAGAGAGTCGGGAGGATGTAGAATCATCTGGGAAAGGAAATGAGATGGATGGGGTGTCAACACTAGGGGTACAGATGGCTTGAAAGTGGCCACAACCAGAGCTCTAAGCTCCGGCTTACACTAAGTAGGAATCCTACGCTACAACTATGGATTAAACACAAAGTAAATGACAAAATCTAAATGCAAGAAAGAAATGAAGAAATTAAAACTAACCTAAACCTCAATAGAAATCTAGAAGGACCAAAGAGGGCATCGCCAGATCAAGCTTCAAGCAGCGGGGACCACACCATTTGTCACCTCATGTACGTTGCAAGTCAGCCGAGGTGGAGTTGTCACCATCCTCAACCTGATCGTGTAAGGATCCGAGGGTTCCAGTGGCCGAAGGCTGATCCAAAAGTACAAATGGTCATGGAGGAGGTATTTACAGGCAAATGAGAAGGAGATCATGTGAGGATGCTACAGATCGATAAGATGTATCTACAATGCTCCTAAGATCATGGCGAGGGGATCGATCAAGAGGCAAAGATTTTATGGTGACGAATGCACGGTGCCTCGAGCATAGGATTATGTATAAAAAGTGGAGAAATAGGACTTTTCATGCTCTAACAAGGTTGATTGAAGAAGATCGTGTAGTTGACCTCGGTTCAACGTATGGTGGCTCCTTATTGGTCCACCTAGGCGTGTATAACAACAAAACTGAGTAAAAAATGAAAATAATTACTAATAAAATAAAAAATTAATTAAATAAAGTTTAAAGAGTACATTTTTTATTATTTTATGTAGTATTTTTCATATGTTTTTTATTTATTTTTTAGAGGTATATAATTATAAGTTACTTTTTAGGGTTAAATTAAAAGTATATTTATTTATATTTTATGTATTTTATTTTTTTCGAAATTTTGATTTTATTATTTTAGGCTATTATTTTAGTTTATTATTTTATAAAATTATAACTTATTTTTAAATGCATAAATATATTTTTTGTTTAATTTTAAGATATATTATATACATTTAAATAATAGGCGTATTTATTATATAGGTATAGCTATTGTATATCCATCTATATAATTTATATACATATTTTATTTTAGTTTTTTCTTTGTATTTTTATTAATTTTTTAATATGTACATATGTTACAAATTATATTTACAAAATTACAAAAATATAAAATTATAAAATAATAAAGAAAGAATAAAATGATTATTTTAATCAATACACGTACAATAGGGGTCCAAAACTTAACTTTCACACCTTAACTAGAAAAAATACAAAACCACCTTCATTAAATATCTTATTAAATGTTATAAACAATTTAATGTGATTTCTATATATTTTGAGTTTTTATTTGTGAGATATGGGTCTGTGACGTTTGGGTTTTGAGATTTTATTTTGTGTATAAAAAGTACAATGTATATTATTTTTGTATGAAATCTATTTTCAATTTTTCTTTATATTTTTATATACAACTTTAATGTACAAAGTTTCTTTCTTTGAGGTATAAATAATATAGAATAAAATAGGTCCCAAAAATGAATAATAAATGAATAAATAAAATATATTTTTATCGTGTTTGGACCCTTATTACCCCTTCTTTATATCATGTTGACCTAGTCTTCGAGATGCCTAGGTCTCGGGGTTTAGTGTCATAAAATATCTTTGATATTTTATTCTTATTCTTTTCTTTTATTTATTCTATAATTTTGGCATCAAAAAAGTGTTTTATACAATATTTACACACAATGCATGAATGTTAATTTATGCAAATTAGAGGTATGTACATGCATTTGTTAGGGTTCTTAAGGCCAAAATGATAGAATAAAGTTGATGAAAGGGAGATTCATCACTCACCACAGTGGATCCTGCAAGCACTATATAGAGAGCTCTTGCAGCAGGCAGTTTCAAGAATAAGTGTTCGTAATTAATTAAACAAAGTTCAAACGTGAAGACGCATGCTAGGATGGTTAGGTCTTTGGCCTTAATTTACACAATCAAGAATGTGTAAACACTAGGGTCTCATTCCATAAAACAAAGAAAAAATAAAGCGAAAAGCATAGATAATGAGAATCAAAGAAAACAAAGCGATAGAAACCACAGAAAAACATGGTGAGCCCCCAAGTGAACAAACACTTGGAAATTGGGCCTGGGTGGTCCAAAATACAAAATACATGTATTATTACAAATTATTAATGTTGAAATAAAATATATCTCTCTCACAAAAAGAAAAATAAAATCTGGCTAGGCTACTGTCTCTCTCTAGAGCCTCATGCTCTCTCCTACTGGCTAGGTCAGAATAGGCTACTCCTTGTCCCAAGGCTACGTAGAATCACCTAGGCAATCCTCCTCGGTCCATGGTTCCTCACAAGAAGACAAAAGTAAGAGATGTCATATGGTCAAAAATGATAATCAAATAAAAAGAAAAAAAAGCAAAAACGGCTAAGTAGTATAAAAGACAAAGTACTTTACAAACCGATGCTCCCCGACAACAATGCCATTTGTTGACATGGTTTTTACAAGGGTCTAAAATGATATCTTCGTGGAAGAGATGATATCTTGTCGCTAAGGCGACTGCTCATAAAACCCGAGGTCAATCGACAATTAACCGACACTGATAATCAATAAATTAAGAGAAGGAGTTAAAATTTATTATACCGTACTAAGTATGTATATTGACAAGCAAGTTGGATTCAAACTCTGGAGGCAATGATGTAGAGAAATGTAAGATAGAAAGTCAACACATGTATTTGCCTTTCAATCACTTAGCCAATTTAGGTGTTTTGTAGGGTTTTGGATTTATTATTTTTACTTAATTTTTAATTTTGCATTTTATCAGAGTTTTTATTTTTAAAATAAAATAAAAATATAAAAATATAAATATAAATATAAAAAGAAAATGGATTAAAAATTGATAAAAGAAATTAAGCTATTATATGTGCATACAAGGAAAAAATAGGTGAAAATATGTCAAAAATTTGAGAAAATATATATTTTTATATTTTTTAATGTTTGTATACTTTTTTGTGGTCTTTGGGGATTTTGCAAAATTTTATGGATTTTTTAGTTTGGTTAAAAAAGTGAAAACAGTGAACAATTACAATAACAAATGTATTTTTGGGTTTAAAAATATCAAATCACCTCAGAAAATCTGAAATAATTTTTAACTCAAAATATATTCCAAAATACAAAATCCAAAATGAAAAGTATTTTTGGATGTTTTAAGAATTTTCGAGAATTATAAGATATTTTAGGCCTTTTTGATTTTTTTGTATTTTCTTTTTTTAGTGATTTTTAGTCCAAAGGCTCAAAATAAATAAATATACATTAGATTTTTCAAAACAATTTTATATTTTATGTGTTTTTTAAGTCAAATAAGGCAAAAATGTGCCCTTTTTATTTTTAATAAATATATAAAAATGCTTAATTTGCAAATATGACGACATAAAAGTGTGTGCAATCAGTAGCTTAACCCTATTTTTGTATTTGTTTGGAGCATGAACATCATATTTAATAAATAGAATCTGTGCACAAAAATCAATAAACTAGTAGAGGTATATACGTGATTAAAAATAAATGCAAGGGACGTTCTACAAGTTTTCTAATAAGTTACAGAAAATGTTTAAATTTAAAGAACCAAATACAAATATCAAAACCCGAAGGGTCCTGCCTGCGAAATAGCTAAACCCACATGCACAAGCATATGAGCCTCGTTGGCAAGGACCAATATGAAAATACAATAAATTTTAGGGGTGCACATGCAATTTTACTAAATTTTTAAAACTAAAATTACAACATACATGACTAAAGTGCAAAATAAAGAAAGCGTGGATCTAAGTATGCAAATTACCCCTAACACATGTGGATAGACGGGCGAGATCCGCCAACTAGTCCACGTGTCATTGATCCCACAACGTGTACCGCTTCGCCTTGGATGGTCAAGATTACATCCCATGAGGGAGATCAACGGTGTTGCTCTCCTTCATCCGACGGCTACTGTGCAACCTGGAGGTATCTCTCGATCCAACAACAGCTGGGGATTCGTGAAGAACATGTGAATAACACTTTGTTGCTTGGCTTTGATATGCAAAATCTTGAGGTAGAAAACTCTTGCCTTGCCGCTGATGGTTCAAAAAGTGTCCCGAGGTTCTTCCGTGGATGGAGTTATCAAAATGACCTGACACGCTCTGGAGGTATTAGATGATAGAAGTAGATCTGTGAGTGCTCCTGTAACTCGATGAGCTCGAAGAGGCATCCTTTCTTAGTCTGTTCTGCAGGGGTTAGTCAACGGTAAAAAGGCAAAGCTCTAGAGAGCATTTTGGAGTAGAATGAGCGAGAGGTGAAGTGGATGAGTCCCTCCTACGAGCGACATAGGAGGAGGGACATGATCACTCATTTTGAGCAAGACTGAGGTGGTTGAGGGTGCGCCAGGCATTGAGAAGGCGAAGAGGAAAGAGATGAAGGTGGTAGGTAAGACAGAGCTAGAAGGAGGTGACCAGAAAGAGGTGGCGGAGCTAAAGCTCCGTCAATCTATGTATTGGGAATATACATAAATATAATTGAAACCAAACAAAACTAAGAACTAACCTACTCTACAGATAACCTAAGGATTAGAAAAATTAAAGAAAATAGAAGCTTACCAACACATGACCTCCAAGAGCAGAACTCCTATGATGAGCTTGGATTTCTTCGATTTAATGCCCAAATGTCTGTCCAAGGAGTTGTTCAGACTTCTACTGTCAACAGGAGCGAAGATCAAGACTCAAAGCTAGGGTTTTCGAGTGGAAGAAGGATACAAAATAAATAGGGGTTTGGATTGAATTATATGTACAACGTGTTCTTCATTGTGATAATACACTCGATTCAGAGGCACCTCGACCAAGAAGTGATCTTGGCATGAAAGAGTTTTGATAGAGGCACACGATTGAAGAAATCGAGCCAAAATATTTCAATATACAACATGGAGAAATCGATAAAGATGGGGGTATCGCTCTGATAACGACATGCCTAGTGGGAAAGGGTAGTTGACCTAGGTCAATTAGGACTGAGCCCTGATTAGTCCACATCAGTTGCTAAAAGACAACAAATAAATAAACTAAATCCTTTATTAATTCAATTTAAAATAGTAACGATTTTAATAATTTTAGTTAAAGCATAAAAAGTGTTTATTATTTATGTAGTATTTTAATATGATTTTTATTTATTTTTATGGGCTTATTTATTACAAGTTACTTTTTAGGGTTTCATTTATAATTATGTTCATCCATGTTTTGAATTTTTTTTTGTATTTTTGATTTTATTGTTTGTTTTCTTATTTTATAAAATTATAACTTATTTTATATACTTAAATATGCATTTTTTTATATTTCTGATATAATATGTACACTTTAATAGATTGGAGTATATATTATATATGTATAGGTTTAGATATTTCATCTATGTGTTATGTATACATATTTTATTTTTGTATTTTATTTATAGTTTTATTTTAGTTTTAATATACACATATATTATAACTAATATTTACAAAATTAAAAATATATAAAATTATAAAAAATAAAGAACAAATAAAATGAATATTTAATAAAGGTATATTGTACAATAGGGGCCCAAAATCTAACTTTCACTCCTTAACTCCAAGAAAAATAAATCCATCTTCATAAAATAGCTTAATAAAAGTTATATACAATTAAAGGTGATTCTAATATATTTTGAGTATGAGATATGGGTCTGGGAAGTTGGGATTTTGGCTTTTTTATTTAGAGTATCAAATGAACATAATATATTATTTTTGCATGAAATCAATTTTGTATTTTTATCTACAACTTTCATGTACAAAGTTTATTTATTTGAGGTGTAAAAATAAAAAATAAAATAGGTCCATAAAGGACTTATTAAAGAATTAAAGAAGGGATTTTATTAGTGATTTTTGGCCCTAATCTCCCCCTACTTCATTCCTTGTCGACCCAGTCATCACGATGCCTAGGTCTCGAAGTTTAGGGTCATAAAATACATTTGGAATTTTATTATTTTTCCTTTTTTTACTATATAATTTTGGCATTAAAAATACTATTTTATACAGTGTTTATACAGTAATGTTAACTTGTACTAAATAATGCTATTTACACGCTTTAGCTAGGATTTTTAAGGCCAAAATGATAGAATAAAGGTGATGAAATGGAGATTCATCACTAGGTCCCCCCCCCCTATACTTAGGCTAAGATGAACCTAAGTATAGAGATATGAAATGAATATGGAGGTAATCAAGGTAAACAATTAGAGATACTTGGTTCCCTCTATACTTGCTCTGAAGAGTAGCGTAAGTATGTGGATTTGGATCTAAGGATGGGGAACTGTGACACTAGTCACAGTTAGATGAATCTTCTCAGATGAAATGATTATATTGAGATGAAAAATGGAGTGTAGGGTTGACGGGAATAGGATTTTAATAAGTCACAATCAAGGCTTAAACCAATCAAGCAATCACCCATAGGTTCACCAACTCACATGTGAAGACCAATAAATGTTGGTCATTATAATATTTTCTGTTTTATTGGTGATCATCCAAGATGTAAGTCCATTTAAAAAAGGTTTAAATGTGGGTTTTTGGCGCTATCATAGGTATACACTCACACCTCTTAACATGCATCATCCATCCTACGTACAATGTGGGTATTGCTCTCACATAAAACAAGTGTCATTTTTACTCCATTTTATTTTAATCAACTTGCATTAATCAATCCCAATTTTAACTAAGGTTATCACCGGAATTAATATTGAAACAATCAAGAAATCATGAATAACAATTAGTCCCAATTCCATTAAGATCTTAAATTGTAAATCAAGAATGGGCAATTGAAAAAACCTGATGCAACGAGAAAACATGGTACATG
Organism: Ottelia alismoides; assembly: GCA_037367405.1. Classification (NCBI taxonomy): domain Eukaryota; kingdom Viridiplantae; phylum Streptophyta; class Magnoliopsida; order Alismatales; family Hydrocharitaceae; genus Ottelia; species Ottelia alismoides. Next base: position 110,444 of record JAZKJV010006413.1, on the reverse strand, counting down.
TTAAAGAGAAGTACTTACAGTGCCTCTAGCATTCTCCTGCTAGTGCAATACTGAAATTAAATTATATCTAAATGCACACAAGTCGATAAAACATATCGTTAATCTATTGAGATATAGGGAATCTTATTGATGCTTATTTGGTGTGACCTACCTACGATCAAGTACCTAATGACATAAATAAATCAAGCTCAAAGAGCCATGTGCCTAACCTAGGTCGAACACTCAAGTGAAGCACCACCTGGGTTATGACTGAAACAAGCTCCGCACAACTAGATCAAAGTCCAAGTCCTTATTACAAATGTGAGTCCTCAAACGAGGATCATTATAAAGACAATTATTACAAACATATATACAACACATAAATGAGACATAGTGCTAATTAGAAGTCTTAGTTATTCGGTGTTGCTTCAGTAGCTCCTCGCAGCGGGGCTCCCGACTCCTCCCCTCCACGTCTCCCAAGCATTCTCGGTCCTTCCTGGCCCTCCCACAAAAATGATACATTGGATATACATCAATAAATATAATTAACATTGCCACAAAACAATAAAATGCAAAGAAATCACACAAATAAATTGATTTATACATCAAAATAAATCAAATCAATTAGACATTAAAACCTAAATAAGAACTAAGATGAGTTGTGTACCCAACAATGATGCCATCTAATGAATACAAAGTCAGATACATTAAATCAATTGAGTTGTAGCGCAAATGATTTCGCATCGCATAAGAAACCGAGCATAGATACCTCTATAAGGAGGGGGCTCGATTTGATTTATATGCTTTTTAACCTGAGAAGTCCAGGGTCGAACATAGGGGCACGAGCTACCTTAATGACTGATAACATCTTAATACCTAAGTTAAGTGATGAATTTATCTACCTAGGTCAACAATGCATAAATAATATAATGCAAAACATGATGCATACCACTAAATTTATGGTTTAATACAAATTTATTAAGGACAAAATGAGACAAGATGACATGACATGTAATGCAAATGCTAACACAAGAATATACCCTTAAATAAGTTCATTAATTGAGCAATAAAGATGTAGTTAATTTCATGATTCATTCAATGCATCAAGTTAAGGCAATTGACAACTAAATGAATGGCAATATGAAACAATAGAAATCAAATTAGACATCATTTTTAATGTATCAAATTAGCAAATGATTGATGCCAAGAGATAGATAAACGAATAATCAATCAAATGAAATTGAAATCATCGAAATCGGATTCCATATGCTCAAGTTATGAAGCAAAGATTATAGGGGCATAATTTTTTTAAAATAAACATCACAAATAGGCATCTTACGAGAATTTTAGCAAATATGCAAAGCAGCTAGAACCTTCCTTGTCAAGAACCATGCGTGCGGGGAGCATTATGTAAATACCGGGAAGCAGCTAGGTCCCTATGAAAAATACCTGGGCACACCACCTGATGCAGATGCACCCAAGACATGCATGTGAATCTGGACAAGCTTGAGGGCATATCTGTAAATGAACTGCTCCCCACATGCAAGGCACGCGTGCTTAGGGTTTGATCTAGGTTTGACCTATCGTAGGTGCGAAGGCCACGTGAGGTGTCCTCCATGCTTCAGAGTGGGATCGATCCCACAGAACCTCTCAGGCTGGCACTGAGGTGGGAGCAAACTCTGGTCTATCCAACCAAGGAGATTGGACAAGATCTGTAGCATGCTGCTCCACCATTGTCCTCCTCCGTTCGTAGGTGATGGATGGGCTCTGATGAGCATCTCGAGCTGCTCCACACTCCTCCTCAAGCTCTGAGGGTCAGAGAAGCTCCATTGAAGGCTGGAGGAGACCCTGGGGTGAGAGGAGGCATTGAGGGTGGCTAGCGAGACGAGTTGACTACCCCTCATTGGTGTAGGGGCTTTATAACATAGGCGTGTCGAAGCTTCTTCCAAATGGAGAATTGGGTACCTGCTATGTTAGGAGACAACTAAATGGTGATCTCGTGCATGTGGTGTGAGGTGAGTGAAGTATTGGAGGATGCAAAGAAGTTGGAGGCCTGATGGGTCCTCTGCCTTGAGGACAGAGGAAAGGTGTTATCATGGAGGGAGGTCTGGAAGAATAGAGGGGGACAGTGAAGCCTCTCGTGAGGATCACTGATCCTTGATGTAGGTAGGAAACCCGTAAAAGTGTGGATCTGATATCTGTACAAGGTAGAGAAATAAAGAAAAACAAAAAATAAAAGAGATGAAGGGGCTTACCAGAAGACGGTGATGGAACACTGGTGAGAAAAATGGCTTGGAATGATGATTAAAGTGAGTTTTTTGTCTTCACTGGACTCCCCCTAGCCTTGAGGAGCATCTCAACGGATGTTATGGAGGTCATAGCATGTCCGGAGGGCCATGGGTCATCACGGATGGCTGCAACCATTGTCACATCTCGATTCTGTCTCCTTATCAAGGGGAGGGGGGAGAGAGCCAGGCTAGAGCCTGTCATAAAGGTGTACCATTGGAGCGGTGGGTGGAGGAGGTGGATATGAAGGAGAGGAGCAATGAGTCCACGTGATTATCAGTCAATGTCAATCGCTGCTCTTAGAAGCATGTGAGGGGGATCATGGAGGTGGTGGTGACCACGTGGAAGAGGGATGAGAGGTCAATATGAGGGAGGTGGAGTGATGTGGAGATTCGACATGATGTAGTTGGGAAATGTGGAGAAGAAGCGCAGTTGGGAAGGTTATCGTGCTATGAAGGAGTGGTTAGAGGAGGAAGAAGGGCGCGGCAACGTTGGATTTCAATATCCAATGGTCGTGATGGAGGCAGATACGGGCAACTCTAATGAATCTGATCAGATCAGAGTAGTTGGGTGAGACTGAGTCAAGAACGGAAGGTGCTGATGCGATCCATCAAAGGTGATCTAATGGTGGAAAAGAGAGGCAGGTGGCATTGAACGGCCGTCCCTTGTTACTCAACTATAAGGAGCCACGTGTTGCAATGGGAAAAAGGAAAAGGAATAAATATAAATAAAAATAAAAAATAAATATTACAAGATTCAAATGCATGTGTAAAACATGAAAGTTGTCGATCTTTTTGAGATCTACATGTTGCATGTTGAATAAAAAGTCAAAATAGGTCATATGTACGCACTTATATTTTTGGTAAGTATTTTTAAGGATTTTAAAAATACTTATTTTAAATTTCTTTTTAGATTTTTTGTATTTTTTATTTATATTTTGTTTCAAAACAATCATGTACAATATTTATCTGTTTTTGGGATTTTTAATAAATAATAAAACATATAAAAAGGCACATTAATTAATAATTTATGTATGTTAATTAGTGTTAATTATTTACAAAGGGTTAATTGTTAATGTTAGTTAATTAGCTTTACATTTTATTTAATTCTTTAACTCAGAGGGATAATAAATAATTAATATGATGGTAAATCACAGATTTATCAGTGGTATATATCTCTGATCTGAAGGCACAATGATTATTATTGTGTGGTTGCCAAGGCTACTTAGCCTGTCTCCACTACTACAGAAACATAGCGGATGATAGAATATGTTCATATAGTTTGTAGATTCCTTAATGTTTTCTAGATGATCTACATGGTTTACGACCTGAGAGAGTGATAGAATTTGAATTTTCTCTTGTACCTAACACTCAACCAATCTCCGTTCCATCATTTGGCATGGCACGAACTTAGTTACATGAATTGAAGGTGAAACTACATGATCTCTTTGATAAAGAGTTCATTATTCCTAGTAATTCTCCATGGGGTGCACCTATGCTTTTTGTGCATAAGAAAGATGGGTAACTGTGACTATGCATTGACTATCAATAATTAAATAGAAGAACAATAACGAACCACTACCCATCACAATGAATATATGACCTCTTTTATTGGTTATATGGTTCCACTGTATACTTTAAGATTAACCTATTATAGGGATACCATCAGTTGAATATTATATACTCACATATCTCAAAAACAACCTTTTGCATATGATATGTTCACTATGAGTTTTAGTTATGCCTTTTGGATTGATTATTGCACTAATGACCTTTATAGATCTTAAGAATAGAGTATTCATTCTATTCCTAGAACACTTTGTGGTAGTATTTATTGATGACCGTAATCATCTATTCTTAGGATAAGCAAAAACATGAACATCTTCTTCGACAAACACTCAAGACATTGAGGAACAACAAGTTGTATGTCAAGTATAACATGTATGATTTTTTGTTAACAGAAGTACCCTTTATAAGTCATGGTATTTCTAGGGCAGGTATCTCCATTGATCTTCCAATTATTAATCAATTGATGAGTTGGGAGCGTCCACAGATTATAACAGAAATACAATCTTTTCTGGGACTAGCCGTGTATTATATGAGGTCCGTGAAGGATTTTTCATGAGTAGCTTGCCTTTGACTAGGTTGACTCGGAAAGAGGTACCATATGCATGGTTCTGATACTTCTAAAATCGATTTTTTAACAAAGGAATGTTTACCAACAACACCTATCATTATTTTACCCTTTGTCACAAGGGCTTCACTATATACACGCCATCCAAGGAAGGATTGAGAGAATTTCTTATGCCACATGGGAAGGTAGTGGCATATGCATCATGACAATTGAAGACAAATGAGCATAAATATTGATTATTGCGGGGGAACTGGTCTGCTAAGCTAATGAGCTAGGTTGACAATTATTGTGACAATCGACCCCAAGTCAATCAACAATCAACCCACAATGTATACCAAAATGAAAATGTGTACGAGCAAAAATTTATTATAACTCTTATACATATGTATATGTGTAAGCATTCAAAGTCTTGAACTCAAAGAAGAGAAACAAGAGTTGAAAACTATCACTAATTATTGCTAATTAATCATAATTTTTTGGATATATATATTCTTATGTTATGTGGGTTTTTAAATATATTTCAATTTTATGATTTTTTATTATATTAAACTTTTTACATTTTGACATTTTTATTTTATATTTTATTTTTAATTTTACAAAATTTTAATTCCTACTTAAAATTTTAAAATAATATAATTGATAATATAAATAAAGATAATATATATAAATAATGATATATAATATCTTTTTGGATTTTTAATAAGTTAAATAAATAACAAAAGATATTTTTTGTAATTTTGATATTTTATCTATTTTCATTAATTTTTGTGATATTATTCTAATTTGATGGAACTTTTAAAGTAATAAATAACTAAACATTAAATATATTAAATTCACGAACTTGTTTAGGATTTTAAAATTTTAATAATTCAAAATTAACCGTAAACTATTTTTAAAGTATACTATATATAATAAAATATATTAAGATTGAAAAGAAATATTTTGAGATTTTTTGGAATTTTATCTAAATTTTATAATGTTATAGGGATTTGATGTTTTTCGGTTTTATATTTTTGTATTTTTGATGATTTTTGGATAAGTCATAGAATATAATACTATAATTTTGGGATTTTTTAGATATATATTTTAATTTTATGGATTTTTAAATGTTAAATAAGTAAAATAGAATTATTTGTATTTTAAAAATTAGAAATTCGAGTTAAAAACCAAATAAAAATTATTCATGACAGATTAAGGTTCCAAGCATCTACTGTAATTTTCCTATAATTATTTGGCATAAGAGAAGTATTTGATATAAAGGAAATATATAAAATAAAATATATAATAGAAGAAGGACCTATTTGTAATTTTTAGGAACTAAACATTCATTTAATAACAAGTCCTTAAAGTCTGAGGGTATATGTATACAATAACGAAAGTTGCCTCACATGGAGAACTTTGTGAGGGGACTTGGCAAGGGACCTATATGTAAATATCAAAAATTTCAAGGTCCAAATCATAAAACAACCTAAAATAATACATGTTATATTTTATTTACATGACCAAATTTAAAATACAAAATGCAAGAGGGTCTCATCATAAATATAGCAGCAAGCACATATGGGGTCATGTGGGGGCGCTTCTGATCCGACGGTTCTGGCATGCCCATTTAACTTTATAGGATGGTCAAGGTTGTGTATTGCTTCACTTGATTTGATTGCCCCAGGTTAGATCTAGGTCGTGTTCTTCATCCAACGTCGAGCATGGATTCCGTGATGCTCCGGTCTCTGGTCACCTCTCTCACTCTTGAGAGGATCAAAACATCGTTGAGACCTCTCGGCATCTACAAGAGCTTTCAGAATGATTCAGACCTCGCTAGGAAGAGCTCTAGAGGTCGTTGAGCTCTGAGCTACTTGGGAGCTGAAACTTAGATCAATTGGTCTCCTAGAAGAGTACATGGTACATGCTTCCTACACCAAAATCTTCAAGTCTCAAGAACGATGCTCTCGACCCAAGTTTGAAGATACAACAAAATGGTATGGGAAATGGGGTATCTCCAACAAGTGGCGAATGAGTGGAGATCGAGGCTTGTTTGTGCAGAATTGAGGTGGTTTGATGGATCTATTAGATGGATAACATGAAGGGGAAGAAATTGAGATGCTTGTCTTCTCAAGAACAAGGTCGAGCCATGGTGAATGATGGCTGGAGCCTAGAGATTCAACAAACTTTGATTTTTGGCTTTTAATGAAAACAATATGAAATCAAAGAAAATAAAAGACTAATCTATGCTAGGAACTACAATACAAAACTAAAGACATAATTTAATAGCTCTGTCCTGGTTGGAAGGACCTAGGAGAAGACCTCGCATGAAGCGAACTCTGGCAATGGTGAATTAATCTCCTCCTCCCTTCTCCTCAAAGTGGAACTGTACGTATACCTTCCTGTCACAGAAGGCATTCTCAGTTATGGTTCTTGGGGTTACGTGTCGATAAAAAGGGATCAAATTCGGTTGAAGGAGGAAGATAATATTTTATATAGGTGATATAGGAGGTGGCTTGTGATGAATATGTGATTCATCATATTAAAAGATGAATATAGAGCTTTGTTCCCTAGTAATTAGCTGTATTTCATCATTTATTCTGCATTTTTATCATTCATACACTTAGAATTAATATCTACATTTTAGCATGCATAATTGCATTCATGATCATTTTCATATTTTCACCTAACTTCATGCATTTTTAACTAATTCACGTTAATTATGATTGATCCCAAACCACCTTCATTACGTACATATTACTAACAAGATTAAAGGAAAAATAAAAAAACATGAACTCAAATAATTTGTACGTGATACAAAACTCCAATTTCAGACTAGACAGACTAAAACATGCATATCTTCCTCATACAATGTCTGATTTAGGTCAACTCACTTTTAAAGTAATATACATTCAATACATTCAAAACAAGACCAATTTCAAAAAAATCGGAGCTCATACGTTAAAGTTGGGTTTTGGGCCTCTTTTACGTATTTTGCGTTTTAGCGATATTTGACTTGATATTTTATGGGCATAATTAACCTTTTTTTCTTTTATTTATTTTTCATTTATATTATTTGATGAAAGTTTTAAAAAATTCACAAAATTAAAATTCAAAGTAGGACTAAAATCAAAGCAAGTAATTGAGTCATAGTCTTCACTAACTGTCTATACAAAAGTCCCCTTTCTAGTATTTTATTTTATTTCCATATTTTATTATTTATTAAAAATCCAAAAAATTAGATTATTGTGTAAATATTTGTCATCTATTTTATCACATTTTTTCTCAATTTTTACTTTAATTTAAAATACCAAAAAATTACAAAACCCAAAAAGCACCGGTTCTGTGTACATAGAGTACTCCAAAATATCATTGATCTCATTGAAACGAGCAATGTTCATGAAAAAGTTGGTGTTCTATGTACATTGAGTACCCCAAAATATCTTGTTGAGAAGAGCTTTCATGAAATATTTTTTCGATCCGGGGTCATTTGTTATTTCTTTTCGATTTATCTTTGTATTTTTTCAGAATTTTCTGTATTTGACACGTGGCTGCTCCCGGAGCCGCCACATGCCACTCGCTTGAGCCTTTTATATTTCATTTTTAATTCTTTAATAACAAAATCAAAAAATAATAATGATAAAAAATAGACATGTGGTGCAATCGTAGTCATCTGCTCTCCGCCAATCGGACGACCACTGCTCTTCTCCTTCCTCCCTCAATTCTCGCCAACTCCCTTTCCCAATCAACGGCCCTCTAAAATGCCTCCACAACCACGGACCATCCCTCTCCCTGTCCCCTCATCGCGTAACCACTCCAGCTGCTTCACCAACCACCTTATCCCCTCACCAGTTGAACCTCTCTCTTGTAAATACTCCATAGCTGGCTAGAAGAAAATCATCCTCCATCTGCCACACCTGTAACGAGATATAGAACTCGAGAAGGAGGTGGTGAAAACCCCCCTTTATCCATCAAACCTCAAATGAATCCGAGCTTTGTCGCGCTCTGCCTGCGGTTGAGACGATAACACTAGAGAGGCGGCCAACCCTCCAAACCCAGGCAAACCTGTCTCCTCCTTCTTTCTTTTTTTCCCTATGTTTTACACCTTTTCCTTTGTTTATTCAAATCTCATCTTCACCAATTCACCACACGACTTCATATCATCTTTTTCCTTCGTTCTTCACCTCCCATGAAACTCTCCACCCTCTTGGGCTTCATTTTCATCTTCATCACCATCTTCTTGCTCTGTCCAATTGACCTGCCGACTCCACGGACCTCATGTGCACCACCTTCATGCTTCCACTACAGATTCATCACCCAGCATTAGGATCCCAATGGCTATACTGTTCACGCATGCTATCACCCCCTCGACTATGGCGAGCTCCAACACTTCGAGCTACTCGACCCTTGTGCCGATCGTGCTCTTCCAACAATGACCACCTTCACATTCTTCTTCATAGATGACAGCCAATACCGTGCGCATGCCGCTCAAGTAGCGCTAGACCTCCACAGCAAACCTTGGCCGCACTCACGCGTAACGCGCCCCTCCGACTACAGCATGCCCCCGCCTTCGACATCGAAGCAACCTGCAACTGTACACCACCGCCTCCTTTGACACCACGAGGCACAGAACTAGCTGCCAAAGGGTCATATGATTTGCATGTGACCTCTCAGATCTTTTACAGAAGACCCCCTAGAGATTTTATCTTTATATAGAAGCACCTCCGCCACCCAAAGGCACACGATGCACATGTGCCCCTTGGAATTTTTGCTTTAATACCCTGGCGGGTATATGTAACTCTTCTTTAATCCCTTACTGCATTTACTATTTAATTTAATTGTTGTAAAAAATTCAAATTGAATCACGTGTTCTTGCTATGTTTTAACCCTACTTATTGCATCATTTTTATTATTCAAAAATAGCATGATGTTCTTTAATTAATTCTCTACATTATTCTCGATATTTTTATTCTCAGTGGTTAACTAATAATTAATATTCTTGCATGAAATTGCATATTTTCCCAATCTGTTCTTAGAAATTCATAGTTAATTAACCATTTCTTGAAAAATTGTCACAAATTAACAGATAGTAGAATTAATTGATTTTGACATTGTTCCCAAAAGAATAACATTTGCATGCATATTTTTCTCCATAAAAAGCATTTTGTGTATTTGATAAATTAATTTTTAATAAGTATTCAATTCAACATTTTTATGATTTAGGATTTTTCTGGGATAGATCACTTAGTGCTTAGATAATTTTTATTTCCTGAAAATAAGTAGATTTAATATTTATTATAATTGATTATTAAAAATTACACTATTTGCATTCGTAAATTTATTATTTATTTGTCTTGCATCTAAAAATTCCAAAAAAATACAGTATCCTAATTTTATCATATTTCACATTCTGGCCAATTTCATAATTTTCGGACATTATTTTAATGAAAAATGCATTTTAGTCCTTGAACTTTACGAAATTTGCATTTAACTCATTTATTGCATTTAAAAATATCAAAATGTGCCTCTTTCAAAGCATAACTTCTAGATTACCTATAAATCAACCTATGGAGATAGTTGTCTCCCTGAGTTCGACCTTAAACTTACCAAGTAAAAAATTAATTGACTGCTCACTTTAATTAGACTAATAATTAAAATTGTGGTTTTTGATAAATTCTTGATTACCCGAATACTGCAATAAATCGATAAATTAACAAGGGTATTTTAAGGGTTATTTAAATGACTCCACTGCAAGGGAGGCACAATTTAAGTTGTTTTTCGAAAATCATGTTTTTAGGTTTTCCACCGATGTAGTCTAACCGCTAGTTTTTCTTGTATTTGTTCTCCATTTTCCAAATATTTTTATTTATTTATTTTTGTATGTTTTTCTGTGAACATCACACTAACATTTGATCTTTTATTTTTTGTGTGAGGTACTCGGTGGACTTGGAGCGGCTTTCTTAGAAGCTGACGTAACTCAAAGCGACCAGACGTACAGAGAATTTAATTTTTGGATACAGAGTGTTCTTATATAATTTGTAATCAATTGTTCATTTCCAGTGGTTCCTGATCGGGTTATTGTGTATGTAAAGTGACTGGAATCTTTCATGTGTGTTGGATCTGTTGCACTCTCTAGTGAGGGATGGACTCGACTTTGAGTGGTTTATAGTCATAGGATTGCACTGCGACTAACAGAGCTACTAGGATTTGTTGTACTCGTAGGATTAGGATCACACTGTGACAGAACCACTGATATGCCCTCTTTAATTTAAGATAATGTTGTCATAGTTGTTGTAGTCGGGCAATCAGGATTGATAAAAAGTTAACCCTACAAATCGATGAATCGACAAATGAATTAAAGTGCGGTTTGATGTAATTTTAACATGTGCAAGCCATAGGGTCGACTCAAGGAGGCAAAGGAACAACTTCAGAACAATTTGGGGGATTAGCTCATGGTTTTCCAAGTGGATTTTTTTGTAATTTTTTATGCGAAATAGAAATGCCAAATGCGAAATGTGAATGAATTAGCTTAATATAAAAACACATAACTTAGCGAAATTGATTTTAATGTGAAAATAAAAAAGGCCAAGTTATATTTTCCCTAGAAACCAAATCCAATGATGAATGCAAAATGTATTTTTTTGGAATTTTTGGGTTCAAAATGCACAAATGAGAAATGCAAACTTTTTATAGATTTTTATGCAATTTTTTATACAAACAGAATACAAAAAATATGAAAAATTTGCTGAAAGTTAAACATGATGAAATGAAGCTACACTATTTTTTTGGAATTTTCTGATAGTGTATGATTTTTGTAATTTTTTTACTGAAAAGAGAGTGGACATAAGTATTTAATTTCCAATAAATCAACAAAATAAAATTATCCAGAGAACAAATTATCTCAAATAGATATTTTAACGATCAATCCAAGCAAATTGAAATTTTACAAAATTATTATTCGTGGATTTAACTAAAAATTAATTACAAAAATCACTCAACTATTTATTTTATGCACAAGACAATCCATTTATATGAAATTTGGATGGTAATTAAAGAGCACTTAATAACATCATCCACAATTGTTTCATAATTTTTGGAGCAATAAATATGTTTGTGCGAGTTTCAGAGCTTAAATGGGCAAAATAACATCGAATTTCAAACTCCGATTTTTATTAAATTATCCAATGCTCACAAAAATGCAAATAAATATCCAAATGATAAAGAATTAGTTGCTCAACAATATGTTATTTTTCATCAAAATAAATTATGCAAGAAAAATGTCCAAATTATCACAAAAAGTCAGGGGTATCTTTGCAATACAAAAACTGAAATAAATAAAAAAGTGTGCCTAAGGGCACTTGTAATTTCAAAAACTTGAGGGGAAGCAAACACAATTTTCATAAAATAAAATAAAAATATAAAAATGGATCTACTTTAAGTTCATATCCCATGCTAGGGAAAAGGGACCTTTGGACGAGCGGGCAGCGCGAGGGGCGACCACACGGTGCGACGACCACGAAATGGCGCTCGGAGGGAGGTGCAGCTGCGGTGATGGAGGTTGGGGATGCGGACGCAGCAGGGCAATCAGCGTGCGGAGGCTAGGCAGCTGGAGCGGGGCTCCGCCAGGGATGGTGATGCATATTGCAGAGCTTGTGCTGGAGGGCGCGGCTGGCTCCAGAGCCGGATGCCACATGTACGTGGTAGAAGAGGGGACTAGAGGCGAACGATGCACGTTTGTAAGCAAAGGGGATGTATGGGGCAGCGTGGCATGCAGGGCGTGTGCGACAATTGGTGGGTGGCATCAGGCGCTAGATGAGTAGGCGTATGCGAGTGTGCTTGCGGGTGGAGATGGCTGAGAGGTGCGATCAACCGCAGGAGGAGACAGGGCTGGTGGTCGGTGGCGCGCAACGGAGGTGGGGGTGCAAAAGAGGTTGTATTTTTTTGTTTTTTTACAATATTTTTGAAAATGTTTTCTGTGATTCTCTGAATTTTGCGGAGAAGCTATGTCGAACTCCACTCGTAGACTCGATCCGATTCGACAAAAAATCAAAGAAGCTCGGCTATGACCTGAAGAGATGCACAATGACACGAGGATGAGTCCTTGTGGATCTTGCTTTTGCAACTGTCGATGCTCGACTGAATGGTGCTGAAGTTGTCACTATCACCCTCGGGGGCTGGTGGTCTCTCCCTCTTAATTGAAGAAACGACGGATGAGGAAAAGTGATGGAGGGGAAGAGAATAAAAAGGAGGAGGAGGGAGTTAGAAAAGAAGTGGAGAAAGTGGAGGAAGTACAGGCTTGGAGTAGGGAACATGTAGATAAGAATAAAAGGGAGAAATAAAATAAAATATAATATAATAAGTAAAGTTAAATAAATAAGCTACTAAAAATAATAAAGGGAAATTAAATAAAACAAATAAATAAATAATAATAATAATAAAATAAAATCCTAAATAAATAAATAGGGTGACGCGTGGCGATTCTAGGAGCTACCACATGTTGCTCCCAGAAAATTGAAAAATTAAATTTAAATAAAAATAAAAAATAAATAACAAAAGGGGTCAAATCAAAAAGTGTTCAACATGAAAGTTTCTCTCTTGACAAGATCTACACCTTCTATGAAGGAATAAAAATCGCAAGCAATATGTACAAAGTATATTTTTAAGTGGTATCTTATTGGTATAAAATATTGTATTTTTATGTTTCGCAATTTTTTTATTATTTTAAATAAGATAAAAGTCATAATAAAGTTAGAGAAAATATTAAAGGATTATTTACAACTTAACTTAATCTAATTTTTTAGATTTTTAATAATTAAGAAAATGAAAAGATAAAATAAAGGGCATTTTGATCAATATATACAATATACAATAAGGGCCCAAAACCCAAGTTTCACATGCGATCTCTGATTTTTATGAAATTAGTATTGTTTTGAAGGTCTTTAAGTATATATTACTTTAAATGTGAGTAGACCTAAATCTAATACCGTATGAGAGAGATGTGCACATTTTAAGGTTCATAATCTCAAACTTGGATTTGGGTTTTATTGGTCAGTTTTACAAGTTATTATTTTTGACATTTTTTCTTTATTAGTGTTAGAAATATATACACTATAGAGTTAATTTTATTGGATTTGGAGTTGCTAAAAAATAGATACAAATATGTGAATTTAGGTCATATACTGGTGAATATTTACAAGTGTATTTGGCTTCTTATCTAATGCAAATATAAATGCTAAAATGCATATATTATTAACACATGCATGAATGCTAATTATGCATTATAAGTGATGAAATGGAGCTAATTACTCGAGAACAAAGCTTTATTTTTAACTTTTAGACTGATGAATCACAGATTCATCAACCTCATATACTTAAACCTTGCTCATACCCAAGCAACTAAAATTAAATGCAAAAGTGAAATGAATTTGGGTTCCATACCAAGGTCATGAACAAAAGGTGAAAATGGAGCTTGACTCGACCTTTGGATTAATAATGTGACAGAACCTTATTGGGATCTGAATTAAAATGTAACAACCTTTAAGTTCCATAAATCTTCTATTCAAGACGCCTCAACAGTCAGGTCAAAACAAATCCTCATATGCAAATTCTGATGACCATGAATCTTACTTGTACTGTGTACGTGAAATATAGATCTCCACATCAGAAATAACAAAGAACCAACCTCCTCTAACAAGGTAACTCTAATTCCCCGATCCAGTAACTCTTTTCTCGAGGAGCGGGGTATTCCCTTCTAAGTTCAAGTGCAACCAGCTCAAGAAGAGGGGTGGAGAGAAGAATGGATGGTAGCCAGTGTAGCTACCTATCCTAGGATGCTTGATCAGTGTAGCCAAGTCACCCACCTGCAAGCTTTGAATCTCTTCTTATTTGTATATACACTCTGCCATGCATTTTACTTTTCAATCAGGCCTGTCTACTTTTGGAGATTCTGCATTTTTTTCTTTTTCTTTTTCTTTTTCTTTTTCTTTTATTTTTCTTTCTTTTTTGACATATATACAAGGTGTAGCATGTACATAAGGAGTTTTTCTTCTTGAGCCAGTAGACTATCACTCTTTTGAAGCTTTATTGCAACCCACAACATCTTATCCTTAGACGCCAACACCACCAGACTAGGTTGAGATGCACTACCCTCCCTAGTCTAGGACGGATGTTTCCACCCGTGCGCTACTCCAAGCCCAAGGATTCTACCTCCTCGCCACCTCATCAATGAAGAGCTACGTGCGTGGTGCTTGTCCAAGTCAGGTCATTTTCTAAAAGAATCATGCGTGTGTACGAAATATTCTACTTAGACCAATTAAGATGACATGTGAACATAGACTTGCTGACTTAAAGAATTAAGTCACTCAACCTGAAAAATCTTAACTCAAGTTCCTATAAGGTTCTTCTGAAATTAGGTAGATTAAGGTCAAATCAAATCCATCCTCAACATCTATTCATAACATGGTTTAGAAGCCTCTAACTTTTCACTTTGCATATGCTAGATATGTAGATGAGATGCATATGACATGCTATAGAGATGAATGACATGCAAGACCCTTTTTTTACACATTTTTTTGAAATGCAAGGATGATATGCAAGATTAAATAAGAATCCTTTATTTCCATTTTTTTAATTTTCTGGTATACAACACTTTTTACAAGAATATTATTTACAAGAATTTTAAAACTTTTTATACAAGTATTATACATATTCAACAATATACATACTAGTATACATGTGTTACATTTTTTTCAATTTTACCCACCCTGTAATTATCACATAATATATACAAAAATACGCGAAAATACGAGCTATGGGTAAAGTATATATGTAATATATATGCACCCCCTATATTTAGCGTGTGCTATGTCCTTAGAGAATTAAAAGAGAGAAAAAAGACATAGCTCGTTCTAAGCGTAGGAGAGATAGAATTACAAAAAGTATAGAAGTAGTTCCGCCCCCTATACTTAGGCTCTTGCAACCTAAGGGTAGAAGAAGATAAAAATGAGGCGGACAAGGTCAAGAGGGGAAATGGATGAGTATATATAGATGGTGGGCATCGGTCCCCCTATACTTAGGCTTTGGTCAGCCTAAGTATAGGACATAGGTGAATGTGAGAACCGATGATATCTGGAGAATATAAAAAATTGGTAAAGAGACTCGGGTTATTCTCCCACTATACTTAGGATCTGGTCATCCTAAGTATAGCTATAAAACGAAACGATATGGAGAGGGCAAGTGATTCGAATCACTAGGGAGGGAGGGATGGAAAATATATACAAGGAGGATTGAGAATATACAAGGATCAAGAAGGTTTATGATGAACCTTCTTGCGGGATCGAGGTGGATAATATACATATGTGTCGCTGTCAGAATCGTACTTATATTAATAATAGTGAGGTGTAGGAATCATCCAATGAGGGTCAACACACGGCTACTTGCTTAGATACAGCTTAAGAACAACCGAACTGAGCTTACTCATATAATCTACCTCATTCGGACCCAATGAGGATTCCTCCGAAAATTCCTTTTCCGGTTTATTGAAGAAAACTTTCTTAGTCAGTTTTCTAAAACCTGAATCATTAAGAGGGAGTGGATAGCAACACATTTTAAGGGGTTCGGGGGAACACCTCGAGGAATTAATTCTTGACTTCCACTCACTATATAACCGAATAGAGGAGGGAGGAACCATGTTTTTGAGTGGGGTCAATTCATCTATGGTTGTCTTCTTTGAAGGTCCGAGATGTGGTGCGGTACTGACCATGGGTTCCTCATCAGACGAGTTACCATATATATTGTAATATTCCTGAAGGATTAACGCATGTTTCGGGAAGGTGCTAGTGATCTCTGTTGGCTTGGCATTATTGGGCTCTTGTATCGGATCATCAAAATGGTCAAGGCAATCAACAAAAGTCATGTCCGACTCAATGATAACTTCGGGTAGTGAGTCCTCCTTAGAAGCTGTCATGATGGTGGTGCAAGTAGTTCGTGAAGTGGAGGTGTTGGGAGTCTCTGAACCAACGCTCATATGGATAGTCGGTATCTCAGGTGTAATAGAGAGATGGGACTCATCTATTTGTCAGTGGTAACGACTGTCTGCGGATATGAGGGTCACCTTAGAGTAAAGTGTATCAAAGAATGGGTGTGGTCGGAGTGCTCCCAGTATATTTGACACTTCATTTATTTTCTTCTTCTTTTCTTTATTCTTTTATTTTATATTTAAATACAGATAATTATTTATTATTAACAAATGAATAATGTATGTTAATTTGTACAGGTAAACATTCCTTACAAGTACTTTGATAGGGATTTACATGTAAAATAGAAGAATTAAGGTAGATGAATGGTTATTCATCAATTGTACCTAAACTGGCACGATACATGGAGGAGGACATCTTTGTGGCTCCACTTGAGGAGACCTTAGAGGATGGAGGAGACTGGCATCTTCAAACACAACATGATGATCATCATCAACCGATGAGGAGATTCTCGGTCAGATGAGAGAGGAAAAGAGCATGAGCACAACATGGAGACACAACATCGAAGTCTACGGAGGACCATGCACCTTCGATTGAGGAGTACATATAGGCAGTCGATGTTCTCCAACTTATAGTAGACGGTAGAATTTCATATTCCAAGTTGCATTGTATAGATTCATGTACTACGAACTCGATTTATGATAATAAAGGAAACATGTTTGAATTTATGATTCTGAGACTTCTTCTTCTGATCCTTTAATCCCTCTCCCTTATGCTCTAATGATAGGAAAGCACGACATTAAAAAGTATTAGAAAGATGCCCTTGATATGACACAAGTCTGTCATCAGAATATATTGATTAAATTGTCATATGATGAGTATTTGACGACCCATCATGCTTTTGTGAAATACATAAAGGAGAGATGCACTCCTACTAGAGTATGCAGGAAGTCATCGACTAAGGTGAAGAGCAACAAGCATACATATTTTCTGATGGTTGCCACCACTTCAGGTGTTTAAAACCAGCAATTGCCTATGAAGAAGAGAGATTAAGATGCACCCTTGCAAGAAATCTCTTAAACAGCGATTCAAGTATTAATCTCTTGCCATTAGCATTGTATGATCGACATGAGTTTGGTCCTCTCAGGAAGTCGTAGACATGGATGCGATCCCAAGGATAAAGAATTGCAACTACGTGTGGTGGGAAGATAGTCGCAATATGGTTACAAGAAAAACCAACAACTACTGTACCATCAGAGGTAGGCGTAAGGCTGTGGTCGTAATTTCTCCCTGTATTGACATAAAAATTTGATATTATTTGTTCTTTCTTAGTAATGCTCCTTGTCTCTCCTAGAGTGAGTTTGGAAGTCTTCCCTATCATTTTTTTAACACAGTCAAAATCTCCGATACATTCACTACTCATTATATTTAGAAATGAGGTAATGTGTAGTGGCTGCAAGTTTTGAATCTGGCAACAAAATAAAAAAAGGGACACTTCTTCAATAAAATTCTAGTAAAATTGTAATTTTTTATTTACGATGACACTTGAGTCACTTCGAGGACAAGATAAGTATGGTAGTGGCCAAGAATCTTATTTACATAGCATTCGATCCAATGAGGTTAAAATATCGTTCAATAATCTTCATTTGCTAAGACTAATAGCATGCCTAATTTATAGGAACTAACCAAATAATTAGTACATAGTCGGAGATGAGAAAATGCTGACTTGTTCAAACAAGTGCTCACTTTCAAAATTGAAATTTCTCATGAATAGAAAAACAACAACGAAGCTATTAGATTACATCACCTACGTATATAGTACATGAATGAAAATGGGGCACATCATTGGAGAGCATGATCTCTTCTATGTATGGCAGTAGTCCTACATTCTTCTTTCAATCCAAACTCCTTGTGCTTAACTTGGAAAGACTTCCGCCATGGATCGCTATGCAGCTTATAGTGTAGAACCTGAACACGCAATATCCACGGTTGGAGCGAGAGAAACAAAGGAGAACTTCGAAATGTGCATTGGTGGTATAAGTCCAGCATGAGTTGTAAATTGAGAAAGAATGGTAAATATTTTTAAATATCAGATGAGTTCGCGAATGGGTGAGTCATATCATCTTAAGCTCCAAATGAGGATAAGTTATGTAAATACTCTCGACATTGATAAAATACAATATTGCATTGTTTGAACATCCCTCGACTTGTTATATACCATGACAACAAAATATGTTTGCGATAAATTTTCTAAAAAATATTATATCATTAGTGACGGTGCATATAACAACGCTTTATTGTTGCTATTTTTAAAAAATAAACAGCTAATCTCCGCTAATTGATTAGTTCAAAATTTAGCAATGCTTAGTTAATATTATGAAAATGGTAACAGCTAAAAAGTGCTATATGGATCCTTACTAGTAATATATGAACAATTATGACATCTATCACTGATTTAAAATATAAATAATGTATTCACAATGAGTAATATTGTCATTATATTTGTAAGAACATATGTTACAGTGATGGATCTTAAGGAAACATCATTATAAACCTATTTTGTTGTAGTGCACATATGAATGCCACATGATGCTAAGTGCATGTCATTCTCTTACATGAATGATCAGAGAAGAATGGTGATTAAATGTTTAGTTGCATATCTTATTATATATATTATAAAATTCTCTAAATGATTGTTAATCATTTTATTATTTGATGTTAAATATAGTGGCGCATATATCACTTTCTGATACACTTGGATTAGCATATTAGTGTTACATTACAAATGGTATACATTTCAGAATGGTTGATTATTGCTCCATGGTCTTTCCTTGATGTCATAGTTTTTAGTAGCTGTATGTTTTGTGCTTAGTAAGTTTATAACCAAGCTTAAAATTGGCCACTCAAGTACAATACAAAAAATAGGGATAGTTTGTCGCAAAAAATACAAAAAGTAAGGATAAGTTAGATGTATTATGTAGCTAGAGCATAAAGTAACCCTAACTCTAAATCCCGTAGGTAAAAATCGAAGTTCTAACACATGGACCATATGTTTCTAAGTTCTTAGCTAAGTTTTATCTATGGATGGGATGAATAAACATGTTAACTAATAGAGATGTAACTATTCAAGGGAGTCATGAACTCAAAGGCTCTCGGGGGATCGAGTGATGGCTTTACAATGGGAAGGAAATGAGAATGCCATATCGTATAAGGGCAACATGACATGCATAAGCAACACTTGGCAGATTTTGGTGTATCAAATGGTGTCTTTCTAGATGCACTTTTTCATACTCATAAAACCTATCATATCACAAGCAACACCCGGTTTATAAGTCGTACAAGTACAACCTTAGTACCTTACATATGATAATAAGTTTAGAGGAGTCATTTAATCATGTTTATTAAGTAGAAGCGAGATTGTAGCTAACTTTACCTTACCAAAAACAATACCCCATCCTGTTATGCCTCACTCATGTGATAATCTTATACGAGATGATTCTTGTCGTCTTACTTGTTACTATTTTTTCGAGTTCCTTTTGTTTTTCGCTCTTTTAGCCCTTACAGATGAGCTTCTTACCAACTTTTATTTTGGTGAACGTAATGCGATCTTTTGTCTAAAAATAATAATTTTACATTGCCTCCAAAGAACTCTTTTTGCCTACTAAATGACCAAAGCATAGTTTTATTTGCATGATTTTTACACTCTGACCCGTAAAATATTGTCCGATTACATATGAAGCCACTAATCTTTGGAATTACAATCCATGCAAGTTAAAACCCATAAAATATTGTCCAATTTCTACTATCTTGTCCGGTTGGGTGCCTCGGTTCGTGGAATGCCTCTGCCTTCCCTTATCCCTCACTATGAGTTGTGGCCACACAATGTGGCTACAGAAACTTGTGATCACGATAATTGTACGGCCACTAGTTTCTTGTAGCTACAATTCCGTGACCAAAGTATTCAAATATATAAGGAGGATATTCATACAAGACCTATGGCCACGACAAGTTATGTGGTTACTTGTAGTGGCCATGACATATTCATGGTTCGAGAACTCTCGTAACGAGACTTGTACTGACGGCTACTGGCCATGACGTGTTGTGGTCAGAGCCAAATTCTGTGGCCACAAGCCTCACATCCATGGGCGTATTTTGTAGCCACAACTTGTTTTCCATGTAGTGCCTATTCATGATACCCTGGATAGGATCAACGTGATCTCTGTAGCTTTCGTGAAAGATTTTGCTTATTCCTTGTTGCGACCTTCTGAATTATTTGAAATCAAAAGAAATAATAGATGAATGTGGGGGTCCACCCAATCAATCGACAAGATGGTAGACTTGATTGTTCAAACTACTTATCTTTTGGGGGTATAATTCATGAGCATAGTTTTTTTATCTCCTTGGGCCATGTTAACCTCCTCCGTCATTGCTCCCATTGATGGGGGTGCCTTTTTGCCTTTCCTAACTCTTGTCTTACAATGAATACAAGAAATACTAACTTACCAAAAAAAGTTACAAGCCTCTCCTCTCATCGGCCACATTTATTACTATCTCGACAAATGGGTTTCATGACTATAAGATTCTCGATAAAAAGGTTGCCTCTACTCTAAGGGCATGTTCGGTTCGGGAATAAGCAGGAATAAGGATGGGGAATAAGGAGAATAAGGATTTATTCTCTATTCAGCTGGAAAGATGGAAATAAAGAGAATAATATGGAATAAAGGTATGTAAGATAGAATAAAAAAGAAATAAAGATAGAATAATGTGAAATAATGAGATGTGGATGGGAATAACCATACACTTGAGAACCGTGCTTGATGAGGAGCTGACTCCTTATTCCAATGCTTATTCTCCAAACAAACATCCTAAGGCCACAACTCTTGAACAAGAGCATATATGTCAAAGACAGTAAGATTACAGGAGTTGCGTTAAAATTATAAAGGGTGCAGCTTGTTGCCCGTCTCCCATCAATTCCTATGTAACTTCATTGATGAACAATTGAAAAGATTATTGTCGATAAAAAAAAGGGTGTACATTTTTATAATATAATTATTAGACACGATTTTAGTGGTCATCGTGTAAAAATCCCTAATATTAAAAGTGATATATAAAAAAATAACGTGTTACATATTTTGATTACTTGCATTTTTTACGGTTAATTGATTATACATGCTGATTGTTCTTGTGGTTGATCAATCATATTCCTTTTATCATGCTGATTAGGCCCTGAGGAATAGTGATAAAATTAGATTAAAAAAACTCAAGTATAGTATAATTAATATGATGATTTGTTTTAATTAATTATTATTAGACGATATTTTTCAAGTTCCCTGGTCTTGACATAATCACCCTGATATAATTTGCTTTACCGTTTAAACTCACTCTTCAGTCTTCACGTGTGGCCAAGTTTAGGTAAAACAACATTATGAGGGAATATTTGAATATTGCGCTGAGAGCTAGCTAGCTATTGTCAATTAAGCTCATTCTACTTTATCTTGCAATAAGATTGGTTTGATATTTTTTTAAGAATAGTCATGTCCTATATTTGACGTTATGTAATGGTTAGATGCATCGACTTATCCTTTTACAATATTATAAGTCATCACCTTTTCATGTTTCATATAGACATCAATCTGTTCTTAATAATTGGTTGTAATTGAACATAGATTTATAATTTGTATTCTTTGCCAGATGATCATATGATCAGAGCTCGATGCCGTACACACACGCAGACACGAGGTAGTAGAATTCGTGGGCAATATTTAGTTGAACTTCATAGTTTGTGGGCTTGGTCGGTAGGTTTATGCTTCTCAAGCAAAATCGTGCTTCATAATAAATGGGACAAGCCCGAACAGATAGTCAATAAGTTGTTCTCAAATGTAATAGCTAACTCGGCTTTTTATGTGCAGCTATATGAGCCAATAATCCAAGGTCATGAGGGAAAAAATTGGGAAAAGTGGGGAATGTATTGTATTGCATAAATATGCTAGCAATGTTATGTGTGAAGGATATATCTAGGTCTATCATGGATAGGTGTATTGAACTACTTACAAGTTACCACCACATGGTGGAATCTTCCGATTTGTTACCTTCTTTTACAATTATCTTGGCATTCCCTTTCTTAAGGATCAGACGTGGCTAGCAATCTGTATATCACATCTATTTATGACATAACATAGTTTTGTTGGTGCAATAAAATTCCTTCTGGTGTATTCTATCTTGAGACCAACAGCATGAGCTCTCCGAGCTCTTTCATTTGGAACCTTATTGATAGATTATTCCTCATCCTCTTATTCTCACTATTATCATCTCCTATATGCATGTATCATCCACACAAACAAGCATCATAAATAGCTTACAATCTTTAGATTTGATTCGTAAGGTTACGTAAGAAAAAAATGACTTGGAGCCACCATGTAGAAGGATTTTTAGATTTGATTAGTAAAGTTAAATAAGAAAAAAAAGACTTGGTAGCCACAATGCTGAAGAATTTCAGTTCTTCTCTCATATCTACCATGCTCATGAAGATTCATTTAGATGATATAATGCTTCTTTAATTTTCAAGCATGCTCTTGGTTCTTCCTATCTTCAAATCGTCTAAGTGAATACATCTAGATCTCTCAATCAAGTTCTGCATGAAGAAATGCATTCTTCACATCCATTTGTGATATCTTCCCCATTTTGCTTGTTGTTGATGCTAGCAAAAATCATATTGTTTTCATTTTTACATCTGGATTAAACATTTTACCATAGTCTAATACATATTTTTGAGGGAATTCTCAAAAAACTAATCAAGCTTTGAACTTTTTCTATGCAACCACCTAGCTGGGTCTTCTACTTGTAAACCCACATGTAAGATATCGGATTTACATCCACTAGGTTAGTACCAATTTTGATTTTTTTCATAACATATTGATTTCTTCTTCCATTCCATTTATCCATTCTTGGTATTTGCATGCTTCTTCTCTTTGGCAATTGCAACGTGGACATAATAAGGATTAGGCGTGATTAATCCAATAGATAGTCAAAGTGGCATGGTTAAATATTCTTCAATCTCATGCTGGCGAGGCTAGGATATTTGGAGTTTCTTAGTGGACTCTACTTTTCAATGGACTATATCCATCTTCCTTAGTAAATATAGGCACAATCTCTATACTACCTTCTATTTGTTAAAGCTCCTCAATTTTCTTTTGATTGGTATATTAGAGATTTTTTTATCTAGTAGTAAGACATCTTGGAATGACCATGTTGATGCTTCATAAAAATAATACTTTAGTGCAGAACATCTACTGGTAGTTGTGTTATAACATATTCATTTATTTCTCTTATAATCCAACAAGGATGAATCAAACTATCTTTTTATCAAACTTGTGGCAAAGGTTGAAAGGTACAAATATATCGCAAATTGGTCTGAATATCTAAAAATTAAAAATAGTTGGTTTGATCAACCATAATACTTGGAAAAGTGACATGAGACCCACCTTTGGTTGAGCTAGGTAGTTGACCATGTCTATTGTTGTCTTTCACGAATTCTCCCTAAATTCTAGGTAGAACATGTTTTGCATGCAACATACTTGGATATATCTCTGCGAGATCTCAACTATGCCTTTATGAAACTCCAGATTATTGTGGATCGATCACTTGGACATGTTTGTTATCTTCAAAATCTGGTGTTTGAGAAAAGTGGAGAATTTGTAATATGTATTCTCCACCATTATATGTTAAAAGGCTTCAAGCTTTCTTTCAAATTACATTCTCAACTTCTTCTTAGAATTCATCGACCATATGATAAAAACCATTAATTTTATTTTAAAAAGGGACCAAACATATATTGAAAAACTATTCCCTTATAAAAAGTTACGTGAATAGTCAAATTACACCAGAATGGATGAAGTCCAATCTCCTTCACTTAAAGTTGAGACTCCTTGTAAGGTAACTAATGAGCTTATCATATTGACAACCAACAAAAGTAGTGTCTTCTCGAACATCTAATTATAGAAGATATTTGAGTAGCGAATGTTGAATGATTATTTTTAGTTTTTAATAGCTTTCATTTTCAAGTCTTGTATAACAAAGATATGTTACTGTAGTATTCTTTGCTTTATCTATGTCACAGACTCCGCTCACATAATATAGATGTATTCGACTCTTTTTCTTCCATGAAAATGGTATTTGGGAGCAATAAATTTTAAAAATACACCAGAATGGATGAAGTCCAATCTCCTTCACTTAAAGTTGAGACTCCTTGTATGGTAACTAATGAGCTTATCATATTGACAACCAACAAAAATAGTGTCTTCTCGAACATCTAATTATAGAAGATATTTGAGTAGCGAATGTTGAATGATTATTTTTAGTTTTTAATAGCTTTCATTTTCAAGTCTTGTATAACAAAGATATGTTACTGCAGTATTCTTTGCTTTATCTATGTCACGGACTCCGCTCACATAATATAGATGTATTCGACTCTTTTTCTTCCATGAAAATGGTATTTGGGAGCAATAAATTTTAAAAATACCTCCAAATCCTCGGGACTAAATATGATGTAATATCTTATAACTGCTATTATATATACAAAAAGGATTTTTTTTTATAAATGACACATGATATATAGTGCAGGATTTGCTTATCAACTTTGATAATTTTTCGCAATTCGATCTATACGGGGAATCTATTCCCAACAAGTGGTATCAAAGTTTGGTTCGAGCAGGATGATTAGTCTTAATGGAACTAATAACAATTTGTGGAAGAACATGATCAAGAATCTTTTATATATGAAAGCTATGCACATTCCCATGTTCTCCACGTAGAAGCCCAAAGCCAAAACCGACGAGGAATGGGAGTTTGAACACAAGCAGGTTTGTAGCTTCATAAGATAGTTTGTTGATGAGAATGTCTACAACCATATCCATGATGAAAGACATGCTAGAAGCTTGTAGTTGAAGTTGAAAAATGTTTACACTTCCAAGACGAGAAGTAACAAACTGTTTCTTCTCAAGATACTAGAGAACTTGAGGTTCAAAGAAGACAACCCTGTACTATATTTTTTGAATGAATTTAAAAGAATTACTAGTCAGTTGACGAGCATGGGGATAAAATTTGAAGATGATATGTTGGGATTGTTACTGCTTGCTACTCTACCATATTCGTGGGAGACTCTTACTTAATTTTACAGTTAATGGGGTTGTTTCTTTGGATATAGTTAAGTCCGGAATTCTAAATGAGGAGATGCAAAGAAGAATCCAAGGAAGCTCTACACAATCAGAGGTTGTTGTCACAGAGAATAGAGGAAGGAGCTAGAACAAGACTGATACGAGTAGAGATAATGGCAGAAGCAAGTCCAGATGCAGATATCAAAATATAGAATGTCACTGTTGCAAGAACAAAGGGCACATCAAGAAGCATTGCTTCCAGTTCAAGAGAGATAACAAGAATGGTGGCGACAAGAAAGAGAAAAAGAATGAACAAGTTGATGCAGCTGCATAGCATGAGCTCCTCCTTATCTATGGTGAGGAAATGGTAAATGCCACATAGGATGGTAATTCTTGCCTTGTTGATAGTGGATCTGCTCTACATGTCACATCTCAGAGATAGTTTTTTCGCTTCATATTCTGCTGGTGATTTTGAGATATTGAAGATGTGGAATGGTTCTTTGTCCCATATTTTTAGCATTGGAAATATTGAATTAAAGAATGACAATGGAGCGATATTGATGCTCAAAGATGTCATGCATGCTCTAGGCATGCACTTAAATCTCATTCCTACAAGAAAGCTTGATGTTGACGGATATCTCAACACTTTTGGCGGTGGGCAATGAAAGCTTACCCGAGGATCCTTGGTTGTTCCTCGTAGCAAGAAGTATAGGAACAATATTTACATCATGAATGCATCTATTTCCCATGATGTTGCACATGTGACTAGAGATGCAAAATTCATTGAGTTGTGGCATTGATGATTGGGACACATTAGTGAGAAGGGGCTACAATATTTAATGAGGAAGAATATGTTGACAGATACCAAGAAAGAGAAGTTGGAGAGATGCAGGCATTGCTTGACTAGGAAGCAGACAAGAGTCTCCTTCAAGAGCCATCCACCTTTTAGGAAGATGAAACCATTGGAACTTGTTCACACATATGTTTATGGTCTGTTGAAAGTTAGTTCTCTTGGTGTTGCACTTTACTTTGTTACATTCATTGATGATTTTTCTAGAAAAGTTTGGGTATATGCCTTGAAGAGGAAGGACCAAGTTTTTGTAGTTTCAAGGATTTTGATGCTCTAATGGAGCGACAATAGAAAAAGAAGCTGAGGTGCAACCGTTGTGATAATGGTGGTGAGTATATTGAGACATTTGATGAGTATTGCAGGTCTCATGTATCAGGCACCAGAAGACTCTACCCAAGACACCACAGTCGAATGGTTTTGTAGAGAGAATGAAAAGGACCCTGATGGAGAGAGATAGATGTCTCCTTTCTGAGGCCAAGCTGCTAACTCCTTTTGTAGTGAAGCACTTTTTACTATAGTTTATGTTATTAATCTCTCTCCATATATATCTATAGATGGTGATGTTTCTGACAGGATTTGACATGGAAAGAATGTTTCATACGACCATTTACAGGTCTTTGGATGCTACACATTTGTGCATGGTCCCAAAGATGAAAGGTCCAAGGGGGATGCAAAGACAAAGAAGTACATCTTCTTGGTATATAGACAAGATGAGATTGGCTACATGTTGTATGATCTAGTTGATAAGAAGCTACTAAGAAGCAAGGATGTGATCTTCTCTGAAGATCAAACCATTGAGGACATCCATAAGACTGCTAAGGATCCACATTCGAGCAGCTATCAACCAAATGATATGGAACCAATCCCTTTATATAGGGCTCCACATGTTGTGCCAAATGATGCATATGGACAGGTACCGGATGCAAGACATGAGGAGGATGTACCACATATTACCACTTTTGATGATAATGATGCAGATGACGGTCGTGATGGTGGTTGGAAGCATGATGAGAGCTCTTCTTCTTCTTAGGCTCTCCCACTGCAAAGACCCGTGAGGAAGAGGCAACCCTCTACCAGATATTCTACACATGAGTACATATTGTTGATAGACAGTGACGAGCCTGAATGCTATGAAGAAGCCTTGCAAGATGCAAATAAGGAGAAATGGGTAAAGAATCTATGAAAGAGGAAATGGAGACCCTTCATGACAATCATACCTTGGAGCTTGTCAAGTTACCCAAAGGAAAGCTAGCATTGAGAAACAAGTGGTTTTATAGAGTGAAAAATGATGAATACTCTACAAACCTAAGGTACAAAGTTAGGTTTTAACAAAAGAAAGGAAGTTGACTTTGAGGAGATCTTTTCTCAGGTGTTGAAGATGTATTCTATCTGAGTAGTTCTCAACTTGACAGCTAGTCTTGATTTGGAGGTTGAACAGATGGATGTGAAGACAGCTTTCCTCCATGGTGACCTTGAGGAGAAAATCTACATGTTGCGACCTGAGGGCTTTACAGTCAAATGCAAGGAAGACTATGTTTGCAGACTGAAGAAGAATCTACATGACTTAAAGCAAGCATCCGGGCAGAGGTATAAGAAGTTTGACTCGTTCATGGGAGATCATGGTTACTTCAAGACCACTTCAGACCATTGTCTGTATCTGAAGAAATTCTCAGGTGCTGATTTCAGCAAATGTTGATTGTAGGAAACAATGGAGAGACAATTTCTGGCCTAAAGAAGAATATGAGAAAGTCCTTTGCTATGAAGGACTTGTGGCATGCAAGTCAGATGATGGGCATGAAGATCACTCGAGATAGGAGAGCAAGAAAACTTCAACTTTCACAAGAGAAGTACAATGAGAAGTTACTTCAAAGATTTCATATGGAGAAGGCAAAGCCAGCTAGTACCCCTCGTGGAGCACATTTCAAGTTAAGCTCCAAAGATAGCCCACAGAACAATGCAGAGAAGAAAGATACAGAAAGAGTTCCCTATGCATCAACCACAGGTAGTCTCATGTATGCCATGTTTGTACAAGGTCAGATATTGCTCATGCAGCTGGAGTTGTTAATAGGTTCATCTCAAATCTAGGAAAAGGACATTGGGAAGCAGATAAATGGATCTTTAGATATCTTCGAGGTACTAGTAGTTACTCTCTTCGCTTTGGAGTAGAGGAGTATATTCTTCTTGGATACACAGATTCAGACATGGCAGGTGACATTAATGGGAGAAGATCCATATCATATTGCATGATGTCCTTTGCAGGTGGTGCAATTTCTTAGCAGTCTCATCTCCAGAAGTGTGCTTTATCTACTATTGAGGCTGAGTTAATTGCAGCTATAGGGACGTGCAAGGAGTTGTTGTGGATGAAGAAGTTCATGCAGGAAATTGATTTTCATCGGGACAAGTACGTGCTTTACTGTGACAGTCATAGTGTTATTCACCATGGTGAGAATTCTACATTCCATGCATGATCAAAGCACATCGGTGTCAGATATCATTGGATATGTGATGTGTTGGAATTGAAGCAGCTTGTACTTGATAAGATCTATATAGATGATAATGGTGTTGATACGATGACAAAGACTTTACCGCTTGTAAAATTTGAGAGATGTTTCTCCCTCGCAGGTTTGGAGCTGTTTCTACATTGTCGGTGAGGGGAAGATTTCTTAGATGGATTCCCCTCCTTGTGGGAACCTAGTCCATACATATAGGGCACTAGTAGTCCTATTTTGAAAAGGAAAGATCAGTTACCTTTTAGGATTAGGAGTCATTTTTCCTAACCTTATTGAAAGTAGGAATTCATGTTTCCTTATTTGTTCATCTCCATGAAGTATAAATGGGGCATGTGTGCATACCAGGATCATCCCAACACAAGCTCTCCTAGCACAAGAAGAAATAAGATAGAGAGGAAGAAGAAAGAAGTTTCGTGGTTGCCCCGGAATTTGGAGTGAGTAACCTTTGGAGTAGTTCTTATCCAGCATTCTTCCCTACATTTTGACGACGGATTTGTCATTGGATGATATTTCTCCTCTCTACTCTTCTTCATTGTTTGGTCATTTTTGCCACTGTACTGAGGGCCGGCCTTTTGTAAGCCCTTCACGGGAGATTACTTCGATTATAGTGCTTGATTTGGGTTGCGATCAACCCCATGATTTTTCCCCTCACATTGAGGGTTTTCCATTTTAAAAATTCTCTGTGCATCTGTGGTTGATTTTTTCTGTGGTCGAGATGTTTTTCTCGTACTTTTAATGGTATATCATGCAGGATCCGCTTATTAACTTTGATAGTTTTCTATAATTCGATCTATAGGGGGGATCTGTTCCCAACACATGTCAGGTTCGTAACATCAAGGTATTGGTTGTTACAAGAACTCGACAGCCTCAGCATATCAACATTTAACCTTGGTACTTGATCATGCATAATTCCCTTTGGCATGTAGCTCCTATGCCAATGTTGTATCCATTACAATGATACTTGTTTCTTGAAAGAGTATATTCTAATATTTCCTCTTTACTCATTTCCGTACACCAGAAAGTGCTTCTTCACATCTTTCAGTGAAAACTATCGATTTTCTTGGATTAAAGTATTTTGATTTGTTGAGAGTCATTCTAATTCTAATATGGTAC
This sequence comes from Ottelia alismoides, assembly GCA_037367405.1. Taxonomy (NCBI): domain Eukaryota; kingdom Viridiplantae; phylum Streptophyta; class Magnoliopsida; order Alismatales; family Hydrocharitaceae; genus Ottelia; species Ottelia alismoides. Next base: position 80,467 of record JAZKJV010006413.1, on the reverse strand, counting down.
CATTTTTTGAATCTAAATCTAATTGAGAAATAGGATGTCAAAATGGAAGTTCTTAATAAGATATCGAGTAATTATCATTTCACCTTTATCGAGTGCTATTAAATCATTTCTTTAATAGATCCAACAACACATAGCTTTTATGTGAGAATAATGTGGCAAGAACATCCCATGCTTCATTTGGGTGCGGTGTTGACTTTCATGTGCTTTCAGTACCGCTTCGGACGTCATTATGTTAGTGTACAAATATTGCCTTTTATCATTTTGATCTTCTCTAATTCCATTTACTTAATGTGACCACTAATTATGGTGGATACGGTGATGCTGCATCATTTGCATATTTGCAGTGATGTCCTCCTAAAGGATATATCCTTGAAGATACGACTCGATGCATATCTTCTAATACTTGTAGTTGTGCTTGTTCATCTTCTTAATGGAGTTAGTCAAGCCGAAAACATTCACCATTTTGATGAAAATGACCATCTCTAACTTCATCATAGAGAATTAGTCCATAATCGAAATGTTTTACAGTTGCAGATTGTACGCAAGGAGAACCTCCCCTTCAAAGATTTCAAAAATGATCCAATAAGAAAATGGAAAGTCCCCTTACTGACTTCCACCGAATACAACGATACTTTTCTAGATAAGGAAAAAAATAATTTCATTAAAAAGATGTACCTCGAGCAATTAACTTTGATACTATTTGCAGAATATTGACTCGAAAAAATTATGTACCACTACTTCAATGTATAAGCCACTTGCTTAAAATATCATTGGCTTCTCATTTCTATCTCTCTCATTCCCATTGCATCACTTATCTCACCTCTTTGTCAAGCACTATGATTCACTTGACACACCATAAGTAATCCACTCTCTTGTATCGCACATAATGGATTTCTAAGGGTATCTATACTTGTGTCACAAAGACATAATTAATGGCCTTGAGTTTTCGTGAAGGAAATGTGTCTCTGGAAAATTGGAGCTTTATCCACTCAATTGAATTCTTGAGAATTAGAGCTTCGTGTATTCAAGAAAATTCCAGAGAAATGAAATTTCGGCCACGTAAGTTATTCAAAGGAAGCTATTAGTGACTCCTTTTTCAATTTAAACGAGTTAAGGGATATTCTCGATAGCTCCAGTTTAGATTAAGTTCTTATAAAAAGTGAAACTTTTTACAAATTCTGTAAAAAATTTAATAAATAAATATTAACCTTGAATATCATGTATAAGAGTTCATAAGATTATATTCTACATATACTTTTGACATATGTTTAAATGGCATAGTTTCAAAATATATGTATGTTTTTTTTGCACGTAGTAGAAGCAAAACATTGTTTAGACATGCAAATAAGTAAGCATGAAGCTACCGTGAGAGGATCGTCTGTAGTACTGCAGACTTTGCAGTAAAATCGTGGATCATTGGAGCTGCTTGATGAATCCCAATTCATCACTTTTTATTTTTTTTAGCTAGAAACCTTAGCCAAATACCATGTAAATGTGTGTAAATATTTTAAATTGTCAAAACACATGCATCATGTAAATATGCATAATTAGCATGTTTTTGCATCAAAATAAAGGAATAAAGAAACACAAGAAAAAGAGGTAAATATTTAGAATAAATATTGAGTGACCTAATCCCAAGGGAGGGCTCAGCATGGGCCTGACTGCAAAAGAACCCAAGTAGAGAGAAATAAGGTCAGTCATGTATGTACATACCCCCATGTATTTAAATAAATTTATTTTCCTCAAAATAAAAATTAAAAAGTGTTTCTCATATTTTGTACATATTTGTAAAAATAAAGATATAATATAAATCAAAAAAATAAAAAGAAAATAAAAATCTCTTTCCCCCTTGTATATATACCATGTACATATGTATATTAGCCTATTTATTTAACTCATGTAAATACATCATAAAAATAAAAGACAAATACCTTATTATTCCAAATTTTATGTTATAAATAAATAAAATATAAATTTGGAATAATTGTGCAAAAATAAACAATTAAAAATAAAAATAAAAATACATATGTGTATATACCTATATATAATAATAATATAATGTAAATACGTTATTTATTTTTCAAAAAAAATAATTAAAAATCACTAAAAAATACTTTGAAAATAAAAAACATTTTTCATGTTAAAAAGTTTTTAAAATAAAATCATCTACTATTTTTAATTGAATTTCTAAATAATTAATAAATGGACATTGGTAGTTTATTTGGAAAAGGAAAGATCAATTACCTTTTAGGACTAGGAGTCATCTTTTACTAGTCCTATTGGAAGTAGTAATTCATGTTTCATTATTTGTTTGTCTCCATGGAGTATAAACTAGAGACATGGCATGCACACCAAGATCATCCCAACAAAAGGTCTCCTAGCACAAGAAAGAAATAAGAGAGAGAGGAAGATGAAAGAAGGTGCGTGGTTGCCGCGGAGTTTGAAGGGAGTAACCTTTGGAGCAGTTCTTCTCCAGCATTCTTTCCTACAGTTTGATGACAGATTTACCATTAGGTGATATTTTTCCTCTATATTATTCTCCATTATTTGGTCATTTGTAGCACTGTGTTGAGGGCCGACCTTTTGTAAGACTCTCACAGGAGATTACTTCGATTATAGTGCTTGGTGTGGGAATTATTTCATTGGTCCACGGGGGATTGTTGACCCCCGGTCAACTCTCCCCCTTGGACCACCAGACGCGGATCTTTTGCCCCGACCCGACATCACCTAATTTTTGCGACTCGATCCAACCTCCATTTACTCAAACCCCGGGCTCCATTTGACGTTCACTGATCCGAGACCCTCGCCCGGAGGATTGCCTAGGGATCCGTGCTTCGAGCAACCCTGCCCGACTCCATTTAGCTGGACCCTTCCTAGTATATAGCTTCACCTCCGGCCGCAATTCCACGTGATCTTTGGCTCTGCCCTTCCATCCCAGGACCTCCATCACCCTCCTTAGAGTGACAGCTATCCGAGGGCGATGTCGCAATGAGGAGGAGGCGTCCCCAACCACTGATCCGACGAGCTCCTTCGCCGTGCGCCACCGCGAGGTGCACCGAGCCTCGGACCCCGATGAATCCTTGAGGCAAAGACCCCCGGAGGTCCAGCATCTCCAGCCCAGTCGACCTCGATCACCAGGTAGTCCCGATTCCCTCTAGTTTCACGTAATTTCCATTTTACCCCATTCGCGCCGCCGGCAGTCGCCGGCCAATTCACACCTTCTCAGTCACCCATTCGATCATCGGACCCCCGAGTCATCTTCACGAGACTCCTATCCACGTTCTACGCCCCTCTGTTCACCTTGGTTCGCCCCGGAACCAAGAATCGAGTCTCCTCTACCACCACTTCGCCGGAGACCCCGCTCCGCCTCCTTTCCGATCACCATTCCACCCCTTACCGGGTCGAGGCACTTTGCCCTCGACCCAGGAGTGTTGTTGTATTATTTTGCAGGTCTAAGAGACCCATCTGAGGGTCCGCACATCCGAGCACAGCCGCTTAGCTCCTCCTTCATCGCCGGGCCACTCCGGTGGTCCCCGGCCTCATCGAAGGTGCCCACCAGCTACGAAAGAGTCCGAGCTTCCTTCTCCGCATCTCAGCAGCCCAGGAGGAGGTCCCATGCACACGGAGCGAGCCGTCGAAGTTCACCAGAGTCATGTTCTTGGAGGACCTTCATCCACCATTCGATTGAGACCCCCGCCCAGTTTAGATCCTCACTGTCCCTCTGCGGGAGGTCTCCAGCCGTCGATCCATCTGGGGGTCGCGTGCCGCCGTTGGATCGAGTCCAAGATTACATCTGGAGCGTCGATCAATGAAAGGGTACCCTCGCTTCTCAGCCATCGGATCCACACGTGGCACCTTCTCGACCGTCGATCTTAAATAAAGGGGTAATTTCACTTAGGCCCCTCTGTTTATCACATTTACTGTTTAGTCTTGTAAATATTTGTTATAGTTGTTTTTATTTTGGATATTTTGCACATTGGACCTAGATGTTTATTTTATTTGCAATTTAGTCACTGTTTATGTGAGCCACGTGCGTCGACACGTGAGGTTTTGGGTTATTTGCATGTTTAGTCCTGAACTCTCTACTTGTTACTGTTTCCATCTTTTTAGATAAGAATTGCATTTATACCCCTCTGTGTCTGAATCACTGTGTTGTGCGTCTTATTTTGGGCTTTTTGCAAGTTTGGCCCCTGAGCTTTTTACACGTGTTATGGTTTGGCCCTTGGAAATATGTTTATTTGCATTTAGATCCCTGCTTACTATGTGCCTTGTTTTTATTGAATAAAATATCAAATCAAATCCAAATTAGGTGAAATTTGGAAATGTGGCTCCTGCCACTGTGTAAAAATTTCTCTAAATTATTGGGACATTTTTAGGCTTTTTACTATTTTAAAAAAAATCAAAAATACACATTTTTATTACTGTTTGAAAAAGAAAATCAAAGAAAAATATAAAAACTTGTTTAAAAATTCTAAAAACATTAGTGATAGTTAATTTTAGTGTATTTTAGCTTCGGTCCATTTTGTAGCTTATATGGATATATAAAAACCTTAAAATTTGCAAAACCCTAAAAAATTTATACAAATCATTAAGAATTCTATAAAAATCAAAAAAATGCAAACTCTTTTCTGTAGTTTAGTTTTTATATATAGTTTTCATAAAAATTACCTTTGGACTTTTATAGATCAATTTTATATTTTTAATTGATATTTCAATTCTGGCTGCATAGTAGCCCATATTTTTCCTCTTTCTTGATTTTTATAAAATCAAATAAAAATTGAAAAATTCTGAAAAATTCACCAAAAACACTTCAAAACATTAAAAACACCAAAATAATTTTGTTTGAATTTTCTGGGTATTTTTGAGTGCTTTAATAAATTGTTGTATGTGCTTGTTTCCCCTTTTTCTTATAAAATCAAAAACACAAAAACATTATAAAATAATTAAAATCCACCAAAAACATTCCGCTCCCTTATTTTTCGATTCCGACTACTTCGTAGGCCATCTCGACCATCCCGTGCTCCCTTGAGACCGCTATTTGATTTTATTGTTTGATCCTTTGATTTGGTGGTTCCTTATATTTTCTTGTTGACCGAGTCTTCTCGATCCGGGTCGCAACGACCCGCGTGTGATTATTTTTACCTAGCCCGGATTGAGAGTGTTGATTTTTCGATCGTCAGAATGGCGTCGTTGCTGGGGAGCACGACTTAGTAGTCGTTTCGAGTTTTCTGTGGCTTTTCATTTCTGCGGCTTTTTTGTAGATACTTGTATATACTTTTTATCTGACTTGTTTATATATATTTTTCTGGATTGACACACTTCTGCTTTTTTTTCTTGCGAGGGCCCGAGGACCGAGGCAGCTTTTTCGGACGCCGAAGCAACCGCAGGAGTCAGAGGCGGCTTCTTTCTCTACGAAGCCGCAGGAGAGCGCGAGGAGGAGGAGCCGAAGTTCGGGAACCGTGGAATAGCCATGAAATAACCGTAGGATAGCCGTAGAATTAGCATAGTTTATTTTCTGCAAAAAACCATTTTATTGTAATAATAAAGGGACAAACTTGGACACTTGGTTGAGATCGAGGTCTGTTTCGTTGAGCACCGGTGTGCTCGGGGGACCTCACCGAGATTTTCGCGTGCATCATATAGGTAGTTTATATTCTGTCTTTACTTTATGCACGGATCACTCTACATGTAGATTGTTGGATTCAGGTACGCATTTCTTAATCTGCATGCATCATTGATTCTCGCGCATCGACTTTTTCGTCTTCTCCCCCGATTTTTGGACTTAAAATAATGAGGAGAACCAAAAAATTCGTTAGGCATTGTTTGATTTGAAAAATACCTAAAAAACAAAAACTATAAAATTGGGACTTCTAAACAAACTTGACCCTAAAAGTTACCTTGCCTAAAAGTTTGTCTTGGGGAGAGCAACCCCATCATTGTTTGGTTTGATTGCGCGAGAGAGTGACCCGCACACTAGGCTAGAGTCACATCCGAGCCCCGATCAGACTACCGGCCTTTTATACGGGACAGTCTGGTCGGGGATTAGATTCCTATCAGGTCACGTAACCGCTCTGATATCTTGACATGATCACATAAATAAAATTGATAAGATAATTGACCAAGCTCTTACGGTCTTCAGCTCAGTGATGAATCCACGTTTCATCATCTTTATTCTATCATTTTGGCCTTAAAAACCCTAGTAAATGCGGGTAAATAGGCATAATTCAGGCATTTTAGCATTCATGCATCTGTGTGTAAATATTGTATAAAATGCGGTTTTTAAAGCCAACATTATAGAATAAAGAAAAGAAAAGAAAAAGAATAAAATATTGTAAATATTTTATGACCCGAAACCCCGAGACCTAGGCATCTTGATGAATAGGTCGACAAGGAATAAAGTAGGGGGAGATAAGGGCCAAAATATAGATAAATACCTATACATTTTATCCATTCTTTATTCATTTTGGGACCTATTTGTGGTTCCACTTTTTATTCATCAAATAAAGAAACTTTGTACATGAAAGTTGTAGATAAATTAATAAAGAAAAATACAAAATTGATTTCACAGAAAAAGAATGTACAGATAAAAAGTTATGGTCTGAATAAAAATCCAGAATGCCAACTTCCCAGACCCGTATCTCACAAATAAAAACTCCAAATGCAGCGTACTCACCTTTAATTGTATATAGAAGAAAATAATCTAATTAATGGTGGTGGTTTCGCATTTGGCGGAGCTACGGTTTGAAAGTTGACTTTTGGACCCACATTGTATACTTGTACATATTAAAATATTCAATTTATTATTTATTTATTATTTTTATAATTTTATATTTTTATAATGTTGTCAATAATACTTATAACAATTATGTATATTAAAATCAGAATAAAAACATCATTAAAACTCAAATAAAAATACTTGCAGATATCATATACATAGGTATTTTACCTATACACATACATATACTTTTTATACTTATATTTTATTTAATGTACATAATACATCAATAAAATAAAATAAAAATCTATTTGTGTATATAAAAGTATTTTGTAATTTTAGAAAATAAAAACCAAAATAAAATAAATTAAAAATACACAAATGAAAATAAAATACTTAAATATATAGATATAGATACCTATAGGGGTATAAGTGCAAACTTGTAAAAATATACTTCATAAAAATAAATAAAAATCACCATAAAATACTTCATAAAATTACAAACATTTTTTATTTTATACCCAAAATTTAATTAATTCGTCTGATATTTTTAATCCATTTTATAAGGTTTTTAGCCAAGGAATTTTCTGGTTGGTCCACGTGGACCAACCAGAACGCTCCATTGGTTGACCTCGGTCAACTCTCTGACCGAGGTCCGTCCCTTGTCAGAGTCAAGTTTGACCCTATGTTCACCCCTTTTTCGAGGGAGCCTCGATCACCATTTGGTGATGGTTCCTTCTTGGAATCTTTTCCTCGGTCAATGGTGATTCACGCCCAAGTGATTCCTTGGGCTGTGGATCACTGACCAAGGCGCAGAAGCCTCGTCTTCCTCGCCTCGCCGTCAACCCTTTAAAAGACACCCCCCGACTTTGATTCAAGTTTTGATCCTTCTTCCGCCAAAACCACTCGAAAACCCCTAGCCCGTTGTCCTCCTGGTGACAGCAGGAGTCGATTTGACCTTGGGTTTGCGTCAGTTGGCGTCGAATCGAAGTCGATCCGACCCTCGCCGGAGCTCCGCCGCGCTTCATCGCCCGACGTCTCTGGTGAGTCCCCTCCTCCTTTCTCTTCGTTCTCTTGTAGCTTTAGCGTAGATTAGCGTAGACCTATAGCAGTTTTTATCCTAGATCACCCATTCGCCGTGAATCATCGATCAAAGTCCACGGCGGAGCTGAGCTCCGCCTCCATTTTCCGATCACTCCCGTCACCTTCAGCCGCTGCGACCACCTCCATCTTCTTCCTCGTCGCTCTGTCACGCCGCATCACCCTTCATTCCCCCTCGATCTCGCTCAGATCGAGCCGACCGAACTCCCTCCTCCGCCGCTCGCCGGAGTTCTTCGCCCGCACCCTATTTCGCCTCATCGGAACCATCGGGACCCACCTGCGGCTTCGCCTGGATTTTGCGCAACTAACCACGCAGGTCCGAGCCAAGGAGAAGGCTCCATCGACTCTCGAGGACTTCAGGAACAGCTCCCCAGGTCACCTCCACCGTCCGGCCGCTTCAAGCCATCTCAGGCTCGCCTGAGACCACCTACAGACGCGGACGTGCCCCAGGATCGTTTTGCCCTTGATCCTGGGGTCGGAGAGGCCGTGTGTCGGCCACATTTCCCAGCCGAGGTTCGCCGGGGAAGTGTTCTTCGTGAGCCTTCCCCTGCCGTTGGATCAGAGGTCCGCTCCAGATACGCCACCAGCCGTTCGATCTCCGTCGCCTCCTCGCCGTCCGATCAAGCCTTGAAGATCTAATCACAGCCGTCTGCGACGAAGGGGCACGCGCCGTTGGATGCGCGCCACGTGGATAAGTGGATCTCCATCGACCGCTGGATCAAGCCCCGTGGGTATTTTGCACTTTTAACCCACGCTTTTTTGTATTTACTTTTTAGTCCAGTAACTTTTATTTGTAGTTTAAAAAGTGTTGTAATATTTGCACTCGAACCCTCACATTATCACTATTTGCACTTCGGTCCATGCCACGTCACCTCACGTGACGTTGGCGTGTGACTTTTGGGTATTTTGCGAGATAGGCCCAGGACTTTTAAGTATTTGCGATTTCGTCCCTGTGCGTAGGATATATAATATATTTTTGGAACTATTGCATGTACGCCCTGCCGGTTTTCTTTAATTGCATTTATGCCCCTGTGAGTGGTGAGTAACGTGAGTTGCGCGTGATTTCTTGGTGAAAATTGCATGAATGCCCCTGGATGTTTGACATATTGCACATATACCCCTGCCAGGCCTGATTTTGAATTGGATGCTTGTTGTATTTATTTCATAGATCATTTTAACTCCAAAAATTCCATAAAAATAGACTTAGGCTACTGGACACGTGTACTTTCACGCCATATGTTTAGTTTTTGATTTTATTTTATTTTCATATTTATAAAAAATCAAAAACAGCCTTTTTGTGTACTGTCTACCTTAGAAAATACCAAAAAAATATCAAAACACCTCCAAAAATTCCCAAAAAAAAATTACCTAGTGTCTATTTTGTCATCTTTTCGTGTCAGTCCAAAAATCATTAAAAATCTCAAAAGAAAAACACTAAAAATTCAAAAACACTTAAAAACTTCAATAAAATATATAAAATAGTAGAAAAATCCAAAAAATACAAACTCAGCTTCTGTTTGTCACTTATTTTATTCTCTTTGTTGGAAAAATAGTGTGAAAAATTTTGGTTGCTGTTTGTTAATTTTAACTTGCATTTTTGTCACAGCCAGCCCTATTTTCACTGTTTAGCCCTATTTCAGTAATTAAAAATACCAAAAACACCTAGAAAAATCCCCAAAAATCACAAAAACAGTAGAAAACCCTAAAAATACCAAAAACATTTTATTTCTGAATTTTTGAGTATTTTTGTGCATATTTATAAATGTTTTAGTTTGTCTTTTATTACTTTGCATTTACCTTCCAATATTGAAAAAGAAAATAAAAAATATAAAATATAAAAAGGAAATATAAAATCAGTAAATTAAAAACCAAAATACAAAAATATAAAATCAAAAATTAAAGAAAAAAAAAATAAAAATAAAAAACCCACAAAAATTCTAGATAGGCTAAGTTGCTTGTTAGATTCAGGTTTGGATTTTTATCCGTGCTCTCCACCTTTGCTCCTTGTGTTCGACCCCTACTTGCTTGCCATTGTACATCATTAGTAGGGTATAATAAATTTTAATCCTTGCTATTCTCTCTCTGATTGATTGTGTGGGTTAATTGTTGAAGACCGAGGAAGTTTGAGCAGTCGCACCAGCGACAGTGAGTCTGACTTGTCAGACCGCTATTTAGCGGCTCTCGCTTTCTCGCTTTTCAAATGGCGCCGTTGCCGGGGAGCATCGGCTTGTAGAGTACCTTTGGGTCTTGCTAGTCACTTAGCCATTTTTGCTTACTTGTATTTTGTGTATTATTTATTCTGAACTGTCTGACATCTCTTTTGTTTTCTTGCGAGGGACCGCCGACCGAGGAGGATCGCCTAGGGGATCCTGAGCAACCTTGGGAGGAGGAGTCGGCTATTCTACCCTAGCCGACAGGAGAGAGCAGGAGGACTAGAGAGTGAGAGAGAGTTGCCTTATTTTTGTGAGAGAGAGTATTTGATTAATTTGTAATAATACAGGACTTGAACTCTTGGACACTTCGGGCCTAACTTCCGGGTGTTTGTTCACCCGGGGGCTCACCGCAGTTTTGACGAGTTTTTATCGCTGTCATTTTCCGGTTTTGTCTTCATTTTTCACTTTCTTTTGTGGATTGAGCTCTTAGTACTAGGTCCTGCTTGATTCGATTAGAATAGGTCCAAACACCTAATTATCTTTGCATGCTCCTATAGATTCGTATTTGGACTTAGACTAATTAAATAGTTAGCTAGTAGCTTCCGATCCACGCGCCGCGAGCTCACACCCGAACAAGCGCTTTCTCCTACTCCAAATGTGTTGGGCAGAGGAGGGGTGAGCCAAGACCGGACACTCGGATTGGGAATTATTAGCTAGCTTGTGGTTCTTCACGCTAGCAGTTGCCTGTTCTAGGACGATTTCCGCATTGCATAACCGGCATATAGATTAGGTTTATAAATTTCTGCCTTGCATCTCGCATGGAGAGAGCTGGGATTCACTGTAAGTCTTCTCACTTTGCATCCATCATATAGGCACAAAGGTGAGATTTCCATCTTGGTGCCGACTTGCATTGGCTTTTCCCGACTCTTTTCCCCTCTGATTTTGGAAACATTAGGATAAAGAAAAAACAAAATCGTTAGGCGCTTGTTTGAAACTACTCAAAAGAAGCGATAACACAAAAAAATTAAAAAAGGGACTGCTAAGAAAACTTTGACCTAAATAAAAATTGGTAATTGGACTCATTGATTGGGGAGAGTCACACCCTCATTTGTTTTCAGGTTGCATGGGAAGGTCTCCTTCCAAGTGAGTTGAGCGTTCGTAAGGATTAGAGCCCAAAACCCAACTTGTGGTTGCCTTGTGTATCGCATGGGTTTCCGAAGTATTGGCGCTACTATCGTACGTAGTCGAGTAGGGCTTGGTCGCCAGTGGTGACTCACTATTGTGTGAGCGCCGACCTTGTCCGAAGTACCGAGCATAGGCCACGCCTTCACGGGGGTGTCTGTCTCACCGGCTGCGTCCGAGTAGGATCTCGCACGCTCACGGGTGATTCCGTTGCGAGTGAGATCCGAAGTATCGGTTTCGCCTATTGGCTTCCTCCCTCTATTTCTTTGGCTGAGTAGGGATCCAGGAAGGGTTACAAGGACCTTAAAAAGCGCAAGTTACAGGTTACACAGGAGGAGGACAAGTACGGGAATACTTTTCCGTCAGTACTCTCGCTCCTATAGGCGTAGCGCTCTAAGGACTCGTTGAAAGATAAATTCCTGAAATCAAGATAAAAATTACAAAGATAACAGCCGAACCTTCACGGCTTCACGCGTTGAGTTGGTGAACTCCCTTGTCTTGTGTTTGATTGCTAATCACATTTAGGTCAAGATCAAAAATATCGCGCCTTTGCGCAATTTTGCTCCCCTTCTATTTGACCCTTGCTCATTGTGAGCCTTCTACTGTTTTGCATTCCTTTTTGTTCCTTGTTGACCCCCGTATCTTTCATCCACATCGATCTTCCTCTTGATCTTCGAGATGGCGACGAATGGACAGTTTAGTCGAGGCTCTGTCGACACCCACATCGGCTCCATTCGCTCACCCTCTCAAATAATTCAGGGCTATTTCCGAGACACCGGTTCAAACCCTAAGAACCGATCTCCAGACTCCCTGCCTTCTTTACTAAGCCGGGATCACTCTCGTCCCAGACTCTGTCCGTTTTGGATGGCCATTGATTTCACTCCTTACACATCACCATCCTTAACAAAGTTCTGTGCCGACCTTGACACAGACCACATCTCTTTACCTGGTGCTGCAATTCAGACTGATCGAGGCATTCTACCATGTGCAGACTTAGAAATCGAGACAGTCAACCCAGCAGAGATAGAAATGGCAGGAGGAAGGGGAAAAGGACCACAGCCTCAGCAGGAGCCCGAAGACCATGCCGCGGAAGGACAATACACTACGCAGGGTGAGGTCAACAGTCAACTGCTGGCTTCCATCCAAGCCATTCAGCAGCAGCTGACTAACCAAGCCCTGGCCCAGACCGCCTTCCAGGACATGCTGAATGATCTGAGAAGAAGGGCCGATGCGAGAGACGGCCAACGGGAGGACGATCCCAATTTCGAGGAAATCAATGATGAGTTCTCAGTGGGACCTGACTTTGACGCAGCAGAAGAGGATCCACCGCAGCCCAAGCCCACGCTCAAGCAGACATACAACCCAGGAGCAGGGCGCATCACTGAGTGGATTCAGATTCCACGTATGCATGCTCACTTCGAACTGAAGCCACAGTTTCTGTCACTGCTTCCCACTTTTCATGGAAACACCACTGAGGAGCCATATATTTTCCTCAAGAAGTTCAACCGCATCTGCTCCACTGCTCACTACCCCGGAGTCCCCCTGGATGTGATCAAGATGACCGCATTCTCTTTCAGCCTTCAAGACAAGGCCCTTTACTGGGTCGATCATCTCGGGAAGGTCGTCACCACCTGGGAGGAACTAAAATCTGCTTTCCTCCACAAATTCTATCCTCTGGGGAGATTAAACCAGATGCGTGCCCGGATCTCCAGTTTCTGCCAGCAGCCCCACGAGACGATCCATGAAGCGTGGGAGAGATTCAAGGATCTCCAGGAGAAGTGCCCCCACCATGAAATACCCAAGACCAGTCTCGTGCAACACTTCTTTGGGGGGCTATCATTTGAGAGCCAAAAGCTCGTGGATGCAGCTTGCGGCGGATCACATTTTAATAAGGACGAGGATGTCGTGTGGAATGTCTTTGAAGAAATGGCTGAGGGAGAAGCAGCCCAATCCTCGTCCCGAGCCTACATGAAGCCACCGACCGCCATCAGCAAGCCAGTTAACATGGCTTCTCACACTGAGGACAAAGATGAAAGCTCCAACCTGAGTATCATCGGGAGCCACTTGTCTAAAGTGGATATCATCGAGAAGAGGTCGCAGGACCTCGAAAAACTGGCAGTTATAGAAAAGAGGACCCAAGGTCTGGAGAAGCTCGACCAGATTTCCCAGCAGCTGGAGCAGCTCGTCCGCGCACTGAATGCAAACATGTGCAACGCTGTGTCTACCTCTGCCGAGCCGAACGCTGAGAAGAAGGAGCCTACAATGCAGCAGAATCCTCAGCTGACTCTTCCGCAGCCCCCGCCAGTCCAGCACGTATACTACGTGCAGGTCCCGGAGCAGCCACCGCAGCCTCAGACACAGATGATTGCATATCAGCCAGAGCACCAGCCCGCTTACTCCGAGCAGTTCTCTCCACCCCCGCCGTTGATCCAGGAGATCAATGGCGTCTGGAACAACGAAGCGCAGCTGACCCGTCCTCAGGGACACTCTCAGGGTCAGAACATGGGCAACAGGCCCTTCCAGCAGCAACACCAGGGTGGAAGACCATTCCAGCAGCCCTACCAGTACCAGCCTCCCTCACATGGGAATACGTGGAGGCAGAATTACCAACACGGGCCTCAGCAGTCCGGATATCGTGGACAAGGACATCACCAGCAACCGGCTGCACAATACAACCAACACCCGTCGCAGTACTTCTCAAATCCCCCTCCTCAACAATTCGCACAAGGATACCCGTCACAATCTCAACCGCCATATCAGCAGTCTAGACCCCAGCTGGGGGAATCTTCTGAGATTGTGCCGGTCAATCCGGCCCTGGCCTGTTTGGAACAGTTGATGAAGAATATGGCCGAGATGACCCAGAAGATCGACGACCTGACGGCAACCAAAACCGTCATACCAGCCCAGGTCGAAGCCAATCCTAACAATTTCCGACGCAAGGAGCAGGTAGCCGGCAGTGTCCAACCCGAATCAGGTGAACTTAATTGTTTTTTATCTAACGCTGTTACTCTCAGGAGCGGTAGGACACTCCAGCCATCGGTGACGGCGAAAGGAAAGCACATTGCATCTGACGGGGAGTCGTTAGCCCAGCCAACACCAGGGCCAGCAAGCATTTTGGGAGCAGCACCAGCATCCAGAAAATCACAAAAAAATGAAGAAAACAGAAAAATACAAAAAGATAGCAGCAACCTCGGTGGAGACCAGCCAGCATTGGAGACGTCTGCACCCGCATCACAGTCAGCTCCTGACAGGAGGAGCACCGCACCTGCAGCAAGTCCAACGCCAGCACCCGAAGCCGAGCCTGTCATTTTTGGTCCACAAATTGTAGATGAATCCATTCCTTTTTGTCATCTACCTGTAAACAACAACACGGACACTATTCTGAATGAAATTGGAGAAGAGTTTGTAAATATTCCTTTTCCTGAAGCAATGAAAAAACACAAAAAAATGAAAAATTTGAAAAGTGCTTTGTCTGATCCTGCTATCATAGAAATTATTCAGAATCTGGTGTTAAATATGCCATTAATGAAAGCTCTTGAGTACATGCCAGCTGTGAAGAAAGGACTTAAGGAGGCATGTACAACCAAGCGCAGGCCAACCCCCCATAACTCCCGAAGCAAAAGTGGTAAATCTGAAAAGCACATTCTCACTATGGCCACCGTCAATGCCATCAGCAACCTCCCGGACAAAAAGCCAGATATGGGAGCACCTCTTGTACGTTGTCAGATGTTCGATCAAGAGTTCGAACGAACACTCCTCGACAGCGGGTCATCTGTTAATCTGATGCCAGCCTCACTACTCACGGAGTTCAAGTTGGGACCGCTCAAACCTACAAAGATGATTCTGCAGTTTGCAGACAAGTCAGTCAAGCGGCCTAGGGGCCTGTTGGAGGACGTGATCGTCACGGTGCAGGGAAAATCTTTCCCAGCCGATTTTGTGGTCCTAGATATGGACGTCCCCGCTCCATTGCTCCTTACCCCGATCATACTCGGAAGGCCATTTCTGCGGACGTCAAACGCAGTAGTGAATTACGGGACAGGAGAAATCACTTTTGGAGCTGGGAATGAAATTATCCGAGTAGAGACCCTGTCTGAGGGGACGCCCGTTGAACCAACATCGGTATCATGTGCAAGGGTGATTGAGAATGATGAAGACTGCGACTTTCTAGCCGAGATTCAAGACACCAACCTCTTCCTGGACGATCATGAGATCCACGGAATCCTCTATCCAGAGGAGGAAGTGGAGACCGCAGTCGAATTCCCGTGTATCGATCAAGATGAGGACCTTGCTGATGCACTACAAAATACTACCGTGGGGTCGTTATGCCTTCAGAACCAAGAGCCAAGTTTGGAAGTATTTTCGGAAGAAGATGAAATCATCGAGGAATTCTGTCAGGATCTGAGAGAAGAGACAGAGCAGATTATGGTGGACATCGCACAGTGGAAAGAATCACCACCTGTATTGATAGCAGAGGTCACCACTGAAGTAGCTCAGACCCCGCCAGAACTGAAACCTTTGCCCTCCAATATGAAGTATGCCTTCCTTGCAGGAGAACCGAATATGTACCCGGTCATCATCAACGCGCATCTGACCGAAGATCAAGAATCTCGTCTGATGGAGGTTCTTGAACGTAACCGCAAGGCGATAGGCTGGCGAACCTCTGATCTCCACGGGATCAATCCGTCGCTCTGCTCGCACCGCATCTTTCTGGAAGAAGACAGCAGACCCTCTCGTGAACTGCAAAGAAGATTAAATCCGAACTTGCGAGAGGTGGTTATGAAAGAAATCCAGAAATGGTGTGACGCGGGATTCATTTATCCCATCTCCGACAGTAAATGGGTGAGCCCTCTGCATGTTGTGCCCAAGAAATCAGGGATCACCATTGTGAAAAATGACAAAGGAGAGGAGATCGCCACCAGAGTACCGACTTCTTGGTGCGTGTGCGTAGACTACAGAAGACTTAACCTCGCCACCAAGAAGGATCATTTTCCGCTACCCTTCATCGACCAGATCCTGGAGAGATTGGCCGCGAAGGAATATTTCTGCTTCTTGGACGGTTACTCCGGGTATAATCAAGTTGCTATTGCTCCGGAAGACCAAGAGAAGACCACGTTCACCTGTCCTTTTGGCACATATGCCTTCAGACGGATGCCGTTCGGGCTTTGCAATGCCCCAGCTACATTTCAGAGGTGTATGCTTGCAGTTTTTGCCGATATGGTGGGTAGCTTTCTCGAAGTCTTTATGGACGATTTTTCGGTCTATGGGGATTCATTTGATCAATGTTTGGAGTATCTAGACCGAGTCTTACGGAGGTGCTGCGAAGTGAATCTTGTGCTCTCCTGGGAGAAGAGCAACTTCATGGTGACCGAAGGAATCGTGCTGGGTCACGTTGTTTCTAAACGTGGCATGGAGGTTGACCCAGCTAAGGTGGATGTAATTTCTAAGCTAGAGCCACCTACAAATGTCAAGCAAGTCCGGTCATTCTTGGGCCATGTCGGTTTTTACCGACGATTTATTAAAGATTTCAGTAAATTGGCCAGACCGCTGACTGAGTTGCTTGGCAAGGACAATGAGTTCATTGTAGACGACCGTGTGCTCCTCGCCTTTAATCAGTTGAAAGAGCTCATCACACAGGCCCCTGTCCTACAGCCGCCGATTTGGACTCAGCCTTTCGAGATTATGACCGACGCGTCGGATTATGCCATCGGAGCTGTACTGGGACAGAGAAAAGACAATGTACCGTTTGCAATTCATTACGCTAGCCGAACGCTCGATGAAGCTCAGCGAAACTACACTGTTACTGAAAAGGAGCTGCTAGCGGTAGTCTTTGCTTTGGAGAAGTTCAGATCTTACCTTCTTGGGTCCAAAGTCATCATCTACACTGATCATTCGGCCATTAGGTATTTACAGCAGAAGAAGGATGCCAAACCACGTCTTATCCGGTGGATCCTTCTCCTCCAGGAGTTTGACATGGAGATCAGAGATAAACCTGGGGTAAAGAATGTAGTGGCTGATCATCTGTCAAGACTTCCTGAACCGGAGTCTCCTGAGCTGAACTTGCAGCCTATCACAGAGACCTTTCCAGATGAATCAATTCTGTCTGTCGCCTCACTTCCTTGGTATGCAGACATTGTGAATTATCTAGTTGCCAAGAGAATCCCACAGGACTGGCCTAAGTTGAAAGTAGACAGATTCTTGTCTAAAATCCATTTCTACCAGTGGGAAGACCCGTATCTGTTTCGTGAGGGAGCCGATTGCATCTGGAGAAGGTGTATACCTCAGGAGGAGGTTCCAAGTGTCCTCGCTCTATGTCATGATCAAGATTCTGGAGGACATCATTCAGGAAAACGGACGGCAGCAAAAGTTCTTCAAAGTGGCCTCTGGTGGCCTTCATTGTTCAAAGATGCAGATGAATACGTCAAAGGGTGCACTGACTGTCAGAAGATGGGTGGAACCATAGGAATGAGAGATACGATGCCTCTGAAGTACATTCAGATCTCAGATGTCTTTGACGCATGGGGGATCGACTTTATGGGCCCGTTTCCTAACAGTCAGGGTTATGAGTATATTCTGCTTGCTGTCGATTATGTCAGTCGTTGGGTGGAGGCTATCCCCGCCCGAGCCGCCGACAGTCGGACTGTCTGTCGATTCTTACGAGATCACATCATAGCACGGTTTGGGATTCTCAAGATCCTCATATCTGACGGGGGCAGTCATTTCATAAACAGAGAGGTGAAGAAGCTGACCCAAGAATTCTGCATCGAGCATCGTGTTGCTTCACCCTATCACCCGCAGTCCAATGGCTTAGCTGAATGTTCAAACAGGGAGATCAAGACAATTTTACAGAAACTTGTGCGTCCGGATCGCAAGAACTGGTCTCAGCTGCTTGATTCCGTTCTTTGGGCTTACCGAACAGCGTACAAGTCACCCTTGGGAATGTCTCCTTACCGCCTGGTGTAT
Source organism: Ottelia alismoides (assembly GCA_037367405.1). NCBI lineage: Eukaryota > Viridiplantae > Streptophyta > Magnoliopsida > Alismatales > Hydrocharitaceae > Ottelia > Ottelia alismoides. The sequence goes on along the minus strand of JAZKJV010006413.1, from coordinate 62,356 downwards.
GGCAAGCCATGCCACTTGCCCGTGGAACTTATTCATAAATCTTTATGGGCCATTAACATCTGCAATTTGGACTCCAAGCAAGCAGGACAGAACCGGAAATTAGATCTGAACAGATTACTGGAATTCAGAGATTATGCATATGACAACAGCCTGATGTACAAGGAAAAGGTCAAAACATGGCATGACAAGCACATCCGCCACAAGTCCTTTGATCCAGGTCAGAAGGTATGGTTGTTCGATGCAAAATTAAAAATCTTTCCAGGCAAATTGAAGAGCAAATGGACTGGGCCGTTTGTAGTTAGGCAGGTGCGTGACAACGGAAGTGTATTGATATCCAATCTGTCAGCTGACGCACAGCCTTTTGTAGTCAATGGACAGCTTCTGAAGCCATACCTCGAACATGACACATTCATGGCCGTCGTTGACTCGATTCAAGTAATCTATGAGGATGAGTTAAATATCTTGAAGGAGACAGAGGAAGGCAAAGCACATCAAAACATTTTTGAATGATTTTTCCTTTCCGTCTTTTCTTCTTTTCTTCTTTTCTTCTTTTCTTCTTCTTTTATCTTATTCGACCGAATTGATGCCATCCCTTTCATCACTGCTACACTTAGAATGTACTCTATCCTAAGTATAGGGGGGATGTGCATCCCGAGTTGTTCATATCCAATCTCATCTCTTTTCTTCTTTTCTTCTTTTCTTCTTTTCCTCTGCTATCTTCTTCATCTACCGAAAAGGTGCCGCCCTTGTAGACAGTTTTCTATACTTAGGACGTACTTTGTCCTAAGTATAGGGGGGTTGGCACCCCGAGTTTCTCTATTCTTTTTGATCCTCTCCATTGTCTCCTCTTCTTGTCTATACTTAGGGATATCTTACCCTAAGTATAGGGGGAGACAATCTGAGTACGATCTGTTCATTCTCACCCTTGACCCTCCCTGCTTTGTGTACAGTCTGCTATACTTAGGATTATTTGATCCTAAGTATAGGGGGGACGGTCAACTTCTCATTGATTCATTCATTCATTCTTTAGACTTGCCTATACTTAGTACGAGTTATGTCTTCTCTTTTCTCTCCGATCTATGAGGACATAGCTCAAGCTAAGTATAGGGGGGTCGTATATACTACGTATATACTTTAGCCATAACTCGTACTTTCGTATTTTTCTTAATAATATGGCTAACAATTCTTTAAAATCAATTAAAAATCCTTAATAAGAAGATGTGGTTATTCCTCGAAATTCTTTTTGTAATTACTGATTAATAAATCAGGTGAAAATGTTTTTTGCAAAATATTTGAAAAATAGTTCGAAAATCTTTGTGAACATTTATTGAAAACTATTTTGAAAATATTTTGTTACACGTTTTCAACCTTTGTAAAAATATATGGATTGTAAAATTTCTTTTCTTTGTGTGAAATAAAAATGTTTGAAAAATGATTTGCAAAATGGTTTGAAAAATGGTTGCAAAAATGATTTGAAGAACCTATATATACTGTTTTGAAAGCCTTTGCAAAATGATTTTCAAATGTGTGTAAAATGTTTGTAAAAATTATTTTGGACTATAGTTTTCAAAAATTGTGTGAAAAGCTTGTGTCAAATAAGTTTGAGGAATATTCACATCACACCAAAATCCACTATATATATATGTATAAAATCGACCACTTACCCTTGTAAAGTCTTAAAATCCACTTCTTGTATATATAAGAAGCACTCCCGTGTACATAGTTTTCACCTTGTTTTCAGCCAAAATACTTTTTATTTTCAAAAATTCCCAAAAAACATTTGCAAAATTAAAATCCAAAAACATTTGAAAAATCTTTTTGAAAAAGACAAAAAAATGCATCTGCATATGCATGCATCATCTTTTCAAAAACCCATAAAAAGTTCAAAAGCTTTGAAAATTGCATCACAAAAATATTTTCTGCATATCATTGCATGGCATGCGCATTTTTCGGATCAAGTTTGACAGTTGAACAAGTCTAAGGAAAATCCGGAGATTGGAGCTTGATTGGACCTTAAAATCTACTTAATAACAGGAACCTTATAGGAACTGGGTTTGAGGTACTTCAGGTCTAGTTGACTTAATTCTTTGAGGATCACGGGACTTGGTTCAATGGATTCTTGACCGCCTAAGTAGAGTATTTCGGAGCACACGCACGACTCTTGTTGATAATGACCTAACTTGGACACCTGCACCTTTCACATAGCTCTCCACGGATGAGGTGGTGAGGAGGCAGCTTCCTTTAGCTTGGGGTAGCATATGAGGGTAGTACTTTTAGGCGGAACCTCTCTTCTTCTTATAGTGAAGGAAGTGCACCTCAACTTGGTCTAGTGGTGATGAAGGCTAAAGACAGAAGCCGTGGGTTGCAATAAAGCTTCAAAAGAGGGATAGTCTACTGGCTCAAGAGGAAAATTTCTTGTATATGCTGCTCATGTAGATATGTTGTACAGATGCAATTGAAAAAAAAAATGCAAAAAGAACTCCAAAAAAGTGGTGGGTCGGATTGAAAATTTAATAATCCCACCGGAGTGTATATAGTCCAATAAAGCAAAAGCTTATGGTATCCATGTTACATCTCATGAAGCTTGCAGCGGGAGACTTAGCTACACCGGTTGAGCTCCCAAAAGTCTATACTTCTTCCCCCTCTTCTTGAGCCGGTTGCACTTGAACTTAGAAGGGAATACCCCGCTTCTCGAGGAAAGAGTTGCTAGACCGGGGCATTAGAGTTACCAGGTTGGAGGAGGTTGTTTCTTTGCTACTCCTGAGGTGGTGAGCTACATATCACTTACACTGTACGAGTCAGACTCATAGTCGTAAGAGTTTGCGTATGAGTTGAAGTATTTCTGACCTGGCTATTGAGGAGACTTGGACAGAGTTTTGGGATTCTCAAGGAATGTTGGATTTCAAACTTGGTTCTCATTAAGGTTCCGACCGCACTAAAATTCCAAAGGTCCGACTTAAGCTCCAAACTTTGATTTTGCGAAGACAAGTTCAATAATTAAACTTAATCTAATTTTCTGCTTTTTCTTTTCTTTCTTTTTCTTTTTGCACTTATTGCATAAGTGTTTGCTAGGGACTAGCAAAGGCAAGTATAGGGGGATGATGAATCCACGTTTCATCATCTTTATTCTATCATTTTGGCCTTAAAAACCCTAGTAAATGCGGGTAAATAGGCATAATTCAGGCATTTTAGCATTCATGCATCTGTGTGTAAATATTGTATAAAATGCGGTTTTTAAAGCCAACATTATAGAATAAAGAAAAGAAAAGAAAAAGAATAAAATATTGTAAATATTTTATGACCCGAAACCCCGAGACCTAGGCATCTTGATGAATAGGTCGACAAGGAATAAAGTAGGGGGAGATAAGGTCCAAAATATAGATAAATACCTATACATTTTATCCATTCTTTATTCATTTTGGGACCTATTTGTGGTTCCACTTTTTATTCATCAAATAAAGAAACTTTGTACATGAAAGTTGTAGATAAATTAATAAAGAAAAATACAAAATTGATTTCACAGAAAAAGAATGTACAGATAAAAAGTTATGGTCTGAATAAAAATCCAGAATGCCAACTTCCCAGACCCGTATCTCACAAATAAAAACTCCAAATGCAGCGTACTCACCTTTAATTGTATATAGAAGAAAATAATCTAATTAATGGTGGTGGTTTCGCATTTGGCGGAGCTACGGTTTGAAAGTTGACTTTTGGACCCACATTGTATACTTGTACATATTAAAATATTCAATTTATTATTTATTTATTATTTTTATAATTTTATATTTTTATAATGTTGTCAATAATACTTATAACAATTATGTATATTAAAATCAGAATAAAAACATCATTAAAACTCAAATAAAAATACTTGCAGATATCATATACATAGGTATTTTACCTATACACATACATATACTTTTTATACTTATATTTTATTTAATGTACATAATACATCAATAAAATAAAATAAAAATCTATTTGTGTATATAAAAGTATTTTGTAATTTTAGAAAATAAAAACCAAAATAAAATAAATTAAAAATACACAAATGAAAATAAAATACTTAAATATATAGATATAGATACCTATAGGGGTATAAGTGCAAACTTGTAAAAATATACTTCATAAAAATAAATAAAAATCACCATAAAATACTTCATAAAATTACAAACATTTTTTATTTTATACCCAAAATTTAATTAATTCGTCTGATATTTTTAATCCATTTTATAAGGTTTTTAGCCAAGGAATTTTCTGGTTGGTCCACGTGGACCAACCAGAACGCTCCATTGGTTGACCTCGGTCAACTCTCTGACCGAGGTCCGTCCCTTGTCAGAGTCAAGTTTGACCCTATGTTCACCCCTTTTTCGAGGGAGCCTCGATCACCATTTGGTGATGGTTCCTTCTTGGAATCTTTTCCTCGGTCAATGGTGATTCACGCCCAAGTGATTCCTTGGGCTGTGGATCACTGACCAAGGCGCAGAAGCCTCGTCTTCCTCGCCTCGCCGTCAACCCTTTAAAAGACACCCCCCGACTTTGATTCAAGTTTTGATCCTTCTTCCGCCAAAACCACTCGAAAACCCCTAGCCCGTTGTCCTCCTGGTGACAGCAGGAGTCGATTTGACCTTGGGTTTGCGTCAGTTGGCGTCGAATCGAAGTCGATCCGACCCTCGCCGGAGCACCGCCGCGCTTCATCGCCCGACGTCTCTGGTGAGTCCCCTCCTCCTTTCTCTTCGTTCTCTTGTAGCTTTAGCGTAGATTAGCGTAGACCTATAGCAGTTTTTATCCTAGATCACCCATTCGCCGTGAATCATCGATCAAAGTCCACGGCGGAGCTGAGCTCCGCCTCCATTTTCCGATCACTCCCGTCACCTTCAGCCGCTGCGACCACCTCCATCTTCTTCCTCGTCGCTCTGTCACGCCGCATCACCCTTCATTCCCCCTCGATCTCGCTCAGATCGAGCCGACCGAACTCCCTCCTCCGCCGCTCGCCGGAGTTCTTCGCCCGCACCCTATTTCGCCTCATCGGAACCATCGGGACCCACCTGCGGCTTCGCCTGGATTTTGCGCAACTAACCACGCAGGTCCGAGCCAAGGAGAAGGCTCCATCGACTCTCGAGGACTTCAGGAGCAGCTCCCCAGGTCACCTCCACCGTCCGGCCGCTTCAAGCCATCTCAGGCTCGCCTGAGACCACCTACAGACGCGGACGTGCCCCAGGATCGTTTTGCCCTTGATCCTGGGGTCGGAGAGGCCGTGTGTCGGCCACATTTCCCAGCCGAGGTTCGCCGGGGAAGTGTTCTTCGTGAGCCTTCCCCTGCCGTTGGATCAGAGGTCCGCTCCAGATACGCCACCAGCCGTTCGATCTCCGTCGCCTCCTCGCCGTCCGATCAAGCCTTGAAGATCTAATCACAGCCGTCTGCGACGAAGGGGCACGCGCCGTTGGATGCGCGCCACGTGGATAAGTGGATCTCCATCGACCGCTGGATCAAGCCCCGTGGGTATTTTGCACTTTTAACCCACGCTTTTTTGTATTTACTTTTTAGTCCAGTAACTTTTATTTGTAGTTTAAAAAGTGTTGTAATATTTGCACTCGAACCCTCACATTATCACTATTTGCACTTCGGTCCATGCCACGTCACCTCACGTGACGTTGGCGTGTGACTTTTGGGTATTTTGCGAGATAGGCCCAGGACTTTTAAGTATTTGCGATTTCGTCCCTGTGCGTAGGATATATAATATATTTTTGGAACTATTGCATGTACGCCCTGCCGGTTTTCTTTAATTGCATTTATGCCCCTATGAGTGGTGAGTAACGTGAGTTGCGCGTGATTTCTTGGTGAAAATTGCATGAATGCCCCTGGATGTTTGACATATTGCACATATACCCCTGCCAGGCCTGATTTTGAATTGGATGCTTGTTGTATTTATTTCATAGATCATTTTAACTCCAAAAATTCCATAAAAATAGACTTAGGCTACTGGACACGTGTACTTTCACGCCATATGTTTAGTTTTTGATTTTATTTTATTTTCATATTTATAAAAAATCAAAAACAGCCTTTTTGTGTATTGTCTACCTTAGAAAATACCAAAAAAATATCAAAACACCTCCAAAAATTCCCAAAAAAAAAATTACCTAGTGTCTATTTTGTCATCTTTTCGTGTCAGTCCAAAAATCATTAAAAATCTCAAAAGAAAAACACTAAAAATTCAAAAACACTTAAAAACTTCAAAAAAATATATAAAATAGTAGAAAAATCCAAAAAATACAAACTCAGCTTCTGTTTGTCACTTATTTTATTCTCTTTGTTGGAAAAATAGTGTGAAAAATTTTGGTTGCTGTTTGTTAATTTTAACTTGCATTTTTGTCACAGCCAGCCCTATTTTCACTGTTTAGCCCTATTTCAGTAATTAAAAATACCAAAAACACCTAGAAAAATCCCCAAAAATCACAAAAACAGTAGAAAACCCTAAAAATACCAAAAACATTTTATTTCTGAATTTTTGAGTATTTTTGTGCATATTTATAAATGTTTTAGTTTGTCTTTTATTACTTTGCATTTACCTTCCAATATTGAAAAAGAAAATAAAAAATATAAAATATAAAAAGGAAATATAAAATCAGTAAATTAAAAACCAAAATACAAAAATATAAAATCAAAAATTAAAGAAAAAAAAAATAAAAATCAAAAACCCACAAAAATTCTAGATAGGCTAAGTTGCTTGTTAGATTCAGGTTTGGATTTTTATCCGTGCTCTCCACCTTTGCTCCTTGTGTTCGACCCCTACTTGCTTGCCATTGTACATCATTAGTAGGGTATAATAAATTTTAATCCTTGCTATTCTCTCTCTGATTGATTGTGTGGGTTAATTGTTGAAGACCGAGGAAGTTTGAGCAGTCGCACCAGCGACAGTGAGTCTGACTTGTCAGACCGCTATTTAGCGGCTCTCGCTTTCTCGCTTTTCACTCAGCGTGGAGTAGGTGAATCCGGGGTTTGCTTGCTCATCTTGTTTGTTTCCTAGATCTCATCCGCCAGACTCGCCAGATCGAGATGATGGGTAGGAGGTCCCTTAGGCAGCCTCTGGCTGCACCGCTTTTCAGCACTCCAGCCCACTCATATAAGTTGCTTCGTGAGAGCCCAGACCCGCTCTCTGAACCCGAGTTCGATTCCGCCTAGTTCCCCCTTGACCACCCTTCTTCTATTCTTGAGTTACCAGTGCCAGATGCGAGACCACAAGCAGATGATATTTTGGCACCTGAGTTTGGGTCTTTTGCCTTTGCAGAGACCATGGCCAGCAACGAGGATCACACTGAGGGTCAGAGGCCAGAGATGACCACATATGTACTGGACCAGGGTGCGATCAGTACCACAATGTTAGACTCCCTAGAAACGATGCAGAGACAGATACGAGACCAAGAGGCTTTCATGGTGGAGATGAAGAGAGAGATGAAGAGGCTCCGAGAGCAGAGAGAGCAGCCGCGAGATGATGGACGCAGGGGTCCAGACCAGCCAGCTCAGCTAGACCAGCCGGTAGCAGCAGCAACAGATCCGAGATCGATGCGGGAGTTGCACAACCCCGGATCGACACTGACGCACCGGTGGGTGGTTCTTCCGGAGATCATGGGGGACTTCAAGTTCCCCCCGAACACACTTCATCTCCTACCCCACTTCCACGGGATCTCCACTGGGGAGCCCCATCTTCATCTCCAGGAATTCGAGATGATCTGCAGCATCGTGGATTGTCAGGTGGATGAGGACACCATACAGATGATTGCATTCCCCTTCTCCCTGGCCGACAGAGCAGCCAACTGGCTGAAGCGTTTGGGGAGATCTGTGTACACCTGGGAGCAGCTCTGCACCGAGTACTTGAACAAGTACTATCCACTCGGGCGGACCAATGCAACGAGGGCCCTGATCAGCAACTTCTCCATACTCCTCAATGAGCAGTTTCACGAGGCATGGGAGAGGTTCAGAGAGCTGACCGACAGATGCCCACACCACGACATCCCGAAGCCGAACCTAGTTCAGAGCTTCTTCTGCGGGTTGACACCAGAGCTGCAGGGCCTGGTGAACGCTTCTTGTGGCGGTTCCTACTTCGCCAAGGATGAGGATCAGGTCTGGGCCATCTACGATGAGATGGCCGAGAACTATACAGTGATGTCCCAGACCCGACTCTACACTCAGGGACGCCCCCAGCCACAGACCGTGCAGTTTTAGAGGATAGCACGGGTCGACGCCGGTCCTTCCACTTCGTCAGTGGCAGCCACACAGGCCGAGTCCACAGTCGTAGACATGGGCATCATCAGCGAGAAGCTGAACCGGATGGAGCTGATAGAGAAGAAGCAGTGCCAGAGCATATCTCAGATGGATCAGATGGCACAGATGCTAAGTGATCTGTAGACACATGTCATGTGTCTCCAGGAGGCACAGACGGCTTCTCAGCCCCGTCTTCAGGCACGAGGAGATCCGAGCAGCAGCGACAGCTCGTCCCAGTGCTCCAGACAGCCTAGACAGGTTCACCTTGTACAAGCGGAGCTGTACCAGCAGCCACAGCCTTACTACCAGTCACCACCATCTCAGGACACTCAGATCGTGGTCTATTAGCCGGATCAGCCCCTGGCAGTACTCCCGCCACCCCCTAACGAGCCGGAGCCGTTAATGGATGTCAACGGGATTTGGTATGACCGAGCCCAGCCCGGTATCCGACGAGACCATCCCGTATTCCGTTGGTCAGCCAGAGGTGCCAATTCCCAGCAGCAGACTCCAGTTCAGGGTGGCCAGTACGGCCATCAGCGAGAGCAGCACCAGCAGCACCAGCAGCCCCCAGTCTCCCAGCATCAGTCATCCTAGCCACAGCAGCAGTATGGTCCTCGTCCCTATCAGTAGGGACAATCCTGGAGGTGAGAGCAACCTCAGCAGTATCATCCCCAACAGTACCCCTCTCACCCGCACCAAGCACAACAGCAGCCTCACTACCAGCGAGGCCACCTGTCAGGTTCTCATGGGCCAGCCTATGAGTACCCCGCCTTAGACGACCTAGCCTGCCTCATGACAGAGCAGCAGGCTACATTCAGACGGGAGATGGATGAGTTCCGCCAGGAGATGCAGGAGATCGTGAGAGGGAAGGCCGTCATTCCTGCCCAGATTAAGCCGAACCCAAACAATCTGAAGAGGAAGTCTGAGCAGGTAGAGTTCACATAGATTACCACTCCTAGTGATTCTTTTGGTGATTTGTCTGCATACATGTTTGATGCTGATTTTGTTACACTTAGGAGCGGTAGGATGCCAACAGGTGGCGCCTCGTCTGAGCGACGACACCACGCCTCTTCCAGGGTGCCAGGTGAGGAGGAGCGTGGTACTGACGCCGCGAGAGATGATGACGGTGGTGCTGACACCAACATGGATGATGATCCAGCCGACGATATTGAGGTCGTCGTTTCAACAGATGGAGGAGGTGGTACTGATGCCATCACAGTTGCTGAGCCAAAGCGCGATATTGATGCCGCGAGATGACATGCCGAGGGTGGTACTGAGGCCACCATTTCTACTTCTGCTAGTCCTGTTGTCTTTCCATCTATACATGTATCTCAGGACATATCTGGAAATAAAGGAAAGGGTTTGTTATTTTCGGATCCACATGTGTTGATTGATGATTTTTGTGTGGATTCTACTGTTCTTGAGCATGCCAGGCCCTCTCCTAGTCCTTCATCTCAGAAGGACCCTGTGATCCCCTTTCCACGAGCACTTCACATGGCAAGGGGGAAGAAAACAGAAAATCCAAAAAAGAATCACCAGATAGAGTTCAGCCAGCAGATGATAGATAGATTCCATATTCAGATATCTCTTCAGGAGGCCTTGGAGCACATCCCTCTACTCCAGAGATCACTCAGAGACAAGACCACAGTTAGGAGGAAGAGGAGGAACCATCAGTCTGAGACCCATGTGCTTACTCGTGCCACGTGTTTCACGATACAGAACCGTCTGCCAGCCAAGAGGCCAGATGCAGGAGCCCCGTATGTCAGATGCCACATTCATGAGCAGAGGTTCGACCGCACTCTATTAGACAGCGGGTTCTTCGATCAACCTACTTCCGGCAACCCTTCTCGATCGCTTCGAGTTGGCCACTCTTCGACAGAACAGGACGGTCCTTTAGTTTGCTGATCGATCAGTCAAGAGGCTGAAGGGGTTGCTGAAGGACGTTGTCATCACAATTCAGGGCCTGAAATTCCCCGTGGACTTCGTCGTGTTGGACATGGAGATCCCTGAGTCTGTGACCGATACCCCCATAATTTTAGGATGCTCGTTCTTGGCCACAGCCAAGGCAGTGTCCGACCATGATAGTGGGAAGGTGTACTTTGGTGTCGAGGGAGAGAGTATACAAATAGAGACAATCGAGGAGACTAGAGCCAGAGATTCATCTTGTTCAGAGCTGACCACAGATTCAGATCAGATGACAGAGGCAGGGCGAGACATCCACTAGGATTGTGATTTTGTGGTCACAGATGATGAGGCAGTTTGGGTAGATCCAATCGCACAGGCCATCCTCTCACCTTCAGAGTTTGCTGATGCAGAGACGCTAGCAGAGGAGAGCTTGGAGATGGCATTCCTGGTTCAGGATAAATTTCAGGCAGCAGATCCGGTTCTTGACTACGAGATAGATTTTTGTGAGTATGATATAGATCCCTCGGAGTCAGATACTGATTGGGCAGAGTTTGATGATTTGACATCGTGCCTGACTTCCACTGAGCCTACATCTAGAGATGAGGTTGATTCCGTGCAGAGTAGAGACGGTCTAGCAGAGCAGCCTTCTTTAGATCCAGTTTGTGAGCGAGAGTTCTCATTCTCCTGTGCAGATTTGGAAGCATACACTCGGATTCTTCAGAGGCTAGATCTGCCAGCACCTACTTGTCCAGAGCTGAAGCCGCTACCGTCGTCGCTGAAGTATAAGTTCCTTGCGGGTGAACATGAGATGTACCCAGTCATTATCTCTGCTAATATGACTGGAGAGCAAGAATACTGTCTGATGGGGGTTCTTGAAAAGAACCGCAAGGCGATAGGATGGAGTGTAGCCGATCTCCAGGGGATAAGTCCGGCTCTGTGCTCCCACCATATCTATCTCGAGGAGGAGGCAAAGCCGTCGCGTGAGTTCCAGCGACGGCTGAACCCGAATCTTCGAGAGGTTGTCATGAAGGAGATCTTGAAATGGTGGAGCATCGATTTTATCTACCCCATCTCTGACTCCAAGTGGGTTAGTCCGTTGCATGTGGTGCCCAAGAAGACGGGCATCACTACAGTTGTCAGTGAGTCTGGAGAGGAGATCGCTACCCGGGTATCCACTTCTTGGCAGGTATGTGTGGACTATAGACGATTGAACCAGGCCACCAAGAAGGATCATTTCCCCCTGCCCTTTATTGATCAGATTATTGAGAGGCTAGCAGGGAAGAGCTATTATTGTTTCTTGGATGGTTACTCCAGCTACAATCAGGTGGCCATCGCGCCCGAGGACCAGGACAAGACCACCTTTCACCTGTCCCTTCGGGACATATGCTTTCAGACGCATGCCATTTGGATTGTGCAACGCTCCGGCGACATTCCAGAGATGCATGATGTCCATCTTTTCGGACATGGTGGGGGAGTGCTTGGAGGTCTTCATGGATGATTTCTTGGTCTACGGCGACAGATTCGATTCTTGTCTTGACTGCTTAGACCGAGTCCTTCAGCAATGCATAGAGGTTCACCTTGTGTTGTCTTGGGTGAAGAGTCACTTCATGGTGACTCAAGGGATGGTGCTTGGCCATATCATCTCCAACAGGGGCATGGAGGTTGATCCGGCCAAGGTGGATGTCATTAGAAAACTCAATCCACCGTCCAACTTGTGGTAGTTACGCTCTTTTCTGGGGCACGTCAGTTGCTACCGACGCTTCATTCATGATTTCACCAGGATTGCCCGACCATTGACTGATCTGCTGACGAAAGACACCGAGTTCCTTGTAGATGATAAGTGTTTATCGTCGTTTGAGACTCTCAAGAGCGGTGTTGTAGAGGCTCTTGTTCTCCAGCCATCTGATTGGTCTCTCCCATTCGAGATCATGATGGACGCCTCCAATTTTGTCGTGGGAGCCGTGCTGGGACAGAGGAGGGATAGAGTCCCATTTGCCATTCACTACGCTAGCCGTACATTGGATGTCGCGCAGCGGAACTACACAGTCACTAATGAAGCTACGTTTCATCATCTTTATTCTATCATTTTTGCCTTAGAAACCCTAGTAAATGCTTTGAAATAGGCTTAATTTAGGTATTTTAGAATTCATGCATCATGGTGTAATTATTGTATAAAATGCGATTTTCAAAGCCAAAATTATAGAATAAAGAAAAGAAAAGAAAAAGAATAAAATATTGTAAATATTTTATGACCCGAAACCCCGAGACCTAGGCATCTCGATGACTAGGTCGACAAGGAATAAAGTAGGGGGAGATAAGGGCAAAAATAGAAGAAAAATTCCCTTTTATTTTATCCATTCTTTATTCATTTGGGGACCTATTTTTGGTTCCACTTTTTATACTTCAAATAAAGAAACTTTGAACATGAAAGTTGTAGATAATTAAACAAACAAAAATACAAAATTGATTTCACTCAAAAATAATGTACAGATAAAAAGTTATGATATGAATAAAATTCCAGTATCCCAACTTCCCAAACCTGTATCTCGCAAATAAAAAATTCCAAATGCATCAAACTCACCTTTAATTGTATATAGTTTAAAATAAGCTATTTAATGGCGGTGGTTTCGCATTTGGCGGAGCTGCGGTTTGAAAGTTGAGTTTTGCACCCCTATTGTATACTTGTACAGATTAAAATATTCATTTTAATTATTATTCATTATTTTTACCATTTTATATTTTTATAATTTTGTAAATATTATTTATAATAATTATGTATCTTAAAATCAGAATAAAAATACAAAATAAACACAAAAATAAAATACTTATATATAATGCATAGGTATAAGACCTATAACTATACCTATATAATAAACACTTCTATTTTATTAACTGTATAAAATACATCAGAAAAATAAAATAAAAATATATTTAGAAATATAAAAATATTTTAAAAATTTATAAAATAATAAACAAAAATAAATAAATTAAATTCACAAAATAAAAATAAAATATTAAATTACATAGATATATACACACACACACACCTATATAAGTCTAAAAAGGTAACTTGTAATTATTAATCTCGAAAAAATAAATAAAAATCACCATAAATAATTTATAAAATAATAAACATTTTTTATTTAATATTTAAAAATTAATTAATTCGTTTTCTATTTTTAAATGATTTTACAATTATTTTTCACCAAGGTTTTTCTGGTTGGTCCACGTGGACCAACCAGCTTCCTTCCTTGGTTGACCTCGGTCAACTCTTTGACCAAGGTCTGTCCAGTGTCAGATCTGCATTTTTCTTGGTTTTCGCCTAATTTTCGAGGCCACGTCTTGCGTATTTCCATGACGAGGTCTTCTGCACTTTTGCTCCTTGAAGATTGGGCATACACGCCCTTGGCTTAGAATGGTCGTTGGACCCTCGATGCAATCGCCATCACCTAGTCTTTCACGCCCGTCGAGCAGTTCTACAAAAACCTCCTTCGTCCACCTTTGAACTTTGAATCCCCTTTCAACCAAGTTTGACCTAGCCCCTTGGAGCTCTGGATAGACGCCGGTGACAGAGGCTCTCCAGCTCTTTCAGGCGAGGCCAGGCGAGGAAGTAGGGCGGCGTTCCACCCATCTCCGACGGTGCTGCCGACGTCAGATTCCACCTTGGGTTTCTCACCCTTGAGGTATTGTTTTTACTCAGTATCCTTGCACGTTTTTATTCCTTGTAGCAGTAGGGTTCATTTCCACCTCTCATTCCGTTCATTGCATTATCCATCGTCATCTTCACCCCCTCACCGGGGCAAGCTCAGGCGAGTTTCCATCTCCACCACCCGCATCCTTTTTGCACGCTGGAGGGTCGTGACACTTTGCCCGCGACCCTCTTCACCTTTCCTGCAGGTCCCTGGAACATCAGCACGCCTGGGGCGATTTTTGAACGTCGCCGGAGTGGCCTTGTGCCTCTTCCCACCGTAGGAGAACACTGGTGAGCTCCGGCCCCTTTTGCCGCCTCCAGGATCTAGACGTCCACCCCAAAAGGAGATCGGGCCATTTTGAGAGCTCCAAGATTGAAGAAGGCCGGCGGTGGAGCCCGGAGAACTTCGTCCAACCGGAGCTCCTCCGTATTCATCCAATGCCGCCCTTCACTGTCGGATTTGGTCGAGATCTTCCTGCACAGCAACCACCGTAGGATCTCGTTCGTCGTCGGCCGTTTGATCATTCAAGGACAATCTAATCTCCTCCATCCATGGGCGAAAGGGTATTGTGGCATAAGAGCATGGCACGTGGCAAAGTGAAGACAGATCCGCCGTTCGTTCGCGCCATAGCCTTGGTATTTTGCAACTATTAACCCTGCCTTTTCTGTATTTACTTAAGAATCTTTAAACCTTCATCTACAGGTTTATTATTGTGTAACATTTGCATTGTTTACCCCTAAGTTTTGTGATATCTCATTTTGGTCCCTGCCTGGTGTGTGTGCTCATCATGTGCGTCTGGGCATTTTGCAAGGGAACCCTGGGGATTCTGCATAATTACTTTCAGTCCTGAAACATTCATTTGCAGTTGTAACCTTTTTGTAATTTTGCACGAAATCCCTTAGATTCGTATTATTTGCATATTCGTCCCTGCTAGGTCACGTGTCCAGTGCACGTGACCCTGGCAAATTTGCAGCAATAACCCCGCGGGTCTTGTTATTTAGTTTTGGTCCTGTAAAGATTTTATTCAGTTACAAAGTTTTGAGGAAAATTGCACTTAGGCCCCTGAATTTCTGGATATTTACATATACACCCATGCCAGTGTGATTTTTCACTTTGTTATTTCCATTTATTTCATGTATCTATAAAACTCCAAAAATCACCAAAAACATTATCATACATTCCTGTTGACTTGTGCTTCCATGCCATATTTTTATTCTGCTTATTTATTGCATTTTAATATTTATAAAAATTCAAAAACAAGCATTTTGTGGGTTGTTTGCATTATAAAATCCATAAAAAATTATAAAACCATCTCAGAAAATTCTCAAAAAAAAAATTTTGCCAGTTTTAATGTCTTTTAACTTCAGTCCAAAAATCACTAAAAAATACAATAGAAAACTCCTAAAAATTATAAAACCCCAAAAATCTTCCTAAAAATTTAAAAATTCTACAAAAATCTTAAAATACAATTTCAGTTTTTGTATTTTCCTTATTTGATTATCTTAATTTTAAAATTAATTTGAGGAATTTTGGACATTATTTGATATTTTTAATCCTCATTTTAATTTCGGCCAGCAACTTAGGTCACTGTTTTCTAGTATTTTTATCTTTAAAAATACAAAAAAATTAGGAAAAATCTAGAAAAATCACAAAAACATTAGAAAAATATAAAAAGATCAAGAAAGTTTTATTTCCTGATTTTTGAGCATTTTTACTTATTTTTATAAATACTTTATTCCTCGCTATCTTATTATGTATATATATACTATTTCTAAAAAATATAAAAAATATAAAATATAAAAAGAAAATACAAAACCATAAATTAAAAACTAAAATATAAAAATTTAAAATCAAATAAAAAATATAAAAAAAACCCACAAGAACATAGCTTAGATAGACAAATTATTCACATTTACACATTTTGAGCATTTTTGCCTCGTTTTACAAGTCTGCTCCCTGTGTTCGACCTCTACACATACTTGCACCTATACACATCTTTGTTATAGAGTTATAATAGATTTTAACTCTGCACATTTACTTTCATTGCTTGAATTACTTATTGTGGGTTAATTATTGATTGATTGAGATTTCGTGAGTGGTCGCCTCAGCGACATTGTGATCCCGCCTTGTGTGGATTACTTTAGATTCTCGCCAAATCCCGATTATCAGTCACTGAGAATGAGATGCTAACCGTAATTTTCGCCCTAGATAAGTTCAGATCTTACATCATTGGATCTAGAGTGACCATATACACTGATCATACCGCCATCCGGTACCTCATGGCGAAGAAGGATGCCAAAGCTAGATTGACCAGATGGATAAGGATAAGCCTGGACTCAATAATGTGGTGGCGGATCATCTCTCACGATTGGAGCATCTTGAGGATTCTGAGCAGATTGAGCCTATTTGTGAGACCTTCCCAGATGAGGCAATCCTTGTTATCGCCTCGCTCCCATGGTATGCTGATATTGTGAACTATCTTGTTGCCAAGAAAGTTCCACAAGATTGGCCCAGGCAGAAACTTGAGACTTTCCTTATGAAGGCCAAGTTTTACCATTGGGAGGATCCCATCCTTTACCACGAGGGAGGGGATAGTATCTGGCGTCGGTGCATTCCTCAGGAGGAGCATCACAACATCCTTACTTACTGCCACAAGCTTGAGGCACGAGGACATCACTCTACGAGGAGAACGGCACAGAAAGTGCTCCAATTCGGCCTATGGTGGCCTACTCTCTTCAAGGACTCTAATGAGTTTGTGAAGAGGTGTACTGACTATCAGAGGATGGGCACTTGTGGACAGCGTGATATGATGCTGATGCAACCCATACACTTCTGTGAGGTTTTTGAGGCATGGGGCATCGATTTCATGGGTCCATTCCCTAGGAGTCAGGGATTCGAGTACATTCTGTTGGCCATTGATTATGTGAGTCGTTGGGTTGAGACCACCCTGCCCGAACCGCAGATGCTAGGATTGTATGCAGATTTTTGAGGAAGAATATCATTTCATGGTTCGGGGTCCCTCGAGTGTTGATATCTGATGGGGGGTCTCATTTCATCAACGACAAGGTAAAGGCCCTTGGTAGCGAATTCAGCATAGACCATCGAGTTGCCACTCCATACCACCCTCAGACGAATGGTCTTGCTGAAGTGTCGAACAGGGAGATCAAGACTATATTGCAGAAAGTCGTCCGCCCTGATCGAAAGGATTGGTCACAGCTTTTGGACTCGGTCTTGTGGGCATATAGGACGTATTTCAAGACTCCTTTGGGTACATCTCCCTTTCACCTCGTTTATGGCAAGCCGTGCCATTTACCTATTGAGCTGAGACATAGGTCACTTTGGGCAGTCACTGATATACTTTTGGATCCAGAGAGTGTAGGAGATCAGAGGAGGGTGGAGTTAGTAGCCCAGGAGGAGCTTCATGATATCGCCTTTTCAAACAACCTACATTATAAGGAGATAGTGAAGGAGTGGCATGATTCTCATATCAGCCACAAGCAGTTTGAGCCAGGACATAGAGTATGGTTGTTTGATGCTAGGCTTCATCTATTTCCAGAGAAGCTACAGAGCAAATAGAAGGGACCTTATCTGGTTAGAAAGGTACATGAAAATGGGAGCATTGATATATCTGAGTTGTCTTCTGATGTTACCTTTCGAGTGAACAGTCAGCGGCTCAAACCATATCTAGATCATGAGCCGGGTCGTTGATGTTGCCCCAATTCACTTTGCGTGAGTTGAGGTCTCTTGATTCACATCTATTGCATCTCACGCCTGATTATCAATGTTCTTCTGACTTGTATAGATCCAGTTGTCCATTTCACTTTATTCTTTAGTCCCACACCCCTTTGCTCATCTCTGATTATGCTATACTTAGGGTGTACTTTACCCTAAGTATGGGGGGTGTAGGACTCTCGGGTATTCTATTGATTCTTTCTACCCCTGTTTTGCTGCCTATACTTAGGGATATTTCACCCTAAGTATAGGGGGGTAGACCCTGTACATCCTTCCACTCGGATTTCCCTTCATGTACAGCTTGCTATACTTAGGATTACTTGATCCTAAGTATAGGGGGAACATCGAGTTATCATCATTCTATTCTTTGATCGGTCTTTGTATATACCATTCCTTTTCACTTCCCTATACTAAGCACGAGTTATGTCTTCGTCATCGCACTTGATCACTCTGAGGACATCGTTCGAGCTAAGTATATGGGGGTGTGTATATATTTCATATATACTTTAGCCATAACTCGTACTTTGTGTGAGTGTGTTTATAAATAAAAATGGCTAAAAATCCATAAAAATTTAAAAATTTCCCTTGTATATAAATATCATCTTGTACATACCTATTTATGTATAAAAATTATTTTTGTACAAATGATTGTAAAATCTTTTTGTGTAAATAACTTGTAAATATTTTCGTATTAAAATTATGTATATAGTACAAAATTTTTGTAAAATGCTTGAAAAAACAAAAAGTTTGCAAAAACCTTGTGTAAATTTTTGTAAATAATTTGCAAAACTTCGCATTCATGCATACATCCATGTTTTCAAACATTTTTCAAAAATTTTGCACATGTGTAAATATTTGTAAATAGCATCTTTGTAAATACTTGCACAGTTTTTCCAAATCATGATTTAACTGGCTTGGAATTAAATTGACAAATGGAGCTTGGTTAAGACCTTAATCCACCTAATAATAAGAGGAACCTTAGAGGGCTTAGGATTGAGACTGTTCAGGTCCATTGGGACTAAATTCTTTGAGTCCACTAGGCTATGAGCATATGTCATCTTGATGAGCCTAAGTAGAGCACTTAACAACACACGCATGACTCTCAAAGACAATGGCTTTACTTGCACCAGCACTTTACACATAGCTCTCCATGGATGAGGTGGTGAGGAGGCAGTTTCATTTGGCTTGGGGTAGCATATGAGGGTAGTACTTCTAGGCGGAACCTCTCTTCTTCTTATAGTGAAGGAAGTGCGTCTCAACTTGGTCTGGTGGTTATGAAGTCTAAAGACAGAAGCTGTGGGTTGCAATAAAGCTTCAAAAGAGGGATACTCTACTGGCTCAAGAGGAAAAACTCCTTGTATATATGCTACACCATGTAGATATGTTGTACAGATGCACATGAAAAAAAAGGTGCAAAAAGAGAAGAACTCCAAAAAAGTGGTGGGTCAGATTGAAAATTTAATAATCCCACCGGAGTGTACATAGTCAAATAAAGCAAAAGCTTATGTTATACATGACCATCTCATGAAGCTTGCAGCGGGAGACTCAGCTACACTGGTTAGAGATCCCAAGGATACATGGCTACATTGGTCATGGTCCATTCTCTTCTTCCCCCTCTTCTTGAGCCGGTTGCACTTGAACTTAGAAGGGAATACCCTGCTTCTCGAGGAAAGAGTTGCTAGACCGAGGCATTAGAGTTACCGGGTTGAGGGAGGTTGTTTCTTTATTACTTCTGAGGTAGGGAGCTACATATCACTTACACCGTACAAGGAAAGATTCATGGTCATTAGAGTTTGTGTACGAAGACTTGTTCTGATTTGGTTTATTGAGGAGTCTTGACCATAGATTGGTGGAACTTAGAGGTTGTTAAGTTTTAAGCTTAAGTCCAAATAAGGTTCCGACAAATAAATCATCCAAAGGTCTGACCGAGCTCCATTTTTCAATTTAATAAAGGGAAGTTTAATAATCAACCTTGATTTCTCCTCTTTTTCTTTTTCTTTCTCTTTTGCACTTCTTTTTCAAATAAGTGTTTGCTAAGGGACTAGCAAAAGTAAAGTATAAGGATGAATCCCAATTCATCGCTCTTTATTCCTTTATTTTAGCTAGAAACCTTAGCCAAATACCATGTAAATGTGTGTAAATATCATAAATTGCCAAAACACATGCATCATGTAAATATGCATAATTAGCATGTTTTTGCATCAAAATAAAGGAAGAAAGAAACACAAGAAAAATAAGGAAATATTTAGAATAAATATTGAGTGATCTAATCACAAGGGAGGGAGGGCTCAACATGGGCCTGACCGCAAAAGAACCCAAGTAGAGAGAGATAAGGTCAGTCATGTATGTACATACCCCCATGTATTTAATAAAATTTATTTTCCTCAAAATAAAAATTAAAAAGTTTTCTCATATTTTGTACATATTTGTAAAAATAAAATTAAAATAAAAATCAGAAAAATAAAAAGAAAATAAAAATCTCTTTCCCCCTTGTATATATACCATGTACATATACATATTAGCCTATTTATTTAACCCATGTAAATACATCATAAAAATATAATAAAAATACCTTAGTATTCCAAATTTTATGTTATAAATAAATAAAATATAAATTTGAAATAATTGTACAAAAGTAAACAATTAGAAATAAAAAATACATATGTATATATACCTATATATAATAATAATATAATGTAAATACGTTATTTATTTTTCAAAAAAAAGTAATTAAAAATCACTAAAAATACATTGAAAATAAACAAAAAAATTTCATGTTGAAAAGTTTTTAAAATAAAATCATCTACTATTTTTAATTGAATTTCTAAATAATTAATAAATGGAATTATTTCATTGGTCCACGGGGAATTGTTGACCACCGGTCAACTCCCCCCTTGGACCACCAGACACGGATCTTTCGCCCCGACTCGACTTCGCCTAATTTTCCGAGACCCTCGCCCGGAGGATTGCCCAGGGATCTGTGCTTCGAGCAACCCTTCCCGACTCCATTTAGCCGGACTCTTCCCAATATATAGCCTCACCTCCGGCCGCAATTCCACGCCATCTTTGGCTACGCCCTTCCATCCCAGGACCTCCATCACCCTCCTTAGAGTGACAGCTATCCGAGGGCGGTGTCGCAGTGAGGAGGAGGTGTCCCCAGCCACTGATCCGACGAGCTCTTTCGCCGTGCACCGCCGCGAGGTGCGTCAAGCCTCGGACCCCGACGAATCCTTGAGGAAAAGACCCCAGGAGGTCCAGCATCTCCAGCCCAATCGACCTCGATCACCAGGTAGTCCTGATTCCCTCTAGTTTCACGTAATTTCCATTTTCATTCTTTCGCGCCGCCGGCTTTCGTCGGCCAATTCACACGATCTCTGTCACCCATTCGATCATCGGACCCCCAAGTCATCTTCACGAGACTCCTACCCACGTTCTACACCCCTCTGTTCAACTTGGTTCGCCCCGAAACCAAGAATCGAGTCTCCTCTGCCTCCGCTTCGCTGGAGACCCCGCTCCGCCTCCTTTCCGATCACCATTCCACCCCTAACCGGGTCGAGGCACTTTGCCCTCGACCCAAGAGTCTTGTTGTATTATTTTTCAGGTCAAAGAGACCCATCTGAGGGTCTGCACAACCGAGCACAGCCGCTTAGCTCCTCCTTCATCGCCAGGCCACTCCGGTGGTCCCCGGTCTCATCGGAGGTGCCCACCATCTACGGAAGAGTCCGAGCTTCCTTCTCTGCATCTCAGCAGCCTAGGAGGAGGTCTCGTGCACACGGAGCAAGCCGACGAAGTTCGCTGGAGTCGTGTTCTTGGAGGACCTTCAGCCACCGTTCGATTGAGACCCTCGCCCAGTTTAGATCCTCACCGTCCATATGCAGGAGGTCTCCAGCCGTCGATCCATCTGGGGATCACGTGCAGCCGTTGGATTGAGCCCAAGATTACATCTGGAGCGTCGATCAATGAAAGGGTACCCTCGCTTCTCAGCCATCAGACCCACACGTGGCACCCTCTCGACCGTCGATCTTAAATAAAGGGGTAATTTCACTTAGGCCCCTCTATTTATGGCATTTACTGTTTTGTCTTGTAAATATTTGTCGTAATTGTTTTTATTTTGGATAATTTGCACATTAGACCTTGATGTTTATTTTATTTGCAATTTAGTCCCTGTTTATGTGAGCCACGTGCATCGACACATGAGGTTTTGGGTTATTTGCATGTTTAGTCCTGAACTCTCTGCTTGTTACTGTTTCCATCTTTTTAGATAAGAATTGCATTTATAATCCTCTGTGCCTGAATCACGTGTGTTGCGCGTGTTGTTTTGGGCTTTTTGCAAGTTTGGCCCCTGAGCTTTTTACATGTGTTATGGTTTGGCCCTCGGAAATATGTTTCTTTGCATTTAGGTCCCTGCTTACTATGTGCCTTATTTTTATTGATTAAAATATCAAATCAAATCCAAATTAGGTGAAATTTGGAAAACATAGCTCCTGCCACTATGTAAAAATTTCCTTAAATTTTTGGGACATTTTTTAGGCTTTTTACTATTTTTAAAAAATAAAAAATACGCATTTTTATTACTGTTTGAAAAAGAAAATCAAAGAAAAATATAAGAATTTGTCTAAAAATTCTAAAAAAATTAGTGATAGTTAATTTGTATTTTAGCTTCTGTCCATTTTTTAGTTTATTTGGATTTATAAAAACTTTAAAAATTGTAAAACCCTAAAAACTTATAAAAATCATTAAAAATTCTATAAAAATTAAAAAATTCAAACTCTTTTTCTATAGTTTAGCTTTTATATATATTTTTCATAAAATTGACTCTAGACTTTTATAGATCAATTTTATATTTTTAATTGATCTTTCAAGTCTGGCTGCACAGTAGCCCATATTTTTCCTCTTTCTTGATTTTTATAAAATCAAATAAAAATTGAAAAATTTTGAAAAAATCACCAAAAACACTTCAAAACATTAAAAACACCAAAATAGTTTTGTTTGAATTTTCTGGGTATTTTTGAGTGCTTTAATTAATTGTTGTATTTGCTTGTTTCCCTTTTTTCTTATAAAATAAAAAACACGAAGACATTTTAAAATAATTAAAATCCACCAAAAATATTTTTCTCCCTTATTTTTCGATTCCGACTACTTCGTAGGCCATCTCGGCCATTCCGTGCTCCCTTGAGTCTGACCCCGGTCGCTATACCATGTTAATAAAAATAGCGACGACCGCTATTTGATTTTATTGTTTGATCCTTTGATTTGGTGGTTCCTTATATTTTCTTGTTGACCGAGTCTTCTCGATCCGGGTCGCAACGACCCGAGTGTGATTATTTTTACCTAGCCCAGATTGAGAGTGTTGATTTTTTGATCGTCACCGCTCGATCGAGATTGAGTGGTTCGCATGAATTCACAACTTGTGGGCCCGTACCGTGCGAACCATCAAGATTGAGCAGCTCGAGCAGTTACTATAGAGTTCGTAGTATTGCTGACGATCCGCCTCCTGAAGCATCCAATGGATATGAGTTACAAGGTCCATCCTTGATGAAACTATGTCCTTGGTGGCATCATGAATCTCTCTCATATGGTAGTAGAATAGTAGTGCGGTGGAGAAGAGCATCCTCTTCTGTAAAGAGGATTATCTCTTATGTGGTGTAATCCTCCATAAGTTTTATTTGTGATTTTTTGAATACAAAAATCTAACCTTCTAGATTGAATCTTATATTAATGCTCTACATGTCTTCAAAATTTCACTCAAATCAAAACTTATTTACTATTTTATCTTAATAGTCAACATTCGGTCAAGATCTAAGGAACTTAAATTCCATTTAAAAAGATTCAAATCTTAAATCATTAGAATAAAATGGCAAATAAGTTCATATTTGAGCGAAATTTCATGGATATGTAAGCATTAATCTAAGATTCAATCTATAATGTTAGATTTTTGAATCAAAGTCACAAAAGAAATTATGGAGGATTGCAACACCTCTGTCGTAATCCTCTTTACATTATAGGATCCTCTTTAGTGTGGAGGATGATCCATAGCCCTAGTAATAAGAGGATTTATAAAGTACATTCATGCATATGAATCACCCTAAATAGGTGGATAAACAAATCTCCGTACAAATAAGATCCAATAATTTTTTTGATAAGTCTAAGATCCAATAATTTGATGTCCTTTCAATGGCATTTTGTCCAAGCATGCACATGGTAGGGGTGTCCACGGGGCGGATATCCGACCCATTTGATTGTGACATGTCTCGAACCATTGTAATTGGGTCATGGGTTGACCTACCCCTTTCCAATAGGTACTCGATCATAAAGGGTAACCGGTTAGTGCTAATGAGTAATGGGTACACACAAGTGACCGTTGAAGTACCACCCATAGAGGTTTGCTATTCTTTTATCTGAAATATTTTAATTTGGATGCATACTTCAACGAGTAATATGCATGTTACATACAATGCATTTAGCTTTTTTTGAGCAAATCATCTAATGCGCTCTCTTTTTTGTCGAAGTCTAAATTGGAAATTGTCGAAATATAATTTGAAATTTGTATTTTGTTCTTGGCCTCAATTGTCGATTTTGCCTTAGGATTTGTAAAGTTTGACTTTATAAGTTCTTTCCGTAACAAGTCGCATCCAAAAAAATAATTCAACCAGCGTACTATTCCTCCAAACCTAATAATACTTTTAATTAGAGAAGCAAATGATACACATGATATTCCTCCAAACCTGATAATACTTTCAATTGGAGAAGCAAATAATACCTATTTATACATATGCAAATGTCAAATTCTAGCCAGTTTCCACTAGGCTTCTTTGAGCGAAGGGCACGAGGAGGAATGCATCTAGTGGTGTCGGGGTAGAGGAGGGCATGCGAGATTGTTGTCAGAGAGGAGAGCGTCGTTGGAGGAGGAGAGCCTGTACGATGCCTAGGAAGAAGAGGGCACGTGGGGTGTCAGAGGTGATTTTGTTTGGGCACGCGAGGTGGCAGGGAGATTGTGATAACTGGGAAACTTCGAGGGTCGTACGTTTCTCAGGTCAAACCGTAATCGATGTGTTGAACCCTCAATAAACCACAATATATCAAGCAATGAAATCAAATGTGTGGAGTTAAATTTTATTATAGCTATACAACAAAGATGTAAATAAGTGCATGTATCCGTAGGGGTCGAACACATGGAGAAAACTAGATAGATCTGGCAAGTGAATGCACAAAAATGTGATTGTGATTCTTTGTCTATATCATTTTGTGAGTTGATAATTTTATATTTTTTAATTTTTTTTTCATTTATATTTTTTGTATTTTGTTTTTAGTTTTATATTTTTTATATTTTCTTTTTATATTTCTTTTATTTCAAATATATAAAATAGGTAATATAAGGTTATATACACAATATAAGCAAATATATTATAAATACTAATAAAAAGGATCAAAATCAAAGAAAATATTTTTTGGTTTTTAAATATTTTTTTACTATTTTTGGAATTTTTAAATAATTTTTCTAAATTTTATAGATTTTTAAAGTCTAAAATAAGCCAAATCAGGGATAACTTAAATAGTTAAAATTGAAATGGAAACTAAAAATAAGAAATTAAGTCCAAAAATTTTCAAATCAATTTTAATATATAGATAACAATATAGAGAAAATTATAAAATCAAAAAATATATTTTTGGAATTTTTAGGAATTATATATATATTTGTCGAGATTTTTTAGGCTTTTTAATTTTTGGAGTTTTCTTTTTCTATTTTTAGTTTTTCAATTTCTAGAGTTGCAAAAAAATAAACAAACACAAAAAATATTTTTTGGAATTTTTCAAAATAATTTATAATTTTTTGGTATTTTACACCATAGACAGGAAATTTTTGTTTTTTTATTTTTAATAAATAATAGAAAGGTCCAAACTTGCAAAATAAAATATGGATGTGGAAGTACAATGCAACATGACCCTAAGTCTATTTTTTGGGATTGTTTTGAGCATTGTAGCTATATTTAATAAATTAAACAAACTCATAAAAAAGTAGGGCCTGATAGGGGTATGTATGTAATTAAAATAAAGTCTGAGGACCATGATGTAATTTTCCAAAAATATATAATGTGGATAAAATGATCATGTACCAGAACAAAATATACAAAGTTCAGGGGCCTGCATACAAAATGTCCACCTCATGTGGGCGGCCACGTGAGGTAAAATGGTGAGGACTAAATAGTAAATACAAAAAGTGTGAGGGGTTTATACAAATATTGCAAAATAATTAAAACAGCCGAGGAAAGTTTTAGTACTAATTATTAAATACAAAATTTTCTTGGGTCAAAGGCGCAAAATACCCAAAGCTTAAGCGGAGGATGGCTAGATGCTCTTCACTTGCCACGTGGCATGCTCTCGCATGACAATACCACTTCAGCGATTGATGATCAAGACTAGATCTTCGGAGAAGATCCACGGTGCGGGCACATCATCACACAACGACCCTGGTGTAAACTGGAATGAGGCCTCGATCCGACGGCGGAGGGCTGAGGGGGAAGTACATGGAGGAAGCTCCGGTGAGGAAAGCTTCCTCTGGGCAAATCTTCCTCTATCCTCGTGCTCTAAGGCGCCAAAATGGCCCAAACTCTTCTTGCAGGGATTCTGTGTTTGTCGGTAGCTTCAAAAATCTCCAGCGATAGTCAGAGGGCTTGCACAAGGTCGACGGAGCTATGACACTCCAGGAACCTTTGCCAAACCACCAAAAATTCTCCAGCTGCAAATGAAGCTCCGAGATTTGCAAAAAAAGGTTAAAGGGTCGAGGGCAAAATGCCTCGACCCTCCAAGTGACGAAGTGAGGCTTAGGTGGCTCGGCAGAGGGGCTCCGATGAAGGCGGAGGAAGGAGTGCCACGGTCTTGATCCGGATGGATTCGAGGTGATTTGGAGGTGGACAAAGATGGAGAAGACACTAGGGACGGGAGTGGAGGTAGTTTGGCCCGTCGTAAACAAGTGGTCCATAGAGGAGGAGTTCGTTGGAGCTGGGCGCCAATGAACTAGGACATGGGTCTTACTGCTAAAACACACAATTAAAAGATGAATCAAAAGCAGAAAATACACCTAGGATTAAAACTAAGCTAGATAATAAAGAAAACATGTACCTCAATGGACGAAAGCCACGAAGCAAAACCTCAACGCAGGGATGCAGCGGAGGTGGTGGAATGACGCCTTGCCCCCTTGCCTGGCTCTGCTGAAAACGATTGGAGAAGGCCCTGTCACTAACTCCAATCCAGAGCAGAAGAAAGGGGGCCAAAGTTCGGTAAAAGGGATTCAAAATTGGAAGAGGATCTCAGAGTTGGTTATTTACAGGTTGACTGGAGCGGGTCCAAGATTGAGGTAGTGACAACGATGCAGTGGTCCTTGGCCTAAGGAAAGATCTAGGCGTGCAAGAGGTAGGATCGAGGAGAAGATTTGGTGAAGGACCAACACGAGATGGTGCTTAGATCCTCAGGGAAAAAGTCAAGAAGGTAGGTCAAAAGCTAGGTTCTAACAAACTAGGGGCCTCGGTCAGAGAGTTGACAGAGGTTAACTGACGGAGGAGTCTGATTGTTCCACGTGGATCAACCAGAAAAAAACCCATCCAAAATTATTTAGAAAAGCAATAAAAAATAATAAATGATTTTGTTAAAATAAATTTCAAAATATTTATTAGTTTTCATAGTATTTTATTATTATTTTTATTTATTTTTAGAGCTTCTATTTATAAGTTATTTTTAGAATTCCTTTATATGTATATTTATCTATAATTTCATTTTATTTTGTATTTTGCTTTTATTAATTTATGTTCTTATTTTATAAAATTATAACTTATTTTTATATAAATAAATATTTTTTATTATATTTTTGTGATATAGTGTACACACTTAAATAAATAGGTGTATTTATTGTATATGTTTGTATACTGGATATTCATCTATGTATTATAGATACATATTTTATTTTAATATTTTATTTAGGTTTTTATTTTAGTTTTAATATGGATATATATTATAAATAATATTTACAAAATTATAAAAATATAAAATAATAAAAATAATAAAGGATAAATAAAATGAATATTTTATTCGGTATAATATACCTTAGAGGTCCAAAACCCAACGTTCACACCTTAACTTCAAAAAAATATGAAACCACCTTCATTAAATAGCTTATTAAAAGTTTTTTTTAGAGGAAAGAGGATGAAATCCTGAGTTGGGACTCACCACCAAAATTTTTTAATTTATAGAAAGATAAAGATATACATTACCTTGTGGACCAGAATCAATAAAAGGAAAGACACAAAGCGATTGCATTTTCAGAATAGAACCTCTGATTCATAAAAATTAGATCATTTCTTCCTCCCCAGATGGCCAAAAGAGCCAAAAATGGAAAAGAACAATCATCTGTTGAGTTCATCCCCACCGACCTAATCGATCTCCAAAATCAGTCGTGCCACCTTGTAGTAACCACGCCGTACCTATCTCCTTCCAAACCTGCTCAGATGAAGGACATGTAAAAAATGCTCTGCATTCTCTGTCTGTGCACCACATCTATCATATTGGGTATCTGGAATGCCAAACAGACTGTCCCTTGTTGCTTTGTCCCAAATCCTTCCCTTTTGAGGCACTATAGAAAAAATCACCCTATAAGGGATCTTGCTTGCCCAGATAATCTTCATATCCCGCTTCAAGTCGGATTCCAATTCCTCCTTCTCCCTCTGAACACCTTGTAAGCTTTTTTACCGAGAATCTCTCGCCCTCCCACACAAAATGATCCTTACCCTGTGAGACGCACTCAGAGGGGCAACTCAGATAGCATTCTGCCCAACTCCTCCCTTCTTCGTACAGAAAGTTCGTGCATGAAGTAAGGAACCCATGAACTAGAAACACCGACTTCAGTCATGGAACACCCTCTGCTTGCTGCCAAAGTAAAGAGTGTTGGGAATCTATTTCATAGAACTCCTTCACCTGTCTAGTTGTCCTGCAAAAAATGAAAGGCCTCCCCGGTCCCCAACCTTGGCATCCTTCTCGACCTCAGTTGTTGCAATATATCACGAACTCCACTCCAAAGAGAAGACTCGAAACACACTCTACCAGCTTCTAGGGAGCCATGGACGCCATAAATATTTCGTACGAGCTGGATAGCCAATCTATCTGTGTTGCACCAAATCTGCACCATCTATTTAGTCAAAAGCACTTTATTCATGTAAAGCCTTAAACTTGGCATATCTCGGATCCTATATAATAAGATCCGGCTCGTCAAGAGAAAACCAACAAAATTTGTTTCGTGTGAATCGGACTTCGTTTCGAATTGTTATGATTTTCGGAAGAAAGAGAAGTAAGGAAGGCTAAGATGTCATTAACCCATAATGACTGTCATTAAGACTAATTAAACATGATTAGAGAAACTAATGACGGATTGAAAATTGCTAATGATCATTAGTAAATACTAATCAATAGTTAACAAATGATAAACGTAAGCTGCGAAAGTTAAATCGCGCTTAGTGAAAGTTAATCACGATTAGTGTTAATTAAACGTCATTAGCGAATCTAGAATCCTCTGGAATGTTCTAACTTAAGCTCCAAGTTTGGAATAGGTTTTGGCCAAAACCATGGGCTGCTAAACCATGGTTAAGGCCTAAACCATGGTTAAAGCCTAAACCATGGTTAGTGGTTTTCCAAGGCCTATAAATAGACCCCCCCACCCATTCATTCTCTACGACTTCCACTACCACCACCACCCCAAGGGCTAGGGTCGAGAGGTCAGGAGGAGGAGTGGGAGGCGAGGGAGGAGCGCTAGCGAAGCGCTGCCGGGAGAACGAGGAGGAGAAAGGTACGATCCTCTCTTAGTTTGCTTCGTAAGATAGGCTTTCAATTCATCCTCTTGTTCTTCCAAATTTTGTTCTTAATTCATCTTTCTTTCTTATTCGTTTTCCTGTTGTGGTTCGAGGAGAAATCTGTGTAACACCCTACTTAGGTGCGGGCGGCTATGCACGTCAGTGACCTTATGATTCGTCACACGTTCACTCATCTAAGACGCTGGTGTCTACCGATTCTCCATCGTTTATGTTTCTATTCTTTCTATTATGCTTTTATAATTATTTTGATGGAGAAGTCTGTGTAATACCCTACTTAGGTGCGGGCGACTATGCACGTCAATGACCCTGTGATTCGTCACACGTTCACTCACCTAAGATGTGTGGTGTCTACCGATTCTTCATCTCTTGTTGTTTGAGTATATTCTTTCAGTTTCGTTGTTATTTTCCTCTCGATTGATTTTATAGAGGATATTATTTTCATTTTTATTTTGAAATATGTCCCGATATAAGGGGAAACTCTACCGAAATTTTCCGAGAAATATGTCTCAATATAAGGGGAAACTCTGTTGAAATTTTCTGAGAAATATGTCCCGATATAAGGGGAAACTCTGCCGAAATTTTCCGAGAAATATGTCCCGATATAAGGAGAAACTCTGCCGAAATTTTAAGAGAAAATATGTTCTTGACGTTCTTCGTGTTCTTTGCGTTCGTTCATTCTTGACATGTTCTTAGCGTTTTGATACGAAAATGAAATTCGATCTTTTCAGGAGCCTTAAAATAGCCTTTCTAAAAACAAAACATGATAAAGCCTTGCATACACGAGAGAGAGCTCGATTAGGTAACGAAATATTTCCTTTTGTTGTTGGGTTTTCATACGAAATTATTGAAATTCTTGATTTTGTGTTCTTTGCTACGAAGAATCCTAATTTTGGCTACTTGGAGAAAGTCTTAAGAATTGCTTTGTGATTTCCACTAAAATAAGGTTTAAGCATCTAATTGATGCTTTGGCATTGAAAGTTACGGTTTGGGAGCTAAAAATAGGCATAAATACGAGTATATATGGTTATGAATAATATATATGTGAGTCTATACTAAGTGTTGTTGATTATGCAAGTCGAAGACTTAACGAAAGAATTACATCATGGGAATTGCTGTGGTTTGAGTTAGATCCTGAAAAGGATCGTGTATCACGTTAAGGATACTGAGAGTAGAACTACAGGTCGGACATGCAACCTGTAGGTTTGTCGGAAGGAACCTGTATTGGTGTTTCCCTACCTAGGTGGTACACGGTTGCCCTGTTATGTTAAGTGCGCACAAAATGAATGTTTGCAACGCGTGGTACCGGGAGCCAATATCGTTGGGTTGAACGACGGAAGATGTGGTCGTGCCATGTGGAGGCACGGGTGGTTCAATAGCGGCTTGGTCATGATAACATGTATTTAAAGCCACTAGGTTATTTGATTAAATGTTAGCATGAGGTTTTAAGCAACCGAGTCCTCGAGGATGGTGTGCTCATTTGATTTTCCAGGCTAAGGGTTGAGACCCTGTTTAATAAAAGAAAAAGGAAATTGTCAGGGTAGTATTGGAGGATTGGTTGAGGAAACGTGCGGCAGCATAAGCTTACCAAGATCAACACAATCTCCAATCCCGAAGGGTCCACAGCTTCGGAGTCCAAGAATGATGGGGTTCCCCTGGACTAATCTCTTATGTGGAATAGAAAGGAATAGGACTTAAATTAATGAGAAGGAATAAAATTTTTGTGATATCAAATTTTGAAAAATTACACAATTTGTTTGCTTTTCTCTTCTTCTTTACTTAGCATTTGCTAATTTTTATCCTATGATTTATGGAAAACCCAACAGGTATCAGTGAGCCATCGCAAGAACTTAAAAAATTCACCCAGCTTACATACTAGTCATCCAGCCAGCCACAGTAGCTTTACTTTTTAAGGTAGTTAGTAATCTTTTGTATATTTTCCTTTCAAGCTGATGTACATGTAAATGGTTATAGTGGGACAGTGTATCATCTGAACTTTATTTAGTGAATGGAAAAATGTTGAAATACTTTCTTTTGAGTATTTTTATTTGTAGTCTATTTCTGAATGTTAGTTGTGATTGCTGAATAACTTATTGTTGAGTAACCAGATCTGGATATAGGATCCGACGGCCCGGGAATCGGGATCGTGATAATTCATACAAAGGCACATCCCGAATTTCAAGGCCTCCTTCGCTTCTTTGTCTTGTGAGATCCTCCCATCCTACCAGATGTATGTCTGGTCTTTGTTATTTTCCATATGACTAGAAGAATCTTCTCATCATTACCTCTATCTTCTTCCTTACACCAACTACCATCAATCGGGTTGAAAAAAAGAAAATAAGAATTGCCGATAACACATGTTTTAGGAGAATCAGCTTCCCTCCTTTAGATAGAGTGACTGCCTTCCATCATATTAGTCTCTCCTCAAATCACCTGAGGACCATGTCCCACTCTGCTTTCCTGAGCTTGTCTGCCACTAAAGGTTGCCCTATATAGGGAATGGGTAGCTCACCAAGAGGGCATCAAAAAAGTACAACCCTTGTTCTACTCTCCTCCTCATTCAACCCAAACTGGATCACTACAGACTTCTATCTATTGATCTTGAGACCCAAAATGCTGCTAAATATTTCTACCAATTGCCTCATCCTTCTATGCATTTCGTGTGTGTCACCCAGGAAAATCACCATGTCATCTGTATATTGTAGAAGAGGAGCAAAGATGGACACCATACAGAACCCTTTACATCACCCATCATCGACCACTCCTCTGAACATCACTGCTAAAATGTCTGCCACCACGATGAAAAGCATTGTACACACCTTTGTGATTGAAAAAAACCACCTTTTAGTCTACCATTCACCAGAATTGAGTAGGAGGAGGCAGTGATGCACCTCTTCATCCAAGTTATCCAGAGGTCATTGAAGCCACGTCATCGAAGCGACACCCACAAGAAGCTCTTGTCCACGTAGTCATAAGCCTTTTCGAAGTCAATCTTCCAAATCATACCCTTTATATTTTCTTGATGCCAGTGGAGGTGAATCTCAAATGCCATAACTAGTCCATTTGCCATCTATGTGCCAGGGTTAAAAAGCAGTCTGATTCTGCAGGATTACATCATCCAACACCCGCTTGCCATCACCTTGGCAATAATCAAATATATTACATTAAGACCAATGCAATCAACCTATGGTCCTCCACCCGTATAGGGTTTTCCTTTTTGGGAAGAAGGGAGAGCATCGCCTAGTTAACCTTCTCGAATCCCCTATTTCCATCTCTGAATTCATGGATTACTGCGATAATGTCTTCTCTAGGCATGTCCCAAAATTCTTGTAGAAGAAGATTGGAAAACCATTAGGTCCAGGTGCCTCGTCCGCATTCAAACCCCACATAGTGCTTTTGACTTCCTCCTCCATAAAAGGCACTTCAAGTCGAGATGCCTATTCTTTTGATAACAACTTAACACCTGCTTCACGCCACCCCTATCTGTCACGTGTCCTTCTCCTCAACCTCTCCATGAAATATTCCCTGAGGACTCGCCCCAACATAACATCACCCACCATTCTTTCCCCAACCACATCCAGACTATGAATAAAATTCCTCCTTTTATCGATGGCCATCGAATGGAAAAATCTAGTGTTTGTGTCACCTTCGTGCAGCCACTTCTGTCTGGATCTCTGCCTCCACTCCACTTCCTCCTTCCTATCCTCCAAAAGTAGTTTTTATAGTTGCCTTGCCCGCTCAAGCACCTCATCCTGGTCCAGACCCCTCTGATCATCCAACCCATCCAGACGGATGACAACATCTTGAGACTTATGCCTCCGCTCCTTCCTTCGCGTCCTCACTCTCTGGCTGAAATCGAGTAGAAAACTCCTTAGCAGCACCAATTTGGATGCCAGATGTCTGACTGTCGACCCCTCCACCTGCCAACCCCTCCACTGGATAACCACCTCATCCTTGAACCCTTCCTCCATCATCCAAGCTCTCTCAAATATGAAAAAGGATCTGGGATGCATTTGCTTCTCTAAAGACTACAAGATTGGTGTATGGTTAGAGTGTGCCCGAGGCAGTGCCCACGCCCAAGAGAGGGGGAAAATTCCACTCCCTCGATGACAGAAGAAATCTATCCAACCTCGATCTCGATCTTGCATTCTTCCATGTGTAAGCACATCTTGCTGCATTAATAACTATGAGACCCAACACAAGAACTTGAGTCCTGAAATCCTCCACGCTTGCATCGCGTCCACCACACCTCAAAGGTCTGTCAACAGCCATCAGGATCACATTTAGGTCACCTCCAATGAGCCAAATGCCCTCCTCCATGCACGCTCCCACCTCCGAAAGATCTGTAGCCAAGGATCCCACTGCCAGACTTATAGGCCCATACACATTGGTCACCATAAAAATGACATTATCGACCTTTCTCTTATGACACATAGATAATGAGAACACAGATCTCCTCTCTGCTAGCTTCTCAAACTCAGGCCACCTCCAACCGATCAGGAGCCCTCTTGCCGCTCCATGAGCCTCAACCTCAGCAAAATCAAACTAAGAGCCACCACCCAAATCTTGCCAAGCTTCACCTCCTGCTTTGGTGACATTCATCTCTTGTAAGAGAACAATATCTTCTTGAGCATATCCTATTAACTTCGTGATCCCTAGCCGTTTCTTGGGATGACCCAACCCCTCTCACATTCCATGAGATCGCCTTCATTTATAAACTTCTTTGGCCTTCCCTCAAGGCGGAACCACGCTCAAACGTGATACGAAATGACTATCAAGCAAGCTAAAGAAACTTTGTCTTTCAATAGGCAACGATGGTCCTTCAATCCCAGCAACAGTGCAAACCCATTCAGAACCCCCGGACTCAGCTCTGACCTGATCAACAATCTCCTCATCTCCCTCTTTCTCCATCCATGAGGCTTTCATTCAAAGCACCACCCCACCCGCACCCCCACCACCATGCGCTACTTCCCCAGCCCCCTGCATCATCTTCATTGACCCCTTTAAACACCCTCCCTCCCCTTTCATTCTGACGATCCCTCCTTCCATAACCTCCATGACTTGCCCTTGCAGACACGACACCCCTCCCCCCCTCCACCTGTACGACCTCCCCCTTCTCCTCATGACAACTCCCTCCCCCCAAGGGAGATGCCACCTCTTGCTGCATCGCAAACGCCCATCCCTCCCCCTCCTCCTCTAAGCGTTGGGTCCACCGCCACCAGCCTGTCGACCCTCCTCTTGACCTTCCCCGTGTTAGCGCTCAACACCACAGCTAACTCCACAGTCCCCGTGGTGCTGCCCTCATGCTACCCCGACAAGAGTGCTGGCTCAGTAGTCGAAAGCAGACCACCCTCCATCCCATCTGCAAGCCGAAGACAGCACTATCAACTCACAACGTACATCTTCTGCCACTTCTCCACCCCTCTTAAGGACCCCCTCGCGAATAGCCCCTACGTCTGGTCTTGAGGAACCTGAACCTCTCTGGAGGGTGCCCCCCTCTCCAGCAGCCTCGGTGCCTGTAGGCGAAGGACTCGGATCCCCCTGTCAGTCATCCTCCTTCCAAATGGGATGGCCTCCTGCCTGACCCGATCAGCAACCCCAGAAGGTTCAAGACCTGAACCCACGCTCGAAAGCCCGCTAGAAAGGGGCCATGTCCTTCCGCAATGAATCACACGCTGGTTTCCTTCGAAACCACCAACTTGGACTGACGTTGAAAATGACTACAGATTAAAGAGACCAAAAGCAGTGCCAGCATGTCATTTGTTATGAGAAACCGTCGCTGGAGAATGAAGGCCACGGCTGATTTTAAAATCCACATCTTTTGCCACCTTATGTGTAATTAGTTATGGAATTCCAATCGGTGTAGAGGTTACCGGACATGGCGAAACTACCACCGTGACTGGCGGAAGAACAGCTGCCGCTCATGCGCCCCCCGGAGGCACCTCATCTTACCGCTACTGAAACACCTCCCCTGCCACACTCGACTCCGCCGATGAGATTTCCAACTGCAACCATCATCCCTCCATACTTGTCGTCCACCAACCGAGCATCCAAGGATGTAGACAATGTACCCATACCAACGGGTCCCCACTCTCCCCCGGCAAGAGCCCAGTCGCAGCCAAACCTTTCACTTCTGCAATGCCTCTATGCAACTACCAGACCCGAAGCGGGATCCCCTAAACTCTTATCTGATCAAGGTTCCTCTACGACAAGCTGCCATCGCCAGTCCGCACTTTTCTCCATTGGAGTAGCGACCTCCTTGATTGTGGTAGAGATAGCAACACTTTTGCCTCACCTCCGGTCAAACCCCTGGCCTGAACCCTCCAAGGTGACAATGTCGTCACATCACCTTTGAAGCCTCCCCTCATATGAAACCCATGTTCGAAGACCCCTTGAATAGGGCCCCTCTACCTCCTCCTTTCCCCACTAGGAACAACGGCGCTCCAGCAGAAGCCGCTTCTTCCAGCTCCGAGGGACCTCCCCCTCTACAGTTTCTGCTTCGATGTGCTAAGCCCAACTGAAGCAGCGGATAACATCTCTGTACTGCCTCACCTAATGACCGACCGAGCCACAACGATAGCGTCCTCTCTCAAAAGATATCTTAATCCCTTAGTTGGGAAGATATTCACGACGAGACCCACAATGAAGAGGCCCTCCAACCTTGGCCGAACCCACCTACGAACCTCAGTCCTCCCTCCCTCTCCCTTCACCATCCCCAATTATCCTAGCTTATTAAAGTTATATATAATTATTAAAAGTTATATATAATTAAAGATGATTTTGATATGTTTTGAGTTTTTATTTGAGAAATATGGGTTTGGGAAGCTGGGATTTTGGAATCTTATTCATTGTATAACTTTTACTTGTATACTATTTTGTATGAAATGAATTTTATAATTTTCTATATATTTTTATCTACAACTTCATGTACAAAGTTTCTTTATTTGAAATATACAATATAAAAAATAAAATAGGTGCCAAAATTAATAAATGGGAGTTTTAAGGAATTGTTGGCCCTTATCTGCTCCTACTTTATTTCTTGACAATCCAGTCATCAAGATGTCTAGGTCTCGAGGTTTAGGGTCATAAAATGTTATTGATTTTTATTCTTTTTCTTTTCTTTATTGTATAATTTTGACATTAAAAACAATATTTTATAAAGTATTTATACAACAAGGGATGAATGTTAATTTATGCAAATTGAGGGTATTTACATGCATTTATAAGGTTTTTAAGGTCAAAATAATAGAATAAAGATGATGAAATGGAGATTCATCAGACTGCAAGAAGTTTCACATTAGGCAACGAATAATTAGAATATCCATACCATATCTTTCGATTTTAATATGCACCAATGAATATTATTTGTTACAAAATTGACTTTTCTTCTTGAAATAGCTATGAATATTGTTTTCATTGTTAAAGGTTCGTATTAGGATGCTTTATTCCTTGACTTATTCATTAAAAATTGTATTAGTTATTGCTACATTTAACATCGATTAGACAAAAAAATCTACAGATAATTGTTGCTATATATGATTCGTTCGTAGGAATGTATCAATGAACACGATATCCGTTGCAAATTTAAAGAATGAAGTAACGGATAATATCCGTTGTTATATATTTAACTACGGATGTTATAACAATGGATAAAAATTATTCGTTGCCTTAGGTCAATTGTAGTAGAATAATCAAATGGATACCTATATGGATACGTCTCATGCAAACAATGATTTTGTTTGGTCACTTGCATTTGTTTTAGACAATTGGGTAGTGGAAGCTTCTAAACGGGTACCCACATGTATTTGTTAATGTGAACGGGATTTTTTGGATGTGACACGTGTCATGATAATGGGTACCAGATCCATCATTTTCAAATGAGTGTTATTGGATTTTGAGATCAAAATGAACGGTCAAACTGGGTACCCGCCGACTGGACATATCTAAACACCCCTTGCATGTGGAAAGTTTGGAGTGGGTCTGATGGAGCAGCAAGATCCCCAGTTTTTAGGATGTTAGGCCTCCTAATGACATGGGGAAGTCGGCGGCCTTCGCAATGTATCGGATTGAGCAACCGAGTTAGGATTCAAGGCACTAACACTTTCTTTTATTGTATCTGCCAAACATCCAAACAATCGAGAAGGCATCATCTTTTCGTATGTACAGATAACAGAGTTGTAAAATGTTTAAATTTAAGATATGATGTTTCTGATGCTAAGACAATAAAATGCATGGTAGGACTTACCTGGATAAATGTCGAGAAGGCATCGTCTTCTAGAATTTTGGAGTATTCGATAGCCCATCCTTCATCATCTCCGAATAATTTTTTTTGTCTTTGAGCCTCGAGCATCACTGGATAACGATATATAAACCTCGGCCAAATCGATTGTACATTTCTCATCATGGACTCTATTTTTGTTTCATTTATACCCTGCAGAACGTAACCATGTTGATGTTACATAATTCTATCCGTATCCTCGCATTGTAATGGCATCACGTGCTACAAAATTTATTTGCTTTATATATGCAGTGCGTTTCTCAAACATATATATAAGATGTGAATGTGCGACGTTTGACTTCATTGAGGCAATAAAGATTATGTTATTTATTTTACGGAAATATATATATATATATATATATATATATATATATATTGATAGGGTTAACAGAAGCTCAATGAGTTTTTGAGGATTTTGATTAACCCAACTACATCCCTCTGAATGTCCTTTTTCATGGACAGTATAAGCTTTCTCTGTACTCATACTAAAAATAAAA
Organism: Ottelia alismoides; assembly: GCA_037367405.1. Taxonomy (NCBI): domain Eukaryota; kingdom Viridiplantae; phylum Streptophyta; class Magnoliopsida; order Alismatales; family Hydrocharitaceae; genus Ottelia; species Ottelia alismoides. The sequence goes on along the minus strand of JAZKJV010006413.1, from coordinate 24,138 downwards.
ATGAATCAAATGGTAAATAAACAAGTGCTACCCGAAGAATGTTGATCATGTTGGGAATATCTTCCTCCTTTATACGAACCGCAAAGCTGTCATAATTTAACACATTCTCAAATGGCATTTGGACTCCATCCTGCAAAATTGGAATAATGTATTGTATTTTGGTGATTTTCAAAACATTGAAAAAGGAGACAAGCGGGGAACAAGTTGTGCCTCTAGTCCTTTTTAAATTGTAAAACCAATTCGAAATTGGAAGAAAACTGTAACAAACAAGATTTTCTCCAAAAAAAGGAAAAAAAAATCAAATCCCTTACTCCCCTCCAACAAAATTCCATATACTCTCATATACTATTATTGTAATATTTATTGACCAATTGAACGGATTTAATTACCCCCATTAATTCTCTTTATATTGACAATCATTAAAAAGACTCGTAAGGCCTTTAAGCCCCCACCTCCTAACGTCACATAGCCTAGTATATTGTGCCTTAGAGAGAGAGAGGTCCCACGGGTGAATCACTGAATCACATTTGTTGCTGAGATGCGACGTCGAATTGGAAGAGAAGAGAGTCGATACGCGATCGAGGGAGTTGCAGAGATGGTGACACAAAAAGATTACACAACGGATCTAAGGTATGTATCCGTATAGGAATTTCGTATGACTATTGATCATAGTTGAAAGAGATCTTTTGCATGTATCCAAGTATGATCTCGTGTGAACAAAGATCCAATCCAAGATACGATCTACAAATTTTATGTGTCAGTGTAGTACTGTGGCTGAGCGATTCTCGTATCCTGAACAAAGTATTTAGGTTAACATACATATATATTCGATTTAGACTATGCCTCTAAATGTATTTGTTGAATCACAGGCTGATACATGTAAACAATGATCCTACCAGAATACTACTTTAGCATATACATTGAACTATTAGGATACCATATTGTAAGTTTTGCGTATGTGTTTTGTGGTCCTTCCGGCAACAACAAATTTTGGCACAAGATTATACATCATAAAATTAATTAGGGAGTAATATACAAAAAGAAATCAGATGTACCCACTCTTAATTTTTACACATACGAAATGGCTGAATTCTTTGGACAAATGTATGAACATGTTTCTTAAGGTTTGGATCCACTAAAGTATGCAGAGCATAATAGGTATACGTGTAGATATTCCGGTTGTTTTTTTGGTCCATAATTACGTAAACGTATCACCTGTATTAACCTTGGGAAAAATAATAATATTTTTTTGTTAGAGATTTTAAGTCATGAATTCATCTTTCTGTGTGAAGCCATTTTAATTGTTTCCCCTTATAACTTGAAAGGTATACTTACTTATCCGTAAAATTTGATGGTTGAGATAAGATATCAAATTGAACCAACGGATGAAAAGAAAATATAAATATGGAAAGAAAATGTATGCAAGCAGACCATATGATTTAGCTAGCAGGTAACGAAGCTATATATATATATATATATATATATATATATATATATATATATATATATATATATAGGTAAATGGGGCTGCCCCCAGGGAGTAGCCAACTTGGCTACTCCCACCCTTATTTTTCCCTCATTTTTTAATTTTTTTGGAAAATAAAAATTTGTGTATTCATCATTGTATCCCTCTCACATTCTATTAAAATTTCGTCAGAAACAGAGACTCCTACGGCCTCCATCCAAACATGGTCGATTTAAAAAATCCTACGACCGTTAAAAAAATGATGTCTGGATGGAGGGCTTAGGAGTCTTTGTTTCTGACGAAATTTTAATAGAATGTGAGAGGGATATAATGATGAATATAAAAATTTTTATTTTCCAAAAAAATAAAAAATGAGGGGAAAATAGGGATGGGAGTAACCAAGTTGGCTACTCCCTGGGGGCAGCCCCATTTTACCCATATATATATATATATATATATATATATATATATATATATATATATATATATATACACACACACACACACATACATGGCCTAATATAATCAACGAGATTTTCAGTTGACTTGCACCAAATATTATGATGCATACGTGGCCAATTCAACAAAATCATCCACTTTAATCTCTAGAAATCAGTACTAATAAAAACTAGAGAGTATTTTTAGTTTTCATTAATGAAATGTATTAGTATTTTTCTTGATAAACTAAGAACATTTGATAATCTTAAACAAGATTTAAGGCACAGACTCATAAGAATTCACAAGAATGACCGCAAGTGGTCGTCTTAGCCCAAGGGGTAACGCCGCAAGGGGCGTATGGTTGCGAGGAACTACAGAGGCAAAAGATAAGTCCTCTACAGTTGTAGCTACATTGTTATGTATGGACCGCTAGTGCCAGCGGTAAAGCCAGCAAAGCTGCCTATAAATAAAAAATCAAGACAATTCTAAACACTCAATAATTTAAGGTATATGTGCAATTATAATAATGTTAAGGCATGTGCAAAAATTATGAGTTTAAGTTCTTATATGAAATTATGTTCTTATCATGGGCATATGTGCGTGTATGTTAATGTTAATGTATAGGAGCAAATGTATTCAAAAGTCATGCAAGGAACGGGTTATAAAGGTAACCCATTACAAGAGTGCAAAGAAACGGGTTATAAAGGTAACACATTACATGTATGCAAGGAAGTAAATTATAAGGATAAATCATTACAAGTTACGAAGGAAATGACTTATAAAGATAAACTATTACATGTTATGCAATAAAATAGTTTAATTAAAGATAAACCAGAGCTCAGGTCTCTCAAAATCGACAGATTTATTATACAAGAGATGGGTTAATAAAAAATAAATCAATGCGTGTCGTACAAGATATGATTTAAGAAATGTAAACCATCAAAGTCATTGGGGCTAAAATGCAAAGTGATTTATACGATAAAAGAAGCACGCACTAGTTATGAATCGTATGAAATATGCCCCATAATATGAAAGAAAAGGTATGCCACATTTGCTTATGAAATCTACCTATGTATATGTATGCTCATGAAAGAATACAAATTGTACATGTTAGGAATCGATCTTAGACATGCATGGGAACAACTAGGCACGCAATGATGTTCATCCATGAAAACTCAAGTACATGCTTCATAATGGAATAAGTGACCGTTAGAATTCTCATGCGTGGACCCCGATACATACTGGACAATAGGCTCATGTCAAATTATTTTTTTTGTCAATTTCAGGTTAAGAACATGGTTGATTGCTTATTCATGATCGTAATACGAGCTCCTCGAGATTCCTGTCATGGTGCGATTCAACTCGTGAAGTTTTAGAGGATATCTATATGCCCAGTGGAACTGTAGAGATGTTATTTCAATTATTAGACTAGTTTTTTACAAAAATACCCCAGTTGGAGTTGTAATATTGGAACTCTTATTTTGATTGGACTTTATTAGAATTTGATTTTATCTCTTCTCATTGATTGCCATGCATGTTCTCAGTAACGGTTCGGTCATGCGATCTTTTATTGCTTGCTTCCGCCGGTCATCGCGATCTGTTCCGTTACAAATGGTGTATATCAGAGCCACGTTCCTCTGGGCATAGGATATCCGCAACATATAGTGACCCAAGACTGACACGAATAGAGTCAAACCTAGGTATTACGTGCAACTACTTGACCCTTTAATTTTCCAAATAGAGGACCTATCATTATGGAATTAAGGATGATCTGAGAGCGTGAGCCATCATTGAATGATGGGATTGCTACGGACACATACCAATAATTATCAGAGTTGTTAATAATTATGACTCAGCAATGAAAGTATCATACACAAAACATTGGTGGATTTATATGGAAGGTCTTTATTCTCACCAATTCATTCATCCTGTAGTGTAGACTTGATATGGAAAAGCTAAGCATTGGATCGATGCATTCAATGGAGATGGCTTTTGAAATTACATATTGCCAAAAGGAGGAGAATCTTTAAGACATTTTATCTAGAAGATATGACAAAGGAACGATAGATTGAACATAATAGAGTCCACTTTTCGGATATGCTTTCCATTGCTTGATGCGATTTTATCTTAGACATGGTAATATCATGATCAAAGAGTATGTGATAGTATGTGGAGTTTGAGAAGTATAAGAAACAAGTGAATTGTCAATTAGGTATACGTGATCATCTTAGTTTTAGAATTGGTTCCACAAATGTAGTGAATACATACATATGTGGCATTATATTCCATTTGTATGGATGCGTACACTCACAATTATATCTTTATTATATATATATATGTATGTATGTATGTATGTATGTATGTATGTATGTATGTATGTATGTATGTATGTATGTATGTATGTATGTATGTATGTATGTATGTATGTATGTATGTGTGTGTGTGTGTATGTGTGTGTGAAAGAGAGGAAATATGCAGATATTGAATATATGCATAAATGCATGCATGTATGTGCAAGTTGTATAGGTGTATGCATTTGCATACATGTATGTACGCATGTGCATTTGCATACATGTATGCGCACGCTGATTTGATATTGGTTATACATGCATCTTCTAAGTACATAGACCGGCTCCTCTGATATACAACAGTCTACTGTATAACTAGAGCCGTTCGATCAACATCGAGCGGTTCACAATAACTCCCGAGTTTTGGTGCCCTTTGCGTGAGAACCGCTCGATCATGATTGAACGGCTCCGATGGTACAACAGATTTCTGCGGTACAGCGAAGGATCCACTCTACAAAGTCCATGCATTGATATTGGTTATATTTGATATGAAGACCGGAAGGAAAGTACTCTAGATATTAGAAACATAATAGTAATAAAAAAGATAGATTCTCTTAGAAGCTACGTGACATTATGGGACATGAATCACACTCTTAGTGCACAGACAATGATGGGGACCAGTTCTAATGGTGCACATGCTCATACATGAGAATGGAAGGTGGAGAAGATTGTGGTGGGTGGAAGCAGAAATGTGTTACAGTGACGTTCACATGAGAGAGGTAGGGAACTAAGTTGACCAAGGTCAAATTATCCATGTTCACGTAAATGTTGATTTGGACAGGGAAGACAATAAGGAGACGGGCGTACTTGTTCATAGGAGCTCATTGACGTTCGATTATGGGTCTAGCAAGAGTGGCAGGACTCAATGGTAACACGCACCGCATCCCTATTGGAATATTTACAACAAAGAAAAATAAATGAAATTAAAATAAAATACTATATAAACTCAAAATAAAAAGACCAACATGAAAGTTGTATATCTTGATGAGATCTAGTTAAGATCTACAATTTTCAAAGGCTCAAAACAAAAAAAAAGGTAATTTACATATAGATATTAATTTTTTTTAAAAAATATTGGTTAAAAAATGCCTATGTGTGTTCAAGAAAGAGATACACCTTTTACATGTTTGTTTTTGTTATTCTTGGTTTGTAAGGAGCAAAGTGAGAAGGAAAAACTAGGTAAATATGAGAGAATAAAGAGAACTGTGGATCGATGTTTAAGACATGTTTAGTAACCCGTAGGGGTTTCCGCATAAAATCCTCTTTTATTATTGTAAAATAGATTTGTGTGCACAATGCAATCCTTTCCATTCTTGTATCAACTGATTGCTTTCATCCTCATGATCTTTTCTCCCTTACTCCCAAAGTTCACTAATGGGACTCCATTACCCCTCTCAAGTTCATCATAACACGGTGTTCCTTTAGCTCCACCCATCTGGTAGGCTTCTCTTCTGTCCTTATTGAAGCGAATGCATTGAGCGAGAAACCACTATCACATATGCTTTCCATTGCAATGAACAACAATCTCTTACTTCTTTACACTTCCAGTGATATGCAGATCAATATCTCCACCGTTTATTTTTCTCTTCAATCTTTGGGCCAGATTGATTATTCTTTCTGTTAAATTACTTGACATTCAAAATTACTTGACATTCCTTTTGACTTGAACCTATCGACAACAACTCACGGAATCACCTATGTGAAAAACACAATGCAGAATCTCCTTTTTCAAACAATAAATCTACTAATCTTCGTTTTAAATTTTGATTTATATTACTATTCAACAATGTATATCTCTTTTTTTTCATATTGGTGCGTACTTTAGCTCCTCCAAAAACTATTCGAAGGATAGATAAAATCTACTCTCACATCCTTTAGAATGGTGACCTAAGAAAAAATATAACTCATAAATTGGATATCTATTACACCTCCCAAGGGAAAAGGTGGTTGTGATTTTCTCAGATATTCAAATATTTAATATTTTTCTAAAATATATGAGAATTTATATTTTTTCTAGCAATAATAAACTTCTCAAACTCAAGATCAACATGATCATTACCAACCACTTCCACAACAATGAGCATGCTTACACGATACTTCCCTCTAAACCTTTGCCCTTCCTCCAAGAATCTAGCGAAGGACTTTTATGTGTTCTAGTATTCTTAAAAAGACTGATGCAAAAAAATCATTAATGAAATCTTTGCTATTATAATTGGTTTTAATATTATTTTACTGCCCCCTATTTTATCTTTCTAGCTTTTCTACCGAATTGGTTGGTCTAAATTTATTGTCCCCTTAAGTCCAATACCTACCTCTGGTTTTTGTATTTTTTCAATATTTGATTTTTAACTGGATTCATCCTCTGGGTTGTTGATGCTGGTGCGTAAGCTCATGTTCGTGTTGTACTGTGGTCCGAGACTTTTTGGCTGTCTTTTTTTGTTTGATTTTTGGTAAATTCAAATCTCGATCTCTTGTGTTATCCCTTTTTATCTCTTGGGATTTCCTGAAAATTCTTGACAAACAGAGATTGGAAATCCGAAAAATGGCCCAATCTTTTTGTTTTTTCTGGGCACCATTGATGTAACTGAATCTTTAGCCGAAAAAGATATGATCTTTATAAGAAATAAATCTCGTTCGGCGTTACAGTAAACTTTATCCCCTCTTCTTTTTAGATGATTATATATGCTTTTAAGGTTTGTTAACAAAATATTTTAAGAGCCATAGTTTTACTGGGTACATTTTCTAGAGGCGGGGAAACCACAATGGATTCAGAAATTGGCCTTGACAATATTTGTGATGCATGTATACAAATATGTATCTGTATGTCTAGATACATATGTGTGCATATATATAAATCTTAGACTTACATATTTAAGTGTTTTTCCATTTCTCTAGATTGTTCTTTCTAATTTTGGACCCGTTTATTTCATTCAATGGAGTTGGTTTAAAATTCTTAACATCTCGAGATTTGATGTCATTAATAGTGTACCTTATTACAAGCCATAAATTTTTCTCTTCAAAAAGTAGAAAAGTATTTGTTATTAGGTTCTGTACAAAATTATTGGTTTGTATTTAATGGAGAACCAATGCTTATAATTGTAGGTCAATAGTTATCTTTTATATAAATGATTTGGCTTTATAATAAAGTTTATATATTGAAGAACTAAAGAAAAAGCAATAGAAACACAATATTATAACATTAAAAAATGCACATACGTATGTATAAGAATACATTATACATACCTGGATAATGACAGGGATGCACCCATGTAGAACACTGTCCTCCATCCGTCCACTCCATCCGTCACCAGGGAATACACCACAAAAGATAGATTGACTAAGATCATCATGATATGATGCTGTTTTTTCACTCCCCATGATTACATCATTCGTGTGTTGTCGTCCTAAATTTCCATCCCATGTCAACGATGAACCAAATTCCTTTGCTATCTTTTGTCTAATGCCAATGCTATATCTAAGGTCAAATGACAGACAAGTGTAAGAAAGGTAGAAGATTGTACACTAAAATAAATTGACAAGCATGCATGTAATTGACTGTACGTACCTTACTTCATGTCGCCCACCAACATATTTCTCTCCTAAGTCTCCTCGGAAGTAAAAGAAGCGTTTGCGTTCCCTTCGAGCCCTATATATATATATTTAAGACGGACCAGAGTATTAACTTCAGAATCAAAAGACTAAATTTCAATTGCATGGGAAAAATCTTTTACTTCTCTACTCTTCTAAGTTTATACGATAAGAATGAAATAGATTCCGTTGAATCTTTACATATATAGAAGTTTATGTTTTTTACTGATTACATTCTATCATTGTAAAGGAAATGCAATCACTTTAAATGTAGATGACCCTATCTAGCTTCTCCTTGTATATCTGGGGACCTTTAAAACTTGTACGTATCTCCTCAACACGAAAACATTATTGATGAATAAATCATTTTTTAGCACTTCATCCAATAATCGTTTCCATAGTTGATGGAACAGTATTTCTTATCTCCTTCATACGCTTCTGATAAGTTCAACTAGAGCAGTAAGCATCTGTTATCTTTTCTAGACATAGTTGATTTTGTTTTCTTATCCTTCTCCTAAGTTCAAATGGTATTCGTTGCCGTAAATGTGTGTGTCCACGAATAGAGATAGGTATCCCTATAAGTAGGAGTTTGTGCATACATGCATTTGTGCATTGCAATGGTTCATACGATTCTTAAATTCATTTGAAATACTTGGTGTAAAGAAAATCACCGTCTCCATCTTGCTTCACTGAGGTCCAGAGGATCGGGTTTCTTCCACGCAGGGAGAACGATATCCTTCTCCGGATCAAAACACACGTGGTCTCCTCTTATTCTACCAGGAATAACATTCCAACCATCGTGGATAAATGAAGAAGTTGAATAATTGTGCTTGGAGTTTGTGTTTCCCCAATGGGTCAGCAAAATGCTGTTCTTGATCTCCTTTGGAGCCAAACATGCACCTTCATCCCAGCCGAAGAACTATGACAGATTAGGTGCAAAATTTAGTTGCAGATTATAGCATTAATCATGTGACGTACTGAAGAAGGTATATAATATATGTTCGATCGAGTGCTATACCCATAGGTGATCCCTCCCAGATGAACGGTTCCAGTAGGGGTAATTGTGCAAAATATGTTCATATCCCTTCTTGTAGCTCTCCATGGCGAAGTAGATTCTTAAGTTCAGATGTCCCTTTGCCTGGAAGTCCCCATTCCATTATATTACTATATAAAGAACAGAATTCTCGAATAGGTCGAAAACCAAACCAAGCAATATATAGTTACTACGAAAATGTAAAAGATCTTGTTTCACCTCAATCGGAGAATGTGGAGCATCATATGCACGAAGAACAGCACATTGATCAAAGAGCGGAACTAGAAAATAATCAGCTTCTTCAGCATTGGACGTTCTATGCGGACTGGCCAGAATGCTTTCATACAACGCCATCTACATGTCGTAAAACAGTCATTAGTCGTGGTTTCGGCGTATGCGCTTGTATATATACATTAAACTCACTGGATAAACCAATGTAACGTCGTATTCAAATACTGTATAAATTAAAAGACTGAACACCTCTGGTTCTACTATCTTAAGCTATGATCAGGTCTTCAAATAAAATGAGAGAGACCAACCAAGAAAATAAAAAAAACCTTAATGTGCGATTACTATCTTATTATTTAATTGCGAATTGCGGCTAACTGAGAACAGAAGCATCGAGTACGGAATCCAACAATATTCAGAGTAAATATTTACTTGTGCAGCATGTAGATATGATGTCCAATCTGTCCTGTTGTTTTCATCATATAGTCTATTCACGCAATTGAATTTCAGTGGTCTGCCCTGAAAAGAATGGAGAATAGCAATCATCCTTCACGAACATAGATATTTGTAACACAACATACATCAGTCAATGGAAATTCTTACCTGAATAAAATGGATATTTAGTTCAGATGGTAGATCATACACATAAATAAGAGGCCTTTTCTTACTCACTACAGCACGAATAATACCTGCATCACCTGTGCCCATGTTTCGATTTGCATAGGGCTCGCCAACACTTGAGGAATTAAGCCATAGCGGCCATTCTTCTACAGGCACATCAGTAGATGGGATGCTGCAGTCCATACCATACCACCCACCCTCACACTGAAAGCCAAATAAGGAGATTAATAAGTAAAAGCCAACTAAGGAGATTAATAAGCTTTACTGTTATAGATGCATAACCAGTTAATCTCCAGGTCATTTAAATTTGATGTGAACCTCTCTCAGGCTGACATTAAATAGAATTTCTTCTTTTTCATCACTTGTAGTATTGAAAACAGTGTTAATCTGTCTAGGGTTCTTTGTGTGTAGGAAAGAGATCCTACTCCATAGAGTAAGTAACTTACCTACTCCACTTTTTTTTTCATTTTTTTATTTTTTTTGAAAAAAGTGCTTCATGAATTTTCATAATTATATCCTTTTAATATGTCATTCAAATTTCGTCAGAAACAGAGACTCCTACGGCCTTCTTCCATCACATGAAAAATACAGCAAATCTGTGACAGTTAAAAAATGACTGTTTGGATGAAGGCCATAGGAGTCTCTGTTTCTCACTAAATTTGAATGACATATTAGAGGGATATAATTATGAAAATCCATGGAAGCATTTTTCAAAAAAAAATAAAAAATTCTTGAAAAAGAAGAAAATGAAGTAGGTAAGTTAGAGGATTACTACTTGACAACTTGGGCTTAAGCATTTTGGGTGGTTGTCAACGGGTCCAATTGGGTCCGTACGCAACAAGTTGTCCGGGCCAGTTTTCCTCGATAACGGACCGGGGACCTAAGCCCAAGACGTTACAAATGGTATCAGAGTCGAACGCCCTCTGACAGTGGAAAGGGCTACCCGAGAGGTGGAGCCGCCCCTACAAAGAGGTTGGAGGAAATGGCTACCCGGAGCGTGCAGCCGCCACTGTCACTGGGAAGAAGTAATGTGCCATGTCGCAACGAGGACGTTGCGAATATAAAGTGGGGGAGGTTGTAAAACCCCAACATAGTCCCACACCGTGGAACAAGAAGTTTCCGGGTGGGATAAATAGTGACGAGATTACTACTTGACAACCCGGCTTAAGCATTTTGGGAGTGATTAATCGGGTCCGTATGGGCCCGATCTCAAGAGGTTGTCAGGGCCAGTAATGCTCCGCTAACGGTCCGGGGACCTAAGCCCGAGACGTTACATACTCGTTGGAGTAGGATCCCTTTTCTCATATATATATATATATATATATATATATATAGAGAGAGAGAGAGAGAGAACATGCACCCGGCCCTATAACTTCTACTTTTTTTATTTTTCCGAAAAATACCGCCATGTATATTCATCTATATATCCCTCCTATATGTCATTCCAATTTCGTCAGAAACAGAGACTCCTACGCCCTCCATCCAGAACTAGTCGATTACAGCAATTCTAAGACCGTTAAAATTACATGTTCTAGATGGAAGGCGTAGGAGTCTATGTTTCTGATGAAATTGGAATGACATATAGGAGGGATATATAGATGAATATACATGGCGGTATATTTTGAAAAAATAAAAAAAAGTGGAAGTTATAGGGCCGGGTGCATGTAAAATTACATGCACCCGGGTGCATACTCCCTATCCTCATATACATATATATATACATACATATATATATATATACACACACATATATATATATATACATATATATATATATATATACATATATATAGGGATAAATGGGGCTGCCCCTAGGGGGAGCTAACTTGACTCCCCCCGCCCCATTTTCACCATTTTTTTATTTTTTTTTGAAAATTTCTTCCATGAATATTCATCACTATATCCCTATATTATGCT